>CM064909.1:27254887-27854887 GCA_032727855.1 Quercus ilex subsp. ballota
TTTCCTATAAAAAGTTAGTGAGGAAGGATTTGGATTCGGGTTTATTTCGCTGGAAGAACCAGATAATGCCATTAACACATGAGATCTTGAAGATTTAGCTTATTCAAATGTTTACATTATGCTATGCCATTGTCATTCTACATACCAATAAGAAATGATATTTGGTTTTAAATGATGTTATATCATATTACTTTTAGATTGGCAAAATATTAAATTTTCACATTGAAATCCTCTCTCTCACTCCGTTTGAAAGCAAATGAAGAGGATCCCCTCCAAATAGCCACTATAGTCTATAGACCAACACAAGTGCTAGGGCACAACTAACATATATGCCTTTTCCACTACTGGCCACAACTCTCTTATATACTATTTAGTATTTAGAGAAAATTAAAATTTATCCCTTTATGATTTTTCCCTACTAATATATATATATATATATATATATATATATTTTAAATACAATTGTTACATATGACCTACTAAAGTTTAAAATACCAAAAAAAAAAAAAAAAAAAATCAACGGGCTCAAATTAATAGATTTTGTATTTTGTGGACAAATTATTTACTCTCTTTGTAATTTTGTTATATCACAGTTTAGTCATTCAAGTTTTTCAATTTTGTCATATTTTTATCCCTTAGAGTTTGGATTAAAATCCCAAACCCTATTTTAAATGGATTTTGGTGATTTTATTTTATGAACTATTAATTGCTAGCCTATTATTTAGCTAGGCTTATTGCTTTTTTTTTTTTTTTTTAAACAAACACACATAACAAGGGAAAGAGAATAATGTTCTAAGACAAAGTATATAACTTGCCTCATCTTCCTCTAAAAGTTATCATGATTTTTAAGTAAAGTTTGTAATATGCTACCGCTTTTTAGTTCATCTTAAATGTCAGAATGAGTAATGCTTCCGACCAAATCAACCAATTTTACAATATTTTTGGTTTTAATATTGGTTGTCATCTATAATACTAATAACAGGATTCCTTATTTGGGTTTCATCATTTTATATACCAAAATACCATTAAGTTCATATATTTAGAAAGTTTAAATAATAGGGTTAGATATGTAAAATTACTAATTTAAACACTCCTAAATTTTGAATAAATTTAGAAAAGTGGTTTTTCCACACACTCTCTCTCTCTCTTAATTTTTGTTTTTGCTAACTTATTTTAATACAACCATAACCCTTATACATATATTTTAAAATTAGGCACTTTTATCTCTCTTTATTCCTAAGGGCAAGCCAGTTACTAAAATTAAACATAAATAAATGTCTCTCTTCCTCTGTTTAATTTTTTTTTTTTAAACCTCTTTCTTTTTCTCTCAAATGAAGGAGTAGTCGTTTCCTACAAGGTAATTCTTTTAGTGTTTTATTTTTTTTTATCGTTTTATTGCTCATATGATTTTGATTGTTGTATATGATTTTTAGTTGCTTCTTTTTCTTTTATTTTTTTGGAAAATTTTGACACTAAACCTAAAAAAAAGGCTCATTATATACATGAAACGCGTGTAGCTCAGTATGGACCATATTGACATCACAATGTTAATAACTTGCCACTTAATCTTTATGTGAGTGCACACCCACGTCGGAATTTTGTTTTTTTGTTTTATTTTGTGTGCATGTATGCCAGTACGTGTTTGTACCTGAGAGAAAGAGAGAAAGAGAGAAAGTTCAGCTTGTACAAAGCATGGTAGTCATAAACCATGATAAACTACTTTTATAGCTTTTGGCAAGAGTGGGGAAAGGGGACAAAGTTACAAAAGAAAGGGAAAAGAACGCATTACATATCCCATCAGGCAAACACAAACTAAGATTGGAAGAAGTTGGGGTCTGATATTACAGCCCACTTGATCCAATCAGTTTGGTTAACCCAAAAGTTATAGCCATAGCAAGCAAACCTCCAATCAGAACCCTCAGTACAGACCTAAGCAATGGTACCTTACCTAACATAGCACCCAACCACCCAAATACCACCAAAGCCAAGCTCACTGCACCCACCACCACACCTACTCTTACCTTATACTCTTTAATGAACGAAGCTGCAAGTAATGGAACCATTGCACCCACAGAAAAGGCAAGAGCTGATGCTGCAGCAGCTTGCAAAGGGTTTGGCAAACTCTCTTTTTCACCATCTTCTTCCTCTTCTGATCTTTCTCCACCTAGCTCACCCTTTTGCTTCTCTCTTTTCATCTGGGTCACCTCTATATCCAACTGTGAGTACACAGACACAAACTCTCCTATGGCCATGCTACAAGCCCCAGCAACAAGGCCTGCAAACCCAGTAAGTATCATGGCCTTAATGTCTTGTTTAACTGCTCCAACACCCATCATCAATGAAGCTGTTGAGACCAGCCCATCGTTGGCTCCTAACACAGCTGCACGTAACCATTGGGATCTTTTTGAGTAATCAAATTCCTTGGTTTCTATCTCCAGTGTTGATTGCTCCAGGTCATGAGTGGTGGGAATGGTGAATTTAGCACCATTCAGGGATGTTTGGACGTTGGATGCCATGGAAAAAAAAAGGTTGGGAAGTAGCTAAATTAGCTGCTGAGGAAGGAGGTACTGAGGAGGAGGAAATGGAGAGGTGTGGAGAACACACGCCCTCAAGAAGCGTATTTATGGATGGAGACCCCCAGCTACAGAGGCAAAAGTGGGGTATGGCCACTAATGAAAACCAAAAAGATAAAAAGTAAACCACTAAACCAGCATTATTTGCGAAGAGAATTACAATGCTACCTACTAACACTATGGCAGCGGCTGCCTCATTAACTAAAGAATGTTGAAACTATGAATTGAGGTTGGTCTAGTCTTTTCCAAGATCTAGTGAAGTCAATAATGCCTTACGTTGGGGGACTAATTATTTGGTGCGTGTGGGATGGAGCACTACAACTAATGAAATAGATTGCTCGAAGAGTTTTGGACATCTACGTTATAAACAAAAAAAAAAGTTGAAACTTTGAGGGGCGCATAGAACTGAATGCCATAGGACTCAAACAGTTGCACATGTGATCTAGATAAGGTGAACCAATCTGGAAAGCCAAATTTCCCCTAAAGGATATAACTTTAAACTTTCACTTTGAAGTTCTTGTGCCTCCTATCAAAACGTGTTTTGCCCACACACATGAACTGACCTATTGGAGTTATTCTCTGATCACATCCCTCAAGAAAGTGGAAAAAGACTCATCAAACATTTATCCAAAAAAGTAATTAAAGAAGAAATCATCTCGGATATACCTTGTTTTGTTGCATCGTGCAAAAGTATATAAACTTTCAAAAGAATGAAAAATTAAGATGATATATATCTGTAAAACCCAATTAAAACCGACCCACGGGAAAAAAAAAAGTTTTCTTGCAAACAAGCTAGATGAATAACTATCTAGATAGATAATGATGAACGACGAGTTAAAAAGTAGAAAGAGAAATTAATAGTAAAAAAATTGATATAAAACAAATGACTCACCATTCAGAAGATTAGAGAAATCTGATCATGGTGGATATTGAACTAACTTCGTTTCCTAATGTAATGTAATCCTGCATATCAAGTTTTAAAATAAAGTCTACAGGGAAGACACATAATTTTATCCAAAAATAAAAAGAGGAAGAAATAATTATGAGAGGGGAAAAAAAATGCAAGCATGGAATTAGAATTCTTGGGGTTCTATTACGTACCTTTCTCTTATATATTATAGAGAGAACACCGACAATTCCGCCTAAAACAGGGAATTAGAAGCTGGTACACTTTATGACCGTTATACCGGTCGTGTTGTTTCATGACTAAAGCATGATGATCAACATGACTAGAAAGAAAAAAGGAAAAAAAATGTGAAAGAATATTAATCCTCACGTTCCTGTGTCATTTCCATTTTTGCTTACATGAAAAAAAGGAACTATTCTCGCCGAAAAAACTGGGTGTATATTTGATATTTTTGGAGTCCCAAATGGCAATGTGGCTGTGAAATAACTACTGAAAAATCAAATCACTTTTCTTCAAAGAAAAAAAAAATCAAATCAAATCTCTTAAGTATAAGATTAAATGCGTCTAGGGATGATGATGGATCGGCTAGATTTTTCAACTCAACACTTGTAGTTTATAGAGGAATAGAATAGAAACGAATTAAATATTTATTGCTCTCATTTGGATGTTCAATATAATAAAATTAAAGACCCTTTTTTTTAAGGAAAAAAAAAATAATAATCACATACACAGAGAACATAGGAATAAACCCATAGACGCAAAGAAACTTTCACCATAAGGTTAGGAGGATTACAACAATAGTATAAGAATTTCCTCAAAAAACCCAAAATCCAAGTACACCTTAATTCTCTCTCACAAAAATTACTCACAACGAAGTGGTTGATTTGGATCTTTGACAAGATATATCCCTCAAAAAAGTCCATTTTTTGATCTTATGATATCGTACATCAATATGCATTTTCCTTTGCACAATATACTTGATTCTTTGCCAAATTAATTGCACTCTAACTATCACAATGTAGCACCATGCTATCTTACTTGAAATCAAACTCATTAACCGGCCCTTTGAGCCAAACAGCATCTTTTAATGTGGTTGTTACTACTATGTATTCTTCCTATGTGGTGGAAAAATCAACCATATCCTGTAGAGTTTACTTCTAGTTGATTGGGCCAGTAACAAACATAAATAGATTCCCAACCTAATCAACAACTACATAATCTATAGCTCATATACAAGCTATCTAATTCAATAAGATATCACAAGAAATTTAAAGATCCATTTTACTATATTCCAATGCTTTTTTCTTTGATTTGCCATATTCCTATTGATTACACTGATTGCATTAACATCAGATCTGGTGCAATCCATCAAGTACATGAGACACTCAACTGTGTTAGCGTATGAAACTTTAGACATATACTCTAACTCCTCATATGAACTCGAATGTAACTATGAGGACAATTTAAAATGGGAAACAGACAATATATTAATAGGTTTCACATTAAGCATACTAAATCTCTCGAATACTTTCTAAAAATAAACTTATGAGATAACCACAATTTCCTAACCTTCTTCTCATGGAGAATTTCTCTCCTAATGTAAGGGAGCCCTGACAACAAACCTTGGGGGTTAATGATGACTCAGTGAGATAGTGATCAGTATGTGAGAGATAGGATGACATACCCTCTCCCTGCATGGTGCATCTTGTGGGTGTGTCACTTACACTATTTGTGCTTGTGGTAGTTGTATGTGGGTGTTGAGTGTTTGAGACTGTATAGAGTTGCCACCAATCATTTGAATTTCTTAAAAATATGATTGGTCACTGATTTTTTTTTTTTTTAAAAGTGATTTTTTTTTGCAATTTAGTTCCTCTAATCCTAAATAAGATAAAACTATGTTTAGAATCTAGAAACATATTTGGGGTTTGGTTATGCGTAGGGAAGATATTAGACACCCCACAATGCCCAACCATAGTCAATACCTATTTTTGATTATCCCTTTAAAAAAAAAGTTTTGCAATATAAACAACTTGCCTAGTCTTGGGGGCATATATCCCATGATATCAATGGTTTTGCTTTAAAGGAAAAAAGGAAAATGGTTTTAGTTTGAAAAACGTTTTGAAAAAAAAAAAAAAAATACAATGATTGATAAGGGCTATTGTCGAGATAAACTAGAAATCTCAATATTGCCTATTGTAGTCATGTTTTGGGGAAAGTCATGGCCATTATTAGGATCCCATTATTCTGTGGTTAATGTCAGACCATGGGCTGTGTTATTCCATCTCAAAACTAATTGGTGATGAAGAAAACACACTCAAATCTTTTATAGTATTTGACATCACACCACGTTGGTATGTTTTTAGAGTGGTTGTAAGGAGTCAAATTGTGGTCCCCCAATAATCCCTCCCTCACAATGACACTCCCGTGACTTGAACTCATGACCTTGGCTTTGATACCATTTGTCGGACCCTAAGTTGTGCAATTCCACCTCAAAACCAATTGGTGATGAGGAAGACACACTCAAATCTTTTATGGCATTCGACATCACACTATGCGGGCCTGTTTTTAGAGTTGTTGTGGGAGTCAAAATTCGTCTGTAAAGTTGTGATTTACAACTATGTTTTATGTTGGTTTTATTCCACGACAAAAAATGTTGTAATTGCAATAATTTATTTCCTTGTATTTCGTGGAATTTTATTGTATTGGGTTTAGTATTAAGTTAGTGAAGAATTGAGCATGAAATGAAGATCAGTGCAGTTTCATGACTATCTCGTGAGAAGCTCGCGAGTAAATGTTCCCGTAAAAAGGCCACGTGAGAAGTACATACCGGAAGCTGAAGAGTCAAGTGCCAGGCTGCATTTCGCGAATACTTCACGAGACAGGCCATCTCGTGAGGTACCCGCAAAACTCTCTACCTGGAGGATTTTAAGTGTAACTTTCTTATCATTCACCCATACTATATATACCCTCATTTCCCACAAAAGTAAATAAGGAGGCTATTCAGAGAGAAAACCCTAGATAGGTTTCTACAACACACCCACCCTTGTTTAGAGAGAGCTACTCATCCTTTAGTAAGAAATCATTGTAGTCTCTTCTCTTTCCCTCTTCCATTGTCATATCTTGAGAGAAGATTTGTACCCAAACACAACCTACACCTATTTAGAGTGTAAAGAGTGTTTTGGAGCTTGGGAAGCTTTGGAAATTTGTCAAAAGAAGCTGGTGAGGCTTGGCGGATGCAATCGGACAGTATTGCGGGATCTAGTAAGCTAGTGAAGACAAGATTCCGAGAAGTCCGTTGGTAGCAGGAGCTTGGAGGGCTCAAGTACATTGGGTAGACTAGGCTTGAAGGGTCTTTTGTTTTTCGTGCATTCCAACTTATTCACTAGTAGATCGATTTCGACTTGAAGGTTCGCAGAGAGATATTTCGCTGAGTTCTTCGGTTTCTTCTTCAATAACACGTCTTGGTGTTATTTTGTGTTTGTATCTTTTTTTCCTACTCTTTAAGCTTTTCGTTTATTGTTGCTTTCTTGCTTATGGCTTAAAGAGTAGTTTCGGTGATTGCGCTTCTTTTAC
Organism: Quercus ilex subsp. ballota; assembly: GCA_032727855.1. Classification (NCBI taxonomy): domain Eukaryota; kingdom Viridiplantae; phylum Streptophyta; class Magnoliopsida; order Fagales; family Fagaceae; genus Quercus; species Quercus ilex. Next base: position 27,261,941 of record CM064909.1, read on the forward strand.
TCTTGTTCCGCACTTAAATAAGTTAGAGTAAAAGCAATTAAGCTGTAATTTTAAAATTGAGGGTCTAAACAAGCATTTGTATTTCACACTAACTTGAGTTTTCAGTTAATAATGTTATACATCTATTGATGAGGTTTAAACTAAGAGATCACACAAAGGGAGACATCCTTTATGATCTTATTTGCCGAAAAAGAAAACCTTTAAACCGAAAATTTTATTGAACATGGATAAACTAGAACCAAAGTTAATCTTCAAAAAAGATAGGTTTCTAAAATGGAAAGCCCTTAAACTGAAATTTTTGTTGAAATGGATTGGTTTTCAAAATGAATAAACCATAACCAGAGTTTAATTTTTTTTTTTTTTTTAAAGATAGATTTTTGAAATGGAAAACAAGAACCATATTTTAATTTTGAACATGTGGGTCGTGAAAGAGTTTATGATTTTTTCGTGAAAAATCTAGAAAATAAGTTGAAAAGAAAATTTTTCTCAGAGCTCTTCTACATTTGAAAAAAGGTTTTGAAAAGTATGGTTTTTAAGTGGAAAATCAAGAAAATAATCGAAGATAAGATTTTAGGCAGAATTTCTGCATTTGAAGGACAATTTGGAAAATATGACTTTTCAATGGAAAATTAAAAAAAAAAAAGATTGAAAATAGAATATTTTATAGAATTACTGCGTTATTAAAATGTTTTGGAGAATAAGGTTTTTTTGGTGGAAAAACAGGAAATCTGTTAAAACATGAAAGTATTATTTTTGATAGAATTACTGCCCTAGAAAATGGTTTTGGAAAATATGACTTTTTTGGTGAAAAACTGGGAAACAAAATTTATTAAAATATATATATATATTGGCAAAGTTTCTGCAGGATTTCAGCATTGACTAATGTTATGTGTCCATGAGGGGCATATGCATGCATGTTCATGTTAATATGAAAACATGTTAGAGAACGTAACTAGATAGGATCTACTTAAGAACACCATCATTTTAATATTACCATGAAAAACAAATGCACTTGTTCCACTGGCTAGGAGTGCCACGCACGAGCGGAGCAAAAACGAAGCCACTAAAACAAAGTACGTTTTGGGGGCCTTATGGACTCAAAATTAGACAAAAATCAAGTTCCTTTGGAAAGTTAAATTATCTTTCTAATGACACCAAATTTAGACAAATCAGAGCTCGGTGTAAAAAGTTATGACTTCTAGAAATTGGCTTATCATAAACCTTTTCGGTTCATAACATTCGTTACAGCGTAAATGCGTGAATTGAACGGAGGCCTTACTAGACTCAAAATTTAGTGTGTCATATATCATTGTCAATCTTATGACACTTATTTACTTATTTTATATTGCTTTGTTGTTGGAGCATTTTGAGCATTGGTTTTGGAAATTATGGGTTATGGCCCCAAAAAATTTTGTAGGCTTTTCTTGAGTGCACTATTTTATGTGAATTTTTCGAGAGTTAGGTTGTCCGAGCTTCCTTGTGGGTCACGTTAGTATGTTTTCTAAGTGGTATAGTCTAGGATTATGGGCATCATTTATATGTAAACTTCAATTCTGCACTAGTGAATTTTCTTTTAGGGTTTGGGTAATCCTTGCAGTTGTTTTTCCTTTGGATGTGTCTATATGTTTTTCACTTTGTCACCAACATTTTGTATTATTTAATTTATTTCTTATTGCTTTATAATTGGTGATATGCTAATATGTGGTGATTAACTTGTGATTATATATTGACTACGTAATTGGTTAATTGACCGAAAATAATTATTCCATTGTGTAGAAAGTAAAATTAAACTCTAATTGAAATATAATTTTTACAATAAATTAATTCACTTGGCACAGAAATTTAAAAGTTTAGATTAGATGAGACACATGACATAAAATTAGACTCTAATTGAATTTTAATTTGAAATCTAATTGGATTTTCTCTCAGCTTTACCTATTAATATATATATATATATATATATATAGAGAGAGAGAGAGAGAGAGAGAGAGAGAGAGAGAGTTTATTATTGTAGTTTGGAAATTCTCCAACAACTTACACTTGAAACAATTGGTTTCAATATAAAAGCAATAAAATAAAACGCAAAGGGATAGCATAATCCTACATTATGTCTGAATACTAGTTCCTATGTCCCCCTTCATTTAGAGCAAAACTCATTCATCCAAACACCTTTAATTCTATCAACGACAAATTAAGAAAAAAGCTTGCTGGATGGAAAGAGAAGTTATTGTCTAAGGCGGGGAAAGAAGTGTTGATAAAAGATGTGGCACAAGCAATTTCGACGTATACTATGAGTGTTTTTAAATTGCCTGACTTTCTATGTGAGGATTTGACTAGTATGATTTGTAATTTTTGGTGGGGGCAAAGAAATGATGAGAGGAAAATAGTTTGGATGAGTTGGGAGAAATTATGTGCTCCGAAGAATTGTGGTGGGATGGGTTTTAAAAAGTTTAAGGAGTTCAACTTGGTTTTATTGGCAAAGCAAGGGTAGAGACTTCAACAGGGTTATGACTCATTGGTGTACAAGGTTTTGAAGGCTAAATATTTCCCTACAACTGAATTTTCACAGGCTGTTTTAGGTAATAATCCTTCTTTTACTTCGTGGAGTATTATGTATGCTCAACCTCTTGTTAAGTATGGTTTACGGTGGAGACTTGGTAATGGTGAGAGAATCCGGATTTGGGGTGATAGATGGATGCCCAAGCCTTTAACTTTTATGGTTTCATCTCCCAGGTTGTTTATGCCACAAGATATGAAGGTTGGAGAATTGATAGATAAGGAAGAGGCCTCATGGAAGGTGGGGGCTGTTGATGCCCTGTTCTTGTCGCATGAAGCAGAGGTTATAAAAGCTATACCTATAAGTTCAAATCTGCCTGAAGACAAATAGATTTGGGCTTGGAGCAGTAATGGAGCTTTTTCAGTAAAAAATGCCTACTGAGTTGCGTCTCAAATGTCTCTAGCTGAGTCCACGGGTTCATCATTTGATGGTAGCCAAGAAAGAAGCTTTTGGAAATGCATATGGCAAATCAATGTGCCTCATAAAATCAGGCACTTTGCTTGGAGAGCTTGTCGGGACATCCTACCGTTGAAAACTAACTTGGTTAAAAGAAATGTTTTGTAGGATGATACATGCGATGGATGCAATGTGGAGGCAAAGGATTCAACCCATTTTTTCTGGAAATGTACTCGAGCTAAAGAATTGTGGTCTTCGTCGAAGCTGGTTTTCCTCAACATGTTGGACCAGCTTAGCTCTTTTAAGGAGATGTTGTGGTGCTTAATGATGGATGAAAAGTATTCACTAGAAAACATTGAGATGATATTGACCTGTGCATGGGCGATGTGGAGTAATAGGAATGATATTCGGTATGGCGGAATGCGTAAAGATGGAAAAATGCTTCTTAAATGGGCAACGCAATACTTGAAGAAATATTGGACTGCTGTGGATTTATTATTGGTTGCCCAGGAGTCTGTCTAGCACGTTATGAGATGGAGTCCGCCACCTGCACTGTCTTTAAAGTTCAATGTTGATGGTGCAATATTTGCAGAGTTGCACTCTGTGGGAGTTGGAGTCATAGCACGGGACTAGAATGGCAAATTTGTAGCAGCAATGTGCAAGCAAATTCATGCACCACTGGGGCCTCTTGAAGCAGAATCGAAGGTTGTTGAAGTTGGGTTGCAGTTTGCAAAGCATATTGGAGTTTTTGATTTCATAATTGAGGGTGATTCGCTAATTGTCTCTAGGGCGTTGAGTCAATCTTCCTCAATTCCGGCCTCGATTGATGCGGTGATTATGGGCATTAGATCAGCTGCCTTGGAGTTCCATAATGTCTATTTTTCTCATGTAAAACGTAATGCAAATACCCCAGCTCATTTACTAGCAAAGTATGCTAAGAGCATAGTTCATCAGTGTATGTGGATGGAGAATTGTCCTAGTTTCTTAGAATTAGCATTTCTTCATGATGTAAACTCTACTATTATTTGATTAATATTAAGTGTGGTTTCCTATCCAAAAAAAAAAAAAAATGTTTGTGTCTACTCTCTGATGTAATTTCTTTTTGTTTTGTTTAATAAAATTCTAGTCTTTCTATAATAAAAAAAATAATAAAATTCTGTGTACTCTACGGAGGCAATTGTAAAGTTTGTAGAAGTTCCTACTAAAGTCCAAAATTGACAAACGTCCTTCACTTATTGTTTTTTTTTTTTTTTTTAACAAAAAATATATTTTTCGCCTTAAAATTCAAACACTTCCCTCGATGAGATGTCTATTAATTAAACAATCCATAACGCAAATTCAAATATATTTTTTTAAAAAGGAAAAATGTTCTTTTTTCTTTAAAAAGAAAAAAATTTTGGATCCAGAAACAAAAATTCACTAAAACTGGACTCACCAATCATTCACTATGAGAAATTTGAATTTAAAGTTCAAACTAAATGAAATTTATGAGCAAAAAAAATGCAAAAAGTTCTGTGTTTCACTCAAATATACTACTACTAAATACAAATCAAGAACAAAAATTCTAATGTTTAGAAAAAAAGAAAAAAGAAAAAAAAGAAAGACAAATCCACCTCACCATGCCACCACAACCGACAAGAAAACCCGAACATATCACTGGCTAAGAAAATCCATAAGTCTTAATTAATTCTTAAATGCATTGTCCCCTCTAACATAGAGATCTTCTTATTTCCTCTCTAGTCTAGACTAGAGAGGAAATAAAAAATTGGAGGCAGTTCCCACTTCCCACTTAGAAGAAAGGACAAAAAAGCTTCCCCGAACCAAAGAATTGTATTTCTAGCTTTACACACCATTCGCATAATCACGGCAGTTAATTATTTGACAAAAAGAATCACTGCATTTTGGTGTCTGAGGTAAGGGCAGGTTCAAGTGTTTAAGAGGACTTTCTCTCACACACACATATATAGATGTTAGAGAAGAATTTCTATTTTGTGTAAAAAAAAAGTTTGTTCCTTCAATATTTTTATTTTTATTTTTACGGCATTTCAATATAGGTCCTATATTTTACACAAAATAAATTAAAAAAAAAAAAAACCTAATGAACTTGCATGATGCTAAAGCCTCCACTAAATATATTTTTTTCTCTCTTCCTCTTGATTTTTTAGTTTCAAATTCTGAGTTTTTGTTATAAACAAAAAATTTATATACGTCCAAGAATAGAAAAAATAAAATTTACATACTTTTTAAAAGCAATTAAGGTAGTGCAACGTGTCTACAACTGTATAATGCTATAAAATAACAAAATAAAATAAAAATATTCGTGTATATTGTTATACTCTTAATACTTTTAGATTTATTTATTTTATGAATTTATTTTTAAGACATCAAATTAAATGTTTAAACTATATATATTTGAATTAATTTCTTACTTTGATTTTTTTTTTTGAGGGGTACTTAGATTGTTAGTTATTATAAAATGTTTATGTTTGTTTCTTTATTTTAATGTTATGAAATATACAATTATAATTGATTGAACCTATAGAAAATTTTGAGTGTGATAATGATATGAAATATATACTTGTAATTTATATTTATGTTAGATTTTGTATGACAATTACCATTGTTTAAAATTATTTATTTATTTGGTTATTAATATCAAGTAATTAATTTTGGTTATTTATTTTAAACATTATCTTTTAATATTTTCCTTTAAACTGAAATCATAGCTTCATCATTACTTTGAAAAAAAAAATGACCATTATTGAGTTCTCTCTATGATGGTTTTATGAGATTTTATTTATTTATTTTTGGCTTGACCATTAATTATGAGGATAGTCGGTAACCAGATAATGATGGTATGAGTAGGAAGTTGAAAGAAAGCATAGAATAAAGAAGCATAATTTCTGTTATTGGATTGAATAAAATAACATAATGGGAGTTGGTGACAGTCGTGTGGATTGCACACTCCCATTCCATTTCTTTTATATTATCTAATTCCCACTTTCCTCTCCCATCAACACCTTTTGAGTTTTGAGGATGAATGCTCTCTCACTACTTAGTGCTTTCCTCTTCAGCAATCCATTTTTTAAGGTTCCTTATATATTGGCAAGTGGACCCATAATGTCAAGTGTCCGCTGATAAGGAAGGATATTTTGTGAAAACGTTGGATAAACGGAAATATGTGGACGATACAACGTATCAATCTTAGGATTAACGGAATTGTTATCTGTCCACAAAGCTCATATTTCTATGCAGGGCGGCTAAAGGAAGTTTGAATCTTTGACCCATAAGGCGAAATTGAGACATATTATATATTTAAATTTAATTGAATAATATTTTTTTCCTAATTTCTTTAGATGCAAATTTTTTTAGTTTTTTTAATGATTTTTTTGTTCACATGTGAGTTGTTCATCTATATTTTTCTTTTTTCTTTTTTTCTTTTTTTGAGATTTTCGGCTTTATTATTATTATTATTATTATATTGTGTTCATTACTAGTAACAAATTATTTAGAATACCCTTTTGAGACTTGATTAATTTTTTACAAAACTTTTTTTTTTTTTTGTTAACAACTAGTATATATATAATAAATGAGTAGACAGTGGTTTACTTACACTTTGCTTTTTTTTTTTTTTGGTTTTTGATAAACAATTAAGGGTGAGTTTGGTTCAGCTTTTTGTAAAAGTGCATAATGAAAAAGTGGAGTTTTAGTGGGTTCCAGTTAGCTCAACTGGTAAAGTTTCTGATAGTTGTATAAGAGATCTGGGGTTCAATCACCGCCTACACCAAAAACTGATTGGTGTCTTGGTCTGATGAGAAAGAGCTATCATCAGGAGCGGACGCCATAGGTTGAAACTCTCTCTAAAGAAAAAGTGGAGTTTTCAAAAAGTGCATAATGAAAAAGTGGAGTTTCAAAAAACTGAGTGTTTGGTAAAAACTGTTAAAAATTGCTTTTTGAAAAAGCTGAGGGCCTGTTTGGTCCTTTTTTTCAAAATTTGTTGTTTAAAAAGATGTGAAAACTGTGGTTTAAAAAGTGTTGTTGAAAAACGTATTTTTAGTGTAAATAAAACAAAAAAATGTGTTTTGTATCATAGTTTAAATAACATTTTTCAGTGTTCAAAAAATATAAAATATGTGTTTGGTATATGTATTTTGAATGGTAAAAAAAGCTGAGCAAAGTACTAAAAATCATTGTTATTGATTCCGTTCCGTTCCAGCTAGAACGACCGGAATTTTTCGTACCGGTATGCAAACCGGTACTGGAATACCCCACGTTCCACCTCGGGTCAAATTCCTGGCCGTTCCGGGCCATTCCGACCATTCCGGCCAATGTCGGCCGAGATGCAAATTTCGGCCGATACCGGATTTGGCCTATTATTAAAAAAAGAAAAAAAAGAAAAAGAAAAAGAAAAAAAGAGTAAAGGTCCAATGGGTGCTAGTAGTTCTTGGGAGTTCTTTTGATTATGAATTTGATCCTTCTCTCATGGATGATGATAAGGAGGAGGAGTAAATCTTGTATTTTTTGATATTTAGTTATTGTCTTGTAAATATTCTTATTGTGTGATGTTAAATTGATGTTATATTGATGTTTAAGACTTAAGAGTTAAGACTAAATGATTTGTATTATTTGATATTTAGTTATTTATTTATTAGAATTGACAATTTTATGTTCAACAAGAATATATATAAATTATTTTTTAAGAACTCCGAAACACCCTGAAACGGTACGCCGAAATCGGCCGGTACCGAAATATTCCATTCCACTGAACAAACCGAAACGGGGTCCGAAACGGTATTAATAACAATGCTAAAAATAACATTTTTTTAATGTGAGAGTTCTGGATCTTCGTACCAGGTAGAGAGGATTTTTTTTTTTTTTTTGATAGTAGGTAGAGAGGATTCAATTTTGAAGAGATGAGAGTAAAGAGAGGAGACAAACTTTAAAAAAAGCTGACTAGGTGGGCCCCATAGTTGTGTTCAATTTAATTACCGAAGTGCCACTGAAACTGCATTTTTGTTGTTTAAAATTAGCTCCGAGGTGATTCCAAAAAACTCTATTCAAACATGGGTTTTTGAACACTATTTTTCAAACAACCATGAATAGAAAAGGGTGACCAAACACGGTTTTTAAATTTTGGACACTAGTGTTCAGTGTTTAAACACTGAACACTATGTTTTGAAAAGGGTGATCAAACGGCCCCTGAGTGTTTGGCTAGCACTTATTAAAGTGGCAGTTTGAAGGGTAAATTACCAAAAAAGACAATGTATATATAAGGGAGTTTATTTCATACTTTTTTTTTTTTTTGGATGTGAGTTTATTTCATACTTAATTAAAAATCAACTACTTCATATACTTACTAAAATAATAATAATAATAATAATAATAATAAATATATATTATTGGTATTATTTTAATAATGTTTGGGCAATTTTTCTTTTTTAGTGTCATAATTATTTGTTATTACCATTAATGACTTCTTATTAATATTAATTAAATCTAAATAATTTTCATCATCATGAAGCACAAAATGAAAATGTAAAAAGATGATAAAATATACACCAATAATCCAAGTTTAAATTGTACTACATAAAAATGTAAAAAGATATAAAATACATATCAATAACCCAAGTTTAAATTGTATAACACAAAAATGTAAAAAAGATGATAAAATACATACCAATAACCCAAGTTTAAATTGTACTACATGATATTATAAATAAATAAAAAAGACAACTACTAATTATTATCCCCCCAAATGGAATTAGCAATGGAATCATGAAGAACCACCATCGCAGGGTCTGTTAAAGATCCTGAGTTCTGCTCATAACTGCTACCTACTTCACTATTATATTCTCTTCTAGAAATTGAATCTCGATTGGAGTTTATGAAGCCCCTATCATCCCTATCATTTAGTCTAACAAAATTATGAGAGCCATAGTAGCAGATACAATAAGTATTTGGATATGGAATGGAAAAGATGGCATGTTTCTGATAATTCTCCATTTATTCTTCTACACACCAAAAGTGCGCTCAATCACACATCGAAGAGATGAGTGAGCATGATTAAATTTTTCATGTCTAGTTCTAGGGCTTCCACCTCTCCTTCGAAAGTCTTGAAGATGGTATGATATCCCCTTGTATGGTGCCAAATAACCTTTCACCATTAGGTATCCAGAATCAACTACATAATATTTCCCTAGAAAAAAAAATTCAATTGTATTAACACACTCACACAATATGTCATTATAATGAACAATTGATTAACCAATTACAAACCTGGTGGTGGGTGCGGAAAGTTGTTACTTTCTTTACGAATAGTATCAAGAAAAATGTGAGTGTCGTGTGCTGCACCTTCCCATCCAGGCAAAACAAATGTGAATAACATATCAAAGTCACATGCAGCCATCACATTTTGGGTTGGATATCCCTTTCTTCCAAAGTATGGAATGGACTTCTCAGTAGGTACAACCGCTGTCACATGTGTGCCATCAATCGCACCGATGCAATCCTAATAAAAACATTAATAGTTTTCAGTTCCACATGCATTGTATTATCTTAAAGACAATAACACTTATTCAAATATACAATAGTACGTAGGTACAACCGCTGTCACATGTGTGCCATTAATCGCACCGATGCAATCCTAATAAAAACATTAATAGTTTTCAGTTCCACATGCATTGTATTATCTTAAAGACAATAACACTTATTCAAATATACAATAGTACACATACTTTGAAATGTGGCCAATAAATTGGATGGTCTTGTATTTTGGTTGGAACTTCACTAAAAGTTGGATCAGAAGGCTTTACATATGCAGCTGCAAAGCGAGCACCCAACAGAGTAATCGTCTTCTCAAAATGTCTATTTATGGTTTCATCCGAATGCTGAAATATTTCTTGAACCATTCGGTTACATGTTCCATGACCTAGTATCAGTAAACAGATTGCCACTGACTCTTCTAACCTTATATTCCTTGAATGTTGAAGTCCATAGTCACGTTGTAAAACTTGACACAAATTACTAAACACCTCCTTTTTCATTCTAAACATGTTGTAACACAATATCTCATTACCTTCCATGCAGCGTCTCACCCAAACCCACCCTGTTTGTTCAGAATCATAACAAGGAGTCTTATTAATGTATTTATTGAAATATGTCACAACTGCTTCACAAGTAACTGCCACAAGCTGGTAAAACTCCTCATCAGAATCGTCATTACTATCATCATCATCAGAATCACTGTCACTGTCATCATCACTGTCACTACTCTCACCATCATCATCATCATTGTTATCACCATTATCATCATTGTTATCACCATCATTATTATTGTCAGTATTGTTATAATCACCACCATCATGATAATCACAGTAATTTCTGTAATCCCCATCCATTAATAGTTCCATAAAATTTTCACTCTCATGAGTACCATTATAATCATCCATATTGGTTTAGGCTACACAACAAAGTAACAAATAATCAACCATTGCTAATACTTAATATAATCAACATAATAATCAACAAACTCTACATCAAACAATTCAACATCAAGTACATAACACTGTAACAGTTGCTTCAATGGAGTTTACATTACACATATATTAGTCCAAAGATAATACTAAATATCGCATAACTTAGTTTAAAGTTAATACAACATAAAGCTAATATTAGTCGTAAGCTAATACAACATAAAGTTAATATTAGTCCTAAGCTAATACAAAGTACCACATAAGGTTGGTCACTTCTTTTGGTTCAAACAAATCATTTCTTGTAGCCACTCTAGTTGTGACTCTGGCTCCTTGAAAGTTAGGAACATCTCCCTACGTGACCTTTGTAGTAAGATAATGGAAGCTTGAACCGCAAACTGGTTATCAACTCCAGGACGTGCTCTCACAATCGCCATGACATTATCAATTGAACTTGGTGACTCTCGAGAAGTACCTTCATGCCTATTCTGACATACAGTTATTAATTGACTAATACGATTGTCCAACATTGCAGCTCCTCCTATCTTCTTCTTTTTCTTCTTTGAGGGTATTGATTCACTAGTTCGCTTTTGTCCTGAACTACGTGATTGACTAGTATGTCCTTGCAGCAAACTATCAATGTCTAAACTCATGTCACATTGGTTATCCTTAAATTCGGAGCTACCATCTGAATCACCAACACCCTCTTCTGGCATTGTTGGAGGGAGTGTATTTGAAGAAGGAGTCCATGCAGCTACCCCAGTTGCTGCAACACCCCTAAACATTATTTCAAGTTGTTCTAGATTCTGTAGACCTTTCTCTCGAAATTTTTTAGCTTTGGGTAATTCCTACAAAATGTAATTGTAATTTCACTCAGTTAACAATAATATAAAAAAAAAAACTATCTCCAACTAACTACATATTAATAAAATACTCAACTCACCTTCAACTTCCACTTCCACCAATCATCAGGAGCAGCAATCGTTCCCTTCACTTCATCCTAACCTAAACCTGTGTCAAGATTCCTCAATTGTTCCCACACTCTCCAATCACTTTTTAATACATTCCACATACTTTTTAATTGGTCCTTATCATAGTCTTGACCGGTCACATCACAAAATTTGGTCACCACATTGAACCAACCTTTGGTATTAAAGCCAGCACCTTTTGTTCTATTCCCGGCTTGAATTTGTTCCACACAAAGGTCACAAAAAGTAGTTGTCCATGTTGGATTAACATCCCAATCTGCTCTAGCCTTTTTTACCTCAAGGTTGGAGGTGGTGTTTTTACCCATCTATAAAGTTAACCAACCATAAGAAATAAATAAAATTGCATGATCTAATAAATCCACAAAAATGGAATAAATAAATAAATAGAAAGGGCTAGAGAGGAATCTCATCATGTCACAACTCACAAGAGCACTGTTTGTACACTCACTAGTTAGTAAACACAGACAGAAAATTGTTGCCATAATTGAGGACACTGGTCTCAAAAGCAGTCAGGTTCATTGCAATAGACTACTCTTAATAACTCAACATTCAATCCCACTACCTAGGGTGGACTTCAACTAGATTAACCAGAAATATATATGGCCAGAGGAGAACACGGGAAACCAAACTGGTGTATGCAAACTTCATCAAGGTGGGAAGAACACACTAAAACCTTTGTCTGAAGTTATGCCAAACCATAACAATCCATTTCTAGGCTACTAAGCAATAAATTCTAGGCTACTAAGCAATCTTATCTCCTCCATAATTCTAGGCTACTAAAGTTATGCCAAACCATAACAATCCATTTCATTTAAACTAAGCAATAAATTCTTACACCAAAGCATTCAAAACCCAGAAAATCACATAACTAATAATCAACAAAAACCACAAAAACCAACCCAAAAAACTCAAGCTACCACTCAGTACTAGAAAACATAAAAATAAATATAACCTCATAACATAACTAAAACTTGAAAATTCATATCAAGCAAAAGACTTTCAACCACAACCTTAAAAACCCAGATAATTAAATAACTAATAATCAACATTAAAACACAAAAACTTGTGTGGGGTGCTGATGGGGTGTGCGTGGGCTGCTGATGTGGGGTGCGTCTGCTGCTGATGGGGCATGCATGTGCAGCTGTACATGCATGCCCCATCAGCAGCAGACGCACCCCACATCAGCAGAGCACGCACACCCTGCAACACCTCACCATGCAGCAACCAAACTAAATAATACATGGTCTCATAAGTTAAACTACTTTCATTAGATACAACAGCAGAACATTTTCATTACACTAAAGCAAAATAAAGAGGCATAGAAAAGCAAAACCTGCTTTGGTAATTCTAGCATACTGTAAAACATTACCAAAGTCTCTACTCAAACACCCTCACAAGTCTCTACAATCACCCAAAACGAAAAAATAAAATTATGAGATATCGCAAATACCCAAATCACTAGTTTATATTTCTTCTGAAAATATAATTCTTCTGAAAAAATAAAGTTGCTAAAAAATAAAGTCACTCGCAATGAGATATCGAAAAAATAAAGTCACTAGTTTATATTTCTTCTGAAAATTCTTCTTTCTTTCTCATTCTTTATATTTCTAAAATACCCAAATCATGCTAAAATACCCAAATCAGATATCGCATAACTTAAGACAGAGCATCCACAAAATTAAAAAAAAAAATTACGAAGCATGTACCCACAAATTTTTTTCAGTACTCGGAAAGAGAACAAATAGATCTTTAGCAAGAACAAAGCATGCAAGATCTGAAAAATTTTTTTGATAGGTAAAAAAAAAAAAATTCATATCAGTGTTGGTACCTGGTGGTTTTTGGTAGCAAATCAGTGTTGCTTGGTGTTTTGTTGATCAAAACTCTATCTGCAAAACGTATTTCTCAGATCAGATTAGACAAATAAAATTTAAAAAAAAAAAAATTACAGAGGAAGGCCCGCTGAAGAAGACGAAGAAAGAAGAAGAAGATGAAGAAGATTTTCAATGGGTGACAAAAGAAAAGAGAGACTTACGCGCAAGGAGACACGTAGAGGGCAGAGCTGAGAGGAGATGAGAGGCGGGAGGGAACTGGCTTGCACAGAGCAGAGAGATGAGAAGAAAATGTGCTGAGGCTGTGCGTGATCTGAAGAAGACACCTTGCCCTTTATTGAAGGGCAATTTTGGGAATTCAACTCACCCCAACGGATATATATCAAACGCCCACTCCAGCTTTTACAAAATGGACCGAAACAGGTCCATAACTGAAACGCGCATTTCTTCTGTAATATAAAACGCAACTTTTGTCAAAAAGTTGCGTTTTATACTCACCAAACACTGAACTTGGGCTGGCTTTTTTAAAAAGCCAACTTTTAGGCTCAAAACGCCCAAACAAACGGGCACTAAGTAGTGTTATATTATCTACAACATTTTCACAACAAATTATAGATGGTAATCTGTGATTGGTTTTAATTTGAACTTATCACTGACATGACTTTTTTTTATTCAATAACATATTGTACCTCAATTTCATCCAATATATTAGATAACAATCTTTTATTTTATTTTATATGCAAGTAATATATCAGCAAACAATCATACACAGCAGAAATGTAATTATGCAGCAATACAACTAAGCTTATCAAGATTAATCTGATCGACAATACAGGGGAGGAGTATCCTCTATCCAGACTTGTTCATCTTCCTCATCCTGAGCTTGTCTAGCAAAGACGTGTGCTGCTTGATTCACATCCCTCCGGGTTAGATGAAAGACTATATTCATAAAAGTTTTTGCACTTCTCTTGATTCCCATAGTGTTATGACCAAAAGTTGAACCAGCGCCTTCCTTTCCCATGGTTGTGTTATAAACCACACTAAGGTCTCCTTTGACAATTAATAGTCCAAAGTCCAAACCCCATCTCATGGGCAAAGATAATGCCGTATTCCGTCGCCATGGCACCTTCAATTGCAGGTACTGACTGAATTTCCATCTCTTAACTCATAGCTGCTATTACTTACCCTCTTGAGTCCTCAATAACTATGCTTATACCTAAAGTCTGACTTTTGGGCGATTTTATAATATTGTGCAATATAAGCTTTTGACGCCTCATGATTATACTTATTATTATTGTGCCACATGAGCTTTTGAGGTCCCACAATTTTACATATCATTAATTTAATATTGTTTAATTAAATTTATATTTTATTTTATATTTTAACCCTCTATTAAAATATTGGTACCAGTACACCATTTTTTTTTTCTAATGACTAATGCTATAATATTAATATATATACACACACAGCCTCTTCGCATGTATAACGCGCGCGATGAGGCTCTTCTATTTTTTTTTTTAGAGGACAAAATTTTTTTGTTCATCATTATTTGGGGTTGATGCATTTTCCAATTACAAAATTTTCTAAGAGTGTCCTTAGAGGTCACACAATTATACGCATCTTTATATATATATATATATATTTAAATTGAATTTAAACTATATTCTATATATAAACCTTTAATTAGAATCTGGGCACATTATATTCTCTTTAAATGGTAAAATATATAGTTCTGTAAGGTCACAATTTGTAGCCCAAGTCCTAAAGATATGGGATATAGGCTCAATGAGCCCAATACAATAAATTTGTAGAGAGTGGGTGAATGAACTGGGCCTTTAGTGAATTTAACAACGGTTAATAGGGATTTAAAAGATGAACAAGTAAGAAAGATACGTAAAAACTGAATGAACTGGTTGTCCGAGGAGGTGGGTTATAATAATAAACCAATAGAACTGAATGCTAATACAGATTTGAATACTACAGTCGTTCTTTTCTCATTTTTTCCGACCCCCCTCTCATGGGAGGTCTTTTACATTATATAGTTACTTTCAGATTATCCTGATCGTACACTTGTTAATCATTTAAGCCTTCACTTGAGTACATGTCCCATCAGACATCTTCTTTGGCTCTCTGTGAATGGTGGTAGCTGAGACTGCACTATTCAGGAGTCCTCTCCACATAAATGCGGCCAGAAAAGTTGCTGTAGTGCATTTAATGCGGTGGTAGCAGCTTTTCTTTTAAATATTTCTGAGCTCCTATCACCTTTGTACGTGCGTGAGGTTCATCCTTATCGTTGGAACTTCCTGGAAGGTCACCTAAATTGTCCAAATACAGGTTTGACTGATATTCATTGTATCCGAGAAGAAGCTACTCCTCGGACTATATTCTTCAATTCTTTCCTTATGTGATTCTCAACTTTGGGGCCTCTTCCAATCATTTACTCCTCCTCGGACATGTTCACGTCTTCGGATAAGGTCCAAGGCTCAATATACAAATTTGGGCTCTTATCCCCACAAGTTCTATAGACAAATACGGTCAAAATAATTACTTATTAATAATTACCATAACTATCAAATTTCACTTGTTTTTGGAAAATCAAATTTCACTTTTAAACAAAAAAAAAAAGTATTATATTAAACTTTTTTACACATTATATGGATTACTGAATATATAAATATATATATATATTTATATTTATTTATTAGAGAGAAAGATATTTGTTTAGCAAGGGGCCTCCACATTAAATAATATGTTCAAGGTTGTTGAGGGTTCTTTTTACGTTTCTTGTACCTTAGACACACGTCTTGATGTTATTAGACAACACTTAGTCTAGGCTTTTTCTAAGAAGGAAGTTGGGTCTAGCACTCCGCGGAATGGGCTCCAAAGTACCATTCTGCTGCTGCCAGTTTGTGCGCAAACGTTGAGTCCAAGTCCAAGGGAAGGCGCTGCAAAGTGGGCTTATCTTCTGTTTCTGTCGCAGAAGGAACTTTTCTCTAGTTTCTGCCATAGGACTGACTTTTCTATTGTGCAGTAAAACTTTCTGTTGTGCAATAAAATCTTCTGTTGCACAGTAAAGCTTTTTGCTGTGCAATAAAGCTTTTTGTTGTGCAGTAAAACCTTCTGCTGTGCATTAAAGCTTTCTGGTGCACAGTAACACCTTCTGCTATGCAGTAAAGCTTTCTGCACTTTTCTGCAATGTGAATGACTACTTTCATTCTTTTTTTTTTACTGCAGAAATACTTTTCTACTTTCTGCACATAAACAAATCTAAAACCCAAAGAAAATACTCATAAAACAAATGTTAGTTTAAATGGGTTAGCATATTCTCAAATATATATATACATACATATATGCGTATATATACTTATACGTATTCATATATGCATATATAAAATATATGGCAGAACATAAGCTACAATGTATATGTATATATACTTATGGCAGGATAATGATTAGTCCGCGTTAAAAGTAAAACACGTAATAACAAAGAAATAGGAAAGCTTCAGCAGAAAATGTTTAGCTATTATAATAGCTACAACAGAATAACTAGTATAGCAAGTAAAGATATCACAACAGGACAACTGATGCAGCAAAGGTGATAAAAAGGTGCTACAGGAGAATGATTAAATACAGCAGATATAAGTTCTAACGAGTGAAATCAAATATATTTGCAATCAAAATCAAGTATTGAATCTTCCCATAGGATAAGAAAACCAAGAAAGAACCCAAACCCTAACTTGAACAACCTTGTCATAGGCCTTTGCCATCAAAATTGTGCATTTTGGAGAATATGCTTAAATGGCTACTAGCTATTACTTTTGAGGACTTCAAAGTGTGGGTTTGCTAAGAGGGAGGGAAAAGATGATCTATTGATGCATGCCCCTATTCCTATTGTGTTTTCTCTCTTCTTTTTACCACTTTCTTTCTTTCTTTATCTTCGTTCTTTTTACTCTTAGTTGCTTACTACCCTCTTGTCGTGGGCTGTTTTTCTCCCTTGGGTATTTTCCCTTTTGAATCCCCCTCCTTAGGTGCCTCTCTCTCTAAGTGCCTCCCTTAGGTTCTTATTGCTCTCTTATCATGGGTTCCTCCCCTAAGGTGCTTCCCCCCCCCCCCCCTTCATTCATGGCTACCTCTTCCTTTTATAGCGAACTGATTTAATGGGATTTCTCCCTTTTACCCCTAGGGCTTCACCTACTGTTTTTGCTTGTTGTGGGCATTCCTTCAGTATTGCCCACTAACCCATTGGTTGCCTGGCCACTACCTCTACTCAAAATACATTTGCTGCACCACTACTCATTTCGTGACAAAATTCCCTTTTGTTTGTTCTTGCTGTGTACCTCTACCTCTAGGTTCAAATGGATAAGGAATGGGCTACCTCACTACCTAGCTCTATGGCATGCATTAGATGGTCCCAACCATCTATTACTTCTTTTGGGTAAGATATCATCCCAGCAAGGTATAATCCCAAAAGAAGTCATGGCTGGAAACCAAATATAGACCCCCTTTCCCCTTCCCCACCCCACCAAACCACATCCTTTGAATCCCCTTGACCGTGGGCCCACCTCCCTTGTATTTGCTGGGTACAGGTTGGCGGTACTCTGGCCCTTGTGTGTTTGCTCCACAATCTTCTGTTTTTGTCTTCTTTCATTCCCACGCCGTTTCTACTGTAGCAAATTAGCTTTGTTTTGGTGCTGCGTGTCTCTATCTTATTTCTTCATGCGTTTCCTGCTGTGTTTGTTATTTCCTTTAGTTTGGCTTTTCTTTCCTTCATGCAATTCCTACTACTGACACTTCCTGATGCTCCTTGTTTCTTTTCATTGTGCTTCTTCATATTAGTTTTCACACCTATCTTTTATACAAAAGGATTTGGGCCTTTGTGGGCCAAATAATGTTAACTAGATCAAAAGGGTCTTGGGCCTAATTTGCTTTGACCCCTGATGCTCCTTGTTTCTTTTCATTGTGCTTCTTCATATTAGTTTTCACACCTATCTTTTATACAAAAGGATTTGGGCCTTTGTGGGCCAAATAATGTTAACTAGATCAAAAGGGTCTTGGGCCTAATTTGCTTTGATCTGTCAAAGCCATTTTGCTGAAAAAATATATTCTGCGGTAGATCTGTATTCTGCTGCAGATTTGTAATTTGCTGCAGATCTGCATTTTGCTGTAGATCGCTTTCCCTTGCACTTCTTTCTTTGGACCTTTCTTGCTCTTCGATCTTCTTGGTGGGTCTTTGGGCCTTACTTTTTATTGGGCTTTCCTCCGTATGGGCTTTTGGGTATGGATTCAAAAAATGGGCATCAACAAAGGTCATGGCCCTAGAGTCCCCCACAAAAATTCTCATATGATATTACTAGAAACCACTAAAAGCTTTAGTTGCCAACAAAATATATAAACTTGATTGCTTGGTTCACTTGGTCTTGGCCAAATTTGGTTATGCTTATTGAATAGAAACATAGAATGAATGTTGCAATATGATAGGGGTTTCCAATTAGCTTAATTGGTAATTTGTTGTGAAATAAGAAGTTTGATATTTAATTCTACCTACACTATAAATCAATTAATATCTTAACCTGATCATAAGGAATAATTATCATGACATGAGTGCCATAGGTTACAATTTTATCCTATATATTTCTAATATATTTTTGGACAAAGTTTAGCTAAAAATTGATTGTAGTATTAGGCTACAACCTTACTCAATATATATTTATTGGAGATGAATTTTGACAAATCCACCATTGGATTACATCTTCTTATATCCTCCATGCTTGCAAAATTTCTAAAAAATTAAAGATTAATAGCTATGTCATCAATAAATTATTTAAATTACAAATATTAGTAGTTTTAAATTACTCATAAAATATAAGCTTAGAACATTCACATCAGTCTCACTAGAATTTTAGCTAAACTAACACCAAAACTCTACTTTTACTACTTTAACAAAAGGACAAATACATTAGCCTTAATATTTATTTCTCTACTCTATTTAAATATTGTTTTTTCTCTCTCTAGAAAATAAATAAGTTTTTCTCTTCTCCATCCCACAACATCACCATCAACAACATGGCAACACCTTCACATCTACCACCAAGAACCACCACCACCAAGCACCAACAATCATAGAAAACAAAATCACAAACTCAAGCCACCAACACAATCAATCACCAGCAACCACCAAAGATCAAACCCAACAAGCACAACCAATCACAAATCAAACACTGCTAAAGCAAAACCCAAACCAGCCAAAGCCACCTTTAAGCTTGCACCCCCGAGCACCACCCACCCAATCACCAGCGAAACGGCGAAACCCACAAGCACTAAACCCATTCGCACCACCAAACCCACCAATCACCAGCAACAGTTGAAACCCATCCACCACCATCAATGAACAAATCATATCAAACCCAAGCCACCACAAACCACCATGGTCAGGGACGGAACCATGTACAAGCAGAGGGGGGCTGTGGCCCCCCCCCCCCCCCCCCTCTCCCCCCCAAAATATTAAATAATAGGTATATATTTAATATTTTAGAAAATAAGTCCATGAAAAATTATATTTGCCCCTCTCAAGAAAATTATATTTGCCCCCCTCGACTTTGAATCCTAATTTCGTCCCTGACCATGGTACCCCCATCTTTGTCTATCTATGCATCAGAGAGAGATGAGAGAGAAGGAAATAGAACAAAACCCACCAAACCAGTAACCACTTCTTAGCAACCACCCACAAAACCCTAAACCCCTTGCAACCACCCATCCACGCCGATCTGTTGAACCCAACGAACTACCACATCCATCATCGCCAACCACAACTCAGGTGATGAGAGAGAGAGAGAGAGAGAGAGAGTCACAAGGAGAGGAGAGACTAGAGAGAGAAAAGAGGATTAAATAAAGAATTTATTAATAGTAGCGAGAACAATGACTCGCTAAGTTTAGCGAGGAATACTTGAAAATTAAAATTTTTTGATAGTTTGTTGAGAGTCTTAAGATTGATGCATGGGCTTTTTGTGGGTTTTTAGTTATATTTTTAACCACAGGTTACAACAAATTTTGTAACTAAATTTTGTCCTATATTTTTATTACAATATAAAACAAGAAAATATATTTCTAATCCTTACAAGTAGCAAGAACATTTAATTTCTGTCTTAGTGATTCAATGTTCACTTCTAGACTACTGCTATATAAAGGCTAAAGTATAATAGTGGAGATAATAACATGAAGGCAATGTTTTTTTCCTTACCTTCAAATTTTATTGTATTATATTTTATTTTTGTTGATAATACAATAATTTAGAGAATGAGAATTTAAATCTTAGATGTTTTATTTGGAATCATCAAAAGATGTCAACCAGAGCTACAAGGCTCTTGGCGTGTCACTCCTCAAAGGCGGTGCTTTATTTAGTTACTTTAAAGTTTATTTTATTTTATTTTATTTGTAGTTGCTTCAAAGTTTATACATACATATTATTTAATGTGTGTTTGTTGCTTCAAAGGCAATGCTTTATTATTTAATGTGTGTTTGTTTATCAAAAAAACGAATGATCGGAACATTTCTAGCAATAGTCGCTCCCACTATGAAAATAAGAAAACTCACACTCTGTGAGTGCGACCATCTTATGTGTAGGTTCCGAGTGCACTTGCAGGGTAATGTGGAGCAAATCATGATGGCGAAATCGATAAAGGTAGATTATGTAAAACTCAGGCTAATCAAAACCAAGCACTTGTTGTTTTTTGTCTTTTTGGCCACAATATATATATATATATATATATATATATATATATTTGGGCTGAATTGCCTCAGAGCCTACGACAGGCCTGAATTTATCTCTTTTCTAGTTGCATTGGATTTTAGTGGTAAATACACCATCGATGAAAGGAGATTAAATGGTAATTAGAATTTGATATAAAAGTACAAAACCTTTGTGGGGGCCTTTTTACGTTGATGTGCTTGTGAGTCAATGGGTAAGGGAGTCGAGACTGGCCATTTGGAAATTATACTATAAGCCAGCTTGTGCTCAAGCCAAGCATGCCTAATGTTGAGACAACTTAGGAATGGTACGGCAGGCTGAGCACAGCAGGTATGGTCGTGGTGGAATAACCATCTTGCACAGCAAAGAATACTACAACAGAATGACTTCAACAATAAAATACGCTAAGTGAAGGGGTTACATCAGAACAACAGATACAACAGAAAATAACAAATACCGCAAATAAGATAACTAATACAACAAAATAAATAATATCGCAAATAAAATAAAAAAGGGGTTACAGTACAACAACGGATACAGCAGAAAGAGTAAAAGATATCACAGCAAAATGGCTAAATATAAAACGCTACAGCAAGGCAAATAACAACGGGAATGTCAAATAAACTAAAAGATGCCACCACAAGATAGCAACGGCGATTCTAAGCAACTGTAATAGAAATGGCTTGCTTTCCTAATCCTAGGCTGAATCATTTAGCAAGAATGGATCCAAAAAGGGAACCAAACCCCAATATGGGTAAACTCGTTACAGACTTCTGCCGTTGAAGTTATTTGTGCTGGAGAAAGGGCCTAAATGGTTTTGGGTTTCGATTCACAGAGTTTCAGAGGGTGGGAATGTCACGAAGGAGAGAAAATGTGGTCTACTGATGTATAACCATATTTCTGCTGTGTTTTCTCTCTTCCTTTTTTTTTTTTACCATTTAGTTTGCTTTTTGTTCTTTGGTTCTTAGTTTCTTTCTTACTCTTCTCTCCATCTCCCCTTTTGTCCCTCCTCCTCTGTTCACGGTTACCTCTCTTCCCTATTAGATTGCTTGATTCTATGGGATTTCTCTCTTTTGTCCCTAAGGCTCCACCAACCGTTTTTGGATTTTTTGTGAGCATCCTTCCAAGATTGCCCACTAACCCCTTGGTTGCACGGCCACTACCTCTACTTAGAGCGTGCTTGTTGCACCACTCCCCATCTCCAGAAAAAATTCCTTGTTTCGTTTCTCCCCCCTCTCAATTTCTACCTCCCTCAATGAATAAGAATTAAGCTACCTCGCCATTTACCTCTATGACATGCATCAAGTGGCCCCAGCCCTTTGCTTGCCTCTGTTAGGTGAAATGCCATCCCAACAAGGCACTTCCCCAAAAGAAGTCTCCGCAGGAACTCCAAAATAAACCCTCTTTTCTCCCCACTACCAAACCACAGCATCTGAATCCCTTGACTAAGGGCCCACCTCCCTTGTATTAGTTGGGTACAAGTAAGTGGTGCTCCAACCCTTGGGTGAGCTCCACAATCCTCTACGTTTGTCTTCTTTTACTTCCATGACATTCTTGTCGTTCTTGCCTTATCTCATTCTACTATGCATGTTGGGCTTGTGCTTATCTCCCACGACGTGAAAGGTGTGCGGGCTTTCGGGCCCATATTGCTTCCCTTTCTTTCCTTGTGGATTGGGTATTGTTTGGCCGGAAGTTTCTGCCATTTCAGCCCACTAGGCTTTTATTTCTGCCGTTCCTTTTCCTGTTATGCCCATGGGCATGCTGACTGTCATTTTTGCCATGTTGGGCCATTGAGTTTATTACATCTTTTCTTGGGCTTCCTCGGCCCATTTACTTTGTCTTTGCCTCTTATTGTGCCCATGGGCCCGTTGTATGTCATTCCTATCACGTTAGCTCATTGGGTTTATTACCTCTTTTTTTGGGTTTTCTTTGCCCATTTACTCTATCTTTACCTCTTATTATGCCCATGGGCCTATTGGTTGTCATTCTTGCCACATTGGCCCATTAAGTTTATTACCTCTTTTCTTGGGCTTCCTCGGCCCATTTACTTTGTCTTTACCTCTTATTGTGCCCATGGGTCTGTTGGCTGTCATTCTTGCCATGTTGGCCCATTGGGTTTATTACTTCTCTTGGACTTCCCCAACCCATCTACTCTATCTTTACCTCTTATTGCATTCATGGGTCTGCTGGCTGTCATTCCTGCCACGTTGGCCCATTGAATTTATTATCTTACTTTTACCACTTATAATCTTTTTTCCTCTCATCTTCTTTATTGTTGGGTTTCTTCTGCCATTGGGCTTTTTTGTCAAAAATAGGCATCAACAACCTTTTTTTATGGTGGCCACCATTTGGTTCTCAAGAAAATTTTAGAATATATAATATTTTAAAGTGGAAGTTCAATGAAGAATTCAAATTATATTTTAATATCATTTCAATTTTGTGCCACATGTCCTTCTAATTTCTTTATTATTTGATGCAAGTGTCTTTAAATTTAAGTGCACTCTTTTTTTTCTTTTTCTTTTTCCTTTTTTCTTTTTTATAGGAATGCACTCAAATGTCATACAAAGTGTCATTCAAATTATACTCTAATGGTGTGTCAATTTTATTTACATATAAATTGATATATCTAAACTTAGAAAATATAAAAAGATTCAATTCGGATTTATTATTTTTCCATGTAAAACTACTATTGTGTACAATCTATTACTTATTTAGTAGACGCATGTGTGTATTGCACCCTGCATATGCAAGGCTTATAAACAAGTTCTTCCAACTATATCAATTAGGACAAAATTTAGTTACAAAATTGATTGTAGCCTAAAACTATAACCTTACTCAATAAAATAAACATTACTATATATTTAAAAAATCTAACCGTTGAATTACAAGTTCTTTATGCTCTTAATAGACAAGTCAAATTTTGTGTCAATTAAATATTATTTATTATATGACCTATAAGTTTATATTTTATACATAATATTAAACTATAAAAACTTACAATTTAAAAAATCTATTGATGACATAGTTATAGATCTTTAATTTTCTAAAAATTTTGCATACATGGAGGATTTAAGAAGAAGGTGTAATCCAATGACGGATTTGTCAAAATTCACCCCCAATAAAAAGATATTGAATAAGGTTGTAGCCTAAGGATACAAACAATTTTGTAACTGAATTTTGTTCTATCGGTATTCAATTATATATTTTTTTTACTCACTTTTTTTTTGTTAGCTTATTATGTCCTTCCTATTTTGTTTAAATAAAATTTTGATAATAAAATATTTAATTAAATTTTAGTTTAATTAAACAGATTTTTTTACTGAAATATATTATAAAATTAATCTTTTATATAAAAAATGAGATGTAGAGAGATGAAAATTTAGACAAAATTACCAATTTTGAATATTTTTCAAAGTTCAAGGGCTTTTAATAATATTAGGTAATCATTTTCTTTGTTGATTCAAAATTCATGGGGTGTTTTTACATTTTATCTTTTTTAAAATTACGTCAATTTGGAAATAAAGCATACATAATTGTTATAATGGAATATGTAAAAAAAAATCAGTTAACTATTGAGTATTGACTCTATTAAAAATAAAATAGAGAGGACATTAATAATAAATTTGACTTTATTTTTTAAAAATTTGAATATTAAATTATCAAATTGAACTTTGTCTCGGAGGATTGGATTAATAATTTCTTTTCCTTCTATTCTTCTTTTTTTAAGATTCATTGATACGTGTTCTTCAATCATAAAGGATCTTGGCATTGGGCTTACCATCTTAGACTCCTATATGGTTTTTTTGGGTTGGCCCAACTAGTATGACACTAATGATATTACCATTTTTTTTTTTTTTTGGAATGCCTATCTACATGCTTTTTAAAATCGAACAGTCAATATGTATAATGGGATGCCCACCAAACATGACTTGAACTTTGACTAAAAGATTGGATATGGGACAAATTTAAGGGTAATTCCTTAATTTCGTTATTATATTTCTTAAATATTGTACCACAGGGTTTTTTTTTTTTTTTTTTCTCTTCCCTTATATTCTTCTATTTTTCTTCTCAATATATATATATTCTTCTATTTTTAACATTCATTGATACAGGCTCTTCTTCAAGAATAAAGGAGGTCGACATTGGGCTTTTTATCCTAGACTTCTAGTGGGCTTGGCCCAAGTGCTTTGACACAAGGATATTAGCCGAAATGTTGCTATATGCATGCTTAAATCCGTTTATTTTTTGATATCCTAAACTTTTCCTATACCCTATTAAGTTCTAGATATTCAATTCAAATTTTCACGGTTTTATATTTGAAAATCCCTAACATATTGAATTAAAATGAATTTTATCATATCAAATTAGCTTAAAATTGAACATCTAAAATATTGTTAAACAAAATTTAAGAACTAATAAGAATTTTTGTTCACTCACAGAGAGCGAGAGAGACTCTTCTATTCAAAAAACTCAAATCTTCTAAGAAAATGCACAAAGTTTCTTTTAAATGAAATTATAAAAAAGATTACTTTTATAATTTAAATGCAAATGCGAATCAAATTTGCATAGTCTGATGGTCATGGTATAAAACCTAAATTCTTTTTAAACCATCTCAAGTTTAACATTTGAGAAGTGCTACTTCATATTTACAATATTTTCACAAAAATTCTTATATGGTAAGTTGTTACTAATTCTAATTTGAACCCACTAATGAAATTACTTTTTGTCCACTAGTGATAACGTGTCATATAAGATTTGTTGTAAAAACGTTGTAAAAAAAATATTTATCTTAAAATTTTGAACCCATAAAAGAAAAAAGAAAGAAACAAAACATGTTCTACTAGAGTTAAGTTAGGTCTTTTTCGCATGAATAGGTACTTGTGTTTGAATGAAGTAAATGCCGCACTTTCGATCACGCGACAAAATGAAATGACATGCATTTGACACCTAATCGGACTAAGTTAACTACATGCATTAATGCATTTGCTTGGGAACAAAGTTTGGCTGAGATAGTATTTGACAGCATGCTTATGATTGGATAACATAAAGCATGCATCTTGTCTCACAGTTCAAATGGCTTGGTTGATATTTTTCCAGCCATGCTACTGAAAACATGTACTAATCTCATGATTAAACGACACAGGTTAATGGAGGCAAAGAATGATTGGGATTAGCCCAAATGCACTTGCCCTTGTTTTTTCCCTTTCACATGGAGATGATAAAGAAGGTGAACTTCTGAATGGGGTTGAGATTGATCGTGGAACTATCAGTGTTTTATTGGCGCAATAGGCAAGGAGATAAGCTAGTGAAGATGAGAGATATCACTCTGCAACCAACATTTGGCTCCGACTGTGGTGGTTTTATGTACTGTTCATATGAACACCTTGACTTGCAAAACAAACAAATTATGTATGTTAGGACATATGTGATGTAAATTGGCTAATCTTTTGACAAAACGCATTTTACTTGTAATTGGGTAGATCTAGGATGTGTTTAGTACTTCAAGAAACAAGTGTTCAAGTTTAGTATTGAAACTATGCAAGTCTGACCAAGAAACAAGTGAATAAGTGTTGTTTATTAAAGCTCGACAGATGTCTCGACAGAATCCTTTCTATCGAGGTTTAACGTTGAAGCTCGACAAAAACTGTATCTGTCGAGAATCATGAAATTAGAATTTTCAGATTTGATTTCACGCATATCCTTGAGTATTTGTGTATGATTTCTTTTCTTACAACCCTAGACATATGTAAGAATTATTTTAAAGGCTGTCACACATAATGCAAAGGTTGTTGCAATTGTTGTTACATGCATATTGTGACCAGAGATAGAAATTGCCCTAGTTCATCATATTCTTTGTAGAAGCAACTGCGCCTTTGCGCCAAGGGTTTTGTAACGAAAGAGCTTCCTAATCTTCATTGTTGGATGAACTGAAGAACTTTGCAACCAACATCTTCCTCAAATTGATGTGTTAGTCATGTATTGGGATCCATGTATCATTAGTTAGTCACGTACTAGGAGTCATGCATTGAACGGAGAGATTACCATTACATTACAAGTCCAATTGGGTATTGGAGTAAGGGTTCAACTGTAGGTTGGTATTAGGTACTGAGATTCCTTTTACTTGTAACTGCTTGTTTTGATAATAGTGGATTCTTAGGAGTGGTAACCTTAAATTTACCCAGTGGGATTTTGCCTCGGTGGGTTTCCCCATTCGTAAACAAATCACCTGTGTCAAATTTATTTTCTGCTGCATTTAACTTATTTGGTGATTTGTTTGTGCTACCACGCTATTGCATGTTAAATTGACTTAATTAATTCACTTGGCTAATTAATTAATTAATCTGCCAAAAGGGGTCAATATATTTTTGGCCTATCAATGTATATAATTATTTTTAACTTAATTTGTTTTGTCTACCTTTAAAAAAATTGAACACCTTATCTTGAGAATCTCAAAATTTTGGGTTTGACAAAAATAATATTGGCTAAACATAATCTATTAAATCTTAAGAAAAATACAAACAATTAAAAAAATGAAAATAAAAATTATCCACAAAATAACAACAAAAATAGGTCAAACAACAACAAATAAACAAAATATTCAACAAAAAGCTCATTCAAAAATGATGAATAAAACCTCTAATCATTTAGATTCTTAACTTGTTCAACCAATTCTTGAGTTCTTCTTTGTTGTTCTAGTAGCTCTACTTTCCCTGGCTTTGCAGTCACTGTAACTCCGCTCTCTTCGACGGCTTGGCTCATGGTTGCAACATCTCTCTCTCTCTCGCTCTCTCTCTCATCTTAACATTTTCAGTTTTCACTTTATTATACTAATTTTTTAATATAAAATAGACTATTCGATTATTTTAATTGTTGATAATATTATTTGGTATATTTTAATTGGTATAATAAACTATTAGATTTTGTATAATTTAAATTTCTTAATGGTTTATCTTAAGAAATTCCGGAGAGACAACCAAACTGGGCTTGAAACAAAAGTTTTTTTTTTTTTATTAAAAAAAAAAAAAAAAACACCGTCCTTGTCCTCCGAGAGCAGATTCATTTCTTTGGACCCCCAATATAAATGGATATTGAAAATTGCTTGGAATATTTTACCAACGAGGTCGGTTCAAGTGCCAGATTATACTTGACAAAGATAATCTGTCCTGATTGCAAATCAATAAATGAATCTTGCCATATTATATATGTACTATCGAGTTTACCCCAAAAAAAAATTGTACTATCGGAATGTCCAATAAATAGTATGGTCAAACTCTCCTTGGCCTATATCCTTCTAATCAATGAACCTGTCATCTCCAACAGAATGGTTTACCTAATGTACATTCAAAGCTCAATGTGACTTTTGACTAGAGGAATGGTATCTTTCTTTACGCAGCTGTTTGATGTGACTTGTGATCTACTCTGAATGAATATGAATAAGATTGTGAAAGGGAAAATGTCCTAAAGGCCCCATAAAATTGACACGAAATTATCTCTAGCCTGTTGGCATTTTCATCTCCTCCATCTATGGGATTCACAATTGATCACTCATCTACTTTCGGCAATCAGAAAGAATATGTCCAAAATGGAGAGAGTATAATAAAAATTGCATTACTAAGCACTCTTTTATATATACAAGAGCTTAGCTAAGAAAATATCACTAACAACCAAGAAAATATCATGGAAAATGTGTAGAGAAAAATACAATGAACAAAATACAAAGACTATTCTAAAATACAGTTTCTAATGGAATCCCCATCCCCTGGGTTTCCTCAGGTTCAATTTTGATGTAGCTATTAGGTAAGATATAGTGGTTTTAGCAGAAGCCTGTAGGGATAATTGCTCCAAGATTTTACATGATTTAAGTTTTAACTGCTTTTGACTTGCTTATTGATGTAAAACAAAGCAAAAAACAATTGGATATGCTAATATGTAAAGCAATTTCATATATCATGTTAAAGTTGTTGGGAGATTGATAGAGAGAAAAGGTAAAAGTCCTCTTGATGGCTACATCTTTGATAGTAAGCTCTTGTTTTACAATTAATCTAATGTAGCATTTATATGCTAGAGAACATTAAATTGAACTCTAGGCTAACCCTAAACATAGACTAAAGGTTAATTTCTTGTTTTAAAAGTACAATGGCCATTTTAAATTCCCATAAAAAAAAGTACAATGGCCAATAATTGAATGGACCTATTGACTCATAATATATCTAACATTAAAGAGCACAAGTAACAGTGAAGAAGAAGAAAAAAGAGTATCATTTTTTTGTTTTTTTCTTGGGCACCTGCCGCAGGGTGGGGGCAGTGCTAGTTTAGTCAGAGTCTTAGATGAGCATAGACAAGACTACATATGTCTGAGATTTGATCAGATAAGGAATTTTTAAAATTTCAGAAAGCTTTGAATAAGAAGAGGGGGAGGGAATAATCACTCAAAAAAAAAATATAAGATACAGTAGTACAGTTTTCTCTGTAAAAAATAATACATTAAAATTTAATATTCAAAACAATAGTTTTCTCTATAGATTAAGTCTAAAAAAATCTTGCATTAAAAACTGTAGCAAATATTATTTTAGATTGGATTATAATCTAGATCAAACGCAACTAGGCTCCACAAAGTCCAATAAATCTCCTACATAGAGACTAGTTCAATCACCAACATCAACCGCATTCTTCCAAACACAATCCTTCATCACTGCAACTCATCCTCCTGTGCTCAAGATAGAAGACCAACTAAAACTGCACACAGCTTCAACTTCTCAATAGAGAGGATATAAATCATAAATTTATGCATGTTTAGCTTAGTCCCAGAGTTTGTTGTTTGGATAAAATCCAAAGGGAAGCGAGAATTCCCACTCAATTAAACACTTCAACCACCAATAAATATGTGGAACCCTTCACCATTATGGACTCTTGTAAAAAACACATCATCTATTTCCAATGATACGACAATTAGCAATTTCACAATGCAGCCCATTTAGTGATTTTTCTAAAGTTCTTTTTTGTGCTCATTTACGCTCCGTTTGTTTCGATATAAAATATTTGCAGAGGTAAAATATTTTCCATGTAAAATATTTTCAAGAAAATATTTTTATTTTATAGTGTATGGTTGTTGTAGGGACAAGGGGCCCAAATTATTTTTGGGCCTTAGGCCTTGTCCGAGTAGGCTCAGTGGTCCGAGAATAAATCAATAATAAGGAGAACGTAAGATTGTAAGTTTCATGAGCAAGTTATGACTGTAAAGGCTTGGGAAGGTGGTCCGAGAAGGAATATCCTATCGGCTAAACGAAGCAAAGATCAAAATATGTGTCCTATCATCCAAGATGACGTACCAGGAGGTTCTATTGATAAGGATATGCACTGTGAACGTATAGGATAGATGGGAGCTAAGAAATATCTAAGAGAAAACTGTTACCACTGCATTGAATGCTATGTAGCTAACTCTCTGGCCGCATTAATGAGGAAGTGATGTTTGAATAGTGCTTTTCAGCTTTACAACTACCCTCGAAGACTTCAGAAGGGTGCTAATGGGACAAGGATCAACACAAGCAATCTGTTGTCCACGTGGAGGGTAGAGATGAAAGGGGAGATGTAGTATAAATTAGAAGGGAGGCCCTAAGAGGAGTGGATCGAGAAATAGAAGAAGAAACATTGTAGCAATCAAGAACTGAACTTGTAATCAAACTTGAGAATCAATATATATGAACTGATCTCCTTGGACTGTGCTGATGACAATTTTCTTTAGATAAAACTAGTCTATCTACATCTTCTTGTCATCTGAATCCATTTTATTTGTTGGTTGATTCATTAAAGCCTAGTTTCCCAACCCACTTTCTACAAATTCATTGTATTAGACTTTTTGAGCCTAAGTTCATTTATCATTTGGGCTAGGGACCCAAATTGTGTCCTTACAATTGGCGCCGTCTGTGGAAAATTTTTGGAGCTGTAGTGAGTCTAACGTTCAACTATGGTAGGATCAGGTCCGAATCAGGCAAAATCTATGGGATCTCAACGTCAAGATCACTTCCGTAATCTTGAATAGAAAAGGGACTGGGAGGGCAGTGTGCATACTACCCATACCAGTAGGAGCCAGTCTCGGGGTGAGAGCCATGTCTCTCATGAAGAGAATGCTAGAAACATGCAGCAGGAGATTGATCATCTGCGGAGAAAGTTGCACCGCGAACGACGAAGAAAAACTCCCTCAAGGTTTGTTTCTTCTTCCAGTGAGGAAGGAGATGATAGTTATAGGCCTAGGTCGAGGACTCCACCCAACGAGTATTTCTCGTATGATGAGGACTACCACCATAAGCACAGAAACAGGAGCTCATCTTCCAAAGGCTTGGGGAATGATGCGATGAGCAGAGCACTCAACTAAATTTTCAGATCACCTTTCACGCACAAGATTGAGGGGGGGAGACTTCCTCGACAATTCACTCGGCCCACATTCACCATGTATAATGGTCGAACAGACCCTGTGGAACATGTGAGCCACTTCAACCAGAGAATGGTTGTGCACTCTAAGAACGAGTCCTTGATATGTAAGGTATTTCCATCCAGCTTGGGACCTGTGGCGATGAGGTGGTTTGATGGCCTAGGGGCAGGTTCCATTGACTCCTTTAAGGAGCTCACTCGGGCGTTTGGATCTCGTTTTATTACATGTAGTAGGGTTCCTTGGCCCTTAGATTCCCTATTGTCCATGTCCATGCGAAAGGAAGGAACCCTGAAAACGTACTCGGATAGATACTGGGAGATGTTTAATGAGATCGATGGGGATTTTGACGATGTGGCCATCAGGACCTTCAAGGTCGGCCTGCCTACCGAGCATGATTTGAGAAAGTCCTTGACCAAGAAGCCAGTAAGGAGTGTGCGTTGACTTATGGATCGTATTAACGAATATAAGCGAGTTGAGGAAGACTAACAGCAGGGGAAGGGAAAGGCTAAGGTTATCTCTCAGGACAGGAGGGATTTTAGGTCGGACAGATACAATAGCAACAGGCCCCAGAGGCATTTTACTAGGCAATCTGGGTCTATGGCCCCTCAAATGGTTAACATGGTGTACCAAGAGCCAGTACATCAGGTCTTGGAGAAGATCAAGAATGAGCCATACTTTAAATGGCCAAACAAGATGGGAGAAGACCCCATGAGGTGTAACCAAAGTCTTCATTGCCAATACCACCAAGAGCGAGGGCATACCATCGAGGACTGCAGAACTCTGTGGAACCATTTGGAGCAACTGGTCCGAAAGGGGAAGTTACAACAGTTTTTGTATCGGCCCAACGGGTAAGGAGACCAAGCAAGGTCAGGGGCTCAGGGGAATGCCCCTTCAAGGCCTCCTTTGGGCACAATTAATGTCATCTTTGCTGCTCCTAGGATTTGGCTCTCATCCCTTCAAGGTGATGTCTGTAGCTCAGCCACACGCCAAGGACCCTAGCTCTGAGCCGAAAAGGGCTAGAGTGGAGTTTTGACTAGCGTTGAGCTTTTTGGATGAGGACAAGATCGAAACCATATAGCCACATAATGATGCCCTGGTGGTCACACTTAGAATAGGGGGTATGATGTTAAAAGGGTGATGGTGGATCAAGGTAGTGAAGCAGAGATTATGTACCCTGACTTATACAACAGGCTGGGCCTGAAACCTGAGGACTTGATAGCTTATGATTCGCCTCTGGTAAGTTTCGACGAGAAAGTTGTCATTCCTAAGGACTAGATTTGACTACCCGTACAAGCAGGATCAGAAGTGGTGGAGGTGAATTTCATTGTAGTGGACGCTTATTCTCCCTACATGGCTATTGTGGCAAAACCCTGGCTTCACACCCTGGGAGTTGTTTCCTTCACTCTGCATTTGAAGGTGAAATATCCATCTGGGGATCGGATTAAGGAGCTGGTTAGGAGCCAGTCCGTAGTGAGGCAATGCCTATTCGCTGCAATAGTGCATCAGCTAGGAGTGGAGTCATCGGCCTTTACTAAAAAGAACTTATAGCAATCAAAGACTCTGGTGTTACTCATGAAGGGGACAGTTGAGGAGACGAAATGTGAGGACTTGGAGAAAATTGTTGTAGGTGATGATTTGAAGAAATTTTTTCAAATTAGAACTCAGCTGCCTCCTCAAGAGAAGGAAGAGCTGGTAGAGTTCCTCAGGAGGAGCATTGATGTGTTTGCATGGAGTGCTTACGAAACTCCTGGGGTGGATTCAAACCTCATTTGCCATCATCTAAATGTAAACCCGTCTGTCTTCCCTAAGAAGCAGACACATCGGCGCTCATCTAAAGAGCATTCTGAGGCTGTCAAGGAAGAGGTGAACAAGTTTAAGCAGGCTGGGGCTATTAAGAAAGTGTTTTACCCTGAATGGTTGGCCAATATGGTGGTAGTGAAAAAGAAGAATAGGAAGTGGTGGGTGTGCGTAGACTTCACAGACCTGAACAAAGCTTACCCCAAGGATCTTTTCCCTATGCCTCTAATAGATTAGGTGGTGGATGCCACTGTGGGACATCCTCGAATGAGCTTTCTGAACGCCTTTCAAGGATACCACTAGATACCTTTGGCTTTGGATGATCAAGAAAAGACAACTTTTGTTACTCCTACTGGAAATTACCACTATAAGGTAATGCCTTTTGGTTTGAAGAATGCAGGGTCTACCTATCAGAGGATGATGACTAGAATATTTGAACCACAATTGGGCAAGAATATTGAGATTTACATAGATGATATGGTGGTAAAGAGTAAGGTGGTGTCAGAGCATGTGGGAGACCTCGGGGATATTTTTGAAATACTGAGGAAACACAAGCTGCACCTTAATGCTTCCAAGTGCTCCTTTGGCCTGGGATCAGACAAATTCCTGGGCTATATAGTCATTCATCGTGGAATTGAGGTCAACCCTGATCAGGTTAAGGCAATTAACAGTCTACAACCACCTCGGAATCCCAAAGAGGTCCAGAAGCTAACAAGAATGACTGCTACCTTGAACCGATTCATCTCTCGGTCAGCGAACAGATGCAGACCTTTCTTCCAGCTGTTGAATAAGTGGAAGGGATTTGAGTGGACCGAGGAGGTGCCTCGGCCTTCCAACAGCTCAAGGAGTACCTTTCTCGGCCACCTGCCACAAATAATGAGGTTGAGTATGAGGCTCTATTGGCGGGGATGGCCATGGTTCAAAAAATGGGTGGAAAGGCAGTAGAGATATTCTCGAATTCAAGACTGGTCATAGGCCAGGTGGGAGGGGAGTTAAAAGCCAGGGATGTGAGAATGCAAGAATATTTGAATCAAGTTAGGCACTTGCAATCGGGATTTGAGTCTTTCAGCCTGCTGCATATCCCTAAGAGTGGAAACACATATGTTGACTCTTTGGCCACTCTTGCAACCTCCTTAGTACAGGGATTACCTCAGATCATCCTTGTTGAAGACTTGTGCAAGCCTACTGAAATGAAAGGGAAGACAATCCATATCTTTCAAATTAGGGTGGGGCTTAGCTGGATGGACCCTATAGTGCTATTTCTTAAGGAAGACATTTTGCCCAAGGAGAAGTTAGAAGTTGACAAGGTGTGGAGAAAGGCTCCTCGGTTTTGGCTGTCTGAGGACCAAAATTGTACAAGCGCTACTTTTCTGGGCCATACCTGCTATGCATACACCCTGAAGTCTCAGAACTACTCCTTGAGTAGTTACATGAAGGAATTTTGGAAGTCATACAGGAGGCAGATCTTTGTCTTACAGAGCCTTCACTCAGAGATACTGGTGGCCGAATATGCAGAAGGAAGCACAAGAGTATGTGAAGAAGTGCGATTAATGCCAAAGATTTGCACCAAACATTCACCAACTAGGAGGAGTCCTTAATCCTCTGTCCAGCCCTTGGCCATTTGCTCAATGGGGCTTGGACATTGTAGGTCATTTCCCTAAGGCAGTAGGGAATAAGAGATATTTGCTAGTCAGCACGGATTACTTCACCAAGTGGGTTGAAGCTGAAC
The DNA here is from genome assembly GCA_032727855.1 of Quercus ilex subsp. ballota. Lineage (NCBI taxonomy): Eukaryota > Viridiplantae > Streptophyta > Magnoliopsida > Fagales > Fagaceae > Quercus > Quercus ilex. The sequence continues at coordinate 27,296,880 of CM064909.1, forward strand.
CATTGGCGAATATCAGGGATGTAGATGCCAAGAAATTTATTTGAAAAAATATTGTCACTCAGTTTAGGGTCCCTCATACTCTCATATCGGACAACGACCTTCAGTTTGATAGCAAGGCCTTCAAGAGGTATTGTTGTGACCTGGAAATTGTGAATAAGTATTCCACCCCAGCCTATCCACAAGGGAATGGACAGGCCGAGGCTGTCAATAAGGTCATAATGAATGGACTCAAGAAAATGTTGGATGATGCGAAAGGAAAATGGGTGGAAGAGTTGTTGCACGTCCTTTGGACATATCGGACCATACCTTATAGATCAACAAGAGAGATACCCTTCTCAATGACCTATGGAGCTGAGGCTGTTATTCTTCTGGAGACTGGATTCCTAACCTTGAGAACGAGTTCTTTCACTTCGAGCAGCAATGATAAGCTGTTAAGGAAGAGTTTAGACTTGATTGAGGAACGAAGAGAAAATGCCATGGTTTAATTAGCGTATTATCAACATAAGCTCAAGCAAGTATATGATGCCAATGTAAAGCTTAGGCCATTAGCACCTGGAGACCTGGTATTGAGAAAGGTTTTGGGTACTACAAAGAACTCGGTATAGGGAAATTAAGGGCCTAACTGGGAAGGGCCATATCACATCACCTCAGTGGCTGGAATAGGTGCATACTATCTTGAAGATTTAGATGAACATGTTATCCCACACCCTTGGAATGTAAATAACCTGCGAAGGTACTATTATTAATGAAAGTCTTTTCTGTCATACTTTCATTAATGACATTAGGCGCTACGTACTATTTCACTAAGTATTAAATAGAACCTTAGTCATGCTTGGTCTTTCGGATCACATACTTTGGGTAAATTAATACTTCAGTTCATTTCACTAAGTATTAAACAGAACCTTAGTCATGCCTGGTCTCTCGGACCACATACTTTGGGTAAATTAATATTTTAGTTCATTTCACTAAGTATTAAACAGAACCTTAGTCATGCCTGGTCCCTTGGACCACATACTTTAGGTAAATTAATACTCTAGTTCATTTTACTAAGTATTAAACAGAACCTTAGTCATGCCTAGTCTCTCGAACCACATACTTTGGGTAAATTAATACTTCAGTTCATTTCACTAAGTATTAAACAGAACCTTAATCATGCCTAGTCTCTCAGACCACACACTTTGGGTAAATTAATACTTCAATTCATTTCACTAAGTATTAAACAGAACCTTAGTTATGCTTGGTCTCTCGGACCACATACTTTGGATAAATTAATATTTCAGTTAATTTCACTAAGTATTAAACAGAACCTTAGTCATGCCTGATCTCTCGGACCACATACTTTGGGTAAATTAATACTTCAGTTTATTCTACCAAGTTTTAAAACAAAGCCTTAGTTATGCTTGGTCTTTAGGACCACATGACAAAGAAAAGTTAACACATAAAAATCTCCCCCTAGGTCTTAATTAAAAGATTCCAAGGGTACGTTAATAGGATACTCTTAAAATGAGATACCTTGGACACCCTCTTTTCCTACTAAGTATCTCGTTTGTCCTTAAGGACTTAGCCATTTTTCTCACTATGCACACGGGTATGATTTGTTTGAATTAATGGCAAATTATTACTACAAGCTTTTATTAAAGAAGGGGTATTCACCCTTAAGGACGTCATTAATCCCAAGTCTCATCAAAAGGCAACAAGATCACCACACCAACCATAGGTAAATATTGCAAAGGATACAAAGAATCATGAAGTAAAAATTGTCATCTTTTCATTAAGCAATAGAAAAGGGATACATTATAAACGGTGGCAAATTGCCACAACAAAAAAAGAAGAAGGGTACAAAAAAAAAAGTAAAGTAAAAAAGCCTTATAACTACACCTTTGCTTGGGGAGGGTCCTCCTTGGGATCAGCTTTGGACTTGGACTCAGCATTTTTGGCCTTGGAGATCACATCCTTAATCGTAAGAGCATCCTCGGTATCCTTGGCCTTGGCCAGGAGTTAGACCTCCTTACCCTTGCCCTTATCCTCGGATTGAGGACCCCTCTTGACAGCCTTTTTACCCTTGGCCGTCTCAACCGCTGTTGAGACTTTAGTAGAAGGAAGAGGGCCTTAAGTAATTGAGAGCTACTCAAGAGGAGGGAGAGGAAGAGCAGCGGGAAGAGGGAGCATCGCCAGAACTTCTCGAATGTCCTCTGGATAGAAAATGTTCTCAGTGCTCCTCCACTCGGAGGTTGCAGGGACTCTTGCCCGGTTGAGCGCTTCTGCCCATACCTCCTTGTAGTAGTCCCTGCATACCTATGCTAGCTCATCTGCCAGCCGTTTCTCCGTTTCTTCCACCCCACATTCGTAGGATGCCATCTTCGCAGCCTTAGAAACTTCCTTGGCCACCCGAGCTGCTTCCTTAGCCTTCTACAGCTCGGCTTTAAGATCCAAGACCAGTTGTCTTTGGGTGGCTAGCTCTATCTCAGTAAGATAAAGCTTTTTATGCTGGTCCTTGGCCTGGTCCTTAGTGTTCTTCAAGCCCGCCTCGGCATTTAGGCATTCCCTTTCCTCAGTAACTAGATTACTAGTAAGCTCTTTATTCTTCTGTTCAGAGGTGCCCAAGGCCCTGTTGACCTCAGCACAAAGGTTAGCCTCGACCCTGGCTTCATTCCAGGCGTCATTGACCCACTCCTCAGCCACAAAAACCTCCTGGATAGCCTGCACGTAAACAATAAAGGAGTACATTAAAAACATAACAAAAGAGCAGGAAAAGAAACAAGTAAGGTGTGTCTAGGGGCTTACCATGGCCAAGTCCCTCTTCAGGGATAGGAAAAGCTCTGGCTACCTTACTTTCTTCAAGGCATCCATATCCTTGGGGAGCAAGAGAGGGTGCTCTAAAGCCTCAGCCACGTGATGGGCACGGCCTCTCTGGAATTCCCTGATAGAAGAGTTCTAGGGCAACGCCACGCCATCCAATTCCAACTTGGGGTTCCAAGTTGAATGACGCACATTGGCCAAGTGCTCGACCTCACTACTCTCCACCAAAGATTCCCTCACTTTGTTTTTGGTTATATTCTACTGTGTTGGGTCTTTTGGTGGGGCAATCTCCCCCTCCTCGATCTCCTTCTCTTTCCTCTTCTTCTTTTGCAGGTTCAAATTGGGGAGCAGGCCGAGCGGGGAAGGAAGAGGGGGAGGGGGAAGATTAGAGGGAAGCTTAGTCTTGGGGACCTCCTTGGATGACGACCCCTTGCTCCTCCCAACGAGGAGATCTTTCAGGCTTTTCCTCGAGTTCAAGGCCATATTTTCTTCCTCCTCGGAGCTGTTATCCACTCGGGCAATTATGAGTCTGGGGGAACGAACCACAGAGGATCTGTCAAATTCACCCTCGGAATCTGAAAGCTCCACAGGCCCTCTTGGTGCCTCTCTTTCTTCCTTAAAGCGAAACTGATCAATCTCAGCCTCAAGGAATAGGCGTGAGGAGGCTATTTCTTCCCTCGGGGCTGCTACCTCATGGGGAGAATGGTGGAAAGGCAGCTCAACGGGTGGCAAGTCTTCTCAGGCTAAAAAGCTGGGCGCTGAAACATCTATTTGGTTTAGCCTGGGATCACTGGCTCTTATCGCGCGGCCCACGTCCTGGAATTGATTTGACAGGGGCTCAAAGTCCAAGATAAGATGGACGGCTCGCAGTTGTCGATCCTCACTCATGAACACCTCGAACTGTAGGACTTTGTTAAGGCCCACAACGTTGACCAAACTGAAGCGAGGCTCTACATGCTGCTTATCTATAAAAACAACCGAGAAGCAAATCATGGTCAGACCAACAAAATCCATCACCAAAGGAAAATGAAATATTAAAGAGAAGAGTAACAAAGCTAAAAGAACTAAATCTCGTGCCAAGGGACCTAACCCTAGGGTACCCCACCTAGCTCTCCCTCACAAGTTGGGCAGTGAAGACCATCGTACCATTCCCTAGAGGCGATTAAGTAGTCATTCTTCAGGCCCTTATTGGACTTAGGAAGACATGATACAAGCCTAACAATGTTGGATCTGGACTTGAGGTAATACCCCGAGTTAGCAAGTGAATGGCACTCGTACATATGGACAACGTCATGTCAGGTCGGCCCTAAACCCATCTGCTCGTTGAAAGCATCGACGCTACCTAAAACTTTAAATAAGTTGGGCGCGCATTAGTGAGGACACAGCCTGTGGTTGAGTAGGTAGTCTCGGGTTATCCTACCCATGGGAAGCGTCATTTCTCCCTCTATGAAAGCGATCATTTCTCCCTTTATGAAAGCAATCATAAGAATTACAACCTCCCTTCTTTTCTGTCTGTGACTATCTGGTCTAGAGCACAATACTGTAGGGCTACTCTCTCTGCAAAATGTGGTACTTAGCCCTGAAGCCCTCAATATCGGTGGGAGAGTCTACTAGATGCTTAAATCTACCCATCTAGGCGAGCTAAAGCGATGCGAAAGAAGTTTTCAAAGAAAGGAAGTAAAGAATAGAAGGCCAAGGAGATTGGCCGAGGAGAAAAGAACCTAAAGAAGAAGAAACTTACAAGAATAGGCAAGTGTGTTGATCCTTGAACCTTTTAAAGATCTAAATTTTTTTTTTTTTTGGAAGAAAAAGACTTAGAAGATTTAGAAACTTGGGAAGCTCCGAAGGTTTGAGAGTTTGGAACATCTGGAGAGCTTGAAAATTTGTAAAGTGAGAAGAAATAACTCCCCCCAGACGCCTTATATAGAAGGCTGAATTGAGTGGGAGTTATCCTGCCCAAAATTAGAGGAGAGACGCCAATCGTAGGATCCACATCTCACCATAGGATATGGGAACAAAGCACCACCTGGAGCATTTAATGAGGCATAGTAGACTCCGAAGCATCAGGAACAGTTACGAGACAAGCGAAGCAATGCTCTCACGTGTGAAAATCAGAGAAACAAATGGATTTAATTCTTCAAAGTCAAAACCCCATTTTTCCCCTCAAATAGGAGGAGAAAACCGGAATTTTGAGGGGCTATTGTAGGGACAAGGGGCCCAAATATATTTTTAGGCCTTGGGCCTTATCTGAAGAGGCTTAGTGGTTCGAGGATAGATCAGTAGTAAGGAGAACGTAAGATTGTAAGCTTCACGAGCAAGTTATGACTGTAAAGGCTTGGGAAGGTGGTCTAAGAAGGAATATCCCCTCGGCTAAACGAAGCAAAGATCAAAATGTGTGTCCTATCATCCAGGATGACGTACCAGGAAGTTCTATTGATAAGGATGTACCCTATGAACGTACAGGACAGATGGCAGCTAAGAAATATCTAAGAGAAAGCTACTACCACTGCATTAAATGCTCTGTAGCTAACTCTTTGACAGCATTAATGAGGAAATGATGTTTGAACAGTGCTTTTCAACCTTATAGCTACCTCAAAGACTTTTGAAGGGTTCTGATGGAATAAGGATCAATACAAGCAATATGTTGTCCATGTGGAGGGTAGAGATAAAAGGGGAGATATAGTATAAATTAGAAGGGAGGCCCTAAGAAGAGGGGATCGAGAAATAGAAGAAGAAACACTGTCGCGATCAAGAACTGAACTTGTAATCAAACTTGAGAATCAATATATAAGAACTGATCTCATCGGATTGTGCGAAGGACAGTTTTCTTTAGATAAAACTAGTCTATCTACATCTTTTTGTCATCTGAATCCACTTTATTTGTTGGCTGGTTCATTAAATCCCAATTTCCTAACCCACTATATACAAATTCATTGTATTAGGCTTTTTGGGCCTGAGTTCATTTATCATTTGGACTAGGGACCCAAATTGTGTCCTTACAGTTGTGAACATGAAAATGCTATGTAAAATATTTAACAACAATTTCATCACACAAAGATCATAATGCCACAACCAAAAACCCTCTTGGAAAAAAAAAAAGATCTGAAAATCATATAAACCCTAACTCATATCAAACAACCAAAATCAAAATCGTCAAAGAAATAAATGAATCTCACACAACCAAATCAACACCAAAAAAATTGCTTGCTCACTCTTAAGTGCAGGAGATCGTAGCAATATAATTCTCGGAGTACCAAGGTTGAACCACAAGGAGCAGGATAGATTCAAAGACAATATAATTAAACAAAAATTTGGGTAAAGAAGAAAAATACTTTTGCTTGGTTATTGTTAACAAGAATAATAATAAAAACTGATTTAAATCAATAATGTAAATACTAAGACATCAGGGTGTTTTCCTATATCGATATGAGATTCTTTGTGATCTAAGAAATTATATATTTCATAATTGATTGTTCTTATACAATTAAAAACTTATGATTCGGTCGAACTGAGACAATTCAAGAACGCATGATAACCTCGATTAATAATGCGGTTAGAAAAGTTTTCAGAAAAACCCATTCACTTTAAAACCTAATTTCTATTTAAAACTATTAGAAATTCATCTAAACAATAAGAAAAACATGATTGAACTTATTGAAAGCATGGAAGAACTAATACATCAAAAGAAATCTAATTGAACAATCAAATATGTCGTTGATAAAGTCCTAGAAAGAATCACATTGAATATTCATACCGTATAGAAGAAACATAACCCCTAGCCTTACAAAGAGTTTAAGCTGCCATTAGAGAAAGGAAAATACAATTTTTTCTCTGTCCAAAATTCATTCTCCAGCTTCTCTTCAAAACCCTAACGTCTAAGTGTCCAAAGAAAATGAAACTTCTACTATTTTAATTTCCGTCTAGGTTTACAGAAGTAACTTGTGAGTTAATTTCGGCCTTCAAAACTTGAGAATTTCGTAAAACTCAAAACTGGAAAGTTGTAGATATTTAAGTCACGGTTCCAACCCATCTATCCTTATATCAATTGGATTTTGAGGAGAGAGATACGTCCAAAATACTGATCAGTGCTCAAATCAGATTTTTCCTTTTCGGATTCTACCTCTTTGATTTCTTTCCTTATTTGAAGCTTCCAATCGTGGTAGACAATCCAAGCACTCCAGCTGCACCTCCTTAGACATTTAAGCATGGTCCTTTAGCTCCACTTTAATTCTAGTTTGGCCTCCATTCTCTCACAAATTCCTGTAAACTCATATTTCTCACATGATTTCCTGAAAGTAGAAAATTACACACAATGAATGACATTTTATTCAAGAAATTATGTAAAGATAAATAATAGGGACTAATGCAAATCATGGCTTAATTATACAAATTAAGCATAGTAATAAAGAGATAACGCCTACATAAATATATAGCAAGTACACATTTTAAGGTGTTATCAAAAATCCAAATATTGTTCTTCCCAAAATGGGAGCTTTTGGAAATCATTGGTTGATGTCAAAAGGACCTGCTTGCACACAAAATAAACCCCATTCCATAGATGCTGACATGATGGTAATCTACCCATTATCACTACTATTGATAACTCTATTGGTGTTAGGTCCCATTCTATGTGTGTGGAGGTTAGAAGACCATAATAAGACAATTCCTTTTGGTTAAAAGGTGAAGGGAATGATGAGCACTCTGTCTCATTACTACTTCGAATAGCTTATCAGAATGGTAAGTATATTTCTAACATAGTTTATTGCTGGTGGTGCTGATTAAATCTTAGAGTTGGTGATGGGTGGGAGAGAGGGATTGGAGGTGGCTCGGTTATGGAGAAAAAACTGAGAGAGAGAGAGAGCTGATAGATATTGGCGTGAGAGGGAGACAGCAAACGTAAAATGTTTTACCAAAATTTCAAGTGTAAAACATTTTACACAAATTTGCCTAGGTTGATTTAGTTGACTATAATATTTAACTGCAAAACAAACACGGTAAAGTGTGAAAATATTATCCTACAAATATTTTATATCGAAACAAACAGATCGTTAATTGAATAATTCTACTATCACACACTTTCACGCATATTTTATTATAATTGTTCTATGTGATAGATTGTAATTAGTTGTTTGTCACTATCACATGGACCATTTTTATTTTTATTTTATTTTTTGAAAAGTTAATGGATGCTCCAATTGCATTGATTTAGGAAATACTAGTATTATTCCAATGTGATGCACGGCTTGATGAAGATTCATATGTAAACTATTTTTTTTTTAATAATTAAAACAAAATTATTAAATAAATATCAATAATAAATTATAAAATAAGAAATTAATTTTATTTAAAAAAAATTGTTTTAAGTTCTAATTGTTTAGAGTTTGGACTTTATCAGTGTTTATCTATTTTTAAATTTGAAAATTCTCTTTGTAATTTGTGTTAATTTCTTGATATGAGATATGGAATGAGTTTGATCATTCCTATTTGGATTATGTTTAATCTATACTCTAGCCAACACAAACAATGATAAACCAAATAGTTCTTCAATACAAGTTTTCTCCTAGTGATAGTCTAATTAAAAAAATCAACACGCTCAATAATTAAATATAATAGCCAAAACCCAAAATCAAAACATAAACAAAAGAGTTCAAAATTTGAGAATATAAAAAGAAATTAAAAACTTACATAAGAGAACCAAAAACTTAAATGGGTGTCCATAATTTTGCTTTTTTGTAGTAAATTTCCTTTGGTACAATATCCTACACGCAAATTCATAAGCAAAGAACAATAAGTAAGATAAATTTATTAAATTAAAATATAAGCATAAGTTGCATCTCGGAAAAATAAAAGTGAAAAAAATACAACAACGTGGGGTGTATTGCATGAGATTTAATTATAGGGATGACTTTATTGATTAATGCTGTGTTTGTTTTGGGTGAAAAGCATTTCCGGAAATGCTTTTCTGAATTTACGGGTGTTTGGTTGCACTGAAAAATCGATTTTCCGGAAATTAATTTCCGTTGACTGTCGGTCAGAGGTGAAAATGGATTCAGTTCCTATTTTCACTTCAAATCCTATTTTCTGGAAAACCCAAAAACAGAGAGCACGAAGAGGGAGAGGGAGAAAGAAACAGAGAGCACGAAGAGGGAGAGGGAGAAAGAAAGAGAGAGCCCAGTGCCATCGTCGATCCAAGCCCAGCGCCCATCGCCGGCGGCCACGAACCGCCGATCCAAGCCGAGAGACCATCACCGGCGACCACGAACCCAGTCCCCATCGCCTCACTGCAACAATCGCGCCTTCGATCCAGTCGCACCTTCGATCGCGCCGCGCCGTCGCCGTCGATCGTCGATCCTTCGAACCCAGCGCTCTTCGCACCGGCGAGTCGCACTGCGCCGCGCCGCACCGTGCCGTCGATCGTCGTCTTCCTCGATCTCTCCGTTTTTTTTTTTTAAGTTTGATTGTTGTTTTTGTTTTTTTTTTTTTGATGAACTGATTGTTGTTGTGGTTGTTGTTGCCGGAATTTGGTGTTGTTGTTGTTGTTATTGTTGTGTTGTTGCCGGAATTTGTTGCCGGAATTTGTTGTGTTGTTGAGAAAATGTGAAAAATTTTCCGGAAAATAGCATTTTTAGAATACATCCAAACACATGAAAATATTTTCCACAACAATTTTCATAATTCAACCAAACACTTAAAAATATTTTTCTTTTCCGGAAAATAACATTTCCGGAAAATATGTATTTTCCGGAAAACGTTTTACACGAAACAAAGACAGCCTAAGAGATATTATATCAAAAAGTCATGTCTTAATAGACTATCAGTTGGAGTAGAATTTAAATTTCTAAAACTTAGATGATAAAATTTTATCTAAATTCAATTATTATTAAATCTTATTCCTTAGTCAAGAGTCTTGTAGCTTAATACTCTAATAAAATATTAATTTAATAAGATGCAACTTGAGGAAAAAAAAAAACAAAAACATGAGTTGTGTGAGATTTAAGCTTAGAAAATTTAAATGATAGATAGTTGTTAAATGTTATCCCTTAATTTGAGGAAATATATCATAACAAATAATATAAAATTAATTTATTAATTAGTTGTTCTTAATAGACTTTTAGTTAAAGTAGAAGTCAAAATGTTTTTTTTGTTTTTTAGAAAGAAAACGTGGGTTGTTATCAGGGTTTTAAGTTTATAGTAATATTTTATAATAGACTTTTAGTTTGAATAGAATTTAAATTTTTTGAAATATCTAATTTTAGAAATTTTTGATAATAGACTTTTAGTTTGAATATAATTCAAATTTGTTGAAGTTTAAAAATATAAAATTAATTTACTAATGTGGGGTCAAAGAATTTGGCAAACCGTGGCCCATTTTATACTAGGCCCAAGGCCCACACCGAGGAAGAAGAAATGTCCGAGGACGATTGAAGAAAGTCTCAAGTGCCAAGAAACATCGCTGAGGACGATCGAAGAAAGTCTCAAGTGTCAAGAAACATCGCCGAAGACGATCCTGTGATCTCAGCCGACCGAGATCACAGAAGGGAGGAGTGGCACGCCATCAAAGGCAACCTCCCATAGCATCCCAAGGAAAGGGACAAGTACCATGGGTCAGCCATGGGTACATGGTGGAAGAGCAATTCAAGGAGAAACTGTCACCTCCGTATTAAATGCCTACAACTAAAGTCTTGACCGCATTAATGAGAAAACGACCCCTAAACAATGATGCCTTGGTTGCTACAACTCACAGGAGGTTTGGGAAGGTGGCTGATGGAACAAACACTCGAGTAGTGACCTGCATGATCAACAAATGGAGGGCCAGGATCAATTGGAAGGGGTTATATAATAAAAGAAATCCTCCAGAAAGGAAGGAGGGAGGAGGGAGGAAGGAGGAAAGAATAGGTGAGCAATTTGTATCATTTTTGAAACCTTAAGAACCAAGCACTGAAAAAATAATAAGATCAACCAACTCCTCAGATGAGGGCCGAGGATAGAATCCCATACTTTAGTCCATGTCCTTGTTATTCAACCCATTCATGGCCATGTTTAGTTGTTGTAACCCTCACTAAGGCCTAGTTTTTAAACTCATTCTCTATAAATTTATTGTATTGGGCTAATTGAGCCTAAGTCCACTCATCCAATAGTAGCAGTGCTCAAACTCGGACCCTACAATTGGCGCCGTCTGTGGGAAGAAATTGTGTGTTAGTAAGGGCAACAATCAAGCATGGCAGGATCAGGCCCCCATCAAGCAGACTCCCATCAGCTTGAACCAGCTAGATCCCAACAACAGGGTAACTTTCCCAACCCTGAACATGATCGAAATGAGGAGAATGGAAGGTTTCGAGAGGGAAGTGTGCACACCACTCAAACCAGCAGAAGCCACTCTTGTGTGGGCAGTCACGTGCTCTAGAGACAAAATAACAACCGGGCCATGCAACAAGAAGAAGTTAGGAGCCACGTATCCCAGAGACAGAATGATAATCAAGCCATGTAACGAGAGATAGAAGATTTGAAAAGGAAGCTGCGCCATGCATAACGGAGGCGGTTTCATTCTAGCCCTGACGTGCCCTCCAATGATGAAGGCGATGATAACTATAGATAAAGATTGCGAACCCCTCAAAGCGAGACTTTCTCTCACGAAGAAGAGTACTACTGTAAGCGTAAACGTAAAAGCCCATCTCCTAGGGGCTTGGGAAATGATGCCATGAGTAGGGCACTGGATAAACTCTCCAAGTCACCTTTCACACGCCAAATAGAAGGGGCTACGCTTCCTCGGTGATTCCAACAGCCAACCTTTACCATTTATAACGGCAAAACAGATCCCGTGGAGCATGTGAGCCAGTTTAACCAAAGGATGGCTATCCATTCTAAAAACGAGGAGCTGATGTGCAAGGTTTTCCCATCCAACTTGGGACCGGTGGTGATGAGATGGTTCAACAGCTTAAAGATGAATTCCATAGATTCGTATAGGCAATTAACCCAAGCTTTCGGCTCCCGTTTTGTTACAAACAGCAGAGCTCCTCGACCCTTGAGCGCGTTCTTGTCTTTATCCATGCATGATGGAGAAACTCTAAAGGCCTACTCAGACAGATATTGGGAGATGTATAATGAGATGGACGGCAATTTTGATGACGTCACCATCAGCACCTTCAACAACAGTTTCCCAGCCGAGCACGGCTTGAGAAAGTCTCTGACTGGTAAGCCTGCCACTAGTGTGCGCCAACTGATGGATCAGATCGACAAGTATAAGCGAGTAGAGGAAGACCAGCTGCAAGGCAGGGGAAAAGGGAAGGTTATCCCTCAAGAGAGAAGGGATTTCAGGTCGAATCGATATAACAGCAACTGCCCGAGGAGAGATTTCGTAGGGCAACCCGAAACAACCAACACACAGACCGTCAATGTCGTATTCCGAGAACTAGTACATCGAGTGTTGGAGAAAATCAAGAACGAGCCATACTTAAAGTGGCCGAATAGGATGGCAGGAGAATCCACGAAGCGCAATCAGAACTTTTATTGCCAATACCACCAGGACCACGGATATACCACGGAGAACTGTAGGAACCTCTGGAACTATCTGGACCAGCTAGTCTGGGAAGGAAAGCTAAAGTACCTCCTGCATCATTCCAACGGTCATCAAGGCCAAACCCATCAAGAGCCCCAAAGAGATACTACCCCAGGGCCACCTGTAGGGATGATCAACATAATCTTGGCTACACCAGGAAAAACAGGCTCACGCCCTTCGCTAGTGTTATCTGTGGCTCAGCTGCCTACCGAAGAGTCCCGACCAAAGCCGAAAAAGGCCAGAATGAAGTTTCACCCAATACTGAGTTTTTCAGAAAAAGACAAGGCTAGAACCACCCAGCCCCATGACGATGTGCTGGTGATCACTCTCAGAATCGAAGACTACGATGTGAAAATAGTGATGGTGGATGATGGCAGTAGGGCTGAGGTTATGTACCTCGACCTCTATAAGGGGCTGAGGTTAAAACCGGAAGATTTGATGCCCTATAGCTCTCCTTTGATGAGCTTCGACGGGAAGCTCGTTATTCCAAAAGGCATGATCAGGCTACCCATCCAGACCGGCCCAGAGATAGTGGAGGTAAACTTTATCGTGGTGGACACCTACTCTCCGTATACAGCCATTGTCGGTAGGCCTTAGCTCCATACCTTCGGGGCTGTTGCCTCCTCCTTACATCAGAATGTGAAATTCCCGTCAGGGGATCAGGTTCTCAAAATCCGTGGTTGCCAATCCACGGCAAGGCAGTGTATGGTGGCTGCCATTTCACATCGGCTCGACACGGAGTCCTCGGCCTCTGCTGAAAAGAGCTTATAGCAATCAAAGGCCCTAATGTGTCCTCCCAATACTGTTGCCGAGTAGGAAAAATGTGAAGATCTAGAGAAGGTGGTCATTGGCAGTGACCCAGAGAAGTTCTTTCAAGTCGAGGCTCAATTGCCTCTTCAGGAGAAGGAGGAGTTGATTGGGTTTCTCAAAAGAAATATTGTCATATTTGCATGGGATGCATGTGATGCTCTGGGGATTGATCCAGCCTTCATCTACCACCATTTCAATGTTAACCCATCCATCTCCCCCAAGAAGCAGCCACCCCGGTGCCCTTCAAGAGAGCACGCCGATGCGATTAAGGATGAAGTGAAGAAGTTTAAGCGTGCAGGGGCTATCAAAGAGGTTTTTTATCCTAAGTGGTTGGCCAACACTGTGGTGGTAAAAAAGAAAAGTGGAAAATGACGGGTTTGTGTAGACTTCACGGACCTAAATAAGGCATGCCCAAAAGACCCATTCCCTATGCCTCGAATAGACCAACTGGTGGATGCAACTGCGGGCCATCCTCGGATGAGCTTCTTAGATGCCTTTCAAGGCTATCATCAAATACCACTAGCCCTCGAAGACCAGGAGAAGACAACCTTCGTGACACCTATTGGGAACTACTACTACAAGGTAATGTCGTTCGGTCTGAAGAACGCAGGGTCCACTTATCAAAGGATGATGACGAGGGTGTTTGAGCCGCAGTTCGACAAGAACATCGAAATCTATGTTAATGATATGGTGGTGAAGAGTAAAGTTGTGTCCAAGCATTTGGGAGACCTCGACAGCACCTTTGATGTCTTAAGGAAGCACAAGCTGCTCCTAAATGCTTCCAAATGCTCATTTGGCGTGGGATCAGGCAAGTTTTTAGGCTACATGGTTACCTATAAGGGAATTGAGGTTAACCCTGACCAAATCAAGGCTATTAATGATTTAAAACCATCGCGAATCGCCAAGGAGGTCCAAAAGCTTACTGGAATGATCGCAGCCTTGAACCGATTCATTTCCAGGCCGGTGGATAGATGCAGACCATTCTATCTCTTAATCAACAAGTGGAAAGGATTTGAGTGGTCCGAGGACTGTATTGTGGCCTTCCAGCAACTTAAGGAGTACCTATCCTGGCCACCTATCATGTCCAGTCCTGAGGTCGATGAAGTCCTATATGCATATATTGCTGTGGCCCCTCATGCTGTGAGCCTGGTGCTAATACGGGATGACAATGGCCTTCAAAAGCCAGTCTATTACGTGAGCAAATCACTACATGAAGCTAAAGTCCGATACTTACCCTTGGAGAAAGCCATACTAGCTGTGGTCCACGCCACACAAAAGCTTCCCCATTATTTCCAAGCCCACACAGTGGTTGTACTAACCCAACTACCCTTGAAGTCTGTACTTTGGACTGTTGATTACACTGGAAGGATTGCCCTATGGAGCACAATTCTAGGGGCTTTTGACATCAAGTACATGTCTTGGGCCTCTATAAAGGGCCAAGTCCTGACCGATTTGGTGGTCGAATTTGCTGAACTACCAGTAGAAATAGTAGCAGAAGGGCAAAACATGGATGGAAAATCGGTTGGGGTAATCTCTATGCCAGGACCCCCATGTTGGAAGGTGTACGTTGATGGTGCAGCAAATCAAAGGAGATCCAGAGTGGGGCTAGTCCTAGTATCTCCTGAGAAGACTATAATAGAGAAGTCTCTGAGACTTGGGTTCTTGGCCACAAATAACGAGGAAAAGCAGTAGAGATGTTCTCGGACTTGAGATTAGTAGTGGGCCAGGTAAAGGGAGAGTTGGAAGCTAGAGATGCGAGGATGCAAGAGTACTTAAGCCAGGTCAAACGCTTGCAGTCAGACTTTGATCTTTTCAGCTTGTCACACGTCTCCAGAAGTGGAAACACCCATGCTGATTCATTGGTAACGCTTGCTACTTCCTCGACAAGGGGCCTACCTCGGATTATTCTTGTCGAGCATTTGGATAAGGAAAACGAGGTCGCAAAAGGCATGATTCATGTCCACCAAGTTAGAATGGGTCTTAGCTGGATGGATTTTATAGTGAGATTTCTCAAAGATGATATTCTGCCCGAGGAGAAGTTAGAGGCTAAGAAAATATGAAGAAAAGCTCCTCGGTTCTAGTTGTCCGAGGACCACTAATTGTATAAGCGCTCCCATTCTGGGCCATATTTATTGTGCATTCACCCTGAGGCGTCAGAATTACTACTTGAAGAACTGCACAAAGGGATCTATGGGAGCCACATAGGAGGAAGATCTCTATCGCACGAGCCATTACCTAGGGATACCGGTGGCCGGGGATGCAGAAGAAAGCTCTAGAATATGTTAAGAAATGTGACCAGTGTCAAAGGTTTGCCCCAAATATTCATCAGCCAGGAGAGGTCCTCAATCCTTTGTTCAGTCCATGGCCATTTGCCCAATGGGGCCTGGATATTGTAGGCCCTTTCCCCAAGGCAGTAGAAAATAAGAGATATTTGTTGGTCGGCACAGATTATTTCACCAAATGAGTCGAAGCTGAGCCATTGGCCAACATCAGAGATATGGATGCTAAGAGGTTCATTTAGAGGAACATTGTTACATGATTCGGGGTCCCCCACACCCTCATTTCAGATAATGGACTCCAATTTGACAGCAAAGCCTTTAGAAGATACTGTTGCGAACTGGGGATCACCAACAGGTACTCAACTCTAACTTATCCTCAGGGAAATAGACAAGCCGAGGTTGTCAACAAGGTCATAGTCAATGGGCTTAAGAAGAGACTAGACGAGGCCAAGGGAAGATGGGTAGAAGAGCTACCGCACGTTTTGTGGACTTACCGAACTACGCCACGGTGGTCAACAGGGGAGACACCTTTTGCCATGACCTATGGTGTCGAGGTTGTTATCCCTCTAGAGGCAAACTTCCCAATGCTGAGGACGAGTTCCTTCACTCCAAGCAATAATGGTGAACTACTAGGGAAGAGCCTAGATATGATCGATGAGCGAAGAGAAAAGGCAATGATCCAGTTGGCCTATTACCACCAGAAGCTCAAGCAGGGATATAATGCCAATGTGAAGTTAAGACCACTAGCACTAGGGGACTTAGTGCTGAGAAAAATTGTGGGTGCTGCCATGAACCCATCCTTTGGAAAACTGGGACCCAATTGGGAAGGACCATACTGAATTACCTCAGTAGTAGGGTTAGGTGCGTACTACTTAGAAGACTTAGACGGAAAAGCTGTACCTCGTCCATGGAACGTAAATAACCTGAGAAGGTATTATTATTAATAAAAGCATTTCTATATTTCAAATTTTAAGTCTATTATGATTATATGTCTTGTATTTTGGTAACAATCTAAGTACTAGACAGAACCAAGGTCTTGCATGGTCCTCGGACTCAAACCTATGGGGAAACTAATTACTTCAAGAAAAATCTAAGTACTAGACAGAACCAAGATCTTGCATGGTCCTCGAACTCAAGCCTATGGGAAAACTAGTTACTTCAAGAAAAATTTAAGTACTAGACAGAACTAAGGTCTTGCATAGTCCTCGGACTCAAACCTATGGGGAAACTAGTTACTTCAAGAAAAATCTAAATACTAGACAGAACCAAGGTCTTGCATGGTCCTCGGACTCAAGCCTATGGGGAAACTAGTTACTTCAAGAAGGATTTAAGTACTAGACAGAACCAAGGTCTTGCATGGTCCTCGGACTCAAGCTTATGGGGAAACTAGTTACTTCAAAAAAAAAAAAAAAAACCTAAGTGTTAGACAGAACCAAGGTCTTGCATGGTCCTTGGACTCAAGCCTAAGGGGAAACTAACTATTTCCAACAAAAGCCTGAGCGTTAAATAGATCCCAGGTGTTATGTGACTCCTCGGACCACAACCTTTGAGGAAATTAACGAGCTTGAGTATTCATCTGAGTTACAAATACAGCCAAAGTGGAGTTTGGCATCTCGGACCTCTTGCCGTGTCCTCATTCGATAAAGATGTAAACAAACACAAGCCCATGAGCATCACTTAAAACACTTTGAGGTACGTTGAACTTAACTCCCTTGCATGGTCAATAGCTAACCGTTTCCTTGAGGTCAGCAAATTTTTAGAACATTCCCATTGGTACCTTTGCACATTGTGCTATGGCATTCGATCTTAGGATTTAAAGGTTTGTCTTTATAGGTGCTGATTGCTTAGCATTTTTTACCCGTTATGATAATAAATTCATGAGGTATAGGATTCATATTATAAGGTTATTCCCTTTTGTAGTCTATTCAGCAAAAACAAGTCGTAGTAATAAGGTGGCTCAATTGTTAATCAAAGTCTAAGTGGAAATTATTATTATGGACTTTACATTTTTTGGCTACTGTTTCAAAAATGGAAAACAAGTTACACTGTTGAGACCGTTTAGCTAAATAATCAAAGCCCAAATTATATAAATAGCAGAACCCATCATAGCCACAATTAACAAATGAAAAGGGAATTGCATACATTCAACCCAAGTGTTCCATTACAACAATTCAAATATCCAAAAAAAAAAAAAAAAAAAGAGAAAGAAACAAGAGGCAAAAGCGCAGCAGAGGTAGCCTATTTCTTCAACTTTATGGCCAATTTGTCTTTAGAGGGTTGTTAAGAGGCTGTATCAGAAGCTGGAGGATCCTGATTTGGAGGAATGACTTCAGGGGGAACAGCCTAAAGAGGCTCAACTAGGAGAGCTAACTCCTTGGCATGAAGAGCCTGAGCATCAGCTGTAGACTTTACAGTTTTCTGGGGCGCTTCAGAGTTCAGGCCTTCATTTTTTCTATCGCCGCAGAAAACTCACCTTCTTCGGCTAGTTCATCAGGAGCGGTCATAACCAGAGCAGCCTCAGGTCGAGCAGTCTCAGCCTCCTCAGGAGCAACTTCAGCCTCGGAGCTAGAGGAGGCAGACTCTTGGATGACATGAGGGAAGTATACACTCTCCACCTTCCACAGATCTGATGAAGCCTCAACCGTAGCTTGTTTGAGGGCTTCATTCCAAGACTGGGAACAGTAGAGCCTGCATACCCGAGTACTTGAGCCTTGAGAGTGGCCTCAATCTTGGACACTCCCAAGGCAAAAGCTTCCTTCTCGGCTTTCTCTTTAGAGGTTTCGGCCTCTGTCCTGGCAAACTCCGCTTCTTCCTTACCCCTCAAGGCTTCGTCCCTTGCCCACTCCGCAACCTTCTTGGCCCCCTCTGCCTCGGCCAGCTTCTTCTTCAGATCAGTGATTTGCTCCTTGGCAATCTTCAACTGATCCTCGGCTTCACGTAGATGCCTCGTCTGGTCCTCGACCTGTTTCTGAGCGCCAGCCAGGCCTGCTTTGGTGCTATCCCTGGCCCTCGTCATCTCCTTTAGATCTTCCCTCACTTTCTAAAGATCGGACTTGGAGTTTTTGAGGGTCCTTGTAGCATCCAGGCATTTGTCACGCTCGAGATCTAGGGCCCTGCTCTGCTCATGGGCTGCCTCTTCCAACCTGTAAGTGGTCTGGATAGCCTACCAATTGAAACAAACACACAATAAGTTGGAAACCAGAGAACAAAAATCAGTGAAGTCACAAGTGTTAGATGTCTTACATTGCCTAAATACCTTTTGAGGCTGAGGAAGACCTCCTGCTTCCTCAAATTCCCCAACTCGGCCATATCGCCGGGGAGTAGCAAAGCCTTCTCTAGCGCGTCAACCACGTAGGTGCCTTCACCCCCTCGGAAGTCCCTGAGGGAGGCGTTATCCATCAAAGGCTCCCCATGGAGCATCGGGGCAGGGAGCCAAGCCTGTGGCTCGGACTGCGCAGCTATCTCTTTCTCTTGGCCCTGGTGCCCGATTTTCAATTGCTTTGAAGCTCGTTGGGCTTCATCTTCCTCCTGAGAGGAGCGAGATCTCCCCCAATCCATTGGCTCTTTGCCTTTGGAAACCCTCTTCCTCTTTGGGTCGGCAGGCTCTGGCTGAAGAGGTGGAGTTGGCTGCGTAGAAGATGACCTGGTCTGGACAGGCTGAAGCTTGGGTAGAGAAGGAGGAAGCTTGGGTGGAAGAGGAGGAAGCTTGGATTGTGGCTTCCTCGACGCGTCCTTCCTCGGCTGGCCCTCAATTAAGTCGAGCAGGTTGGTTTGGGGTCTTCCCTTGAAACCCATCTCGGCCTGGGAAGAAATCCCTACTGATAGGAGATCTGCTTCGGTCAAATTGGGGTCGCCCAAGTCACCAGAGAGATCCTCGAATGGATTGACTTGGTCGAAAACACCAAATTCGTCCTCGAACGGACCCAAATCAGTAACTTCTTCTTCTCTTTCTGCTCTTTCTCCTTCGGCCTCTGCAGCTTGATGGGATGAAGAAGGGCCTGCCAACAGAACACCTGCTGGGATGGGAGATCCTTCAGGAAGCAGGAACTCGTGTTCTGCTACAGTGATCTTGTGAAGCCAAGGATCTTTGGCTCTAATCACGTACTTGGGAGCCGAAAATGACTTCTTGAGGGGATCGTACCCGAGGATCTTGTGAGCGGCTCTGACTTGGTTGTCAGCCTCGTTCACAAAGATCTCCACCCTAAGGATGGTTTTCAAATCTTCTTGATTGACCAAATGAAGGTGTCATTCAAAGGCGTTTGGATCTGCAAAAAAAAAAAGCACATTCATATTAGCAACCGAACAATGCAAACTGTGATAACACAAAAGATCAACCCTCTCCTACACTGAATACCCCACCTGGTAGCCCTTCCTCTGTCAGACAGTGAAGGCCGTCATGCCACTCCCCAAACATAATGAGAAAGTCCTTATTCAACCCCTTGTTGGACTTGGGGAGGTACTGAATAAGCCGAACCTTATCATCCCTCGTCTTCATATAATAGGACTTACCCTTCAGGTGTTGGAGGTTGTAGCACCAGTTTACATCGTGGTGGGTTAACCTCAACCCCATTTTCTCGTTTAAAGCGTCCACACAACCCAGGATCCTAAACACGTTGGTGGCGCACTAGGTGGGAGCTAATCGGAAATGCCTAAGGTAATCCCTCATCACCGGCCCCATAGGGATTCTCATACCACCTTCTAGGAAGGTGATTATAGGAATCACTACTTCCCCTTCTTGCCTCCTAAAATGCCACTCCCCATCTTCACAATATCTTAAACCTACATTACAAGGTATCCTATAATCGGTGATGAACTTCTCCATTGTCTCTTCAGACTCAACCAACTTTTTAAACCTACCCATCCCTAGGACCAGCTAAAGGACTCAGGGAAGGACGAAAGAAAGAGAGAAAACGTGAATTAAAAGGAGAAGAAAACTTACAGAAATGAGGAAAATCTCCTCGGACAAACTTTTTATGCTAAAAAGAAACGTGAGTTTGGTTGGAGATTTGACCGAATTCAAGATATGTGCCCAAGAACTCTTGAGTGTAAAAGTGAAGAGGCAAATCAGTTCAAATGGGTATTTATACCTCCAATTAAAAAGGACCGTGCGGGTTTCCCGCCCATAAAGTTAAAGAAATCCCCACCGTTAGCTTACCATTACACCATTAAACGCAGGGAGCACAGAGCCGCCAGAATTTAATGAAGGCGCGCTCCGTATACCGAAGCGCCAGGAACGTGCCTTGGACAGGTGAAGAGACTCTGGCACTGACAGAGGACAAGACTTGACAAGCCGTGACAAAGGCCCGAGGATATCAAAATCCTCCCCTCCGTCCGAGGAGTCAGACAGCAGGATTTTGAGGGGCTATTGTGGGGTCAAAGAATTTGGCAAACCGCAGCCCATTTTATACTAGGCCCAAGGCCCACGCCGAGGAGGAAGAAATGTCTGAGGACGATCGAAGAAAGTCTCAAGTGCCAAGAAACATCGCCGAGGACGATCCTGTCCTCGGCCGACCAAGATCACAGAAAGGAGGAGCGGCACGCCATCAAAGGCAACCTCCCATAGCATCCCAAGAAAATGGACAAGTACCATGAGTCAGCCATGGGTACATGGTGGAGGAGCAATTCAAGGAGAAACTGTCACCTCCGCATTAAATGCCCACAACTAACGTCTTAACCGCATTAATGAGGAAACAACCCCTGAACAGTGCTGCCTTAGTTTCTGCAACTCATAGGAGGTTTGGGAAGGTGGCTGATGGGATAAACACTCAAGTAGTGACCTGTATGATCAACAAATGGAGGGTCAGGATCAACTGGAAGGGGTTATATAATGAAAGAAATCCTCCAGAAAGGAAGGAGGGAGGAAGGGGGAGAGAATAGGTGAGCAATTTGTATCATCTTTGAAACCTTAAGAACCAAGCACAGAAAAAATAATAAGATCAACCAACTCCTCAGATGAGGGCCGAGGACAGAATCCCATACTTTAGTCCATGTCCTTGTTATTCAACCCATTCATGGCCATGTCTAGTTGTTGTAACCCTCACTAAGGCTTAGTTCTTAAACCCATTCTCTATAAATTTATTGTATTGGGCTAATTGGGTCTGAGTCCACTCATCCAATAGTAGCAGTGCTCAAACCCGAACCCTACAACTAATTATTTGTTTTTAAAATATTGATGATAGACTTTTTGTTGGAGTAGAGGTCAAAACGAAGGTTTTTTTTTTTATAGAAAGAAAATGTGGGTAGTTGTTTGGGATTTAAATTTAAAATTTTTTATAATATACTTTTAGTTTGAATAGAATTTAAATTTGTTAAAATTTAATTAATAAATTTTTACCTAAATTAAATAGTTGTTAAATATTGTCCCTTTTTTATAAGTAAATATTATCCCTTAATTTGAGGAAATAAAATTAACTTACTAATTAGTGAGAGTAAAAAAATTAAAAACTTACATAAGAGAACCAAGAACTTAAATGGATGTCCATTGTTTTACTTCTTTATAGTAAACTTTCTTTGGCATAATATTCAACACGCAAATTCAAAAGCAAAGAACAATAAATAACATGGATTTACTAGATTAAAACATAAGCGTAAATTGCATCCTGAGAAAAAAAGTGAAAAAAATAAAATAAAATACAACAACGTGAGATGTATTGTGTGGGATTTAATTATAGGAATGACTTTATTGGTTAAGAGAGGTTATATCGAAAAATCATGGCTTAATATATATATATATATATATATATGAATATTTTGATGATAGACTATTAGTTGGAGTAGAATTTAAATTTCTAAAACTTAGATGATAAAGTTTTATCTAAATTAAATTATTGTTAAATCTTATCCCTTAGTCAAGAGTCTTGTAGTTTAATATCGTAATAAAATATTAATTTAATAAGATGCAATTTGAGGGGTGGGGGGGGGAACAAAAACAAAAACATGAGTTGTGTGAGATTTAAGTTTAGAAAATTTTGATGATAGACTTTTGGTTTTATTTAAATTACACAGTTGTTAAATTTTATCCCTTAATTTGAGGAAATATATCATAACAAATAATATAAAATTAATTTATTAATTAATTATTCTTAAAATGTTGATAATAAACTTTTAGTTTGAGTAAAAGTTAAAGTTTTTTTTTAGAAAGAAAATGTGGGTTGTTGTCTGAGATTTAATTTTAGAATTTTTTTTATAATAGACTTTTAGTTTGGATAGAATTTAAATTTGTTTAAGTTTAAATGTATAAAATTAATTTAATAATTAGTGTAAGGACCAGATTGGAGTCCCTAGCCCAAAAGATAAATGAACTCAGGCCCAAGAAGCTCAAAACAATGAATTTGTAGAGAGTATGTTGGAAAAATTGGGTTTTAGTAAATCAGACAACAAAAAAGGTAGATTTTGATGATAAAAGAATGAAGATAAACAAGTTTAAACTAAAGAAAATCGTCATCAGCAAAGTTCGAGGAGATTAGTTCTTATATATTTCTTTCAAGTTTGATTACAAAGCCAGTTCTTGATGCTACAATGTTTTTCTCTTAGTTTTCTAACCCCCTCTTCCTCAGGGGTTTCTTACATTATATATCCCCCCTTGATCGATCTTAGCCCTCCATTTGTTGATCATCCAGACTATTACTTGAGTGCTTGTCCCATCGGGCACCTTTTCTAGCCCTCTGTGAGTTGGGGTAGCCAAGACAGCACTGTTCAGGGGTCTTCTCCACATAAATGCGGCCAGAAAGTTAGCTGCAGAGCATTTAATGTGGTGGCAGCAGCTTTTCCTTAGATATCTCTGAGCTTCCATCCCTCTTGTACGTTCATAATGCACGTCCCTATCAGTGGAACTTCTCGAAAGGTCATTTTGAATGATAGAATATACATTTGGTCTGTGCTTCGCTTATCCAAGGAGATACTCATACTTGGACCACTTCCCCCAACCCTTCCATTTTGCAACATACTCACGGGACTTTAATCTTAACACCCTCACTACAGTTTATTCGTCCTCAGACCAACCAACGCCCTCGGCCAAGGCCCAAGACCCAATATATAATTTTAGGCCATTATCCCTACAATAGCCCCTAAAAACTCCGGTTTTTCCCTCTTGTCCGAGGAGAAAAAGTGGAGTTTTGATTTTTAAGAGTTAGGACCATTCGTTTCTTTGGTTTACACACATGGGAGTACTGTTTTGCGTGCCCTATAACTGTAACTGACGCTTCAAAGCCTGCGATATGTCATTAATTGCTCCTGGTGACGCTTTGTTCCCAGCATCCAACGGTAAGACGCAGATCCTATGGTTGACACTTCTCCTTGAATTTTGAGCGGGATAACTCCCACTCAATTCCACCTCTTATATAAGGCACCCGGGGAAATCATTTTTTCTTATTTCATAAGTCTTCAAACTCTCTAGAGATCCCAAACACTCAGGCCCTCAAGGCTTTCTACATTCCCAAATTTCCTAAGTCCTTTTCTTAGAAAATCTTTGAATCTTTTAAAGGTTCAAGGATCAATACAGGTGCTTATTCTCGTAAGTTTCTACCTCCTTAAGCTTTTTTCTCCTCGGCCAATCTCCTCGGCCTTCTATTCTTTATTTTCTTTCCTTGAAAATTTCTTTCTCATCCCTTTAGCTTGCCTAGATGGGTAGGTTCAAGCACCTCATAGATTCCCCGACTAGTATGGAAGGCTTCAGGGATATGTACCACATTCTGCAGGGAGTAGCCCTGCAGTATTGTGCCCTAGACCAAATACTTATAGATAGAAAAGAAGGCGAAGTTGTCATTCCTATGATCGCCTTTATAGAGGGAGGAATGACGCTTCCCATAGGTAGGGTGACTCGAGACTACTTAATCAACCACAGACTGTGCCCCCACCAGTGCGCTCCCAACCTATTTAGAGTATTAGGGAGTGTAGATGCTCTCAATGAGCAGATGAACTTAGGGCTCACATGGCACGACATCGTTCACATGTACGAGTCTCATTCCCTTTCTGATGCTGGATTTTACCTTAAGTGTTGGTCCAACATTGTTAAAATGGTATCATGTCTTCCTAAGTCCAATAAGGGCATGAAGGATGATTACCTAATCGCGTCCGGGGAGTGGCACAACGGTCTTCACTGCCCAACTCAAGAGGGAGAACCAAGTGGGGTACCCTAGGATTAGGTCCCTCGGCATGGGATTAAGCCTTTTTAGTTTTATTACCTTTTCCCCTTAACATTTTGTCCTCTGATGGCGAGTTTTCTTGGTCTAACCCTGATTTCCTCCTCGGACGTTTTTGCAGATAAAAGGCACACTACTCCGAGACTCAGCTTAGTCAATGTTTAGGGTTTCAACAGGTTGCTGAGGTCGGAGATATTTATTAGTGCAAATAAGCAGTTACAAGCTGTGCACTTAATACTCAATTTTGAGCCTCTGTCAAAAATATTCCAAGACGCGGGTCAAGCAATAAGAGCCGGCGATCCCAGATTAGCTTGTATAGACGTTTCAGTGCCTGGCTTCTTGGCTCGAAGAGACCTTCCACCAGTTGAACTACCTCTTCAATGTTCTCCCCGAGAATAGTTGTTTCGAGGGAGGAAACAACCTACTCGCATCTCTCCCTTGAAGCCGAGATTGACCAATTTTGCTTCGAAGAAAAAGAAGAGGCGTCAGATAGGCTTGTGGAGCTTTCAGATTCTGAAGTTGAATTTGACAGATCTTCTGCGACCCATTCTCCTAAACTTGTAGTCGACCAGGTTGATACCAGTTCCGAGGAAAAGGAAGAAATGGCCTTGAACCCGAGGAGAGGCCTTAAAGATCTAGTAGCTGGGAGAAATAAGGGGTCATCATCCAAGGATGCCCCACAGACTCAACTTCCTCCCAATCCTCCCCATCCCCCTCTTCCCTCTCCTCTCGACTTGCTCCCTAATCCCAACTTGCGAAAGAGGAAGAGGAAGGGGAAGGACATTAAGGAGGGGGAGATTGTCCCCTCAAAGGACCTGAAGCAGCAGAAAACTGCTAAAGATAAATGGACCGCAACGCACTTGGGCTCCCCGGCTGGAGTTGGACGGCACTGCCATCCCTTGAGACGCTTCAGTTCAGAAGTTCCAAAGAGGGCATTCAGACTACGTTGCTAAAGCCCTAGAGCAGCTTCTTCTCCTCCCTAGAAACATAGAGGCTCTCAGGCGCATGAAGCAGCCTGACCTCTTCCTGTCACCGAAGAGGAACCTTGCCATAGTAAGTAATCTAACACATCTTTGAATTAAATGCTTAGTTGCACTTTCATTCTTTCTCCTTCTTCTTCTTCTTCTTCTTCTTTTTTTTTTTTTTTTTTTTTTTAACATATGGGATTCCTTCGTTATTTTTATGCAGGTTACCCAGCAAGTTTTTATGGCTGAGGAGTGGGTCCGGGACGCCTGTAATGAGGCTAGGGCTGAGGCCCACTTTCGCGTTGAGACTGAGAAATCCCTTGGAGCCCTAAAGTAAGAGAAAACTAAGTTGGCCAAGAAACTGACCGCTGCGGAGAGGGCACGTCTGAGTGCCAAGGCTGGTTTGAAAAGCATGGAAACCCAGGCTGAGGACCAGCGCAAACAGCTTCACATGACCGAGATAGAGCTGGCCATCCAGAGACAGTTGGTCTTGGATCTTAAGGTTGAGCTGTAGAAAGCTAAGGATGCAGCTCGGGTGACCAAGGAAGCTTCTGAGGCCGGGGAGACGGTATCCTATGAATGTGGGGTGCAGGAAACGGAGACCCGGTTGACAGAAGAGGTGGCAGGAGTGTGCAGGGACTATTGCGCCAAGACATGGGTAGAAGCGCTCAACCGGGTAGGAGTACCTGCTGACTCCAAGCTGAGGAGGGCTGAGAACATCTTCTTCTTGGAGGACATTTGAGAAGTTCCAGCGACGCTCCTTCCTTCTGTTGCTAACTCCTCCTGAGCAGCTCCTTACCACCCAAGCCCCTCCTCTTGATGTTGAAGTCTTAACAGGGGTTGGAAAGGGTAAAGAGGTTCAGCCACCGATGAAGGCCAAACACTTCGAGGATGCTCTCACGATCAGGGATGTGGTCTCCAAGGCTAAGGATGCAGAGCTTAAGTCCAAGGCTGGGGATTCCCAATCCGAGGCAACTGATCCCAAAAAGGACCCTCACCCAGCAAAGGCCTAGCTATAGGTATTTCTTTTTTTTATCTTTCTGCATGTATGTTTTTATTTTTTTATTTTTTTATGTGGTATTTCACCACTATTTGTAATAGACTCTCCTTTTGATCAACGAAAAGACTTTACCTTTTGTTTCATGAATCCTTTTTTTCCCCTGTAACCTTTACTCTCTTATCAGTATTAACCAAGATTGCTAACAATAGTGGATTGTTATTACTCATACTTTAACAAAAGCTAATAGTATTGTATTACTGCTAATTCAAATAAATTGAACAAGTGCCAGTAATAAAGAGAATTATCACATACTTGTACTGAGAGTTGGGCCTACTGCAAGGAAGGCTAAATCTTATGGAGATGAATAATATATCTTGTAAAAAATAAACAGGGAAGACAACCGTTATTCAGCTCAACACTTATATAAATATCTAAGAACATTAACTTACTTAAAGCCCTTGATACGAGAAGTTGGGTATAACCTGGGGTCTATTTTGACATTTAGAAAAATAAATAGAAAGTGCTAATTTACTCAAAGCATGTGGTCCGAAAAACCAAGAATGAATGAGGTTCTGCTTAAAACTTGGTGAAATGAACCTGAAGTATTAATTAACCCAAAGTATGTGGTCTGAGAGACCAAGCAAGACTGAGATTCTATTTAATACTTAGAACAATGATTAAAAGATATCAATTTTTCCAAGGTATGTGGTCCAGGGAGTTAGGTATGACCAAGGTTCTGTTTGATGCTTAGATAGATGTCAGGGAGTATTAATTTACCCAAGAGATGTGGTCTGAGGAGCCAGGCATAGTTAAGGTTCTGTTTAATACTTAGAACAATGATTAAAAGATATCAATTTTTCCAACGTATGTGGTCCAAAGAGCCAGGCATGACCAAGATTATGTTTGATACTTAGATAGATGTCAGGGAGTATTAATTTACCTAAAACATGTGGTCCGAGGAGCTAGGCATAGCTAAGGTTCTGTTTAATACTTAGAACAATGATTAAAAGATATCAATTTTCCCAAGGCATGTGGCCTGAGGAGCCAGGCATGACCAATGTTCTGTTTGATACTTAGATAGATGTCAGGGAGTATTAATTTATCCAAAGCATGTGGTCCGAGGAGCCAGGCATAACTAAAGTTCTGTTTAATACTTAAAACAATGATTAAAAGATATTATTTTTTCCAAGGTATGTGGTCCGAGAAGATAGACATGGCCAAGATTCTGTTTGATACTTAGATAGATGTTAGGGAGTATTAATTTACCCAAAACATGTGGTCCGAGGAGCTAAGTATAGCCAAGGTTCTGTTTAATAATTAGAACAATGATTAAAAGATATCAATTTTTCCAAGGTATGTGGTCCGAGGAGCCATACATGACCAAGGTTCTGTTTGATACTTAGATAGATGTCAGGGAGTATTAATTTACTCAAAGCATGTAGTCTGAGGAGCCAGGTATAGCTAAGGTTCTGTTTAATACTTAGATAAATGGTAGAACACATGACACGCAATATAATAAACCCAGGCATGGTGAAGAAAGCTTTCATTAATAATAATACATTCTCAGGTTATTTACATTCCAAAGGCATGGTATAGCCTTTTCCTCTAGATCTTCAAGATAATATGCGCCTATTCCAGCCACTAACGTAATACGATATGACCCTTCCCAATTGGGTCTCAATTTTCCCCATGCCGGGTTCTTTGCAGTGCTCAAAACCTTTCTTAACACCAAGTCACTAGGTGCCAGTGGTCTTAGCTTCACGTTGGCATCATTCCATTGCTTGAGCTTATGTTGGTAATAGGCCAATTGGACCATGGCATTTTCTCTTCGTTCTTTAATTAAGTCTAAGCTCTTCTCCAATAGCCCATCATTACTGCTTAGAGTGAAGGAACTTGTTCTTAGCATGGGGAATCAAGTCTCTAAAGGAATAACAGTCTCGACTCCATAAGTCATTGAAAATGGCGTCTCCCCAGTGGACCTATGGGGTGTAGTTCGGTATGCCCAAAGGACGTGTGGCATTTTTTCTACCCATCTTCCATAGCGTTGTCTAGCCTCTTCTTAAGCCTACCCACTATAACCTTGTTGACAGCTTCAGCCTGTCCGTTCCCCTGTGGGTATGCCGGGATTGAATATCTATTTGTTATGCTCAGCTCATAGCAGAATCTCCTAAAAGCCTTATTATCGAACTGCAATCCGTTGTCTGAGATGAGGGTACGAGGGATTCCAAACCGAGTGACAATATTCTTCTAAACAAATTTCTTAGTATCCGCATCCCTAATATTTGCCAATGGTTCAGCTTTAACCCACTTAGTGAAGTAATCCGTGCCGACCAACATATATCTTTTATTCCCTACTACTTTAGGGAAAGGGCCTACATTGTCTAATTCCCATTGAGCAAAAGGCCAAGGGCTGGACAAGGGATTAAGAACTCCTTCGGGTTGATGAAAATTTGGTGCAAATCTTTGGCATTGGTTACACTTCTTCACATATTCTTATGCTTCCTTCTGCATATTTGGCCACCAATAGCCTTGTGTGAGGGCCCTGTAAGACAAAGATCTGCTCCCGTGTGGCTTCCACAAATCCCTTAATGTAATTCTTCTAGGAGCGTCTCAACTGCTTTAGGGTGTACACATAGCAGATATGGGCCAAGAAATGATCTCTTATACAACTTTTGGTCCTCGGACAACCAAAACTGAGGAGCTTCTCTCAGTACCTTGTCAGTTGATGAGAATGTAAAATGTCATATTTTTCTCCCTTAATATTTAGTCTTTTATATTTATTTGGTGCCTAAATGTACTCATTATTCTTATATTTTGATTTAGGATGCAAATGGAGGCATTAAGTGCAAAACATAGTTAATTGGGTGATTCTGGATAGCTTTGACATCGCTTCATAATCTGGGCATAACTCTCTCATCCGAGTTTCGATTGAGATGATTCAAGATGATATGAAACGCCAAGACAAAGATCTACAACTTTCATTTTTTGAGTTTTGAGAGATATGGGCCGTATCAAGGTTGACATCGTTCTGGAATGTTCCTTTGCCTACAATTCTAAAATGCAAATCTGATGTGGTTTATTTTTGGAAGCATCCAGATCTGATGCACAAAATTTCCAGCTGAAAAACACCAATTTCCTAGTTATATTAGGACTTTGTTTTATTTTCAATATTTTTCCTTAATTAGTCAGATTTGGATATTATTATTGAGAATCTTTTTAGGAGATTTTGTAGGCTTAGGAAAGGGGGAATTAACGTGTAAAAGGGGGAGGAGAAATCAGATTGGACACACACACACGCCTCTCTCTCCCCTCTTCTCTAATTTTCTCCTTCGAGTTTTCTATAATGGCCCTGCGTGGCTAAAACTTTTATACTTGATCGAAGGAAACTGAAGTCTCAGAATCAATAAAACTGTGAGATCTAATTTGTTTTTATTGTTCAATTTATGCTTTGAATATCGAATTTTCTTCTATGCCTATTTTCATTATTGTCTCGTTTAATCACTAGGAGGCCTACTGGTTTATTATTCGTTTCAATCTACTGCTAGGTTAGATATCAAATCTGCAATTGTTTGATCTCTCTAATTTGTGAAGCAACCAAGATTTAATGATTTGCTACGTCAGAAATTATTAGATCTTAGGAAGAATGCTCAACTAAATTAAATGCAACCGCTCGTGTTTGTGTTGTTTAGCTTCATCGATCTCTCTAATTCTTAAGGCTGCTACTAGATTAAACATTTAGCGCTTGTCTTGGGTTGTTTAGTAGTTAGGGTTAATTAGATCACTTGTTTTCTAATTAACTGCGACTAAGGAGAGATAGGAAAATAGTTACAACGATGAATATTCAAAGTGTGAATTGATATATACTTGCATCGATGATCAGTTGTAAAATTTCGATGGTATGTGTTGACTTGGACCAAGGTTTGTTCTCTTGATTGATTTCGATACTTTAATTTGAATTGTTCCTTAGTTGTTTTTCTTACAATTGTTTTCATTATACTCAAACCCCCCCTCCTTGTTCACGTAGCATAAAACTAGGCTAGATACTCTCCGTGGGAACGATCCTTACTCGCACTACTACATATATTTTTAGGAGTATAAGTTTTATTTTTGGTTGCCTGCGACAGCACACCATCAGCCTCAAATTTACTTTCAGGCAAGATATCTTCCTTTAGGAACAACATAATAAAGTCCATCCAATTAGGTTCCACCCTTATTTGATGAACATGAACCATATTCCTCTCCACCTTAGTGGGTTTACACAAGTCCTCCACAAGAATCACCCGAGGTAAACTTTGTGCCAAAGAGGTTGCCAGCGTGGCAAGAGAGTCTGCATGTGTATTTCTACTTCTAGGGATTTGTGACAAATGAAAATACTCAAATCCAGACTGTAAATGTCTAACCTAATTAAAATATTCATGCATTCTAAGATCTCTGGCTTCCAACTTTCCTTGAACTTGGCCCACAACCAGCCTTGAATCAGAGAATATTTCCACTGCTTTTCTACCTATTTTCTGAACCATGGTCATTCCTATCAGTAGAGCTTTATACTCAGCTTTATTGTTTGTGGTTGAGAAGTCTAATTTTAAGGATTTCTCAATTGTAATTCTCTCAGGAGATACTAGAACTAGCCCCACACCAGATCCTCTGTGGTTCATTACACTATCAACATAGACCTTCCAGGACAAAGGCTCTTGTAAGGAGATTGCACCAACCGATTTTCCATCCGTGTTTTGTTTCTTTACTCTCTCTTCTAATGGGGTTTTAGTAAACTCAACTACTAGGTCGGCGAGGACCTGACCCTTGACAGAGGTGCTAGGCATGTATTTGATATCAAAAGCCCCTAGGATCGTACCCCACTTTGCGATTCTCCCTGTATAGTTAGCACTCCGAAGTAGAAATCTAAGCGGGAGTTGGGTTAAGACAACCACTGTGTGTGATTGGAAATAATGGGGGAGCTTACATATAGCTTGCACTACTGCTAGAATGACATTTTCAAGTGGTAAGTAACGGACCTCTGCCTCATGTAGTGACTTGCTCACATAATAAACTGGCCTCTATACACCACTATCAACCTGTATCAGCACCAGGCTCACCACGTGGGAGGCCACTACAACATAGGTAAACAAAATATCATCCACCTCAGGTCTAGACATAATGGGTGGCCGAAAAAGATACTCTTTCAATTGCTGGAAAGTCAGGACACACTCCTCAGTTCATTCAAATCTCTTCCACTTGTTCAACAACTAAAAGAAAGGCCTACACCTGTCTGCTAATCGAGAGATGAATCAATTTAGAGCAGCGGTCATCCCTGTTAGCTTCTAAACCTCTTTGGGATTCCAAGGTGATTATAAATTATTGATTGCCTTAATCTGGTTAGGGTTGACTTCAATTCTGCGGTGTGTGACCATGTAACCCAAGAACTTTCCTGATCTGACACCAAAAGAACACTTGGATGCATTAAGTCGTAGCTTGTGTCTCCTCAAGATCTCAAAGATATTCCCAAGGTCATTAACGTGCTTAGATTCCAACTTGCTTTTGACCACCATGTCATATGTATAAACCTCAATATTTTTTCCTAACTGTAGCTCAAACATTCTGGTCATCATCCTCTGATAGGTAGCCCCTGTATTCTTTAAACCAAAGGGTATCACCTTGTAGTGGTAATTCCCAATAGGAGTAACAAAAGTTGTCCTCTCTTGATCATCCAAAGCCAAAGGTATCTGGTGGTAGCCTTGAAAAGCGTCCAAAAAACTTATCTGAGGGTGACCTACAGTGGCATCCACTAGCTGGTCGATCTGATGCATGGGGAAAAGGCCTTTTGGGCATGCTTTGTTCAAATCTGTGAAGTCCACACATACCTGTCAAACTTCTTCACAACCACAATGTTGGCCAACCATTCAAGGTAGAACACTTCTTTAATAGCCCCAGCCTGCTTAAGCTTCATTATCTCGTCTTTGACTGCGTTAGAATGATCCTTAGATGAGTGCCGAGGTGGTTGCTTTTTGGGAACGACATATGGATTAACGTCCAGATGATGGCAAATGAAGCTTGGATCCACCCTCGAAGCTTCGTAAGCATTCCAAGTGAACACTTCAACGTTCCTTTTGAGAAACTCCACCAGCTCTTCCTCCTCCTGAGGTGGTAGCTGAGCCCCAACCAGAAAAAACTTCTCCGGGTCATCACCTACAGCAAATTTCTCTAAATCTTCACATTTCGCCTCCTCAGCTAGCCCTTCTACAGGTAACATCGAAGACTTTGACTGCTATAAGCTTCCCCCAGCAGAGACCGAGGACTCAGCTGTAGGCTGATGCAAAATTGCAGACACGAGGCACTGTCTAGCCATAGACTGACTCCCTACCAGCTCCTTAATCCAGTCCGCTGATAGGTACTTCACTTTCTAATGCAAAGTTGAAGAAACAGCCCCTAGGACATGAAGCCAGGGTTTGGCCACAATGGCCATGTAAGGAGAGTAAACGTCTACTACAATGAAGTCCACTTCAACCACCTCTGAGTCAGCCTGCACGGGCAACCTAATCTGGCCTTTTGGGATGACAACTTTTCCATCAAAACTCACCAAAGGTGAATCATAGGCTGTCAGATCTTCAGGCTTTAAGTTCAGCCCTCTGTACAAGTCAGGGTACATAATCTCTGCACCACTGCCCTGGTCTACCATTACCCTCTTCACATCATATCCTCATATTCTGAGGGTGACCACCAGAGCATCATCATGTGGCTAGATGGTTCCAATCTTGTCTTCGTCTAAAAAACTTAGTGTCGGTTGGATCTCCGCTCTAGCCCTCTTCGGCTTAGAATTAGAGTCCTCGACTGGTAGCCGAGCTACAGACATCACCTTGGAAGGATGAGAACTAGTTCTCCCCAGTGCAATAAATATGACATTGATTGTACCTAACGGGGGCCTTAAAGAAGCATTCCCTTGAGCCCCTGACTTTGATTGGTCTCCTTACCCGTTGGGGTGATACAAAAATTGCTGTAACCTTCCCTCTCTGACCAGTTGCTCTAGATGGTTCCATAGAGTTCTGCAGTCCTCGATGGTATGCCCCCACTCCTGGTGATACTGGCAATGAAGGCTCTGGTTGCGCCTCAAGGGGTCTCCACTCATTTTGTTTGGCCATTTGAAGTATGGCTTGTTCTTGTTATTCTCCAAAACTTGATGCACCGGTTCTTGGAACACAGTGTTAACCACTTGAGGAGCTGTAGGCTTAGACTACCCAGCAAAATCCCTCTGGAGCCTGTTGCTGTTGTAGCCGTCCGACTTGAAATCCCTCATCTCTTGAGGGATAACCTTACCATTTCCCTTGCCTTGCTGCTGGTCCTCCTCAACCCTCTTATATTTATCAATCCGATCCATGAGCTGGCATACACTGGTAATAGGTATCCCAGTCAAAGACTTTCGTAAGCCATGCTCGGTAGGTAGGCTGACCTTGAAAGTGCTGATGGCCATGTCTTCAAAGTCACTGTCTATTTCGTTGAACATCTTCCAGTATCTGTCCGAATATGTTTTCAATGTCTCTCTCTCTCTCATGGACAGAGGCAATAAGGAATTTAAAGGCTGAGGAACCCTGTTGTACGTAATAAAGCGGGATCCAAACACCTGAGTGAGTTCCTTAAAGAAATCAAAGGAATTTGCCCTCAAACCATCAAACCACCTCATCGCCATAGGCCCCAAGCTGGATGGGAATACTTACACATCAAGGCCTCATTCTTGGAGTGCATAGCCATTCTTTGATTGAAGTGGCTAACATGCTCCAAAGGATCTGTTCGACCATTATACATGGTAAACGTAAGCTGAGTGAACCACCGAGGGAGTCTCCTTCCCTCAATCCTGCGCGTGAAAGGTGATCTGGAAATTTGGTTAAGTGCTCTACTCATAGCATCATTTTTCAGGCCTCTCGAAGATGGATTTCTGCTTCTACACTCATGATGGTAGTCTTCATCATATGAGAAAGATTCATTTGGGGGAGTCCTTGATTTGCGCCTGTAGTTACCATCCTCTTCCCTATCAGAAGAGAAATCAGAGTTGAAAGGAGCTCGTCTTCGTCGTTCGTCTCTTCAGGTGATCAATCTCCAACTGCATGGCTTTGGTATCTCTCTCATGAGAGAGGTGGCTACGACCCCAGGAGTGACTTTTACCAGTATGAGTAGTATGCACACTCTCCTCCTGGTCCCTTCTTTGCTCAAGATCAAGGAAGTGATCTTAATGCTGAGACCCCATAGAATCTGCTTGGTTTGGACTTGAACCTACCATCGTTGAACGTTAAAGTCACTAAAACACTAGTAATTTCCCACAAACGGCGCTACTTGTAAGGACCAGATTGGAGTCCCTAGCCCAAAAGATAAATGGACTCAGGTCCAAGAAGCCCAAAACAATGAATTTGTAGAGAGTGGGTTGGAAAAACTGGGCTTTAGTGAATCAGACAACAAATAAGGTAGATTTTGATGATAAAAGAATAAAGATAAACAAGTTTAAACTAAAGAAAATTGTCATTGGCAAAGTCCGAGATGATTGGTTCTTATATATTTCTTTCAAGTTTGATTACAAAGTTAGTTCTTGATGTTAAAGTGTTTTTCTCTTAGTTTTTCGATCCCCTCTTCCTCAGGGGTTTCTTACATCATATATCCCCCCTTGATCAATCTTGGCCCTCCATTTGTTGATCATCCAAACTATTACTTGAATGCTTGTCCCATCAGACATCCTCTCTGGCCCTCTGTGAGTTAGGATAGCCAAGGCAACACTGTTCAGAGGTCTTCTCCACATAAATACGGCCAGAAAGTTAGCTGCAGAGCATTTAATGTGGTGGCAGTAGCTTTTCCTTGGATATCTCTGAGCTTCCATCCCTCTTGTACGTTCATAATGCATGTCCCTATTAGTGGAATTTCCCGGAAGGTCACTTTGAACAATAGGATGTACATTTAGTCTGTGCTTCGCTTATCCAAGGAGATACTCCTCCTCAGACTGCTTCCCCCAACCCTTCCATTTTGCAACATACTCACAGGACTCTAAGCTTAACACCCTCACTATAGTTTATTCGTCCTCGGACCGACCAACGTCCTCGATCAAGGCCCAAAGCCCAATATATAATTTTGGGCCCTTATCCCTACAATTAGTTATTCTTAAAATATTGATAATAAACTTTTAGTTGGAGCAGAAGTCAAAACAAGGGTTTTTTTTTTATTTTTTTTCAAAAAGAAAATGTGGGTTGTCGTTTGGAATTTAAGTTCATAATTTTTTATAATATACTTTTAGTTTAAATAGAATTTAAATTTTTTGAATTTTAAGTGATAAAGTTTTATCTAAATTAAATCATTGTTAAATATTATCCATTAATTTGAGGAAATATATCCTAACAAATAATATAAAATTAATTTACTAATTAAAGAGAGTAGTCACTTGGCGTAACTACAACTTCTAAGCCCAATTTTTATTATATAGTATATAATGATATGATATGATTTTTAGAAACTTTTTATAGGAAATGAAAAAAAAAAAACTGATTTTTTTAACAATTTTTTTATATTTTCCGTGAAAGTGGTATCAAAATTTTCCTAAAATTATCCATTAACAAATTCTTTAAGGGCACCTGTTAATAAGATCATTTTTTTGTCACTTATAGTTTGTCACATAGAACAATTATAAAAAGTGTGTAAGAAAGTATGTAATAGTGGAATTATTTCATTTAATTTGATAATTTATCAAGAGCAAGAGTAGTAAATACCATACACTATATAGAATTGGTATTAAAATTTTCCTAAAACAATCCACTAACAAATGCCCTAAGGGCATCCGTTAATAGTATCCTCTATTTATTTAGTTTTATTTTGACATATGAAAGACTAACACCTCAACTATTATGAAAATATTGTAACAATTTGTTCTATCCATAGCACAAATCTTATCAAAATTTCAATGGATGCTGAGCATCAACATAAACTCTAATTAAAGACCGCGCAATCCATACAGGAGAAATATTAAAGGTTACTTTTGCTATTGGTTTCGTTTGGTCTATTTTTTAGATTATAAAAAGACATTTGTTTCGACAATAATATTTCCTTCAACCTAATTTTTTTTATAATATTATCAAATACAGAAATATGCCGAAAACTATCTTCAAATAAGGTTTTTCATTAAAACAAATAAAGTGTCAGTGTTCGTTAGATGTGATGTGTGGGTAATTCAAGTGAGAATGGTTGAGAATCTTGAGATTCCTAGGACAAATCTGCATATTAGTGTCAGCCCAATGCTTTGCCAGCCTACTAGAGAAAGGCCCTCAAATGGGGACAATAAGTGATTTTTTTTTTTTTTTTAAATGTGATTTTTTTTTTCTCCACTATCAAGAATGTGAAATGTTCAAAAAATTAAGTGATATTGAAGATAATACAAATTTTTACAAATTGATGTGTCATTAACCACAAGGAGTAATTCAAATACTCATTTATTATTAAAGTGCCACCAATCACATTCATTGTTACATCAATTTATAAGTTTTTTGTAGTAAAAATTGTAGTAATTTTAGTATTTTTTTTTTTTATAGAATTACTAAGTGAATTAGTCATATTAAAAAAGGAAAAATAATGGATTTAAAATTTTAAAGAAAATAATGTAGAACAATAATTAAATATTATTTAAGTGCTATTTAAATATCAAAAGATCCATTTAAATAAGCACCAAGCCTCCTCCTTACCATGTCATTAATTTCATGACTCTCAATTTTAGAGTTCTTGGAGATTATTATGAGTTTTTTACTTAACTATCAGAGGGTCTTTGCTCGGCTCAACATCAATGTACTTTGTACGTGTTTCATTTTTTCAGGTCTTCTGACATTATAAGTATGGATAATTGGCTTATCATTAGTAACAAATATGTGCATCATCAGTTACAACTAGGGGTGTCCACAGGTCGGCCTGGGTTGAGTTTATGCCTAACTCGGACTCGACTCGACAAACTCAGGTGGGAGAAATCATAACCTGTAACCAACAAGTGTGGAGCTTCGGATTGGCCGGATTGGGTCTTGTCGGTTTCAGGTTCACTACGGGGGGTCGAAATCTAGCTGAATTTCGGCTGAAATCTTGCCGGATCTCGACAGATCTGGCTAGATCTATTGAGATCTGGCCAATATTCCTCCATATCCTTCAAGATCTAGCTCAGATCTCACTATATTTGTCGAGATCTAGAGGAGATCTCATTATATCGGAAGAGTTTTGAGTTTAGGCTTACTGGTTTTTCGCCGAAACACGAGATTTGTGACTAGAAGAGAGAAAGGCATCGAGCGGGTTGAGTTCTTTAGTTTCTTAGACAGTCAAACCGAGACTCGAATCGATGGTATCGGGTCTTCACATCGGCGAACCACAGCCGACCAAACCATAACTCGGATCGGGCGGTTATCGGGTTGGAGAGCGTCGGGCCGGTCGGATTCTTTGAGCTGGGCGGGTGCTGGACAGCCCTAGTTACAACAGGGAGGAGAATTTAATTTAAACTCTGGATATTTCTATTGGAATACAATAGGGAGGGGAATTTAAAGTCTGGATATCTCTATTGGAAACATAAATAATAATAATAAAAAAATTCAATTTGTTGAGTTACAAGTTCTTGGCAACTATAAATGGTTTAATTTGACAACTTTATAAGGCTTATAATTTCTATGTGGCTACCCAGTCACTAACGCATCAATGAAAGGTTTTGTGAAGCAAAATGATTGGGTTGAAACTCCCATTAATTGCATAAAACTTAACTTCAATGTGACTATAAACTAGGGGTGTTCACTAAACTGCAAAAACTGCACTAAAATCACTCGCAAAATGGTTTAACCGCACTGCATCGTATATTTATTTATTTATCAAATATATTATACATTAATAATTTAATACCCTAGTAGCAGCTCCCTAGCCATATCTTACTGTTTTAGTTTCTTAAAAAAATAAAAATAAAAATCTTATCACCCTTTCAGTCCTCAGATCCTAGCCGCCACACTACCACTCGAACTGTCACTGCTGTTGCACTAGCTCAATCTATTATTGCGGTATTTATCTTTCTCTGTGTGTTCAATTCAAGTTTCTCTTTGTTAAAGTTAATCTATTGGCTTATTGCGGTATTTACTCAGGACAAAGTCCGTAGCTTATATACGATAAAATTGTTAATTATTTTATTATTTTATTGATTGTTGCCGTTGCTATTTGGAAAGTGATGGGTCAATAGCTATATGGCCTATGTTAGATATTTAAGTCTAATTTTTTGTGGGTTTTCTTCATTTTTGTTTGTTGCTGAATCTGGGTTTATATCTAACATAGGACATAGCCATTGATCCATCACTTCCCAAATAGAAACGGCAACAATCAATAAAATAATAATATAATTGTCAATTTTATCATATATATAAGCTACTTTGTCCTGAGTAAATACCGCAATAGGCCAATAATATATATATATATATATATATATATTTTATTTATTGTTGCCGTTGCTATTTGGAAAGTGATGGGTCAATAGCTATATGGCCTATGTTGGATATTTAAGTTTAATTTTTGTGGGTTTTTTCATTTTTGTTTGTTGCTTAATCTGGGTTTATATCCAACATAGGCCATAGCCATTGACCCATCA
Source organism: Quercus ilex subsp. ballota (assembly GCA_032727855.1). Lineage (NCBI taxonomy): Eukaryota > Viridiplantae > Streptophyta > Magnoliopsida > Fagales > Fagaceae > Quercus > Quercus ilex. The sequence continues at coordinate 27,336,042 of CM064909.1, forward strand.
CTTCCCTAATAGAAACGGCAACAATCAATAAAATAATAATATAATTAACAATTTTATCATATATAAGCTACTTTGTCCTGAGTACTAGTCAAGGCAGCACGTGCAAGACACATGGGAAAAAAAAAGTAGTAATTAAGATCAATTTTAGATTTTATTTGTATCAAAAAATTAAAATATAAATCATTTGATTTTAAGATATATATATATATATATATAAATCATTAAAATATATATAGATTTACATTAATCAAAAGAGACATTAATTTTAAGAATTTTGATAGTTATATCATAAAAAGTTAATCTCAATTGTATAGACCGTGACAGATCTCAGTCCAATATTTTATTATTTTATTTTGATCTACAACTTACACTTCGATAGTTGTGAATATATTATAATAACAACAAAATGTCACGACATTTTTAGTTGTGCTAGATCTCGGTATAATATTTTATTATTTTATTTTATTTTATTTTGGCCCATAAGGAATTGACACATGCGTTACAACATTTTCAAAATATCTCTATGTATACATTGTACTTAATTACAATGTAAATTTATATTGTAGACACACAAAAATTGGCAAATTTTGTACACATTTACAAACTTTGTACAATATTTACCATTTTTTGTGCAAATGTGTATAATATTAACCACTTTTGTGTATTTACAATGTAAATTTGTATTGCAAGTACAAAGTAAACATATAAAGATCTTATTAAAAAAAAAAAAAAAAAAAAACAAAAACAAAAACAAAAACAAAGCTCAAACCAATTGGCATACTTGAAGGGGGAAAAAAAGAAAAGAGAAAGTGCACCTCACTAATTGAATAAACCAAAAAAATACTATTCATGAGCCTTTGACTCTTTTTATATAGTTAATAGATATGCCAGTTTACATAAATATTTAAAAGACAAAAAAAACACAAATCAATAACTGGAAAAAAAAAAAACAAAAAACAAAAAACTTTAGGCACTGTATAAATTAATGTTAAAATGTTGTGGACTTAGTATTTTTTTATTTGATGTATAAAAAACTAAGATCTCAATAATTATGAAAACATTGTGATAACAATAAGAGTTGTAACATTTTCTCAAAACATTTATTTTTAGTTGTAGTTGGTCACAGTCTTATATTTTATTATTTTATTTCGGCTTGTAAGAAATAGACATGTCAATAATTGTGAAAATATTGTGAAATTTGTTGTGTCAGTATAACAATATATAAACCAGCTTACATAAATATTTAAAAGAAAAAAAAAAACACAAACCGATTACTGAAAAAAAAAAAAAAAAAAAAAAAAACACTTTCGGCACTATAGCTACCGTGCCAGTTGAATAAACCAAAAACACTACACAATAATTGTTGTAACATTTTCTCAAAACATTTATTTTTAGTTGTGGTTGGTCACAGTCTCATATTTTATTATTTTATTTTGGCTTGTAAGAAATTGACATGTCAATAATTGTGAAAATATTGTGAAATTTGTTGTATCAGTATAACAATATATATACCAGCTTACATAAATATTTAAAAGGAAAAAAAAAACCGATTATTGAAAAGAAAAAAAAAAAAACTGTAGCTACTGTAGCTACAGTGCCACTTGGAACTGTAGTTAGCGTTCAAAACTTGGGAAAAAAAAAGTGGCTCTCGAAACCAAAGCACTGTAGCTATAGTAATTTAGCGCATTCGTGCTTATATATATATATTTATTTATTTATTTTCAATTATGGTTGGTCATAGTTTCATATTTTATTATTTTATTTTGACTTATAAGAAATTGACACCTGTGAAAATATTATGAAATTTGTTGTGTCAATATAACAATATATATAAAAGGGAAAAAAAAGTACAAACGGAAGACTAGGAAAAAAAAAAATTTCGTTGCTACTGTAGCTACAATGCCGTTTGGTACTATAGCTACTGTTCAAAACTTTAAAAAAAAGGACAGAGTGGCTCACCAAAATGGCACTATAGATAAACAGTGCAAAAACACTGAATGAGCAGTGCTAAAACATGAAAGCGGCAATGAAATTGACATCTCAATAATTGTGAAAATATTGTGAAATTTGTTGTGTCAGTATAATAATATATATAAAAGGAAAAAAAAAAAAACAAACGAAAGACTAAAAAAAAAAAAAAAAAATGTAGCTACTGTAGCTACAGTGCCGCTTGGATCTGTAGCTACTGTTCAAAACTAAAAAAACAGACAAAGTGGCTCACCAAAATGACACTGTAGATGAACAGTGCAAACTATAGCGGAATTGCTGCTTTTCACAAAACATTTATTTTCAGTTGTGGTTGGTCACAATTTCATATTTTATTATTTTATTTTGACTTATAAGAAATCGACACTTCAATAATTATGAAAATATTATGAAATTTGTTGTGCCAGTACAACAATATATATAAAAGGAAAAAAAAAAAATACAAACGGAAGACTAAAAAAAAAAAAGACAAAGTGCCTCACCAAAGCACTGTTGCCACTACAGTGCTTGCACAGTGCAAACACATTGAGTACTGCAAATGGCCAATAGATTATATATATATATATATATATATTTTTTGAGCAAGAGGTTGAAGCAGGTAATTTTTTGAAACTATATGTTTAAATTGTATATCAGTGTATTGTTCTTTGTTTATTAACTTACTAATAGCATTCACATTAGCTCTTGTAAAAAATGCTGTCTATTTTACAAAAAATTATTTTGTATTAGATGATACCACATCATATGTAATAAAATCTAATAAATGAGAGACATGTATGTAAAAATAACTATCCAACTAACATGCGTCACACTTATTAGATTTTGATACCGCTTACAAGGTATCATTTTATACCAAATACCTTCTCCTATTTTACAATAGGAACCTACTTTTTCTATTTTACACAACTATTTTTCCAAAACACCCACATCAAATTATCTATTCTACACTAAATTTCATTAAAATATTATTTCTTTACCAATAATTTATTATTCTCTTGATACTATTTCTTTCCGAGTTTTTTATTATTCTTCTTCCTCAACCAAAAGCTACCACCCCCATTAACAAAAAATTCAAGTAGATTCTTATCAAAAGAAAAAAAAATCCAGCAGATTAATTAAAGCCAAACAAGCATGAAAAACCCAGGCAAAGCTACACCAAAACAAAATATTAGTATCCAAAGTTTTCTTTAAAAAATTAAAAATTTCTTAGAAATCAAACATAAGCTAGAAATATCAAAGCAAAATTAAAACAAACCCACAAACTTGACAAAATCAAATTCTGATTCTACTGCTACCAATAGCCAAGTTTATCATTGATCCTCAACAAACCCACAAACTTCTCAAATATCAAATACCCATACCCAAATCTAAACCAAAACAGAAACCCAAAACAAATCCATTGATCTCACCCAAACTTCGACTTCAACCATAAAAATAATTTGCACGATCACAAAGCCTATCTCACTGGATCAAAAACACAAGCATGAAACACAAATGCCATGGAGAAAATCAAAAAAGCCTCCTCTGTTCTTCTAAATCTTGGTAAATCTTTTTTGCTTTGTACCTAGTGTTTCACATAAACTCTTTACTTCATATTCTTGATCTAAAGTGAAGAGTATTAGATTTTGATAGTTAAAACATTTAAGTTTTAACTGCATCTTATACACCGCATTACACTGCACCGCACATGTGACCACAAAAATGAGGTTCAATACGGTTATGGTTTTGGCTAAACTGCACCACAAAGTACAGTGCTAAAAATGGCCCAAACTATAATGCACCACACCTCGAACACCCCTACTGCAAACTAATGACAACTCAAGTTTGCATGTATTGTTTAAACTTAAGGGACTAAATGATAAAAGTAAAACTTTAAGGGACTAAAATGGCAATTCACCAAACATAAAAGGATGTAAATAGTAATTTTTCCTTTTTTAACTTTAAAATTATACACAAAACATAAATTTTTGCATTAAATTTGTGTAGGGACCAAAATTACATTTTACTTGTAGTCAATTTGGTCCTTATTATTTTCAATTTGTAGTCAATTGGGTCCATGTTATTTTCAATTTGCTATCATTTTGGGTCCAAATTTGAGTTTGTTTTAGTTGCTAAGTTAATATGCATGTCTCGTGGAGTGGAAATTGGTAAATTTGATTTGTGTTTGGCTGTTAAGAAAGTGCAAGAGAATGCGAAAAAATTGTGATTTGGCAATAATGACAAAATTGATTGTAAGTTGAAATAATAGAGATCATATTGAATGCTACCAGAATGTAAGGATCAAGTTAATGGTAAACACAAATACCCTCAAAACCTGGAATTCAAAAAAAAAAAAAAAAAGAGTTAATGGTAAACCATATATAGAGACCAAAATGGTATTTTTCGTCTAATAAATAAAATCTGATTAATATGGAATTCAATGTGCGTTTTAGAAACAAATTAAATATGTAATCTAACAGCATGCTTTTCATTTAGAAACAAATAAAAGATGAAATATAACCGCATGACTTTCAAATTCTTCATACAAAGAAATCAAAGTTCAAATTCCCTTCTCTAACTATTAAATTATAGATAAATAAATAAATAAAATTGCAAACAAAATTACATCTTCCCGAAGATAAGATTCCCTTACTCAAGGAAGATAAGATTCCCACCTGTTAAATCCTTCCATTCAAAAAGGATTAGGTGTCACATTTCTCAAAAAAAAGAGAAAAAAGGATTAGGTGTCACACATTCTACTAAAAATGGAAGCAAATTAAAGAACTTCCTATGCCCACACTTTTAGAGATTAAAAATAATCTCCGCCTATCAAAAGAAAAAAAAAATCTCTGAGTTGACAAATTTGAATTCCAATAATACCCTCAACTCACGAGGGGCCAAAAACGAAAGACATCCTAGACTCTCTCGACTCCACTCTTTCTCTCTCTCCTTCCACAGCCCCCCGACACATCCGGAAATGTCCCCCATCGCAACCACCACCACCTAACCACCACCACCAACAACAACAACAGCAACAACAACAGCAGCAGCAGAGAAAGATGGAATCACAGTTCACAGCAAAGCCACCGCCGGTGGCAGTTGATATATCACAGATGCCTGAGACCCCACAGCTGCGTGGGTCCCACCACCGCAGGGCCCATTCCGACACCTCCTTCCGCTTTCCCAACTTGGACGACCTTCTCCTCTTCGACCCTTCCGACCTCGACCTCTCCACCCTCCCTTCCCCACCTCCACGTGGCACTCCCATGGCCGTTGATTCGTCTGACGAGTCCGCTAAGCCCACATCCGGGTCCATGGCCCACTTCCGAAGCTTGTCCGTTGACTCTGATTTCTTCGAGGGTCTCAGCCTCGGAACTGGTGACGAGAAAAATGGTGCTGGGGACAAGAGGGTCCGCCATCACAGGCATAGCAATTCCATGGATGGCTCTTCCACGACGTCGTTTGAGGCTGACTCCTCGATCGATGCTATGAAGAAAGCTATGGCGCCTGATAGACTCGCCGAGCTTTCTCTGATTGATCCCAAAAGAGCTAAAAGGTAAAGGAGCCCTTGTTTCTTTCTTTGTCAGTTTTATTGAAACTTAAAGTGGTTGGTAAGAGAGAAAGTTGTTTTTACTATTTATATGATGCTATGTTTTTTGAGATTTTATGGTTTGTTTTTGTTGATGAATGATGATGCCGAAAATATAATTTTTACTTATCAATGAATTATCTAGATTTTTGAGAAGTGAATGGTGCAATCGGGTATCTGTCATTTTGGGTATTGTAGGATTCTTGCTAATAGGCAATCCGCGGCGCGATCAAAGGAAAGGAAGATACGTTATACTAATGAGCTGGAGAGGAAGGTGCAGACTCTTCAGACCGAAGCTACCACGCTCTCGGCTCAGGTCACTCTGCTACAGGTATTACCACTACACTTATAGCTTTATATATGGATTGATAAGATAGATCTTATGTTTTTCGTATGCAATTTAACTATGATGTGAATTTTGTTGGTATGTCGCATTTGTAGATTTTTTCTTTATTGGTAAATTACATACTTGATCTGTGATCAATTTGAACTACAACTTATTGGAGTAGGAAGTGCCATTTGAACTACAGCTTATTGGTAACTTGTTTGTATGTTTAAGTGAGGTGTGGTATGGGTTATTTTCATTGGCTTATTTTGATTAAAGAACAAGACCAATCAATGGAAACTATAAAACATTTACCTCATTTATATGGGTACTTATACCTTTATCCCTCAGCCAAAAAAAAAAAAAAAAACCCAAAGAGAGATGTATTCAATGGAACCGTACAATATTTTCCTTCTTTATATGGATAAGCGCATGCACACACTCTAGACACATGCACAAAAAGTTTTAGATTTTACATTTGTGAAGTTGCTAATGTTTGGTGGCTTGTGCATATCTTCCTTGAAAGTAAAGCATTGTGGTTGCATGAATTTATCAACTTGAAGTTCCATGCTTTCTCTTAGAGCTTTTCGGTCTTCTTTTTCTACCATGTTAAAGGAAGTGCTGTAAGGTTTCTCAACATCTATGAAGAATAAACACCGACTGAAGACACAGATGTAGTATGATGCATGCGTAGAAAATATATGTCAAAATAGTATTACAATAAGTCTTGTTGTCTACACCTGTATCACTCTGTAATGGAGGGTTAAACCTGCAACGAGGTTCAAAGATATAGTTACAATTGTTCCTATCATTTATTCAGCCCTAAATTAACATACATTCTGGGTGGTGCATAGGTAGCTCACACAAGATATTATTTCAACTAGAGTAATTCCAAGTATGTTTAATGGAATGGTATTGATATTGCTTTATATTGCAGCCAACTCTGTTCAAAATGAATCACTCATTTTAAAATAACAAAAAAATTTCCTTTTACCACAATCACTCCTGTTTTGCCTATAGAGGAAATGGTACCAATATTGCCATGTTTGGCATGGAAAAAGAGGTAAGTAGTATGTAAGGAAAGGATATATATATACATATATATATATATATGCTTCTTACTTTTTATCAAGAAAGCATGGACATGGCAATTTGCCTGCCATGCCTGTGTCGTACGCATACGGGACACGGCTACACGCATGTCCTTCCCTCATTTTTTTTTTTTTTTTCTCATAATCGGACACGGCTGGGACACGCCTTGTGCAAAAAAAGAAAAAAAAAAGAAAAAAAAAGAAAAAAAAGACTAACCCAGCCCATCACAGATCTTCTTCTTCTTCTTCTTCTTCTTCTTCATCTAATCAGACACAGCCAAGACACAACCGGGACACACCTCATGCAACCAAAAAAAAAAAAAAAAAAAAAACTAAACCAACCCATCACAGATCTTCTTCTTCTTCTTCTTCTTCTTCTTGCTCAAGAAGGACCGAAGGAGTCAGGCCAGATCTAAATCCATTTTGTGATTTCCCCCTTTTGCTCATTTGTTTTGTTTGTGTGCGCTTAGGTTAGGCCAATTTCTTTTTAAAATTTTCTTTTATGTGTTTACTTTTTATTATTCTTTTTTCATTATTTAGGTAGACAATAGATACATGTGTGTGTGTGTATATATATATATATATATTGTCTACTTGCAAAAGAATTTTTAACAATTATTTAAAAACGAATAATATTTTTTATATAAAACCAATTTTGTAACCTTTGAAATTACAAAACTGGACCTTCAAAATTACATAAATTCTACTTCAATTGGACTTCATACTTGGACCCCATTAAATAAATCTTAAATTGAAGAATTTGCAAAGTAGTAACAAATTACTCTTCTATGTGTGCATCGTTTTCCCAGTTAGAAAAAAATTGGCTTCAAGTTTTGGGTTTAAAAGTGTTGAAGTATAATAACCGTTGAACTTGAAATTTGAACCAACTTTTCAATCACCTTCTAAGCATTACAGATAACAAATGTTTCTTTCCCGCCATATCATTAAATGATTAAATTCTTTTGAAATAATAAAAATCAATATTTTTAAGGCATTCAGTTTAAAATCCTTCTTGAATTGATTCATAGTAAGATCATCAATTTCTTTATTGGTCTTGGCTTTTCCATAATCAACCTTATGCTCATTTTGCTTCTTTGTGGTCTCCTTGCTCTTCTAATGCATTATTTTGGCTTTTCTTGAAGTTGGACTAATAATGAATCACAAGGTTTAGTTTTCCCCTTAATACCACACCTTTAAGGCATTGAACCAATACCCAATTGAGGTTGCTATGGCAACAAATTGGTAGGACCATATCCAAAAGGTAATTAGATTTTGAAGGGATAATGGTGAATTGGTTGCCAACAAGGGTGGGGATAAATTTGGGTTTTTAATGTAGAATATCTAAATTATTGACATCTGCTAACCTAATAGGATATTTTTCCAAAGTAGCAATTGCCAGCTTATCTAAAGTTTGTCATGTAGAACACAAATCTTATAGCTTTGCTTGTACTGAACACACCCTTTCATTCAATTGTTGCAAAATTTTCTTGGTTTCTACAAAATCTTGAGAAAATGCATGTAACTTTGAATTTAGTTTTGTGTTGGCAACCACCATCTTGAATTAGATTTTTTTTTTGGTGAGAACTCATGAATGAGAAATTTTGTCAAGGGTGGAGAAAAGTTTATCCATGAACTTGTGGTAGGATTTTGGCTCTGATAAAAAATTAGGGAATTTGTTTATGCGTGCTTGTGGTGAGTTTGTGATTGTGAGAATTTGTGGATCCAGGGTTTAGAATTGTAGAAGAAAAGGTTACAAGGTTGTGTTTGGAATTAAAAGGTGATTTGATGAGCTATTTAATGGATATTTGTTAGAAGAAAGCATGTGGAGTTTTAGGGTTTTGATAAATAAAAGAAATGGTTTAAGCTAGGGTTGTAAGGAAGAAGGAAAAAGGTGAATTTTTATGCTGTTGAGGAGCTGTATGAACAATACCCATGATTAGTACCACAAGAGAGAGAAGAAGAAAAGGGAAAAGAGAAAAAGTGGGGAAGATTGTGATATCCCAAATTGTCTAGATTGGATTGTTTGGGAGTGTGTTGTGTGAGCGTGTGCTGAGTCCCAAATTGGGTATTTACCAGTTACTAGGTGGAACTTGGGTTTATGAGTGATCACAAGGAGCCCCAATTGCAACTTGACTAGTCATTTTGAGGTGTAAGTGCATATGTAGCTAGTGCTTTCCTCGAGTTGTTACATTAATACTCAAAAAACTTACTTATCAAAAAAAAAATTTTTAATACTCAAAAAACTCGATATTGTTTATTAATTAACTCCAATCTTTGCCAATAGATTTGTAGCTTAGAGGTCTTGCTCTCTTTTATAAGAAGCATTAGGGTTCAAATCCCCTCTTCCCAAATTATTGAATTATAAATAAAAAATTAGCTCCATTATTCTCCGAGTAGATTGAGCATAAATATATATGAGGACTCTTTCTTGTACTAGTCGTATTTGGACTCTTAGGGTGTGTTTGGTTGGAGGGGTGGAAAAGTGGGAGGATAGAAAAAATTTTAATTTCTCTCATTTTTGTTTGATTGGGAGTGAAAAGTGGAGGGATGAAAAATGTGAGTTTGTATAAATTTACTCATATACTCTTGTTAAAAAATGATGCACAATTAAAATAAAAAAGTGACAAGCAATTAACAAAAAAGGCAATCACCCAAATTTATTAAACAATAAAAATTATGTCCAGGAAAAAAAATCATGTCTAATTAAAAATAAAAAATAAAATAACACGACATACGGCCCAGGAAATCAAAAGAAAAAAAGGATTAAAAAAAAGAAGAAGAAGTAGGCAACATTCCCAGGAAGTGAAAATAATAATAATAATAAATGTCTTAAAAGGAGCAAACGCCCAGGAAAGCAGGCAGAAGAAAAAAAAAAGGATAAAAAAAAAGAAAACCAAGGCAACTGGAAGAAATTAGTGCAACGAGCAATTTTGTCATTTATCCATCAAACTCCTCCCACCATGTTTTCTCTCCATTTTGGAGAGACAAGTTTTAGGTGGGCCAGGGTGGAAAATGCCCGGGCCCCACCAAAAATTTCTCTCCCTTCCTCCTTACCAAACAACACCCTTCTCCATTTTCTCTCTTATTTTCTCTCCAAAGTTTTCCATCCACCCTATTTCACCTCCAAACAAATACACCCTTAGTTTGACTAGTAAACTAAAAAAATAATACAACTAATTGGAACCAAAGAAAATAAAGCCTAAGATATTTAGGATCTCTTAGAAAATTCTAGACTCAACTAAATTACCAAAATACCTTAATTCACAAGGATTGCAAAAATTATAGTTTTACTCATGAATACTAATTTGACCATAACATTTTACATAAAAACCAAAATGTGAAATTGGTTCTTACTTTTATCATAGGACACACAAAATTAGACACTTCAACTAGATAACTTCTTCTTCAATTAGACTTCACACATAGACCCTATAAAATGGTCCACAAAATAAATCTTGAATTTCAAGATGAATTTGCGAAGTAGTAAGTAGTAACAAATTACTCTTCCATGGCTACATCACCAAGTTTAACTTAAATCCAACCCTATATGTCTATATATACACACACATGGTAGTCTTAATTGCATTAGTCAGGGGAATGGCTTGTCCCTGAGTCATCTTATGCTTCTATTTGTGACTTGACATTACATATTGCTGTTAGTGTTTCATAAGGGTGTATACTACAGAATTCATGTAATTTATATGTAAATATCAATTTTCACTTCAGTTCCTGAAGTCTATAAGGTTTTGAGTATTGACTAACATACAATGAGTTACTTTTTTCTTTTTTGTTTGGGGGGATGAGTAACTAACATATAATTGTTTACTGAAGGTCACAGAAACTGTTGGATCCTTTTGATTATCAATTACAACAATGTAATAGTCCTTTTTTTTTGGGGAGGGGGGGGGGGGTGGGGGTTGGGGGGAATGTAACTATGTAATAAACCTTAGCCTTCATTTGGGAGTTCATAAAGGAAAGGAATGAAATGGAATGAGTAAATCATAAAGGAATGGAAAAGAACGGAATGTATTTGAGTAATGGAAAATAAAGGAATGGAATGGAATTAAGTAATCTTGTTTGGATGTTTTACTTATAAAAAAAAAAAAAAAAATTGTTTGAATGTTTTAAAATAAAGCAGTGAAGGTAAACTTGTTTGGGAGTAATATGAGAGTAGTATAAAAGAAATGTAATGAAATCATTTTATAACAACATTACTATTATACCCCTAATTTAAAATAAAGAGCTGAATGTATAAGGGTATTTTGGGAGTTCTAATGAAAATTTTGTTAAACTTAATTTCATTTTCTCCAATTCCTCATAATTTTGAGGGGAATGAAAATTTGAGGTTTTAAGGGAAAAAAATAGTAATGAGTGTTTCTTCCTACCCATTCATTCCTTCCCACTTAAACTCCAAGGAAATGGACTTTCCATTCCCCTCATTAAAGCTCCCAAACAAGGGAATGAAAGGAATATTCTAAAATTATTATTTTCATTTTATTCCATTCCCTCCTCCCAAAGGGAGTGTTAAGTTTGAGCCTATTTTTAAATTCACCATGAGTTCATTTACCTCAATGTTCATATTCATATTATAGTTTGAAATTGTTAAAATTTGAACCTCTATGAGTCTATGTTAAGTGAAAGTTAACAAAAAGCCACATAAGCTGTACTTGAACTTGACTAGGCTCTAAATATTTAGCATGTGAGTCATAAGTGGTATTTTGACACCAATATAGGATAACAAAATGGCTTCCTCATTCGTAAAATTCCCAGTCAGTTCAGTTCAGTCTAATGATGATGCCATCATTTTGTGGGTTTTCTTGCACTAAAATACTGCTCTCGAATTTGCTTGAAGAGCCTTTTAGTTCCCAAAATGGTCTCAAGTGCAATTTATGTGAGTTTCATTTACTTTGGACTATCGGGTTCTAGATTGCTATGGTTTCAAAACTTGTATAAAATTGAAATTTCAGAGTTTAATTTGAAACCAGGGTCATTGGTACAATACTACAATTGAACTTTCAGGGTTTAATTTGAAAACAATGTCAAACTCTGGGGTTTATTAAATAATTGAACCCCCCCCCCCCCCCCCCCCCGGCGCGGGGGGGGGACCGGGCACAGAAAAAAGGTGATTAATTTCATGAAAAAGGGATTAATTGATGTAGCTACATCATGTGTTGGGGGATGTCAAAAATAGTTTGTGGGAAGAGGCGAGTGATATTTGTTTCAGAGCAGTGGATTTCAGTATTAGTTAGTTTTATGATATGTAAAATGCTTCTCTGCCAGTACTGCATAATATTTTTGTTAGTACAATGCGTGCTTAAATCAGTCTGTATACTGGCAGTGTGTTCATTATACTTTGCCATAACAAGAACAAGAGTAGCCACATTTTGCATCCTTGTATTGACTGCTCCATTCAATGATGAATGTTGAACATGTGCTATATTTTTTTTTATAAGAAGGTAGATATTTGTTTTGTACCAGCCTAATATATGGTTTTCCCATGGACTTCAGGCGCATGCGTATATGTTTGTGTTGCATCAAGGGCTCCAGTAAATGTCCCCATATATTATTCGTGTTTCCATTTTCTTTTTGTCATTTTGTGCACATCCTCATCTGATCTGATTTTTCTTCCCCCCCCCCCCCCCCCCTCCCCTTCTCTTTTTTTAATGTAGAATAATATTATATGACAAAGATTCTTGTATAGAGGCATAGGCTAAGTGTGGTGGTCACCTAATTTGATCCAACATGGCAACTTTTAGGCTATTATATATTGGTTAGAAACTTAGAATTTACACACTAAACTAAAATAAGGAAAAACGGAGAAGAAATGTAAAGAAGGCTTCTCATGTATATTTCGTGTGATGCAGAGAGACACCACTGGCTTGACTAATGAGAACAAGGAACTCAAACTGCGATTGCAAGCTATGGAGCAGCAAGCACAACTTAGAGATGGTATGCATTTTGTCAACTGTCTGTAATGGGCCTTTTGAAGCCTTTAGGATGGGTTGATACAAACTATCCCCATTCACCATTTCATATAAAGTGCAGTACCAAACAACCTAATCAATAAAAAATTCTTGAATTTTATGAAATATTTCTTGCAAGTGCCATAAAAAAGAATACACAATGATTTGGTTTCCATCTGGTTTGCAAATTCCTAGAGAACATAACCTTTGGGTTTTGATGACTTGCATTCTATTCTAATGGATTTTGAAGAATAAAACCAGGTCAGGCCAGGTCAGGAATTAATGTAACTATTTACTGTGTGATCTACAGCTCTCAACGAAGCACTAAAGGACGAAGTGCAGCGGCTTAAGATAGCAGCCGGCCAACTTCCAGCTGTCAACGGCAATCCTTTCAACAGAGGGCTGCCCCCTCAATATTCCTCCCATCAGCCTGCTTTACATCACTTTGGTAGTCTCCAGACCCAGACCCAGCCACATCAACAGCAACAGCAACAGCGTCACATGACACAGTCATCCTCAAACAACCAGACTCTAAATGGGCAACCTCGCCCTAACTTCTTGGACTACAACCAGAGGGTCTAGCAACATCACATGTTATAGTAGCAAATTGATACTTATAAAATAGAGGGTAATTCATCTCAGGTAGCATCTTGTACATGTATGTATCATGTATGTATATGTATATGTGTTGCAGGTAAATTTGTGTAGGGTGTTGCTCAGAATAGCAATAGCCCCTTGTATCAGTCACATATATGGCTATGTTTCTAGTATTAGGATAGTCACTTAAAAGTATGCTAGTAGTACAATTAATGGGTGGATGAACATTGCTACGTTTTACCAACGGAACAAGCAGCCTCTGCTTTAGAATGATGGAACTTGGCAGATAATATTTTCTCATTTTGGCCAGATGTAAAAATAGGAGGCATTTTTCACCATTAGTAAAACAGAAAACTATCCTTACTGGTTGTCTTATATGGGGATGGGGGAAGTCTTCTCTGATGTTCAAATTGATTGATATATTGACTGCCATTTTCTTTAGGTTTAATTGCAATTTACTCCCTATAGTTTGGCTTTATCATAATTTAGTGTACAAACTTTCAATTGTTAAATTTGATCTCTAAAGTTTAGTTTGAATGAAATTGTTAGGATTCCATCTATTCTATAATATGGTTCAAGATTATATTATCTAAACTTGAACGAGCACGTATTTTGAGCGTGTTTCGTGCCCCCATTTAAAAAGTAGCTTTCAAGCCTTAAAATCGAAAGGTTGTGGATCCCACTAAAAAAATGTTTGTTTGGTCGGGTGTTTTAACAAAACATAACTTATACATGCTAACTCATATTTTACTGTGCAAACACCAAATTAGAAAGCATCTTTTTGATGCTTTGGTTTTTGTTTTAGGACTAATTTACCTCTCTCTCTCTCTCTCTCTCTCAGCAATGCAATTAGGGTTGGCAGTAGGGTAAGGCGAGGTCAGATCATCGGTGCTTCCACACACCCCCCCCCCCCCCCCCCCCCCCCCCCCCGCATGTTAGGGCAAATTGCCTTGCCCCATTGTTGCCCCACAGGACCCAATGGAGCCTCACCGGGCCAACACCACTCCTCCCACTGGCACAAATTTGGGCGAGCACTTCCATGGGAACTCGAACTCTCTCAAGCCCAATCCTTTAAATCCTCCTCTCACCATCACCAATTTGATTAGATTGATTATTTATTTATTTTTTATTATTATTGGAGTCGATTGGATTAAATTTTTGTCTGATGTTAAGGAGGACTGATTTTGTTTGGTGGTGACTTAGGCTTTTAACGTTCCTACTTACAATCTAATATATGGTCTACTCTATATTACTTTTTACCTATTTTGAAAATATATTTTAAAAATTATGAGGCAAATAATCTCATAACTTGTGAATTGGATTATTTTGTGATATAGTGAGTGTTTTGCATTAGTGTTTTCAATTTTCAGTAATAAGTGGTATCCAAACAGACCCATAGTCTCAGAGCCAACTTAATAAGTTCGTGTTTGCCCAGAGAAATTGCTCCACAAGCAATTTTCTTGCTTTTCTTTAGGTAACACACAATGAGTTTCACCAAACTCATCCTCATTATAGTTTGACACTAACCATTAAGCTACTTGACTTTGTTGTACCTTCTAGTGAATTTTTATTATATTTATTATAATTTTACGGCATTTATAGTTGCCTCACTCAATGTCAATTAATTTGTGATTCAAGAATTATGCTTTTACATCATTACATGTTAATATGTAATTTACAAATTTGTTCATAAAAAAAAAAGTAATTTACAAATTTATGTTAAATGTAATTTTATTTTAGATTAATAAGTTTTTTATTTGAAATATCACTAAAAACAAATCTTTTAATGCTTGTTTATACTTTATTTTTTTTTATCAAATTTATAAATATTTCATTAAAAAAATTATGGACTTCTAAAACTTGAAAAATAAAATAAAAAAGAGGAAACCAAAGTGTAGGAGGGAGAGGGGCAAATGGGTAATTTCATATGTTAAGCCCAATTTCTCTCCTATTTTCTCATCAATTTTGGGAGAAACCCTCCTCTTCACAAAATGTGGCCTAGTGAGACAACAATTCTCTCCCTCATTTTTTAACCCTCATGTTCCATGCTCTCACTCCAATCAAATGAACTCTAAAGCGTTTGTGAAATAAAAGATTACATGTAGAAAATGTTTAGGTGTTCAAAGATTTTTGTACACACACTTTAGTTTAAAAAGAAGGGGAAAAAAAAAGAGTGTAGCTTGTCAAATGTCCTTGGACAATTGACTAGCACCCTGTTTTTGTTTGCATCATCGCCAAATTCAAACAGGAAAGAGGTTGTTGCCAAACCTCTAACTGTAACCTCCTTCACCTTTGTTGATGCTCATTTTTTGACATAAAAAAATGCCCAATAGCAGAAAAGCCCAATAACAAGTAAAAAAGGAATGCAATAAGAAATTAGAAAGTAATGGCAGAAATGAAGGGATGTAAAAGCCCGAAACAAAGAAGATAAAGAAATAAGGCCCAACGGGCTGGCTTAGTAGAAAGTAGTAGTAGGTAAACCCAATAAGCCCATGACATTTCCCATAAAAGATAAGCACGGGCAGAGAGAGTGCAAGACCAAAACAAGACAAGGTCATACGTCCGTGGCAGGAATGTCATGGGAAAGAAAGAAGAAATAGCAAGAAGCAATAAGACAACCACATCTTGGCCAGATCACCACCAACCTGTACCCAACCAATGCAAGGGAGGTAGGCTTATAGTCAAAGGATTTGTGGAGGGTGTAATTTGGTAGAGGGGGGAAAATGGTTTATTTCTAGTACCCAGCCAAGGCCTCTTTTAGGAGATGCTTTGATGGGAATGCATCTTTGCCCAAAATAGGTAGTAAATGGTTGGGACCACTTAATGCATGCTATAGAGATAGAAAGAAACTAAAGCTTTGCCTATCAAAATGATAGAGATAGACTCACGGCAGAACCAAACATATAAGGATTTGTCGTGAAATAAATAGTAGAAGAGAGAGAAAGCACTAGGCATGCCCAGGTGTAGTAGAGGCTGAGAGGCCAATGGGATAGTGGGCAACTCTGAAGGGATGCTCACAGTAGACAAAAATGGTTGGTGAGCAATAGGGGTAAAATGGAAAAATCCAATGGGATTAACCTAGTATAAATAGGAACAGTAGCCATAAATGAAAGGGGGATAGCAACTAAGGTAAGAAACAGAGAGAATTGAAAGAGAAATAATAGAGAAAAAAAGAAAGAGCTAAGTAAAAGAGAGAAGAGTGAGCATGGCAGAAAATGCATGCATCAATAAACCATCTTTTCCCTTCCTCTTACAGCAAACTTGCTCTTTGAAATCCCAACGGATTAACAAGTAGCTATCTAGACCCATTCCCCAAAATGCACAACTTTGATGGCTTAGCCCAATAGTAAGGTTGTCCAAGTTAAGGTTTGGGCTTTCTTTTGTTCACTTCTTGTAGAAAAATTTGTCATTTTACACTTTGCTGTATTATTTCACATTCTACTGTATTGGTTACACTAACTACTTCTTGCCATAACCAACCTTCTTGCTACAAGATATTTGCTCTTAAATCTATAAACATGTACTGACATTTGTGGACTAATATATATATATATATATTGAGAGAGTTTCAACCTATGACGTTTGCTCTTAATGATGCTCTTTATCATCAGACTAAGACACCAATTGGTTTTTGATATATGCATTTCTTATTCAACTATCAGAGACTTTACCAGTTGAGCTAACTGGAATATATATATATATATATTTGTTAATGTTTGTTGTCTTTATTTTTGGGTGCTGGGTTTGTGAAAAAATGGGCCCTTTAGCAAGGTCCTGCTAGTATAATGGGCTAGGCCCAACTCTCCGACCCACAACAGAAAGGGCCTTAACCCAACAGAACGGGCTTTAGCCCATCAACACAAAAAGCACCTACAACCTTCAATAGGGTTCTCTTCATAGCATCTTAGTTAAAACCCTTTGTGGTCACCAGTTTTGCTATTAAAACATTCTTTCCACAAGTTTTCAACGGTTGTTAAAAACCCAATCCTCAATATCTACTACTAAAGAAAAATAGTCCATCTAAGCTATACAAGTAAGTAATCTGAAATACAAAAATAATTAGTCCTTTGAATGTTGTGCAACTATGGTTAAGACAATTGTGAAACAGTGACAAAATGATACTAGAAAATGTCATTTGGCTAGAATTCATTCATGCCCTGCAACGCAGACCCTCATAATCATCACTCTCTTGATTGTGACATGCATCAGATTTGTAAGGACGGCAAACAAAATATCACTGTCGCTCACAATTTAGAGCCAGTGAAGCGTCCAGCAATTTGTTCATTTCCATTGAGTTGAGGACAAGTGTAAGGAACTAACTTGGCAACAAGAATTGAAATTTATAATTTAAAATATTAAGCATTTGACGAAATAAACAAAAAGAACTAGCTTCCCTTGGATACCATCTGAAGAAAATGATAAAGCACGCACAAAGGCATAACTTGTAATGTATGGACATATTACTCACTTGTGGGAGGATCTAGTCACTGTTTTAAAAACCAGACCGGACCGGCCGGTCCAACCGGTTCAATTGGGAACTGGGAGCCAGTCCGGTCCGGTTAAAACCTCTAAAACCGGTCAATAACCAGTCAAAAACCGGGCAAGAACCGGGATTGAACCGAAAATTTTTAAAAAAACGGTTCGATGACCGATTCGGTTTTTAAAACCATGGATCTAGTTAATTACAAAGTAATTGTTAGTGGGTGATATTAGGCACTCTACAAATTTTATTTGATAATATTGAATTTCAACCTATAAGACCTACTTCGTAATAATTGCTTTTATTATCAAGTTAAGACATCAATAGATTTTTTATATAGGCGAGATTTAAACCTTAAATCTCATATTCAACAATAAAAGACTTTATCAATTAAACTGTTTAAACTCACAAATTTCATTATCACAATTTTTTTAAAAGAAGAATAATTATTCTGACACTATCAATTATATTCATTTTCACATCTGTGTAGTATAATTTGTAGCACCATTTTCCATTGTCAGGATTTTACAAATTAATTGCTGTCCTGCCGCCTAAGTTATAAAAAACAACGCAAAGTGTCCTGACACAGCCATGTGGCATATAAGAATGTAACAACACACTGAAGAATATATACATTCCCTTAGATTTGGTGCTGTCTGCTGTCACTCATTGGCAATGGACTTAAGCATGTTGCTAACTGTAGTGCTCCTGTCGATGTTCGTGCTTTCAGCTGTCTTCTTGCTGAAATCACAGGCTTCGCCAAAAGAAATGGAGCAAATCCCAGGTTCCATGGGTTGGCCTATTGTAGGTGAAAGCTTCTCGTTTCTTTCTGACTTTTCAAGCCCATCTGGTATTTACAGCTTCATGAAAAAGAGGCAACAAAGGTAACTAATCCATCAAATTTTAAATGTAAAAGGTAATATACAAGTGCCACAATTTACAAAAAATAATCACTTGTACTATTTCTATTGGTGGATTTTATCTTCTAGGTATGGAAAGGTGTTTAAGTCAAGTGTCTTGGGTAGATTCACTGTATTTATGATAGGGAGAGAAGCAAGCAAGATCTTATTAACAGGAAAAGATGGGATGGTAAGCTTGAACCTCTTCTATACAGGCAAGCAGGTGTTAGGCCCAACCAGTTTGCTTCAAACCACTGGAGAAATGCACAAACGGCTTAGACGGCTGATTGCTAAGCCCCTATCACTTGATGGTCTGAAAAACTATTTTCAGTTTATCAATATGCTGGCAATTCAAACATTGGATCAATGGCCTGGAAGAACAGTCTTTGTTCTTGAAGAGGCTTCTACAGTTGAGTTTTGGTTATATAGTCAAGAGAACATAATATTGCCTAGTCTTAATGCTGTTTCTGGAAAAATAAATAAATCTTTGAATATTGCAGTTCACTCTCAAAGTGATTGGAAATATGATAATGAGCTTAGAGCCCATTGGAGAGGAGCAGGAAAAGTCTCGGGCCAATTTCAAAATCATTTCTTCTTCGTTTGCATCTTTGCCATTTAAAATTCCTGGAACAGCTTTTTATCGTGGCATTCAGGTAACAATTCATTACAATACCAAATTGTTGACAGTGAGCTTCTTTAGAAACTCATTCTTGCATTTTAATGACAATCAAATTCATGCCTGAGACCATGCATCAGAAGTTCTGCAGCTTCAAATGTAAGGGGATAAAAGTTCTAAGTTTTGTCTAATAAAATGTTTCGTCTGTTTCACCAGGCTCGGGATAGGATGTATGCCATGTTAGACTCCATAATTTCCAAGAGAAGAAATGGAGAAGGCTTTCAACAAGATTTCTTAGAGTCCCTGATAATGAAACATAGCAAGGTTGCAGATGGAGGAGGAGATGATGAAAATAAACTCACTGATACACAGTTGAAAGACAATATACTAACTGTGCTAGTTGCTGGTCATGACACCTATTTTAATCTCCAAAGTTATAGTGAAAATTATTCTATCGCCTCTCGTGGACGTAGACATATTGCCGAACCACGTAAATTCCTTGTGTCATATTATCTTCCCTCTCTCTTCTTTAACCTTGTGTTAACAAATTATTTCAGCCAATTCGCACAACAACTGGTATCAGAGCTCCAGATTGATTTATTCAATGGAGATCAACGCTTCTATTGCCAAGGTAGACGTAGTTAAGTTCGACGGAACTGGTAATTTCGGGTTATGGCAAAGAAGGGTGAAAGATCTGTTGGTACAACAAGGTTTGGTGAAGGCTTTGTATGGGAAAGCAAAGAAACCAGAGACGATGACAGATGACGAATGGGAAGAACTCGATATGAAGGCGGTCAGTACAATTCGTCTATGTCTGGCAGACGAGCTTATGTACGATGTCATGGATGACATGTCTTCTGCGGCTATATGGTTGAAGTTGGTGAGCCGGTATATGTCCAAGTCCCTCACAAATAAACTTAATCTTAAGCGAAAATTGTATGAGCTTAAGATGGCAGAGGGTGCGGATTTGGCTCAACACGTCCACACGTTTAATAAAATTATCAGTGACTTGTTGCAGATCGATATAAAATTTGATGATGAAAACAAGGTGATGATGCTTTTGTCCTCCCTCCCAGCATCCTACGAACACTTGGTTACAACCCTACTTTGGTGGAAAGAGACTCTGGAATTTGAAGAGATCTCAGGAGCCCTGTTGGATCACTACCAACGGAAGCAGAATTTGAGTGAAAGTTCTAGTGAAGGGCTTATGGTAAAGGGTAATCAAGATCGTGGAAGGAAGAAAGACATAGATCACAATTCTGCTAGGGGACATAGCAGATCCAAATCCAAAAGCAAAACAATGAAGTGCTATAAATGCCAAAAGAAGGGGCATATTAAGCGAGATTGTCCAGAGTGGAAAAGAGGCAAGGACAAAGACAAGGAAAGGTCATCAAGATCTGCAAACATTGTGGCAGCAAATTCAGATTCAGATGAAGATATGCTTTCTGTTTCATCCAATGCCAACAGGCTAATCGATTCTTGGGTTCTAGATTCAGCATGTTCTTTCCACGTGACTCCTCATAGAGATTGGTTCGACACTTACAAGTCGGTTAATTGTGGTTCCGTTCTAATGGGCAACAATGCTACTTGCAAAGTTGTTGGAATAGGAACAATTAAGATAAAGATGTTAGATAATGTGGTGAGGACATTAGGAGAGGTGCGACATGTTCCAGAGGTGAAAAAGAATTTAATTTCATTGGGAACCCTAGACTCTAATGGCTATTGCTATAAGTTTGAGAATGGGTTAATGAAGGTGTCTAAAGGTGCTATGGTTGTGATGAAGGGGCAGAAAGTAGAAGGTAATATCTACAAGCTACTCGGCAATACTATTGTAGGTGAAGCTTTGCTACCAATCTTGCTTTGAACCGTTCTCCTTCCTTTTCTAATACTGCTTCTTTTTTCTGAACACCCACTTGCAACCTATCGATTTCTTTCCCTTTGGAAGTTCTGACAACTCCCAAGTCTTGTTCTTATTCAAGGACTCCATCTCCTCCACCATAGCTTCCATCCACTTATCCCTTTCAGAGCTATCAATTGCTTCCTGAAAAGTGGAAGGATCCCCGCTACTGATTACTAAGCAATAAGAAGCAAGATCCTCGAAACCATACTTGACCGGTGGTCTTATGTTGCGTTTAGGCCGTTCTGATATCATGTCATGATCTTTTTGATCACTATTGTGAGGTTCCTTCTCTAGCTGAGATTCCACTTCATCTAGCTCCACCTGCACCACTGATCTATTGCTGTCACTACTGCTTCCCTTTTCTTAAGACTCTTCTTCCTTTCTGAAATATTTTATCATGGACTTCTCATCAAACAACACATCCCTGCTAATCACCACCTTTTGTGCCACTAGATCCCAAAGCTTGTACCCTTTTACTCCTTTCTCGAACCTGAGAAAAATACACTTCTTGGATTTTGAATCAAGCTTTGGCCTTTCTTCGATAGGAATATGAACATAGGTTGAACACCCGAATATCCTCATCAACGAGTCATTAACTTCTTTCCCTATCCATACCTCTTCAGCAACTTTCCCATCAAGCACAGGTCTAGGTGATCAGTTAAGAATGTAACAAGTCATGTTCACTGCTTCAGCCCAGAAGACTTTAGGAAGCCCAGCATTCAGTCTTATGCATCTAGCTATCTCACAGATTGTCCGATTAAGTCTCTCAGCCATTCCATTCTATTGAGGTGTTCTTCATACTGTAAAGTGCCTCTTGATGCCATGCTCTTCACAAAACTTCAAGAACTCCCCATCCTTGTACTCAGTGCCATTATCAGATCTTAGGCACTTGATCTTTCTTCCAGTCTGATTTTCCACTTCGGCTTTCCACTTCTTGAACTTTGCAAATGCCTTAGACTTGTTCTTCAAGAAGTAAACCCAAACCTTTCTGGAATAATCATCAATGAAACTCATAAAATACCGAGCTCCACCTTTAGAGACCACTTGCATCGGCCCCCAAATATCAGAGTGTGCATAATCTAATATACCCTCTGCCTTGTGCGTGGCTGTTTTGAATCGCATCCTACACTGCTTTCCCATACTATAGTATTTGCAGAAATCTAACTTACATGACTTAACTCCAACCAACAGATTTCTCTTTTGCAATTCCCTCATACCACGCTCACTCATATGCCCTAGTCGCATATGCCACAAGAGTGTATCATCCTCCTCAGATTCAGTCACTACAGCAGCTCCACCTACAATGGTATTACCGAGTAGCTTGTAGATATTACCTTCTACTTTCTGCCCCTTTATCACAACCATAGCACCCTTTGACACCTTCATTAACCCATTCTCAGACTTATAGCAATAGCCATTAGAGTCTAGGGTTCCCAATGAAATTAAATTCTTTTTCACCTCTAGAACATGTCGTACCTCTCCTAATGTCCTCACCACATTATTGAACATCTTTATCTTACTTGTTCCTATTCCAACAACTTTGCAAGTAGCATCGTTGCCCATTAGAACAGAACCACAATTAATCGACTTGTAAGTGTTGAACCAATCTCTGTGAGGAGTCACGTGGAAAGAACATGCTGAATCCATAACCCAAGAATCGATTAGCTTGTTGGCATTGGATGAAACAGAAAGCATATCTCCATCTGAATCTGAATCTGTTGCCACAATGTTTGCAGATCTTGATGACCCTTCCTTGTCTTTGTCCTTGCCTCTTTTCCACTTTGGACAATCTTGCTTAATATGCCCCTTCTTTTGGCATTTATAGCACTTCACCGTCTTGCTTTTGGATTTGGTTCTGCTATGTCCCCTAGTAGAACTGTGATCTCTGTCTTTCTTCCTTCTACGATCTTGATTACCCTTTACCATAAGCCCTTTACCAAAACTTTCACCCAAATTCTACTTTCGTTGGTAGTGATCCAACAGGGCTCCTGAGATCTCTTCAAATTCCAGAGTCTCTTTCCCCCAAAGCAGGGTTGTAACCAAGTGTTCGTAGGATGCCGGGAGGGAGGACAGAAGCATCATCGCCTTGTTTTTATCATCGAATTTTATATCGATCCGCAACAAGTCACTAATAATTTTATTGAACGTGTGGACGTGTTGAGCCAAATCCGCACCCTCTGCCATCTTAAGCTCATAAAATTTTCGCTTAAGATTAAGTTTATTTGTGAGGGACTTGGACATATACCGGCTTTCCAACTTCAACCATATAGCCGCAGAAGACATGTCATCCATGACATCGTACATAAGCTCGTTTGCCAAACATAGACGAATTGTACTAACCGCCTTCATATCGAGTTCTTTCCATTCGTCATCCGTCATCATCTCTAGTTTCTTTGCTTTCCCATACAAAACCTTCACCAAACCTTGTTGTACCAACAGATCTTTCACCCTTCTTTGCCATAACCCGAAGTTACCAGTTCCGTCGAACTTAACTACGTCTACCTTGGCAATAGAAACGTTGATCTCCATTGAATAAATCAACCTGGAGCTCTGATACCAATTGTTGTGCGAATTGGGTGAATTAATTTGTTAACATAAGGTTAAAGAAGAGAGAGAGAAGATAATATGACACAAGCAATTTACGTGGTTCGGCAATATGCATACGTCCATGGGAGGCGACAGAATAATTTTCACTATAACTTTGGAAATTACAACAATGACTTGAAGACACTCTCACACAAACTCAAACCCTAAATACACCCTTGGTTCTCTCACAAATAAATAGAGAACACCCTATTGTATTTAGACAATTTGCAAGACACTAACTTCCTACACTTTGGTGCACACACACAGAAGAAGTTATTTTGCTATCTCTGTGGCTCACATTGCATGCTCTCATTTGCTCCACCTCTATTTATAGCCAAACCTTCAGCCGAAATATCAAAAGTTTCAACACACCAAAGACTTCTATTGTTAAGGAAGTCAACAATAGTGGCCAAGCATTTATTGCCAATGAAGTCATATATTTCGGCTAGCATGTATTTGGTAACTTCAGGTGTAGTTCCTTGTCCTTTCTAGACAATTCATGAATGCCATGGAGTCATACATTCACACATAGACATGCATCCATTTATTGCCTATAGATTCATACAATTCAGCTATGCATGAATATAGTTCAAGTCGGTGATGGTCCATGCCGTTTTCTTTGACAATTTATACAAGATAGCATTTAATGCTTGCTTGAAATGTTAATCCACCGACATTAAAATTCAAGCCATTTCAACAACACCACAACTGCTGCACTCACATGACTCATGAAATTCCTTGGAGAAAATCCAGATGTTCTCGAACAATTCAGAGTATTCTAACTTCGACAGCTCATAACCGGAAGTTTTAATTTCTTCAGATTTAGACATTGAATTTAATTTGTACGGTGGATATGCAGGAGGAGCACAGACAAATTGAAGCAAACAGAAAGGATGGAGAATATCTCACATGGTCTGAACTTAACAAGATGCCTTTCACCGCCAAAGTGAGTAGCACAATGATCATTATTATCTTTAACATATATATATATATATATATATATATTGTTAACAGCTTACAAGTTCTGAATTCTTTTGTCCTTCATTCAAATTCAGGTAATTAGTGAAACTCTCCGGAGAGCCACAATATTGCCTTGGTTTTCAAGAAAAGCAGCCCAGGATTTTGAGATTGATGGTATGACTCCACAAATTGGATAGCCTCTCCAAATATAAGCTAACAGAAATATGATTTAGGGTCTATTTGGATATCACTTTTTTTTGCTGAAAACTAAAAATACTGTAGCAAAATAATTTTTAAATGTGTGAATAGTTGAAACCCATTTTTAATAAAAGTTTGGTTGAAAAAAAAAAGTTTGTGAGTCCCGTGAACAATGCATAATCACGTGAAATGAGTCCCGTGAATAGTACACGGAACCTACTGAACAGTACATAATCACGAGAAAATTGACTTCTAAAAAAAAAAAAAATGCCAAAACGCCAAATGCTAGGACCAGAAACGCAATCCAAACGGGTACTTAATTATAATTTTTTTTTTTTCTTTTCGAATATTACAGGATATAAAATCAAGAAAGGTTGGTCAGTTAATCTGGATGTAGTTTCCATCCACCATGACCCTGAAGTTTTCCCCGATGCCCAAAAGTTTGAACCTTCTAGATTTGATGTAAGCTCTTCCCACTTAATCAATCAGCAGTCCACCTATATTCCTACAGATTTCATACTTGGAAATAATTTTTCAATCAAATGCAGGAACCCCTAAAGCCTTTCAGCTTTCTTGGTTTTGGTAGCGGACCACGAATGTGCCCTGGAATCAACCTGGCCAAACTCAAAATATCCATTTTCATTCATTACCTTGTCTGCAGATACAAGTAAGATGTACAGATTATACAGTAAATATAAATTATGGGATTTTTATTGCTTACAATATATATAAGTGGGGGAGGTCGGATTTGAACTCGAGTTCTTCTTTATAAGAGAACTAGACAATGTCACTAAGATACAAGGCTTTTGGCCTTAGAAAAAGAAGAGCTAGAATTATTGAAAAATTAGTTGAATCGGCTTCTTAAGCAGTTGAAATACTCATATCACTTAACAGTAACCATTACCTCAAATTTTGCAGAACTAGAATTCTTTTTCTGAAATTATGATCTCTTATATCACAGGTGGAGAGCTCTGGAGAAGGATGACTCAGTCCAGCCAACACTTGTACGGATGCCAAAAAACAAGTATCCAATTGTAGTTGAGTCACTGTAAAGCATTTCTGCTGCAGGAAATCCTAAGGCATAAAAACAGGAGAAGAGAAATTATAAGGTCCACACGCTGGAAAAGTGATGTGGTCCACTATTCAACTAAAAAATTGCCACTTGTTTAAAATTGTTAGTTAGAAAATTTTTTTAAACAGAAATTAATTACTGACTCAGTAATTTTAAACAAGTGGAAGTTTTTTAATGGAATGGTAGACAAATGACGTGGTCCACCAGAGAACTATATAATTTCTCCTATATCAGCTGCAATAAGATACTTCGAAACATTCCATTACAGTTGTAATGAATGAGAAATCATGACAATACAGATAAGTAGTATGGAATCGAGCCATCGCTCATACTTTTCATTTCAAATTGCGAATGATGAAGCTGAAAGAAATGTCAGATTAAATGACAAGGATATGCGAAAAACTAAAAAGAAAAAAAAAAAAAAAGCATATTTACTTTTTAGTGGATTTGATTTAAATCACAGAAACACGGATAGATGTATAGGTGGTACAAAAGAATATGTTTAGTGCCACACATTTTGGTACAACAAATGCCACAATTTGTCCATGTGTGGCGAGTTGTGGTTGGTAGAGGGGTGATGGTGGGTTCATGTGAGGTCATCCCTTCACCAACCACAACTCGTCACATGGCGAGTTGTGATATTTGTTGTGCCAAAATGTGTGGTACTAGACTTATTCGTACAAAAAATTAAAATATGACATGGCAGAAATAAGTATATTAATTAATTATTAAATATATTGTTATTTTTATATTACTTATATATTTTCAAGCACATTTATATTTCATATATGATTAAACATGTAACAATTTAAGAAAAAAATAAATAATAAAGTAAATTTATAGGTATTAAATAATGTTTAGAATACAATTTATATATTTTTTTTTTTAAAGTCCCAAGTGTCCAACCCATTAAATACTAATAGGGCCATCAATTATTAATAACTAAATTTGACCACTGCACACCTTGGTGTGATGGTCACTTCTCAAGTATAAATATTTGTGGGGAGAGCGGGGGTAAGGGTTGGAGTTCAAGTCTCTAAGAGGGAGCTTCACACACATATATACTTAGATTATGTTAGAATTTATATCTTGTAAAAAAAAAAAAAAAAACAAAAAAAAAAACCAAATATGATCATTTTTAACAATTAAAAAATATTAAACTTAAAATTTAGTAAAATAATTTCCAAAAAATTATTATTATTTTTTTGGTCGAACACACAAATAGCCATGTCTGATAGGACTGAAATGTGTCCAACTTGGACACAGCCCATTTTACCATGGCCATGCTTCCTAGATTTTAATTGACTCTAGTTCTACGACCCAATATGTTTATGCCT
Organism: Quercus ilex subsp. ballota; assembly: GCA_032727855.1. Classification (NCBI taxonomy): domain Eukaryota; kingdom Viridiplantae; phylum Streptophyta; class Magnoliopsida; order Fagales; family Fagaceae; genus Quercus; species Quercus ilex. The sequence goes on from CM064909.1 coordinate 27,363,620, forward strand.
AAAGCAAACATGTTTTTCATTTTTTTTATATTTTGGATTAAATAAATAAATAAATACGCCTTTTTCTTAAAACGTTATTTATTTATTTTTATTTTTTTTGAGTCATTAGTTCTTCAATCATCCATGGAAATGTAATAAATTGACCCAGACATAAAAGTGCTTGAGATGGTCGCCATTAGGAGACTCGGCCCATGTGTCACATTTATTTTTTAAGATTAAATTGCAATTTAGTAGATGTAATTTTGATTATACCCTTAAAGTTTAAAATATTTAATGAGTTTTAATTAACTTAACTGGTAAAGTCTCTTATTGTCGAACAAAAGAAATTTGGAATTCAAATCCCGCCTACCACTCGAGCACCACTTGATCTCCATCTCAGCTGCATCATCGTGAACTGTGAGATTTTGGATGGGAATTTTGGGTTGTTACTGGTTGTTCAGTAGGTTCTTTTTTCTTCCTTTTTTTTTTTTTTTTATTGTAAATTCTTACATGTTATTTGTTAGATGAGAAGATGATAGAAAACTGGTGAACAAGACTAATTCAAGGTTCTGGATGCTTGAGATTGTAGCTGATTTTTTGATGGAATGAAAAGATGGTATTGAACCAACCCACAAAAACAAAAGGAGTTGCTCACCTAGAAAAGGTTAATAGAAAAAATATATATCATGAGATGAATTCATAAATGAAAGTTGTCAGTCATGCGTAACAGTCCTTATGTTATTTTTCTGTTTGGCTCTTGTTTTTTAAATATTGTTTTTCGAAAATTGTTATCACGTTTCAGTTTTCACTGTGTGAAAGAGGTTTTCGAAAACAACCATTGGAGTGTTTTTCGAATATAAAAAATTGGAAAAACAAATCTAGTTTTCCAATTTTTTGTTCAACATAAATTCCCCCATCCAAGTCCTCCCATTAAAAATAAAAAATCTTAGAATTGGAATCAGATATCAAGTTATTTTATGGACACATACTTTAACACAACTTGCATATTTGTTAATGTCTAATTAGATTACATCACTTATACATGAAGGGTGAGAATTGCCACCAATACTTGTGAAAATTAATCGAATTACCACTTGAAATGTGTACAACTTGGGGTAAAGTGTGTGCTAAGTGTCCCTATACTTTTTGTTTGGACATCACAAGCATCACCCCGACTAGTTTTCTCATAAGTAATTGTAGTATTGTAGGTACTTCAATAATGTAGTGATGTGATGTTCTTTCTTATCACATTCAAATAAATTCATTAATTTAAATCATAATAGAGTCTACTATAAATATAAGAAAATGGAGTACCACATCATCATAGTATAGGAGAATCTAATATAGGAGAATCTAATGATTTTCTAATCTGCACATAGTTGCATTATTACAAAATCAGTCTTATTCTCTCATTCCTGTCCCCAATTACAGTGTTTCCTTAGATATGACTTTTCTGAGTCTCCTCTTCACTAGTTGGACACAATTGAAATGGCATCAATTGCAACCACCTAACTTACACCAATTCTTTTCTTAAGGTAACTTGGACCAATTTTTTTCTTCAAATAACATCTTCGAATGCTGTCGTTTTAATATGTCTATCAACATTATTCTGCATGACCTTCACTGTTTATTTTCTCCATTTGGAAGATTTTTTTTTTTTTTTTTTTTTGAAGAGTCCATTTGGAAGATTTGGATATCTAGGAATAAATTTATTTTCCAACAAATGGACACCACAATCACTCAAGTTACGCATTCCACCATTCAACATGCTACATAATTTTATTATTGTACTTCGATTACACGATTCTCACATTAAACAATCACATTGGATTTCATGGACCCTTCCTCCTGAAGGGATTGTCAAACTTAACGTAGCTACATAATAGCTCTTTAAGGTAATCCAAGTCCCTCAGGATCAGAGAGAAATATTTGAGATCACTTTGGTAATTGGATTGTGGTTTTTTAATTTTTTATATCAATAAGGGCTTTCTACTAGTAATATTGTAAAATCATGGGCAATGTGAGAATGATTGATATTGGCCTGGAATTTAGGTTTTAAAACATTGTGAAACGGATTCACCCCAATGTTTTAACTTTTAACTTCTTTACTACCAAGTACCATGACTAACATAACATCCCACCTTGTTAAACTGCTTTTGTATTTTGTTGCAGGAAATTGCCCACAGGACACTGGCAAATTGCAATTAATCATATATATATATATATATATATCCAATATTTTTATTTATCAAAAGAATAAAACTAATACTTATCAATTTGTATAAATATAATAAACTACCATGCACTGCCAGCTCTCACATTCTTTTTGTACTTTTTGGGAAAGCCCTTAAAACATTTATTTATTTTACTTGTTTAGGATACTCATCAGTTATCTACCTGTAGGCTGGTTTAGCAAATGGTTGTGTACTAGTGTATCCAATGTAATCGTCTAAAGCAAAAATAATACTGTAATAATAATAATAATAAATTAAATTAAATTAAATCATGATTCAAAAATATAGCAAAATTCTTTTTTGTTTTTGCTAAGTCATTACAATGCTACACTGAAGCAGGAAAAAAAATCCTCAGGAAGGGACCTACATTCTACTTTAATGATTAATCAAGCGTTTTATTTAAGATAAAACAAGAACCAAATGGAAAGCTTTGAATAGAACAATGATTCACTCGTGTAGAGAGTGCAAGGGCGATTCTCTCTCCCCAATGACTAGTCACTTATGCAGAGTACAAAGACAATTCTCACTTCCCACCTCTGTTGCAATACAAGGGGGCATAACTTTTCCATCCCGATACCAAGTAGAGCGTTTTTCAACTAATTCACTCAAAAAATCATCCAGCTTGTCAATGGTGACATTGGGCATCACCACCACATGTGCGATATTTCCTTGGCAAGCTAACTGCCACCGGCGAACGAACTCCTCATCCCAAGGTCGTTCAAACACAACTGTGCTGCTGAGCTCATTTAGCATGGCACTAATTCCAGCATCAAGTAGGCGGTCCTTCAAATAGTGAGCATTTCTAAGGCATTTCTGGACTTCTTTCTGGAATCCCTTGTAACCTTTTTTGTTGAGGGTGTACCACAGGAAAATAGGAGCATGACCATTGCGGCTTCCCATTATTGTAGCATCCCTTGAAGCAAGGTACTCAACGTCCCTTGACAGAGCATTGATGTGCTCCAGCCTAGTTATCTGAACACCACAAGGCATTGGACATCCAACAAACTTATGGCCAGAGACACTAACACTTCCAATGGGCTTCTTGAAACTAACCTTTGGTGCCTGTTCACCAGCAAGTAAAATGAGCCAAAGGAAACTTGCCTAGATTTGAATAAGGTTATAATTAAATACGAGGAAGGAAACGCGAGGGAAAGGCAACATAAAGTCAACAGCCATGAGCCATCTAGGACAAGCTTTCAACTTTGATTCACTGACAAAGTGGAACATAGAAACTCTCTACACTTGTTAATTATGAGTCCTAAACATGAACAACTCAGGTTTATCCATTTAATGGATTTATTAAAGACATCATTACCACTATATCTACTCCAGTTTTTATATGAAAGATAGATTCTTAAAAATATCACCATGATAAATATTTAGGACTTATAGAAATCACACCTCATAAACTTCAAAATCTTGAAGGAAGAACCAAATGCCTTCTACATGCACAGGGCATTTACAATGAATGTAAAAGGCATGTGCTGATAATTTCCTGTCCTCAACAACAGGAGTTGAAAATAGAATACTTACACGTTTGACAAAAGGCATCATAAGCCCAAATAAAGCTCCATCACAATGAATGTAGAACCGATCATGTGTGAATCCACTTTCTTCAAGAGTTTGTATTACAAGATCAAGGTCATCAACAGCTCCTTTGACAGTTGTCCCTGCAATGAGTCATTCATCAAATCAGTTCGGGGAAGGAGAAACTCATGTGCTAACATAAGCAGTTAGAGAGAGAGAGAGAGAGAGAGAGAGAGACCTATATTAACATTGATGATGGCTGGTTTGTCTTTATGAGCTAGTAGTTTAATTTTAAAATCTGCACAATCAATCTCACCAGAGACCAGAGTGTCAACCTTCACACACTCCATTCTATACATTCGTGCAGCTTTAAAAACAGAATAATGTGTCTCCCGTGACGCATACAAAACCCCATCTGGGAACACTTCCCTCCTGCACAGTTGAGCTATGTTTAGTTTCACTCTTCTCAGACAAAAACTGAAAAGAGAATTTCTTATGATGTAAAAGTAAAACAACTAGGCGAAGGTTCAACATTACTAACCCAACTAAAATCCCATGAAGATTGCCTTCTGTACCGCAATTTGTGATGTATCCCCAGTACTCATCCTTCTCTATTTCCCAAAGACGAGCAAACCAATCTAAAACGCCAACTTCAAACTGCCTTGAATGGACACCATAGTTGCTCTCAATAAAAGGGTCGCCTAGATTGTTAATGGAGAAATGCTGCAACTGCGCTAGAGCACCATAGTCGAAGTCCAAATTATACGGATAACCTGTCGCAAGAGAATATTATTATAGCATTTCAGGTAAGAACCAGACATGCTTATACATGAAAACATCTTGAATAAAATTGCTGACTCCAAATCGGGCGTTAAGTTCGGACTATGCAATACACATCAATTGTTTTCAGCTGTTCGCTCTCTCTCAATCTAATAAGTAATACATAGCATACACAATGCCTTAGATTTGGTAATACCAGAACTAACTTAGCATATAAATGTAGGAAAATGAATAAGGAATTCAAATTTTGTTGATTAAAAGCGACAATTTTCTATAATAGAAAACAAAAAAATTCCATGTTTTTATTAACAAATTACCTAAATGGTGCTTGGTCCTTTCGAGGAGGGTCTTTCGATAGCGAGCAAGGATGCTAGCCATGAAGGCATCTTTATCGCCAGTGAAATCGTCATTGGCATCTGGCTCCGTCACCTCCAGGCACGTGGTGTGCACGTTCCGCCCCAGCACGATCTCTCTGTCGCCGTTCGATTTCCCATTCACTAATTCGCCGTCGGACACCACCACCTTAGGCAGCGGCTCAGGGACCACAGCCGTCGGATCGAAGTGGTCGGGCAAGATCTCCACTGCCTCTCCTCCATTCTCTACGCTCCTAACCATTGTGACCTTCTTCTCTCGTCTTTACAACCCTCAAATCTAAAAATCAAAAAATGACTTAGTTTTTTTAAAATAAAAATAATGAAATTGAAAGAGAGAGAGAGAGAGAGAGTACCAGATTGCTGAAACCGACACGTTCAGAGAGAGAAAGAGTTGCAAGGGGGAAGACTAAGCAGGAATTGATTTATAGGCGCGAGCGCGTATATCTCTCTCTCTCTCTCTCTCTCTCTCTCACACGGCCACAGGGCCCACAGGACACCTTCCCCGAGACCGGGTGTCAATACTCAAATTCAATAGCGGGTCTGCTGCACTACCAGCTTAAAAATTAAAATCTCGCCAGTCGGTTTTCCTTACGCATTAAGCTTGCTTTTTTTTTTTTCTTTTTTTTTTTTTTTCACTTTTGATCCTTACTTTGGACGGATTCTCTATTTGGTTTCTAAATTAATTACACTCTTAGATCAATCCCTAATTTTAAAAAATTATTTTTATTTTAGTTTCTGCGGTTAACTCAGTAACAAAAAAATCTAAAGTGACAAACAGAGTTTCCTACTTGCTGACATGGTGTTGATGTTGTCATTAAAATATTATTAAAAAAATTTATTTGTCATTTTTTAAATGCCACGTCAGATTTAAATTAATAAAAAACTAAAACAAAAAATTTTTAATTCCTCAATTTTAATTTTAATTAAAAAAATAAAAAACAAACAAATATTTTACTTTTTTTTAGCTTTAAAGATTGAATATCTATTTACCCAAAAAAATAAAAAATAATATTCACATCAATGAATATGACCACATACATTTTGGTCATTGCTCATCCACTAGATTCAACTTACTAAAGCTCTCTCTCGTCTAAAATGAAGTCGTTTTTCATCTAAAGCTCTCTCTCTATCAAATTAAAATCTCTCTCTCTCTCTCTCTCTTGGCTTTCTCTTTGGATTTGGGTTTAGAGAAAGAGATGGTGGGTGCTGGGTTTGCCGGGATTTGGGATTTCCTTCGGCTTTGATCAGTGACCGTTAGTGGGTTTGACTGGGTTTGATCGGATCTGAGTTTAGAGAAAGAGATGGTGGTTGCTAGGTTCGACTGGGTTTGCTGGGATTTGGGCTTTCCTTCAGTTTTGATCGGTGATTGTTGGTGGGTTTGACTGGGTTTGATCGAATCTGGGTTTAGAGAAAGATGTTGGTGGGTGCTGGGTTCGACTGGGTTCATTGGTTGGGATTGTAAGGTTTGTTGTTGTTGGTTTGATCAATGATTGTTTCTAGACATTTGGGGTTTGCTTGGAATTTCTTTTTGTTTTTTAAGTTATTAACTTGTTGTGGTATTCGAAATTTCTTTGATTATGGTTTGGTTTGGGAGTGGTTTCGTGTGGGTTTTCTTGTGTTTGCTCTTATTCATATTTTTTGATTTGGTGATGTTTTTTTTTCCCCTCTGGGTTTGATGTTCATGTTCTTTTATTCTGAGTTTTCTCTTGATTATGGGTTTGATGTCGTTGCTGGATTTATTTCTTGGATTTAAGAAGAATATTGACGAACAAGTTCTTATGTTCTTACCAAAAAAATAATGAAAGTAATAATAATAATAATAATTAGATTTAAAGTTGGTTACAAAAAAAAAAAATTAAGTTTGTTTTTTAATTTAGTTTAATTTTTCTAAGCTGGCTTTTTTTTATTAATTTAAATGCTGACATGGCATTTAAAATGCTAAATATAATTTTATTATTATTATTTTATTAGTCACGTTAGTATATAACATACCAACAAAGCACTCTGTTTGTCAACTCAGATTTTTCTATTTCTGGGTTGACGGCAAGGACCAAAATAAAAACAATTTTCTGAAATCAATGACTGACCTAGGAGTGAAATCAATTTAGGGACCAAATCGAGAATCGGCCCAAAATGTAGAAACCAAAAGTGCATTTTTGCATTTCTTTTTTCTTTTTTGGGAAATAAGAATTTATTAAAGTAGAAAATAGGAACTACAAAAAAAAGAAAGCAGGATTGCGTAACACAACCCAATAATAGACTTGTCCATTTTAAGCTAAGAACTTTCATTACACACTTTTTGCCACGTGTTAAGACTCTAAACTTTTTTATTAAAAAAATCAACTTAAATATTTTTTTGTTCCAAAAAATTAACATGAATTTCATTTTTCATTACTAAATTTTAAAAAGTTCATTTTTAATCCTTAAACTATTGAAACTATTATACTTATTATTTATCAATCTTCAATTTAAATTTTTTTTTCATCTTTAAACTTTGGAAAAAAAAATATTTTTTGTCTCTATTTTTACTCTCTAAATAGTAAAAAAAATTTAAAACTCTTTAAAAAGTTAAGGGGATGAAAAAAAAAATTTATATAGACTTTAGAATTAGATCAAAATATTTTTAATCTAAAAAAATAATAGTAGAGCTACAATGCAATAATTTTCAAAACAGTTAAGTTGACAAGTTTTTACTAATTATTATATAGACTTCCTATTAGTGATATCATCTTTTATTTACCAATAATAATTTGTCATATAAAATATTGTGAAATTTTTATATATATCTTGAATTATTAAAAAAAGATAAATATTTTGTAAATGATTTATATTGAAAAATATGTGAAACATCTTTCATTGTCTTCTATTAAACGTAACAACTTTACTAAATAATTAGAATAATAGATTATCTTTTTTCTCAAAAAGAATAATGGATGGCCTTTTCCTTTTTAAAGTTAGAATAGATTCTTTTGAAAATGACGAAAACAATCATAATTTTCATTAGTAGTAGCTTTTAAAAATCTGGAGATTTCAAAAAAAAAAAAAAAATGCAAATAATTTAATCATTTTTAAAAAAATTGTATAGACATTTATAACTTTTATTGAGTCTGCTAATTATAATTGAGGGCGAAATGCATTTTTTTTTCCTTCTTAAATATAATGAAGTTGTGTGTAGTATAACTTGCCCCACCCTCTTTTAAAGTTACCATGACTTTTGAGTGAAATTGTGATGTGTCTTTGTGTTAGAATCATTTCCCTCTCCCTTGTGTGTGTGTGTGTGTTTGTTTCTCAAAAAATATATATATGGACTGGAATTTGCAACCTAACCCCTCTAAGAACAATGAAGGTCGGCCCAGTAAACCCAAAACAATATATTTGTTAGAGAGTGGATCTTATAAGCAAACTACAAAACCACATAAGTTTAGGCTGATAGAATTAGACACACAAATTCAACAAAACATCTTCCTCAGGCCAATCCGAGGACAATGTGTTCTTATATTAATCAAGCTTTTCTGTTCACAAAGTGTTTTTTCTCTCTCCTCCTTTTTCCTCAATCTTGCATGCCCATTTTTATAAAGGCAATTTCCTTATATAGTGCCCCCCAATACATCCCAGCCTTCTACCTGTTCAATTTATAGGAAATCCTTTGGATGCTTGTCTCATCAATGCTTTTCTAGAGTAATTGGAAGAACTATGAGTTGGGAAAACACTGTTTAGGTGTCATTTCTCCATAAATACTGCCAGTTCAATTGGTACAGTGCATTTAATGTGGTGGTAGCAATCACCTTCCCAGATATTTCTTCTTTCCGTTGCTGATACGACTCTGCTACTTCCCCTAGAGCTCATCCTTCCAAAGTGGTTGACTTCCTAAAGTGCTCTCGAGGTGCCTTTATTCCTTGAGAACCTCAGTTACCACGTCGAACTCCACTTTCCTCCTCAACCTTCTGGATCATGTACGCATGTATCTTTGAACCATCCTCAGGTATTTAATTATCCTTGGACAGGGCTCGTAGCCCCAAAATGTGCTCAGATCACCTGCCCCCACAATATATATAATGAAGTTGTAATGTTTTTTCTTCTTAAAAAAAAAAAATGTAATGCTCTTCCTAAATTACAAACTAAGCATTGTTTCTCTTAACTATTCTTAAAAAGTTTAGGAATAAAAAATGAAATGTATGCAAGCTTTAGATGCTGAAATAATATTTTAGCCTAAAAAATAAAGTTTAACAAATTCATCATTGGATTATATTTTCTTCTTATATTCTCCATACTTGCAAAATTTTCAAAAGATGAAAGATCGCTAGCTATGTCATCAATTAAATGTTTAAATTTCAAGTCTTTGTATTCTAAAATTATACATAAAAAATAAGTTTATGGATCGAATAGTAAACATTTTTTTTTTTTTTTGATAGGAGTAGACAACATCTAATTGATACGAAATTTGACATGCATGTTAAGAACATAAATAATATAAAATCTAATGTTTAGATTTTAAAAATATTTAGCCTTGTTAATTTTTTTTCTTTTTTTAGTGAGAGTTATATTCTTGGGCTACAACCAAATTTTTTATGTGCTACAAACACAATAATTGTTACAACAATTAAGTTAATAGGTTTTTACTGATTGTTATTTAGGCTTACTATTAGTAATATCATTTTTTATTTATCAATGACAACTTGTCACATCAAGAGTTGTGAAATTTTTATGTGACTCTTAACTTATTAAAAAATAAGAATATTTTGTAAATAATTGATATTGAAAAAAATGGAAATGTTAAGAAATGCCCTGAGGACATTTATTAGTGAATCATTTTAGGAAAGTTTTTATGGGAAAAGAAAAATAACAATTAATATTTTGATATTTTTTTCTATTTCCTATAAAAGTGGTGTCAAAATTTTCCTACAATGATTTGTTAATAATTACCCTAAATAACCTATTAACATGACATTGAAAAATATGTGAAACATCTTTCATTGTCTTCTATTGAACGTAGCAACCTGAATAAGAATAAGAATGCTAGATCAAAAAAGAATTAGAATACTAGATGGTCTTTTTTCTCAAAAAGAGTAGCAGATGGTCCACTCTTTTTTAAAAGTTAGAATAGATGCTTTTGAAAATGAGGGGAAAAAATTATAATCTTCCTATTAGTACCTTTTAAACATTTGGGGTGTAAAAAAAACCATTTGCAAATAATTTAATCATGGACAAAGTTTAGTTATAACCTTACTCAATATCTTTTTATTAGAGGTAAATTTAGACAAATCTAGCATTAGATTACATCTTATTCTTATATCCTTTATGTTTGCAAAATTTATAAAAAAAATTAAAGATTAATAACTATATCATCCATAAATTGTTTAAATTGCAAGTTTTTGTGATTTATTACGCGTAAAATATAAGCTTATAGATCGTATAGTAAATAATATCTGATTGACCCAAAATTTGATATGTGTATTAAGAGAGTAAAAAACATGCAATTCAACGGTTAAATTTTCGAAATATTTTAGTAATATTTATTTTATTTAATAAGGTTGTAGCATTACGTTACAACCAATTTTGTAGCTAAACTTTGTACTTTAATCATTTATAATTTTGTTTTTATAGACATTTATAACTTTTACTAAGTTTACTAATAATTGAAGGCGAAATGCATTTTTCCTCCTTAAATATAATGAAGTTGTACCATTTTTCCTAAATTACAAACTATGCATTGTTTCTCTTAACTATTTTTAAAAAGTTTAAGGATGAAAAACAAAATTCATGCAAATTTTAGAAACAAAAATAATATTTTAGCCTAAAAAATAAGAGTAATACTACAAACACAATAATCTTTACAACAATTAAGTTGATAGGTTTTTATTGATTGTTATTTAGGCTTACTACTAGTGATATTATTTTTTTACTTATCAATAACAATTTTTCACATCAAGAGTTGTAAAATTTTTATGTGACTCTTGACTTATTAAAAAAATAAAAATATTTTGTAAATAATTGATATTGAAAAATATGTGAAACGTCTTTTATTATTTTCTATTGAACGCAACAACCTGATTAAGAATCTATATATATAATAATAGGTGAAGTAGAGAAAAACTCAAATTAGAGTTCCAATTTTGTGCCATGTATCTTAAATTATTTATTCTTAAAGAGTTTTATTTCTTAATTTTAGAATTAAATGTGAAACCACATCATAAATATTCATCTAAGTGAGTTATTAAGTACAAAAATTAAAGAGTTTAAAATAAATTAATAGTAAAAAAAAAGTGTTTCACAATATTTTTTTTTTTTAAATGGACAATTTACATTTTATACCTAATAATATTCTTAAATTTTTTTTAAAATGTTAACAAAATATAAAAATGACTATCAATAGTATTTAAATTATATATATATATATATATAAGAATTATATTATGTATCTTATTGTATATCTTTAAGTATATCCATACATATGTATGAAATTACAAATTAGTTAGAATAATAGACGGTCTATTCCTCAAAAAGAATGATACATGGTCTTTTCTTTTTCTTTTTTAAGTTAGAATAGATTATTTCGAAAATGAGGAAAAAATTCATAATCTTCACTATTAGTACATTTTAAACATTTGGAGTGTCTGAAGTACTAATGTTTAAAAATCTTGAGAAGGTCGGCCACACACACCCACACTAGCCGACCCTACAGGCCAGTTTGGATGGACCCTCCATCCAAACTGGCCAGTACACGACAAATTTATATCGTCCAATCGTCTTGATATTCCTCCATTAATATTATTTATTTATTTATTTGAGAATCTATTCCTTTCTTTATACGAAAAAAATTAGTCCAAGAATCAATCAACGCAAAATGAATGATTTTAAGTTGCCAAACTTGATGAGTCAAATTTTCTTCCATCCAAAAAAGAAAAACAGTTTCGTTGCGTACCAATCAAAATGAATCGCCAACGAGAGTAATTAGATGAGCCCAATTATGAATTAGAACGTGGAAAATGCCAGGCGCGTAGGTAGGGAAGGAAAAGTTGAAGATTCTATTCTGTTGGGCAATGAGATCCGACAGATATCATAATTCATAGAGAATTGACCACGACCACGTGCAGTGCAACCATTTGGAATCTTATCCCTAGACTAGTGGTTTGTGCGCTAGATGGAGATACCCTACTCATCCCGGATTCACGTGCCGCGTGCGATGATATAGCACTGCTTTTTTTTTTTAAAGATAAATAATATATAAAAATAGGGACTTTTTTATGAAAAATAAAAAAATAATTAACTGTTTTTGATAGTTTTTTCAACTCCCTATACAACATTTCTTAAAATGAATGGTCCAGAATTTTTTTTTTTTTTAAATGAATGGTTAATAAGGACATACATTAACCGGATGTATGTCCTAAAATTAAAAAATATATATATATATATATATATATTTTAAAGCCAAATTATATAAAAGAAAACATTAGGCCTCCATTCTCAAAAAGGAGATAAGCTTGAAGATGGTTGGGGATGTACAGGATCTTGCGTGGAATACCTAGATCCAGATGTCTTGATAATTTGAAATAATTGGATTTTGTGGTAAAACCTTTGTTCCTTAAAAAAGAAAAGAAAAGAAAAAAAGAAAGAAAGAGAATATTGGAAGAGAAAAAAAAAGAAACAAAGCCAAGACAGGTTGCCGACAGTGATCACAATTTATAGTTATTAGATAGGTCAAGGAATTTAGATATAAATAATAATATATCATACTATATATAATAAAAGTTGAGCTTAGACGCCGTGATTGAGTCACGTGACTTCACCAAATTGCAGAAATTTTAATAGATTTTTAAAAAATAAATATATATTTTTTTTATGTTCTTATCTTTTTCTCCTATAATTTATAAGTTGATAAAAATTTTAATTTGAAATCACTTTTTTAGATAAAGTTTGATAGACACAAAAACTAAATAATTTAATATCAAGAAAAAAAATTATTCTTAAGCTTCACACTTTCATAAATTTTAATATTTTGCTCTTATCTTCTTAAATTGCAGGATTTGTTTTTTAGAGATTTTAAAAAAATAGATTTTTTTTTTTTTTTTTGTTCTTATCTTTTTCTCCTATATATGTATATTTTTTTAATTTTCAGCTTCACACTTTCATAAATTTTTACTACACGTAAAAAAAATTGAAGAATATTGTTTAGATTTTAAAAATTGCAATATTTTGGATAAAATAGAAGTTTAGTTATTATTATCAACTTAAACTCTAATAATTAATCAATTTTTAGGATGTACACTGTAGGGACTCAAATTAGATTGGACCCAGAATAGGGATGGGTTTCTAGCCCAACAAGCCCAAACAATAAATTTTTAGAGCGTGGGTACAAGAACTAGTTCTACTTGATAGAAAAGGTCATGGTTGCAGTGCAATAAAAGACACTTCAAGCTAACTGTATGATAAAAACTCTCCTCGGCTAGGTTTCATGGGGTGTCCTTCTGAGTTCTATTGTTCTTCCTCCTTTTTTCCAAAAGTCCTCTCTAATGTCACCTGCTTTCATGTTATAATACTGCGTTCCTTACCTTATTTCCACCGTACACGTGTAGTTTCTATCTTGGGAACTCCTTTCTGTCCCATCCAGCACCTCCCGGAACTTTTGCTCAGTAGCCATAAAGCTGCTTGGTTACTGTTCAGGTATCACCTCCACATTAATGCGGCCAGAGAGTTAGCTGGAGAGCATTTAATGTGGAGGTAGTAGCCTCAGAAGATATTTGTTATCTTCCCCGGTTCCTCCTTTGGTCTATATTCACTTTCCAGTTCTAAGACAACTTTGCGGGGTACCCTGGATAGGGAGGTAGTTACATCCACCTCGGACCATGGTATCCGAGGTGAGTCTTATCCTCGGATGCGTTTTGGGGCTTTTATATATGATTTCCATCCCTCTTTCTCATCCTGGTTCCACAATACATTTCTTTAACCATCCTCGGACAAGTGAATGTCCTCGGACTGGGCCGTTGGGCCCCAAGCCCATTTCCTATGATTCCTATATCTTTTTAGATAACAGGCCCCACAATAGCCCCTCAAAATCTCGCTTTTTGTTATCTCGGAAAAAATGGAGATTTTGATATCCTACCCTCACCTTCTTTGCGGACTTTCTTAGCCTTCAGAGCGCCTTTCTATCTGCCCAAGGCGCGCACCTGACGTTTCGGAGTCAGGAGCATGCCATCATTAAATGATGACGGCTCCTTTGTCCCCCACGTTCAACGGCAAGATGTGAATCTAACGGTGGAGGACTTTCAGTATTTATGGGCGGGATTTTTCCCGCTTACAATTTCTGCGCCACTATAAAGAGTTTTTCAAATCAACTCTCTTTTCAGTTACAAAAATCGCACCGTCTCAGCGCATATTCATTGAACCTGCCTCTCTCTCTCACCACTCCACGCTCTCATAAATACTAAGAGTCTGTCCGAGGAGCTCATTTTCCAAACCTGTAAGTTTCCTTAACCCACTTTAGTTTTCCATCCTCTTCGCCAATTTTTCTTCATAACTGTTAGGAAATGGGTAGGTTCAAGCATCTAGTTGACTCCGAGGAACAAATAGAGGCATTTAGAGCTAAGTATAGGATTCCCCCCACGGTGGGTATGAGATATGCTTCCACAGAAACATGGTTAAACGATAGGAAAACTGGGGAAGTGGTCATCCCTATGATCGCTTTTATAGAAGGAGGGATGACTATCCCTATGGGTAGCCTTACCAGAAGTTATCTTAGGTTCTTTAGGTTATCTCCCACTCAATGCGCTTCAAATATGTTCAGGGTGCTTGGGAGTATAGAAGCCCTAAATGCCAGGATGAACCTAGGTCTGACCCATCACGATGTGAATTGGGTGTATAATCTCAATCATTTGAAGGGTCAGGGGTACTATCTGAAATCTAGGTTCCCTGAAGTAAGGTTGATTCAGTGTCTCCCTTTATCGAATAAGGGCCTAAAAGACGATTTTCTTATTTTTTCTGGGGAATGGCATGATGGTTTACCCTGTCCGACTAAAGAGGGAAAACCAGGTGGGGTTTTTGGGCTATAAGCCCCTATAATTTGGATTGTGTTCTTCAATTCATGTTACCTCTGTTTCTGACAAAGTTTTCCTTCTGTTGAAATGATTTTGCAGACAAGCGTGCAACCAAGCCTCAGTTCAGACTGGTTAATAGGGAGAGTTTAGATAGAATCCTGAGGTCCGAGGTGTACGTAAACCCATCGGACGGTCAACTGAGAGCAGCCCACATAATCCTTCGGTACAAGCCAATTTCCCAGGCGTTTCAAGCTCCCAAGTGCGTGATAAAGGCCAAAGATCCTCGGCTTCACCGTATCAGTGTAGCCTTCGAGGGATTCATCGTTCCTGAGGGTGTTCCGATTCCTGAGGGTACTCCTTTCACTCAGCCGTTACCTGCGGCCACTCCTTCTGTAGGAGCCTCGTCGTCACGTTCCATTCCTCGCGAAGTGAGGGAGGAAGAGGAGAAAGAAGGGGAGGAAGAAGAAGAAGAAGAAGAAGAAGAACAGACTTCAGAAGGAGTTGTAGAATTATCAGATTCCGCAGACGAATTTGAAGTTTTCAACCAACCTCAATCACCCGAGGTGAATTCTGAAGAAATGGGCATTCAGAGGAAGAGCCAGAGGAGTTTGAAGGACGTAATTGAAGGCCAACCTGGGAGAGGAGTGCCAGAGAAGTCAACTCACCCCAGTCTCCCCCCTCCTCCTCCTTCTCAACCACCCCAACCGCATGGGACTGAACCCAGTGACCCAAAGAGGAGGAGAGAGCCAAAAGATAAAGGAGTGATGGAGGCTGAGAGATCTCGCCCGACCCATGAAGCCGAGGACCAACGAGCTGCGAAGCAGCAAAAAGTTATCCATGGGTTTCAACGTGTAGTGGAAAGGGCAACCACTCAGTCCTCGGAACCTGAGGCCTGGCTCCCTGCTCCCATGCTCGGTGGTGAGCCTCTGAGGGAGGATGCCTCAATTAGGGACTTTAACGGCGGAGTTGGATGCCACGTCGCCTCAGTCTTAGAGGAGACTCTCCTCCTCCCCAAGGATATGGCCGAACTGAGGAGATTGAAGAGGAACGAAGTTTTCCAAAATACAAAAAGATACTTGGGCATGGTAGGATGTCCTTAATATTTTTTTATTATTACTATTATTTTTCTTCTACATATAACTTCACGTATTGCACTTCTAACTCTTTTTCTCCTAGGCCGTCCAAGCCACTTTCAGGTTAGAGGAGATAACCAATTCTTGCTACCAGCAAATTGATGATGAGAGGAAGAAACGGGCCACGGCTGTGCACACACTCACCGCTGCTGAACAAACCAACGTGCAGCTGAAGAAAAAGCTAGCCGATGAGGAACATGCTCGGAAGAGTGCTGAGTCAGCTTTGGATAACACTCAAAAGCAAGCTGAGGACCAGAGGAAACTCTTACGTGACGCTAATGCCTAGCTGGCAGCATCCAAGGAACAGATATCATCTCTGCAGAAACAATTGGAGGAAACCCAGAGACTTAGAGATCAAGCTGAAAAAGCTAAGGCTGAGGCTGAAAAGGCAAAAGCTGAGGTTGAAAAAGAAAGAGACACAACTGAGCAACATGGCTACGACGTTGGCGTTGCTGAGACCGAGGAAAACTTTCGGGCTGAGGTGCCCGAAGTTTGCCGAGCATACTGTGCTCTGACCTGGGGAGAGGCTCTCAACCGAGCTGGGGTCGAGACTTCATCCGAGCTGAGAAGGCCCGAAAACATTTATTTCCCCCCAGCTATTCGAGCCTCAGGTCCTTCCACTCAACAAGAACAGGCATCCTCTACAGCCGTTGAATCAGCCAAGGAAGCTCAAATTCAAGCTCCTCCCTCTCTCAATCAGCAGGAGCAACCTGAAGTGCTTGAAGGTGCGAAGGACATATCCTCGGACAAAGGAGCAGAAGGGCCTAAGGATGGAGCAGCTTCACAAAGTTTTGAGCAAGCCCTAGCCTCAACCACCTTACCTGTTGGAGAAGATCCAAAGGCAAAGGAGAAAGATGCTCCTCCTGTGGCCACTGGCAAAGCCCCTCAGCCCAAGCTCCAGATAAAGTTAAACAAATAGTTGATGTAGTCAATCTTCCCTTTATTTTCCCGTTTATTTCGTTTTTCTTCTTTCTTTCTTTTTTTAAAGCTTTTTAAGGACATTTCTAATTGTAATATGCATTTCCCTTTCCAAGTTTACATGAGATATTGTGGTTTTGTCTATCACATGTATAATTTGTCGCGCGAATGTTTTTTATTTTTACATGATCCCCGGTTATAGAAGAATGAAATCTGACACTATAATGGAAAACTTAACTTTAAGTCTGCTAATCAAGAACCAAAACAGACTATAGCAGCGAACTTTACAGCCTTAGAAAGGCTTACTTTAAATTCATTAAGAAGTGTCCATACTTGAGATAGCATTCTACACGTTTGACCCCAGGAGGTATTCAACACCTTAAAATGCTTTAAGTGATGCTCATGGAGTTTGCTTTGACATACAAGTTTAGTTGCACGGACCCCATCTAAGAAGCATTGACTCCAACTAAATTTGTTGTATAAACAATTTATCACATCTTAGTCTCTGTGCAATACTTCAATTGAAGTCCCAGGGTATTAATTTTCACTAAGTTGTGGTCCGAGGACCTGACATGACTTTGTTTCTGTTTAATACTTCCATAGAATTCATAGTGTATTAATTTCCACTAAGTTGTGGTCCGAGGACCTGACATGACTTAGTTTCTGTTTAATACTTCCATAGAATTCATAGTGTATTAATTTCCACTAAGTTGTGGTCCGAGGACTTGACATGACTTAGTTTCTGTTTAATACTTCAATAGATTTCATAGTGTATTAATTTCCACTAAGTTGTGGTCCGAGGACCTGACATGACTTAGTTTCTGTTTAATACTTCAATAGATTTCATAGTGTATTAATTTCCACTAAGTTGTGGTCCGAGGACCTGACAGGACTTAGTTTCTGTTTAATACTTCAATAGATTTCATAGTGTATTAATTTCCACTAAGTTGTGGTCCGAGGACCTGACATGACTTAGTATCTGTTTAATACTTCAATAGAATTCATAGTGTATTAATTTCCACTAAGTTGTGGTTCGAGGACCTGACATGACTTAGTTTCTGTTTAATACTTCAATAGATTTCATAGTGTATTAATTTCCACTAAGTTGTGGTCCGAGGACCTGACATGACTTAGTTTCTGTTTAATACTTCAATAGATTTCATAGTGTATTAATTTCCACTAAGTTGTGGTCCGAGGACCTGACATGACTTAGTTTCTGTTTAATACTTCAATAGATTTCATAGTGTATTAATTTCCACTAAGTTGTGGTCCGAGGACCTGACATGACTTAGTTTCTGTTTAATACTTCAATAGATTTAGAAGCATACATTGCAGAGATAAGACAAATTATAAAAGGAAGTAAAACAGAACTTGTTAATAATAATACCTCTTTAGGTTGCTTACATTCCAGGGATAGAGTACAGTTTTTTCATCTAAATCTTCTAAGTAATAAGCACCTATCCCTGCTACAGATGTGATACGATATGGCCCTTCCCAATTAGGCCCCAACTTTCCCTAGTTTGGATTTTTGGTAGTTCCCAAGACTTTCCTCAACACCAAATCTCCTGGAACTAACGGTCTCAACCTGACATTCGCATCATAACCTTGCTTTAGCTTTTGCTGATAGTAGGCCAATTGAACCATTGCATTCTCTCGCCGCTCGTCTATCAAGTCCAGACTCTTCTTCAATAGTTCATCATTCCCGTCCGAGGTGAATGCGCTAGTCCTTAGCGTTGAAAAACCCGTTTCGAGAGGAATCACAGCCTCAGCCTCATACGTCATTGAGAATGGGGTTTCCCCTGTTGACCGCCGAGGAGTAGTTCGATAAGTCCAGAGAACATGTGGCAGTTCCTCCACCCATCTGCCTTTTGCGTCATCCAACCTTTTCTTAAGCCCACCTACTATGACTTTATTGACAGCTTCGGCCTGTCCATTTCCCTGTGGATAGGCTGGAGTGGAATATCTGTTCTTTATCCCCAGATCGGAACAATACTTTCTAAAAGCCTTGCTGTCAAATTGTAGACCATTATCCGAGATGAGAGCTTGAGGAACCCCAAACCGAGTGATGATGTTCTTCCAGACAAACCTCTTGACATCCACATCCCTGATATTGGCCAGAGGCTCAGCTTCTACCCACTTCGTAAAATAATCTGTGCCAACTAGCAGATATTTCTTATTTCCCACAGCTTTAGGGAAAGGGCCAACGATATCTAAGCCCCACTGAGCGAAAGGCCAAGGACTTGAAAGAGGATTAAGAACTCCTCCCGGTTGATGGATGTTCGGTGCGAACCTTTGGCATTGATCACATTTCCTAACATACTCCTGCGCTTCTCTTTGCATGCCTGACCACCAATACCCCTGAGTAATTGCCCGATGAGATAAAGACCTCCCTCCAGTGTGACTCCCACAGATCCCTTCATGTAGCTCTTCTAGAAGTGCTTCTGCTGCCTCGGGGTGTATACAAAGCAGATATGGCCCAGAGTAAGAGCGTTTGTATAACTTTTTGTCCTCGGATAGCCAAAACCGAGGAGCTTTTCTTCGTATCTTTTCAGCTTCTGATTTGTCCTCGGGTAATACATCCTTCTCGAGGAACAACAGTATAGGATCCATCCAACATCGTGCCAAACTGATTTGACTGACCTGAAGCGAGTCCCCTGTCACTGGGGTGGGTGTGTTTAAGTCTTCAACCATTATCATCCGGGGTAAGTTCTGTGCCGAGGAGGTAGCAAGGGTAGCCAACGAATCCGCATGGGCATTTCCACTTCTAAGGATGTGGGATAATTCAAAAAACTCAAAATCCACTTGCATACGCCTAACCTGGCTCAAGTAACCCTGCATTCTGGTGTCACGAGCTTCCAATTCCCCTTTGACCTGACCAACGACTAGTCCTGAATCCAAGAATATCTCCACTATTTTTCCACCCAACTTCTTAACCATCGTCATTCCCATTAATAAAGCCTCATATTCTGCCTCGTTGTTAGTAGCTGAGAATCCCAGCCTCAAAGACTTCTCGATAATTATCTTTTCAGGAGATATCAGAACTAGCCCCACTCCTGACCCCCTCTGATTTGCTGCTCCATCCACATACACTTTCCAGGGTGAGGCATGTTGCGCCGAGATGAGGCCAACTGATTTTTCATCCATGCCACGCGGGCTTGTCTCTATTTCCTCAGGGCCTTCAGCAAATTCAGCCACCAGGTCGGTGAGAACCTAGCCCTTCACAGAGGTACGGGGCATATACTTAATATCAAAAGCCCCTAGAACCGTGCCCCACTTGGCAACCCTACCAGTGTAGTCTGCACTCCGAAGTACTGCTTTGAGCGGATACTGAGTTAAGACGACCACAGTATGTGCCTGGAAGTAATGGGGGAGTTTCCTTGTAGTGTGCACCACTGCCAAAATGGCCTTCTCCAACGGTAGATAACGTACTTCAGCCTCGTGAAGAGACTTGCTCACATAATAAACTGGCCGTTGTACGCCATTATCTACTCGTATCAGAACAAAACTAATCGCGTAAGTGGTTATCGCCAAGTAAGAGAAAAGGACCTCATCCACCTCAGGACTAGACATAATGGGTGGCCGAAATAGATACTCTTTAAGCTGCTGGAATGCCAGGGCGCACTCCTCTGTCCATTCAAATCCCTTCCACTTGTGGAGTAGCAGGAAAAAAGGCCTGCACCTATCCGCCGACCTGGATATGAATCTGTTCAGAGCAGCGGTCATCCCAGTCAACCTCTGGACCTCCTTGGGATTCCGAGGTGGTTGCAAACTGCTTATGACTCTAATTTGATCAGGGTTCACCTCAATCCCTCGGTGAGTCACCATGTAGCCCAAAAACTTCCCTGAGCTTACCCCGAATGAGCACTTGGACGCGTTCAGTCGCAATTTATGTTTCCTTAAAATCTCAAAAGTGTTGGTGAGGTCTGTCACATGCTCGGCCACTACCTTGCTCTTCACAACCATATCGTCAATATAGACCTCAATGCTCCTGCCCAGCTGTGGCTCAAACATCTTCGTCATCATCCGCTGGTAAGTAGACCCCGCGTTCTTCAAGCCAAAGGGCATTACCTTGTAGTGATAATTTTCAGTAGGAGTAAGAAAAGCGGTCTTCTCTTGGTCATCCAATGCCAGTGGGATCTGATGATAGCCCTGAAAGGCATCTAGGAAGCTCATCTGAGGATGGCCCACTGTTGCATCCACCAGCTGATCTATACGGGGCATAGGAAAAGGGTCTTTTGGACAAGCTCTATTGAGATCCGTGAAATCAACACATACGCGCCATTTTCCATTTTTCTTTTTCACCACGACCGTATTGGCCAACCACTGAGGGTAAAACACCTCATTGATGGCCCCTGCCTGCTTGAGCTTGGTCACCTCGTCTTTGATAGCCTCGGCATGTACCCTGGACGGACGCCGAGGTGGCTGTTTCTTTGGAATAACAGAAGGATTGACATTCAAGTGATGACAAATGAACTCCGGATCCACCCCCGGGGCTTCGTAGGCATTCCATGCGAACACGTCAACTTTTCTCTTGAGGACCTCAACCAACTGCTCCTTCTCCAACAAAGGTAACTATGCTCCAACCTGAAAGTACTTTTCTGGATCATCACCAACACTCACCCTCTCCAAATTCTCACACTCCGTTTCCCCAGCGGACGTGCTAAAGTGGGTTCCCTGAGTCATTGATTGCTATAAGTCATCCTCGGCTGCGGCCGAAGTATCCGTCTCTAGCCGATGTTGAATGGCCATTATCAAGCACTGCCTAGCCATGGCTTGATTTCCCAAAATTTCTGAGACCTGGCCTTCTGAGGGATACTTCACCTTCTGATGAAGAGTGGAAGAGACGGCCCCCAAGGCATGCAACCAGGGTCTACCCAAAATAGCCGTATACGGAGAAAAAGCATCCACCACAATAAAATCCACCACCACCACCTCTGAACCAGTCTGCACAGGTAATCTAATCATCCCCACCAGAATGACCAATCTGCCCTCGAAACCCACCAGTGGGGAGCTGTAGGCTGTCAGATCCTCGGGTTTCAAATTCAGCCCCCTAAATAGGTCAGGATACATTACCTCGGCTGCACTCCCCTCATCAACCATCACCCTTCTCACATCATACCCTCCAATCCTAATCGTAACCACCAAAGCATCATCATGTAGTTGTATGGTTCCTCTCTTATCTTCCTCTGAAAAGCCTAACACCAGTGAGGTGCTCAGTCTGGCTCTCTTCGGCCTTGAACTGGAGCCCTCATCCAAGCCCCGGGACACAGACATTACCCTGGAAGGGCAAGACCCAGTTCTTCCTAGGGCAGCAAATATAACGTTTATCGTGCCTAAAGGGGGTCCTGAAGAAGCATTCCCCCGAAATGTTGACCCTGCCTGGTGGCCTCCCCGGCCGCTAGAATGATGTAGAAGCTGAGTCAACTTCCCTTCCCAGACCAGCTGTTCCAAGTGGTCCCACAAGTTTTTGCAATCTTCAGTAGTATGTCCATGGTCTTGGTGGTACTGGCAGTAAAGGTTTCGATTACGTTTCGCAGGGTCCCCTGCCATCCTATTGGGCCATATGAAGAATGGCTCATCTTTTATCTTCTCCAGAACCCGTTGCACTGGTTCTCGGAACACGGCATTAACCACCTGGGAGTTGGCAGATCCTGATTGCCCCCCAAAGTCCCTCCGAGGTCGGTTGTTATTGTACCGGTCCGACCTGAAATCCCTCCTCTCCTGAGGGACTGCCTTAGACTTTCCTCTACCTTGTATCTGATCCTCCTCTACTCTTCTATACTTGTCTATCCGATCCATAAGCTGACGTACGCTAGTAACAGGTTTACCAGTTAGAGATTTCCTTAGGCCATGCTCGGTTGGAAGGCCTTCCTTAAAGGTATTAATGGCCACGTCATCATGAGCTCCGTCTACCTCATTGAACATTTCCCAATATCTATCAGAATAGGCCTTCAGGGTTTCCCCCTCCCGCATAGACATGGATAATAACGATCCCAAGGGCCGAACAACCCTCCTGCAGGTGATAAAACGGGCGCCAAAAGCCTGGGTGAGCTTCTCAAAGGAATCAATGGTATTCGCCTTCAGACCGTCGAACCATCTCATCGCCACCGAACCTAGGCTGGATGGGAAAACCTTGCACATCAAGGCCTCGTCCCTAGCATGAACAGCCATTCTCTGACTGAAATGGCTGACATGTTCCACTGGATCTGTTCGGCCATTATAAATGGTGAACGCAGGCTGATTGAACCGCCGAGGAAGAATTGCATCCTCAATGCGCCGCGTGAAGGGCGATTTGGAAACTTGACTCAAAGCTTTGTTCAGGGCGTTATTCCTTAAGCCCTGGCGAGGTGGACTCTTATATTTTAGCTCACGGCGATACTCCTCATCATACGAGAAAGTCTCACTGGGTGGAGTTCTTGACCTCCGCCGGTAACTGGTGTCATCTGACTCCTCAGAGGATTGCCCAGAGTTGTGGGCCATACGCTTCCTTCGCTCATGTCGTAACTCCCTTTTTAATCTGTTAATCTCATGCTGCATGTCCCTGTCGTTCTTTACGTGGGAAATATGGCTTTTCCCCCGAGACTGACTTCTATCTGTGTGGGTGGTTCGAACACTTCCCTCACGATCCCCCCTATGTTCATGGACTATTAACGGATTACTATGCTGAGAGCCCTTAGACTCTGCCTGGTGTGGATTAGCATCCACCTGCTGTGGGCCAGCTACTGGTTGCTGCGGTGCTCCCTCTTCCATCACAAACACTGCACTTGCCTTTCCTTATGAATAGATCAAGTTCTTCCCACAGACGGCGTCAATTGTAGGGACTCAAATTGGATTGGACCCAGAATAAGGATGGGTTTCTAGCCCAACAAGCCCAAACAATAAATTTTTAGAGCGTGGGTACAAGAACTAGTTCTATTTGATAGAAAAGGTCATGGTTACAGTGCAGTAAAAGACACTTCAAACTAACTGTATGATAAAAACTCTCCTCGGCTAGGTTTCAGGGGGTATCTTTTTCAGTTCTATTGTTCTTCCTCCTTTTTTGCAAAAGTCCTCTCTAATGTCACCTACTTCCATGTTATATACTGCGTTCCTTACCCCCTTTCCACCGTACACGTGTAGTTCCTATCTTGGGAACTCCTTTATGTCCCATCCAGCACCTCCCGAAACTTTTGTTCAGTAGCCATAAAGCTGCTTGGTTACTGTTCAGGTATCACCTCCACATTAATGCGGCCAGAGAGTTAGCTGGAAAGCATTTAATGTGGAGGTAGTAGCCTCAAAAGATATTTGTTATCTTTCCCGGTTCCTCCTTTTGTCTATATTCACTTTCCAGTTCTAAGACAACTTTGCGAGGTACCCTGGATAGAGAGGTAGTTACATCCACCTCGGACCATGGTATCCGAGGTGAGTCTTATCCTCGGACGCGTTTTGGGCTTTTATATATGATTTACATCCCTCTTCCTCATCTTGGTCTCACAATACATTTCTTTAACCATCCTCGGACAAGTGAATGTCCTCGGACTGGGCCGTTGGGCCCCAAGCCCATTTCCTATGATTCCTATATCTTTTTAGATAACAGGCCCCACATACACAAAATCTATATCAATCATTGAATGTTTATCAATTTTATTTAAATTACCATTCATTTGTAGTTTTGTACTTTAATTCATTAAAAAAAAAAAAGTATATCCATATTAGTAGTTTCTTTCTTTATACTAATATGAAATTCTATCCATATTTATCCAATAAAAAAAGATTGAAGGAGATTTAGTTTAAGTATAAATCATCTAAATTCAAACTTTATCGGATTAAGAAGTTACTCCTTATAAAAACAAAGATTTAAAATCTTATCTCACTCTAAAATACAATACAAGTATTATTTTGCTTAGCCAGTAGCAACTCCAAAAAAATTTTTCAAGGTGTTCCTCAACAAGCATAAATTATACAATCTAATAAAAAGAAAATTTTGTATATTGACAACAATAACAATTAAAAAACACGAGATGAATCTTGCACAGGAGATGAATCTTGGGTACGTGGTTTTCTTATCAAATATTTGTCCATAATTCTAGCAAAAGAATAAACAATAAACTATAAGTTCATTTGAAATATTAATAAAATTATTAATTATTGTTGTAACGTTGTTTAGTTGTTTCATTAATTTGTTTGTCTTTTATAAACTATAATTTGTTATATTGTTGTTTCATTAATTATAAAATTATTAATTGTTGTTTAGCCTAACAATAAACTATATTGCTTTAATTTATTTGTCATTAATTATACTGCTTTAATTTGTTATATTGTTTAGCCTCATGTGCATATTACACTAAAAGCACTAAAAGAGCCACTAATGTGCACATTATTTACACAGCCCATGTGTAGAACAATAATTAAAGCACTAAAACTGTGTAATGTGCACTTGTGCAGCCCGGCCCCATCCCATGTGCCCATCCACCCCCACCCCACTCAACACACAAGCACGCCTCATGATGCCCCCTGCCAATCAGAAAATTTCACAATCACGCATTACACTAAAAGACAATTAATATTTCACCAACACCAACAGATAAGATAAACTGATAAAGCCAAATTCAATTTTCAAAAAGTCAGAAACAGACAAAATTTAGTAAAGCTAAAGACTAAGGCCAATCAAAAGAGAGAGAGAGAGTTACTGAGTTGGTCTTATTAAAGAATAAAGAGAGAGAAAGTGAGAGTCATTTCATAATTTTCATTTCAGACTTTCAGTTCAGAGAGAGAGAGAGAGAGAGAGAGAGTGAGAGACTAAGAGAGAGTCAGAGAGAAAAAGAGAGAGACTGAGAGAAGTTAG
Organism: Quercus ilex subsp. ballota; assembly: GCA_032727855.1. NCBI lineage: Eukaryota > Viridiplantae > Streptophyta > Magnoliopsida > Fagales > Fagaceae > Quercus > Quercus ilex. The sequence continues at coordinate 27,389,420 of CM064909.1, forward strand.
CTTAGAAAAAAATGAAATACCTTGAGGGAAGGTCGGATTGTCGGAGGGAGCACCGGAGTAGCGGCAGCAGCCGAGCAACGAGCAGGGAGGCGGGAGGCCTGAACTGGACTGGGCACAAGCAGATGAGCCGGCGGGCGAGTGATCTGCTGATCTGGCACAAATGATCTCCGTCCTCCGATCTGATGAGCGACTACAAGCGGCGTTGGCTACTTGGCTTGGATGAGCCTCAACAAGCAGCGTTGCTCAATGCTCTGTGACCTTTGTCTGTCTTTAGGTTAGGGTTAGCTTAGTGATTTCGTTTTTTTTTTTTTTTTTTTTATAAAGCCTTTAGTGAGAATCTGCGGGTTTGTCTTTTTTTTTTATGAGGCGCTACGCTGCTCTGTTTTTTTTTATTTATTTTTAATTTGAGGGTGTTCCTAATACAGAACAAATATAAATTTTTTTTTTCAGGTCAGGGTGTTCCTGGGAACACCCTAAGCTGTACGTGGCGTCGCCACTATGCTTAGTCGTGTTTGTCTCTTTACTTTTTGTTTTTTTGGGCCAATCTGCATGTAAATAGTGTTACCTCTAACAATGTTGGTGTGGTAATGCTTTTCATGAGTACTTATTTTTGATGTTGTAGCTTTCATCAAATTTTTTATGTTACCTACAACCTTGCAGGTAAATTTTTTTTTCTTTCATCAAATTGAATAGATTTTGTGTATTTGTTGCCTTTTTATTATATATAATATGATTTTTTTCAACAAGTTTTATAGATAGGCTGAAATTCTATGTTTGATCACACATTTTAGTGTTTTTTTTAGAAGTCAATATAGCAAGCAATATATTTGTATTTTTTAATTTCTTATTACATGATTATTTGTTGTTGGCATCAATATTTTATAATGGATTTAATTTGTTATGGCTTTTGTTTGGCGCTTTATTTTATGTAATCTATATTCTTTAATTAAAAGCAAAATTTGCTATCAAAAATGAAATTGGATACGAGAGAATCCATCCGTTCAAATTTCTATATAAGTCTATCTTTACTTAACTCCGGTTAACTCCAGTTTTTTTCTAAGCTAAAAAATATGGATATTTTTTCATTAATGAATTGAGGTTTTGGCTTAATCTTGTTTTCAACCGTTTCAATTATTGAATTCATTATTTTTTTTCATGTGTAATATTAATATCTGTGTTTTTTATTTTTTATGATAAACATAATAATATGTGTGTTCTTAAAGGCTAAAACACAATACAATTACAAACATTACTTTAAGTTAGGGTGTTATATTTATTTATTAGTAAGTTATAATGTTACATTAAGTTAGAGTATTATATTTTTAGGGACTCAAATTGGATTGGACCGAGATTAGGGATGGGTTTCTAGCCCAACAAGTCCAAACAATAAATTTCTAGAGAGTGAGTGAAAGAACTAGCTCTATTCGGTGGAAAAGGTCAGGTTTACTGTGCATCAAAAGACGTTTCAAGCTAACTGTTTGATAAAAACTCTCCTCGGCTAGGTTTCAGGGGGTAGTTTTCTGAGTTCTATCGTTCTTTTCCTATCTCTCTTTTTTCTTCCCAAAAGTCCTCTCTAATGTCACCCACTTTCTAGTTATATACCACGTTCATCACCTTCTTTTCACCGTACACGTGTAGGCTCTATTCCTAGGACTCCTTTCTGTCCCATCCAGCACCTCCCGGAACCTTCGCTTAGCAGCCATAAGGCTGCTTGGTTACTGTTCAGGTATCACCTCCACATTAATGCGGCCAGAGAGTTAGCTGGGAAGCATTTAATGTGGAGGTAGTAGCTCCAGAAGATATTTGTTATCTTTCCCAGTTCCCTCTTCGTCCCACACTCACTCTCTAGTTCTAATACAACTTTGCAGATTGCCCTGAATAGTCAGATAGTTACATACACCTCGGACCATGGTATCCGAGGTGAGTCTTATCCTCGGACGCGTTTTTGGGCCTTTATATATGATTTCCATCTCTCTTTCTTATCCTGGTCCCACAATATATTTATTTAACCATCCTCGAACAAGTGAATGTCCTCGGACTGGGCCGTTGGGCCCTAAGCCCATTTTCTATGATTCCTATATCCTTTTAGATAACAGGCCCTACAATAACCCCTCAAAATCTCGCTTTTTGTCATCTCAGAAAAAGGGAGATTTTGATATCCTGCCCTTACCTTCTTTACGGACTTTCCTAGCCTTCAGAGCGCCTTTCTATCTGCCCAAGGCACACACCTGACGTTTCGGCGTCAGGAGCACGCCCTCATTAAATGATGACGGCTTCTTTGTCCCTCATGTTCAACGTCAAGATGTGAATCTAACGGTGGAGGAATTTCAGTATTTATGGGCGGGATTTTTCCCGCTTACAATTTCTGCGCCACTATAAAGAGCTTTTCAAATCAACTCTCTTTTCAGTTACAAAAATCGCACCGTCTTAGCACGTATTCATTGAACCTGTCTCTCTTTCTCACCTCTCCACGATCACATAAATACTGGGAGTCTGTCCAAGGAGCTCATTTTCCAACCCTGTAAGTTTCCTTAACCCTCCTTAGCCTTCAATCCTCTTCACTAATTTTTCTTCACAACTTTTAGGAAATGAGTAGGTTCAAGCGTCTAGTTGAGTCCGAGGAGGATATAGAGACATTTAGAGCTAAGTATAGGATTCCCCTAACAGTGGGTATGAGATATGCCTCCACTGAAACGTGGTTAAACGATAGGAAAACAGGAGAAGTGGTCATCCCTATGATCGCCTTTATAGAGGGAGGGATGACTATCCCTATGGGTAGCCTTACTAGAAGTTATCTTAGGTTCTTTAGGTTGTCTCCCACACAATGCGCCTCAAACATGTTCAGGGTGTTAGGGAGTATAGAAGTCCTAAATGCAAAGATGAACCTAGGTCTGACCCATCATGATGTGAATTGGGTGTACAATCTCAATCATTTGAAGGGTCAGGGATACTATCTGAAATCTAGGTTCCCTGAAGTAAGGTTGATTTAGTTTCTCCCCACATCGAATAAGGGTCTAAAAGACGATTTTCTCATTTTTTCTGGGGAATGGCATGATGGTTTACCCTGTCCGACTAAAGAGGGAAAACCAGGTGGGGTTTTTGGGCAATAAGCCTCTATAACTTGGATTGTGTTCTTTAGTTTGAGTTACCTCTATTTCTGACAAAGTTTTCCTTCTGTTGTAATGATTTTGCAGACAAGCGTGCTACCAGACCTCAGTTCAGACTGGTTAATAGGGAAAGTTTAGATAGAATCCTGCGGTCCAAGGTGTATGTAAACCCATTGGACGGTCAACTGAGAGCAGCCCACATAATCCTTCGATACAAGCCGATCTCCAATGTGTTTCAAGCTCCCAAGTGCGTGATAAAGGCCGAAGATCCTCTGCTTCACCTTATCAGTGTAGCCTTCGAAGGTTTTATTGTTCCTGAGGGTGTTCCGATTCCTGAAGGTACCCCTTTCACTCAGTCGCTACCTGTAGCCACTATTTCTGCAGGAGCTTCGTCGTCACGCTCCATCCCTCAGGAAGTGAAGGAGGAAAAGGAAGTAGAGGAAGAAGAAGAAGAAGAAGAAGAGGAAGAAGAAACTTCAGAGAGAGTCATAGAATTGCTGGACTCCGTAGACGAATTTGAGATATTCAATCAACCCCAATTGCCCGAGGTGATTTCTAAAGATATGGGCATCCAGAGGAAAAGCCAGAGAAGTTTGAAGGATTTGATCGAAGGCCAGCCTGGAAGGGGGGCGCCAGAGAAGTCAATTCAACCCAATCTCCCCTCTCCTCCTCCTCCTCAGCCGCCCCAACCACATGGGACCGAACCCAGTGACCCAAAGAGGAGGACAGAGCCAAAAGACAAAGGAGTGATGGAGGCTGAGAGATCTCGCCCGACCCATGAAGACGAGGACCAACGAGCTGCGAAGCAGCAAAAGGTTACCCATGGGTTTCAACGTGTCGTGGAAAGGGCAACCACTCAGTCTTCGGAACCTGAGGCCTGGCTCCCTGCTCCCATGCTCGGTGGTGAGCCTCTGAGGGAAGATGCCTCGATTAGGGACTTTAACGGTGGGATTGGGTGCCACGTCGCCTCAGTTTTAGAGGAAACTATCCTCCTCCCCAGGGATATGGCCGAACTGAGGAGAATAAAGAGGAACGAGATTTTCTAGAATACGAAAAGATACTTGGGCATGGTAGGATGTCCTTAATTTTTTATTATTGTTATTATTATTTTCCTTCTACTCACAACTCCACGTATTGCACTTCTAACTCTTTTTCTCCTAGGCCAACCAAGCCACTTTCAGGCTAGAGGAGATAACCAATTCTTGCTACCAGCAAATTGATGATGAGAGGAAGAAGCGGGCCACAGCGGTGCACACACTCACTGCTACTGAACAAACCAACGTGAAGCTGAAGAAAAAGCTAGCCGATGAGGAACATGCACGGAAGAGTGCTGAGTCAGCTTTGGATAACACTCAAAAGCAAGCCGAGGACCAGAGGAAACTCTTGCGTGACGCTAACGCCCAGCTGGCAACCTCCAAGGAACATATATCATCTCTGCAGAAACAATTGGAGGAAGCCCAGAGACTTAGAGATCAAGCTGAAAAAGCTAAGGTTGAGGCTGAAAAGGCAAAAGTTGAGGTTGAAAAAGAAAGAGACACAGCCGAGCAACATGGCTACGACGTTCGCGTTGCTGAAACCGAGGAAAATTTTTGGGCAGAGGTGCTTGTCGTTTGCCGAGCATACTGTGCTCTGACCTAGGGAGAAGCTCTCAACCGAGCTGGGGTCGAGACTTCATCCAAGCTGAGAAGGCCTGAAAACATTTATTTCCCCCCAGCTATTCGAGCCCTAGGTCCTTCCACTTAACAAGAAGAGGCATCCTCTACAGCTGTTGAATCAGCCAAGGAAGCTCAAACTCAGGCTCCTCCCTCTTTCACTCAGCAGGAGCAACCTGAAGTGTTTGAAGGTGCGAAGGACATATCCTCGGACAAAGGAGCAGAAGGGCCTAATGATGGAGCAGCTTCACAAAGCTTTGAACAAGCCTTAGCCTCAACACCTTACCTGTTGGAGAAGATCCAAAGGCAAAGGAGAAAGATGTTCCTCCTGAGGCAACTGGCAAAGCCCCTCAGCCCAAGCTCCAAATAAAATTAAACAAATAGTTAATGTAGTTAAATTCCCTTTATTTTCCCTTTTATTTCGTTTTCCTTCTCTCTTTTTTTTTTTTTTTTAAAGCTTTTTAAGGACATTTTTAATTGTAATGTGCATTTCCCTTTCCAAATTTACATGAGATATTGTGGTTTGGTCTATCACTTGTATAATTTCTCGCGCGAATGTTTTTTATTTTTACATGATCCCAGGCTATAGAAGAATGAAATCTGACACTATATGGGAAAACTTAACTTTAAGTATACTAATTAGAAACCAAAGCAAACTATAGCAGCGAACTCTACAGCCCTAAAAAGGCTTACTCTAAATTCATTAAGAAGTATCCATACTTGAGATAGCATTCTAAGTGTTTAACACAGGGAGGTATTGAACACCTTAAAATGCTTTAAGTGATGCTCATGGAGTTTGCTTTGATATACAAGTTTAGTTGCACGGACCCCATCTAAGAAGCGTTGATTCCAACTAAATTTGTTGTATAAACAATTTGTCACATCTTAGTCTCTGTGCAATACTTCAATTGAGATCACAATGTATTAATTTTTACTAAGTTGTGGTCCGAGGACCTGACATGACTTAATTTCTGTTTAATACTTCAATAGATTTCATAGTGTATTAATTTCCACTAAGTTGTGGTCCGAGTACCTGACATGACTTAGTTTCTGTTTAATACTTCAATAGATTTCATAGTGTATTAATTTCCACTAAGTTGTGGTCCGAGTACCTGACATGACTTAGTTTCTGTTTAATACTTCAATAGAATTCATAGTGTATTAATTTCCACTAAGTTGTGGTCCGAGGACCTAACATGACTTAGTTTCTGTTTAATACTTCAATAGATTTCATAGTGTATTAATTTCCACTAAGTTGTGGTCTGAGGACCTGACATGACTTAGTTTCTGTTTAATACTTCAATAGATTTCATAGTGTATTAATTTCCACTAAGTTGTGGTCCGAGTACCTGACATGACTTAGTTTCTGTTTAATACTTCAATAGATTGAGAAACACACATTGCAGAATTAAGACAAACTGTAAAAGAAAGTAAAACAGAACTGTTCTTGTTAATAATAATACCTCTTTAGGTTGCTTACATTCCAGGGATGGAGTACATTTTTTTCATCTAAATCTTCTAAGTAATAAGCACCTATTCCCGCTACAAATGTAATACGATACGGCCCTTCCCAATTGGGCCCAAACTTTCCCCAGGCTGGATTTTTGGTAGTTCTCAAGACTTTTCTCAACACCAAATCTCCTGGAGCTAACGGCCTCAACCTGACATTCGCGTCATAACCTTGCTTTAGCTTGTGTTGATAGTAGGCCAATTGAACCATCGCATTCTCTCGCCATTCGTCTATCAAGTCCAGACTCTTCTTCAATAGTTCATCATTTCCGTCCGAGGTGAATGCGCTGGTCTTTAGCGTTGGAAAACCCGTTTCAAGAGGAATCACAGCCTCAGCCCCATACGTCATTGAGAATGGGGTTTCCCCTATTGACCGCCGAGGTGTAGTTCGATACGTCCAGAGGACATGTGGCAGCTCCTCCACCTATCTGCCTTTTGCATCATCCAGCCTCTTCTTAAGCCCACCTACTATGACTTTGTTGACAGCTTCGGCCTGTCCATTTCCCTGTGGATAGGCTGGAGTGGAATATCTGTTCTTTATCCCCAGATCGGAACAATACTTTCTAAAAGCCTTGCTGTCAAATTGTAGACCATTATCCGAGACGAGAGCTTGAGGAACCCCAAATCGAGTGATGATGTTCTTCCAGACAAACCTCTTGACATCCACATCCCTGATATTGGCCAGAGGCTCAGCTTCTACCCACTTCGTAAAATAATCTGTGCCAACTAGCAGATATTTCTTATTTCCCACAGTTTTAGGGAAAAGGCCAACGATGTCTAAGCCCTACTGGGCAAAAGGCCAAGGACTAGAAAGGGGATTAAGAACTCCCCCCGGTTGGTGGATATTCGGTGCGAACCTTTGACATTGATCACATTTCCTCACATACTCCTGCGCTTCCTTTTGCATGCCTGGTCACCAGTACCCCTGAGTAATTGCCCGATGAGATAAAGATTGTTCTCCAGTGTGACTCTCACAAATCCCTTCATGTAACTCTTTAAGAAGTACCTCTGATGTTTCGGGGTGTACACAAAGCAGGTATGGCCCAGAGTAAGAGCGTTTGTATAACTTTTGTCCTCGGACATCCAAAACCGAGGAGCTTTTCTCCTTATCTTTTCTGCCTCTGATTTGTCCTTGGGCAGCATATCCTTCTCGAGGAATAACCGTATAGGATCCATCCAACTACGCGCAGAGCTGATTTGATTGACCTGAAGCGTGTCTGTTGTTGCTGGGGTGGGTGTATTTAAATCTTCAACCATTATCACCCGAGGTAAGTTTTGCGCCGAGGAGGTAGTAAGGGTAGCCAAAGAGTCTACATGGGCATTTCCGCTCCTAGGGAAATGGGTTATCTCAAAAAAATTCAAAATTTACTTGCATGCGCCCAAGTACTCCTGCATTCTTGTGTCCCGAGCTTCCAATTCCCCTCTGACCTGGCCCACAACCAGCCTCGAATCCGAGAACACCTCCACTGTTTTTCCACCTAGTTTCTTGACCATTGCCATCCCCTTTAACAAAGCTTCATACTCCGCCTTGTTGTTAGTAGCTGAGAATCCCAGCCTTAAAGACTTCTCGATGATGACTTTCTCAGGAGATATTAGTACAAGTCCCACTCCTGACCCCCGCTGGTTTGCCACTCCATCCACATACACCTTCCAAAGTGAGGCATGCTGTGCGGAGATAAGGCCAACTGATTTTTCATCCATGCCACGTGGGCTTGCCTCTATTTCTTCAGGACCTTCAGCAAATTCTGCCACCAGATCGGCGAGCACCTGACCCTTCACGGAGGTCCGAGGCATGTACTTAATATCAAAAGCCCCTAGAACTGTGCCCTACTTGGCAACCCTACCAGTGTAGTCTGCACTCTGAAGTACTACTTTGATCGGATACTGAGTTAGGACGACCACAGTGTGTGCCTGGAAATAATGGGAAAGTTTCCTTGTAGCGTGCACTACTGCCAAAATAGCCTTTTTCAATGGCAGATAACGTACTTTAGCCTCATGAAGTGACTTGCTCACGTAGTAGACTGGCCGTTGTACACCATTGTTTACTCGTATCAAAACAAAACTGATTGCATAAGTGGCTATTGCCAGGTAGGAAAAAATGACCTCATCCACTTTCGGACTAGACATGATGGGTGGCCGAGATAGATACTCCTTAAGCTGTTGGAAGGCCAGGGCACACTCCTCTGTCCATTCAAATCCTTTCCATTTGTGAAGTAAAAGGAAAAAAGGTCTGCACCTGTCCGCCGACCTGGATATGAATCTGTTCAAAGCGGCGGTCATCCCAGTCAACCTCTGGACCTCCTTGGGATTTCGAGGTGGTTGCAAGCTACTTATGGCTCTAATTTGATCAAGGTTCACCTCAATTCCTCGGTGAGTCACCATATATCCCAAGAACCTCCCTGAGCTTACCCCGAATGAGCACTTAGACGCGTTCAGCCGCAATTTATGTCTCCTTAAAATTTCAAAAGTACTAGTAAGGTCCGTCACATGCTCGGCCACTACCTTGCTCTTCACAACCATATCATCAATATATACTTCAATGTTCCTACCCAACTGTGGCTCAAACATATTCGTCATCATTCTCTGGTAAGTAGCCCTCACGTTCTTCAAACCAAATGGCATTACCTTGTAGTGATAATTCCCAGTGGGGGTGAGAAAAGTGGTCTTCTCCTGATCGTCCAATGCCAGTGGGATCTGGTGATAGCCCTGAAAGGCGTCTAAGAAGCTCATCCGAGGATGGCCCACTGTTGCATCCACCAGCTAATCTATACGGGACATAAGAAATGGATCTTTTGGACAAGCTTTATTAAGGTCTGTGAAATCAACACATACGCGCCATTTTCTATTTTTCTTTTTCACCACGACCGTATTAGCCAACCATTGGGGGTAGAACACCTCCTTGATAGTCCCTGCCTGTTTGAGCTTGGTCACCTCGTCTCTGATAACCTCGGCATGCATTTTGGACGGCCGCCGAAGTGGCTGTTTCTTCGAAATAACAGAAGGATTAACATTCAAGTGATGACAAATGAAATCTGGATCCACCCCCGGGGCTTCGTAAGCATCCCATGCAAACACATCAATGTTTTTCCTAAGGACCTCAACTAACTGCTCCTTCTCTAACAAAGGCAGCTGCGCCCCGACCTGAAAGAACCTGTCTGGATCATCCCCAACACTCACCATCTCCAAATTCTCACACTCTGCTTCACCGGCCAAAGTACTGAGAAGGGTCGCCAGAGCCTTTGATTGCTATAACTCATTCTCGGCCGTGGCCGAAGTTTCTGTCTCTGGCCGATGTTGAATAGCCGCTATCAAGCACTGCCTAGCCATGGCTTGATTTCCCAAAATTTCTAACACTTGGCCTCCTGATGGATATTTCATCTTTTGATGAAGAGTGGAGGAAACAGCCCCCAAGGTATGCAACCAGGGCCTACCCAAAATAGCTGTATATGGAGAAAAAGCATCTACCACAATAAAATCCACCTCTACCACATCTGAGCTAGTCTGCACAGGTAATCTAATCATACCCATCGGAATAACCGACCTACCCTCAAAACTCACCAACGGGAAGCTATAGGCTGTCAAATCCTGGGGTCTTAACTTCAGCCCCCTATACAGGTCAGGATCTATCACCTCAGCCGCGCTCCCCTCATCAACCATGACCCTTTTCACATCATACCCCCCGATTCTAAGTGTAACCACCAAAGCATCGTCATGTGGCTGTATGGTCCCTCTCTTGTCTTCATCCGAAAAGCCCAACACTAGTGAGGTGTCCAGTTTGGCTCTCTTCGACATTGAACTGGAGCCCCCATCTGAACTGTGAGACATAGACATTATCCTGGATGGACAAGACCCTGTTCTTCCTGGGGCGGCAAATATAACATTTATCGTGCCAAGGGGGGGTCCTAAAGAGGCGTCCCCCCGGAGTGTCGAACCTGCTTGACTTCCTCGGCCAATGGAATGGTGCAGAAGATGGGTCAACTTCCCTTCTTGGACCAGCTGTTCCAAGTGGTCCCACAAATTTCTGCAATCCTCAATAGTATGTCCATGATCCTGGTGGTATTGGCAGTAAAGGTTTTGACTACATTTCGCAGGATCCCTTGCCATCCTATTGGGCCATCTGAAGAATGGCTTGTTTTTTACCTTCTCCAAAACCCGTTGTACTGGTTCTCAGAACACAACATTAACCGTCGGGGAACTAGCAGATACTGATTGCCCCCCAAAGTCCCTTCGAGGTCGGTTGTTACTGTACCTGTTCGACCTGAAGTCCCTCCTCTCTTGAGGGACCACCTTAGACTTTCCTCTACCCTGTATCTGATCCTCCTCTACTCTTCTATACTTGTCAATTCGGTCCATAAGCTGTCGCACGCTAGTAACAGGTTTACCAGTTAAAGATCTCCTCAGGTCATGCTCGGTTGGAAGACCCTCCTTAAAGGTATTAACAACCACGTCATCATAGGCTCCATCTACTTCGTTGAACAATTTCCAGTATCTATCAGAATAGACCTTCAGGGTTTCCCCCTCTCGCATAGACATGGATAATAACGATCCCAAGGGCTGAACAACCCTCCTGCAGGTGATAAAACGGGCGCCAAAAGCCTAGGTGAGCTTCTCAAAGGAATCAATGGTATTTGCCTTCAGACCGTTGAACCATCTCATCGCCACTGGACCTAGGCTGGATGGGAAAACCTTGCACATCAAGGCCTCGTCCTTAGCATGAACGGCCATTCTCTGACTGAAATGGCTAACATGTTCCACTGAATCAGTTCGGCCATTATAAATGGTGAACGCAGGCTAATTGAACCGCCGAGGAAGACTTGCATCCTCAATGCGTCGCGTGAAGGGCGATTTGGAAACTTCACTCAAAGCTTTGTTCAGGGCGTCATTCCCTAAGCCCTGGCAAGGTGGACTCTTATATTTTCGTTCACGGCGATATTCCTCATCATACGAAAAAGTCTCACTGGGTGGAGTTCTTGACCTCCGTCTGTAACTGGTGTCATCTGACTCCTTAGAGGATTGCCCAGAGTTGTGGGCCATACGCTTCCGTCGCTCATGTCGTAACTCCCTTTTTAATCTGTTAATCTCATGCTGCATGTCCCTATCGTTCTTTACGTGGGAAATATGGCTTTTCCCCCGAGACTGACTTCTATCTGTGTGGGTTGTTCGAGCACTTCCCTCACGGTCTCCCCTTTGTTCATGGATTACCAATGGATTACCATGCTAAGAGCCCCTAGACTCTGCCTGGTGTGGATTAACATCCACCTGCTGCGGGTCCGCCACCAGTTGCTGCGGTGCTCCCCCTTCCATCACAATCACTGCACTTGCCTTTCCTTACAAATAGAGCAAGGACTCCCCACAGACGGCGCCAATTGTAGGGACTCAAATTGGATTGGACCCAGATTAGGGATGGGTTTCTAGCCCAACAAGCTCAAACAATAAATTTCTAGAGAGTGGGTGAAAGAACTATCTCTATTCAGTGGAAAAGGTCAGGTTTACTGTGCATCAAAAGACGTTTCAAGCTAACTGTCTGATAAAAACTCTCCTCGGCTAGGTTTCAGGGGGTATCTTTCTGAGTTCTATCGTTCTTTTCCTATCTCTCTTTTTTCTTCCCAAAAGTCCTCTCTAATGTCACCCACTTTCTAGTTATATACCACATTCATCACCTTCTTTTCACCGTACACGTGTAGGCTCTATTCTTAGGACTCATTTCTGTCCCATCCAGCACCTCCTGGAACCTTCGCTTAGCAGCCATAAGGCTGCTTGGTTACTGTTCAGGTATTACCTCCACATTAATGCGACCAGAGAGTTAGTTGGGAAGCATTTAATGTGGAGGTAGTAGCTCCAGAAGATATTTGTTATCTTTCCCAGTTCCCCCTTCGTCCCACATTCACTCTCTAGTTCTAATACAACTTTGTGGATTGCCCTGAATAGTCAGATAGTTACATACACCTCGGACCATGGTATCCGAGGTGAGTCTTATCCTCGGACGCGTTTTTGGGCCTTTATATATGATTTTCATCTCTCTTTCTTATCCTAGTCCCACAATACATTTCTTTAACCATCCTCGAACAAGTGAATGTCCTCAGACTGGGCCGTTGGGCCCCAAGACCATTTTCTATGATTCCTATATCCTTTTAGATAACAGGCCCTACAATATTTTTATTCATTATTAATTTAGAATATTACATATGGATACATATGCTGGTTTAGGGTTAATATAACTTATAACCATTTGCTTCTAAAAAAAAAAAAAAAAACTTATAACCATTTGAATGAATTCAACACTAAAACAAATGATTTAAATATCAAAATAAGAAATAAAAATTAAATTTCTTTTAAGTATACAAGTACAATTTATTTTTTAATTTTTAATTTTTAATTAATTCTTTTTTCATTTTATTTGTTATTAAATTTAATTATATTATCAAAATATTTTTTATTAAGCCGTGCATCGCACGGGCATAATACTAGTGTATATACAAAACCGAAGCCTTGACTTTTTGTTGACCTATCCAGAGTTTGCCACATCATTATTATTATTTTTAAATAAAATTATTTTTGTTTAATCAAAACTTAATAAGGAGTGAAACTCTATCTCTCTAACAAATCCAACTCAAACTCAAACCTAAAAAAAAACACAATACTTTTGAGAAAAAAAAAAAAACAAAAACAAAAACACAATAAAAAAAAATCTCTCTTTCTCATATCTCTCACACTACCATCTCCTTCCCCCCAAAACCCAAAACTCAGATAATCTCTCTTTCTCATATCTCTAAAATGCGATCAACTACTAAACCCAAATCTCAGATCTGACCATCTCCTTCAAACTTTTGGATCCGACATTGATCTTCGAAACCGAGATTAACATGTTGTATTTGGCTGAAGTCCGTGGAAGGAAGGAAGACCGAGTTAGCTTCATTCTCCATCATTGCAATTCTCACGCTTTAAATTTTTTTTTTTTGGACCCAGTTCACATTGTTAATTGAAGAGTAACCATGTGAAGACTAAACTAGACTTTAACATGCTAAAGAGTGACTGTGTGGAGACTAAACTAGACTTTTCAAGGTTAGTAGTTTACTGCTTTTAACTGATTTTCATTTGTAGTTGTCTGCCAATGTCATTAAAAAAAATAGTAAATGATGGGGAACTAAAAAAATTGATCTCTAGTTTGTCCATAAGAGTCGTCCAAAAGCCAAGGGCCAACCGTTCAAGAAGGTCGTCCGTGGACATAAGGGTTGTTCATTAGGAAAGCGCCCGGATGATCTTCCAACACTTGGGAAATTTCCAGAAATGGATTTACCTACATAAGTTTGAGATTCGGACCACGTGGAACTTTGAAACGCAAACAAGATCCTTATTTATCGCCATAACTTCCTAATAAGTACTTAACTTCCAATGGCAGTTATGGAAGATAAGATTGAAAATCCTAACTTCTATAGCCGTTGTGGAAGTTAAGTCTGAACTTTCTAATTTCCACAAATATTGGGGAAGTTACTAAACAAGTAACAGCTCCAAGGCTCTCTATATAAGGATTCATCCACATCAAATCGAAGTAAGTTTTCCACTATCCCTAAAAGTTGGAATTCTTGAGTTCTAAAAAAAATTAACTTAAGCATCGGAGGTTCTTGGCCCGTTCACCCGATCACCTTTGATTTGGTGTCTTTTTCTTTTTAGGTTTTCCAAGTAATTGTTACCCCATTGAAGCCCGAAGCATTCAGCCCACTAATTTTCTATGCATCATCAGCAAATAACTTTGTGGTTGTCAATTTCTTTATGTTTATAGGTTTATATTTGGGTAAATTACAGAAAACTACCCTGAGGTTTGAGAAAATACCAAACACATCCACAATTTGTTAAAAATGGTCAATCTAATCCTTCAACACAAACGGTGTTAACATCCACCGTTAATAACAAAGTCTTACTCCCTTTTCTTTTTCTTAGTCTCACCATACTCTCTTTCTCTCTCAATTTTTGTTTTTCCAAATCTGACTCACTCTCTCTTTTCTTTTTCACAATCTCATCTAACACTCTTTCTCTCTCAATTTTCTTTGCCTTTGGTTGTCTAAATCTTGCTGATGATGGATGATGGATTCGCTTCCTTTCTCATCTCTCTATTTCAGTGTGGAGCTCTTGCGGTGGTGGGATTGGATTTGGGTTTGGCTGACATGGGTATCAACAATTTTGATGTTTGCTTGGTAGTTGATGGCAATTTTGTGGTGGATTTAGGAGCTTAGATGGTGTGAATGGATTGGGTTTTCTTGGGTTTCTTTGTGGAGGAGAAAAGGGCTTGTTTTTTAGGGAGTTTTTTCTTATTGTTTTTATTTTCTTGGCTTCCAAACACTACATGGAGGAGATGAGGATTTTTCTATGGATTTTCATTTTGATTTTCTAAGCTTTTCTCTTTGATTTTCTCGGCTACCAAACAGAAAGTAGTTAAGTGATCACCTTTTTCATTAAATTTTTTTTTGAAGAAAAAAGAACCAAAAAAAGAATTGATGTGTTGTTTATTTTAAGAAGAAAAAGGGAGAAAATTTCAGAGAATGATTTGGATAAAGAAAAAGAAAGTTGAGGGAGACTGTGATTAGGAAATAGAAACGAAGAGAGAGAATGGATGTTATTAACGGGAGAAAGTTTCGTTCAATTCTTGCTGTGTTGTTATTAACAGTGGATGTTAACACCGTTTGTGTTAACGAATTAAATTGGCCATTTTTTACAAGTTGTGGATGTGTTTGGTATTTCCTCAAACCTCATGGTAGTTTTCTGTAATTTACCCTTGATAGAAATTTAGACCCCTTAAACCAACCAGATTAACCTAGTTAATTAGCCAAGTGATTAACTTAGTCAAATTATGCAATTCTAGGTTATCACAAACATACAATCATATCAAAAATATAAAGCAGCAGAATAATAAATAACATAAGATATGATCACCCAGGAAACCACACGGTAAAAACCTGGGGAAGATTTGACCTAGCTATCCTCGAGGTAAACTTGAATCCACTATGCAAAAGAATCGAAGTTCATACAAAAGGACTTACAAGCTCCCCGCTTGACTTCCTAATGCTACCCACCAGTAGAATTTACTGACACGACCACGTGCAAGCTCCGAATCCACGGACTCCTTCTTTCTTGGATTCTCCCATCAGCTACAAGCACCCACGCTTGTTATTCTTTAAGCTCCAATGGCAGCAACCAAGTTGATCATCAAGATGTTAATACTATCTCTACCTTGAAAATCCTAAGTTTTGTTTAAAGGAAAACTCCTCTAGATCTCACAAGAGATTTACACAAAACAGAAAAGTATGAGCAACAATACAACAGAAGCAACTCTAAACACGTGGCTAAGGTTTTGCCTTTTATACTTAGGGTAAAAACAGAAAACCCAAAACGTTTAATGAATTAGGCCTGAGTTGGAAAATTCTGCAGAAAAGCATTCTGCCCAAGATTCAATCGATCGAGTCTTTCTTTTGATCGATCGAGTTAGGCCGAAATGCACCAATGCATCTGTAGCCTCTCGATTCTAACTTTACATGAAAGACACAACTTTGAGCAAGTCTAAATAAGACTAAACAACCTATTTTGATCATGGTTTGCCAACAATACAAATTAGAGTTCTAAATACACAAATTCATAAATCTTTAGAACCTAACAAACTCCCCCTTTGGCAATCCGTGACAAAACACAAACACAAAACTCAAAGTTTACAAGTAAAAGCCCTTTACATAAATAATGCTCATAAACACAAATTCAATCCTAACTACTATCCATCAGTTGCAAGTGTAGACAGCAGCTCAATTGAATCAACCTATATATTTCCTGAAACACTCAACAAACGCATAAACGCATGTGTGGAAAAAATACAAGTAAATCAAAATTAAATTCTTGACTTCACAAAATACAAAACAAAGACATATATCATGAATAACTCATAAATATAAATCAATGAGCAGTGAACAAGAAACAAAAATAAAAACATAAGTAAACTAACTCTCCCAATAAGTTAGATACAACAAAAAGTTTTTATTTATATTCTCCACTTTCAAAAATAACTTCAACTCCCCCTAAACAAGACAAACATGATTCCCATAAATCAATAATTTCTCCCCCTTTTTGTCACGTCTTGACAAAGACAACTCATACAAAGAGTAAACAGTCAACATACGCAATAAAGGATAAGAGAAAATAGATAATCAAGGGGACACAAACCACTTCAACTCTATAGAAAATAGAGACAGCCCCCCCATGAACAACACAGGTTAAAAAAACTTTTCTCCCCCTATAAAAATAAGAAAAACAAAACAAGTTTTGGGAAAAATAGTTTTGGGGAAAAATAAAGGGGGGTAGGGAACATAAAGACACAAACCAAAGTTAAAAACTAAGGTGATGATACACATGAAGAAAAATATTCTCTCTTTCAATAAATGCAAACATGGCACTATGTGACCCATAAACAGTTACATGAGTAGAGAAAATATTTGCACATTGATTATCCATCATATCTCTTAAAAAAAATATTTTCTATAGTTCACACATAAGAAATAGCATATACTAGAATGTACAAAACTCAAAAATTAATCAATCAATTTTTAAATCAAGTTGAGTCCCCAATGTAGCAAAGTGTATGCATGGTATGTGTGAAAACAATGAGAGATATGACTGCAAAACTGCAAGATGGATACAGAATTCAATGCAATGCATGTGAATCCTAAACACAAATGATGCATAAAAAATAAATTTCAGTCAAAAACATAGAAATTGAAAATTTTTCAGTTTCGATCGATCGAGAATCGATCGAACATCAATCGAGTCAAGCAGACTCAAACCAAAAATTTTAATCGCAATTTCAATTGATCGAAAAACAGGTTCGATCGATCAAAAGTCTGGAAAAATCAGATTTTTGAAAAACAAAGCAGTTTAATGCAGAAACTCCTCAAAGCACATTATTTTATAAAAAATGCATGAGTATGAGACGAAAAGTTTTTCAAAAACACTTGAATTTAACCCAGAGCAAAAGCTTGAGATACATGTGAGGAGATATGTGGATAGCAATCAATCACAAAGTCTACAAAATTCATCACATAGAATTTAAAAGAGACTATCACCTAAAGAGTTACATCATATAACTCCTACATCTCCTAGAATATAAGCTTGCAATCATGTAAGTTTCTTGAATTTTGCCTCATAATATACACATCAATTTTAATTATGTGATTTGGCATCAAACCTAATAGTATACACCAATTTTAAGTATTAAGCAATTAAACTAAGGCTACACCATATGTTCTTTTTGTGCATGTGCTACACTTTCTTGAGCACAGAATCTTATGATATGCACTAAGGTGTTCATGATTGGCTAGTGAACAGTGGTGAGGTGGTTATTTATGCCTTTCTCAAAAGGATCAAGTCCGACAGTCAAATAACATGTGACTTCAAGATTAAGACAAAATAATAAACACCATAAACATCTTTCCCACACAACATACACTACAAAGTTTCAACTAGTCAAGTGCAATAAATAAGCTCATCAAAACTAAATAAGGTACATAAACATGTTATGTAAAGATAAGGTGGCCAATCTTTGATTATAAATCCAAGATGTGAAATACAAAACACAAAAAAAATTTTGGTTTCAAAAAACTATATGACCAAAAAACAAAAAAGCACATATTATGCTAAATGAACAATGCAAATGCAATGCATGATAGTGCATAACTAAGCTATAGAGGGTACACAAACAAGAAATATAAATTTCTTAATTAACCCTTGAGTACATGTAC
The DNA here is from genome assembly GCA_032727855.1 of Quercus ilex subsp. ballota. Taxonomy (NCBI): domain Eukaryota; kingdom Viridiplantae; phylum Streptophyta; class Magnoliopsida; order Fagales; family Fagaceae; genus Quercus; species Quercus ilex. The sequence goes on from CM064909.1 coordinate 27,407,462, forward strand.
AAACTAGTACATACTCACACAAAATTAAAAATAGCTTAGCACAAACTATTCAAGTTTCTCCACAATGTCAAGCATATTCTAAATCAAGAGAGAGATATCACAACTCATGTAATCCTCAAGAAAAATAAAACTAGACACAAAATAAAATATTTTTGTCTTTTTTGGATTTTTTTTTTTTAAATAAAAAACAACCTAAAAAACAAAACAACCAAAAAAAAAAAAAAAAACATGTCCACAATTAATTGAAAGAATTAAATTAAGGGCAAGTTAGCAACACTTACCTTGGAGAATCTTTTCTCACCCATATAGCACGATTCTTCGACTTTGTAGGTGAAAATCCATGTGAAGCAGAGTGTATTTGAGGGATTACACCAATTTTCTGAGAAAGACTAAAATCCTGCAAATTACTTTCACAAGCCAACAAGCTTAAATCTTTCAAAAACATATGAAACAATTTATTTGGACTTATGGCAGGAGAAATATCATCACATATACTAGATTGAAATACAGAATGTTTAAATTTCAATTTATGACAATTATGACGAATGTGACCACGGACACCACAAAAGTGGCAAACAGGAACAAACTTAGGAACATCAGTACTCCTAACAATAAATCTAGTCTCAGATTTTGGTTTTTGCCTCAACAAAGAACAATTTGGTCTAATATGACCAACAACACCACAAAGGTGACAGGTAGGCACAAAAACAGATTTCTTATGCTCTCTAACAATAGGTTTAGACTTAGGTTTAGAAACATCAGCGTCTACATCAGAACTTTTACCTTTGTCTAACCTAGCAAAAAAAGCCTTTTTTTTTATTATTCCTCTTAAAAGGAGGGATATAAACTTTCTCAGTTTTAGGTTTAAGAGAAACAGAAATACTTCTGTTATCAACAGCAGGCTTGGTACTAGTCAAATTTTCAATTTTAGTTTTAGATTCAACTAACTCTTGTTCCAAGATTTTCATCTTCTCATCTTGAGAGGAAATTTGATTTCTCAAAAAATCATTCTTTGTATTAGATTCATCTAATCTCACAATCAATTCCTCTTTTTCAAGATTAGTCAATTTTAACTCTTCCTTGAATTTCTTAGAAATTTTCAAAGATTTAGATAATTCCTTACGAAGAGTTTCAAAAGCATCAAAAAAATCAACAAAAACAATAGTGTCATTTTTATTCAAAGCATCATAAATATGAGCAGAAAAACACTTCAAATTATCCATGACAACAAGGGTCAAGGATCAGCTTTTAGATCAAAAGATCTAAAACAAGAAGAGCTACCCGCTCTGATACCACTTGATAGAAATTTAGACCCCTTAAACCAACCAGATTAACTTAGTTAATTAGCCAAGTGATTAACTTAGTCAAATTATGCAATTCTAGATTATCACAAACATACAATCATATCAAAAATATAAAGCAGCGGAATAATAAATAACACAAGATACGAACACCCAGGAAACCACACGGTAAAAACCTGGGGAGGATTTGACCTAGCTATCCTCAAGGTAAACTTGAATCCACTATGCAAAAGAATCAAAGTTCATACAAAAAGACTTACAAGCTCCCCGCTTGACTTCCTAATGCTACCTACCAGTAGAACTTACTGACACGACCACGTGCAAGTTCTGAATCCACGGATTGCTTCTTTCTTGAATTCTTCCATCAGTTACAAGCACCCACATTTGTTATTCTTTAACCTCCAATGGCAGCAACCGAGTTGATCATCAAGATGTTGATACTATCTCTACCTTGAAAACCCTAAGTTTTGTGTAAAGGAAAACTCCTCTAGATCTCACAAGAGATTTACACAAAACAGAAAAGTATGAGCAACAATACAACAGGAGCAACTCTAAAAATGTGGCTAGGGTTTTGCCTTTTATACCTAGGGTAAAAACAGAAAACCCAAAACGTTTAATGAGTTAGGGCTAAGTTGGAAAATTCTGCAGAAAAGCATTCTGCCCAAGATTCGATCGATCGAGTCTTTCTTTCTATCGATCGAGCCAGGCCGAAATGCACCAATGCAAATTAGAGTTCTAAATACACAAATTCATAAATCTGTAATTTACCCTTTATATTATTATATTGCTGTGTAGTTGATTTCTTTTTTTTCTTTTTTTTTAATGAAGATTTCCTATTGCCAATGCCATGTTATTAAGTAATGAGAGAATGTTATAAATATCAAATATACATGATAGTGTTGCTTATTGTAAATTAATGTATTTGTCTTTGGCTTTGAGACTTGCTTTATTGTTTTATTTTTTATCTCATTGTATTTACTTAGTAGCTTAAATTTATTGTTCATGCTTTTTTCTTTTTCTTTTTAAGTTGACTAAATAATTAGTTTATAAAAATCAATATAGGGCACAACTTTGTTAAGTTAAAGTTATTCATTAAAAAAAGTTAAAGTTAATTTACGAAATAAAGCATTTTTTTTAATCTAACCTAACCTATTAAGTTTTCTATTCCAACTCCAAATTTTATTGCAACTTTTTATTGCTCTCTTAATTTATCTGGGTTGGTTGAAAATTTAGTTCATGTTCATGTTCATGTTGTTTAATTTGGTTTTGTGTGGAACTTTGTGGAGCTTAAAACCCTATATTTATGTAAGATTGCCTATGCACAGTTTGGTTTGCCATTAGAGTCTTGGTATGAAATAATTAATTCCTAACAACCAAATTCTCTGGGATGGTTGCTTCTAGTTTCTAGAATTCTGATCAAGACCAGTTTTGGTGTGTGCTACATCCATAAAGGCATAAACGTGTATAACCAATAAGTCATTACTTGAGATGCTTCGGGTATAAACATGTCTAAAAAAGCTATTTACAACTTTACTATATCAGAATAAGCAATAGTTTAATTTCCAGTTTATACTCTATTTGTATTAATTTGAGACCATTTTTTAAAATTCTCAGTTTATGCTCTGTTTGTATTAATATGAGACCTTCTTTTTTTTTTTTTCAGTGTTTGGATTTAATTTAAGTTTATGGTGGTTGTGTTTTTGTTAATTTTAATTTAAGTTTGATTAATATTTTTCATTTAGTAATCTAATGTTTCATATCAAAGATAAGAATTTTTGAGATTAGAATCCTAATGTACAAGAGGAAGAAAACAAAGAATTGTTTAAATTTTCATACACAATAACTTTCACGTGCATCGCACGGGTTAATGACTAGTAGTATATAATTCATGAGCAACATCTTATTCTTTCAATGGCTTGCAGAGAACATTTGTGGGCTAATGTTGCCGATACTTTTTGAATTAAAGATGAAATAAAGAACTTCCTCTCTGACACCTCATATTCTCCGCATATTTAAAAATCAAAATAAGAAAAAAAAAATCATTTTCCAATTACATAACATTGCTATTAGAAACGGCCAATAAAATAAGATCAACCTTTTTTTTAGAAGATAATTAGATCAATTAGATCTGATTGAACAATTTCAAATGAGTTTTTTTTTTTTTTTTATTTTAAGAAGGATGCTGCAATTTTATTAAAGAAGATCAGTCATATCGGCTAAGATTACATACATATCTAGTAATGTTGTGACAATAAAAATTTCTTTGTCTCCTAATATGTGAAAATAGAAAAGCATTAAAGGTTTCTGCTTGAAATTTTGCCTCTTCAATCAAGTGACCATTAGATCGAGGCAAAAAAAAAAAAAAAAAGCATCCTCTCTCTTCAACTCATTGATAACTATCTCTAAATTTCCCTCAAGAATAATAAAAGATAGATCAATTTCTTAAGTGAAGGTTAAAGCCTTAACTATTGCCAAAGCTTTAAGCTGCAACAAAACCAGGAAGGGCTACCTTCTCGACCATAGAAGCTATAACTTGTCCCTTTTCATCTCAGATTACAACACCTATACCAGCTAAATTTTCTTCTTTTAATATGACCCCATCAAAATTGATAATGAGGCATGAACTTGGAGGGGATTTCCACTTAAGCCTTTGAAGAACCTAAATGACTGAATCTGGAGGTTTTTGGGGGATAGTTTGAATGAAACCATTCAAGACAGCCAACACATACGGAATGACGTGATTAATAGGATATTTTTTGTTGCTTGATCTCAAGAGTTTCTTTTGATACCAAATGGTCCAAATAGTTTGGCCAAATAGATCCAAGTTCGTGTTTGCAGTGATCACATATTGCACTAACTCCCTAAACCGATTGAAATGGGAGGAATAGCGAAAATTCCAACATGGATTAGAGTCCTAGACTGGAGAGAGAGAGAGAGAGAGAGAGAGAGAGGCACTGCCATAGTGCATGGATAACATCTTCTGGAGCTTGCTGACAGTTGATGATGTGCTGAAATCGTCAGTGAGTTGTAGGCTCCAAATCACTCCAATAGGTACTTGTGGAGTAAGAACAAAGGGACTAAACAAAAGGCACGGGTATGGTACCGGCCAAGAACCCTCCGAAGGTCAAGTTAGCGAATGAGAAATCTCTATGAACTATTTAGTGAGAGAGCTAGGAATTTTCTGCGTACTTGATAAAAGTGGGGGTCTAGCACTTATATAGTGGTGAGTGGTCAATCGAAATCCCTTCAAAGTAGGGATCTTTCTTTGTTGGGAGGGTTTGGCACTTAGGGTTTTCGAGATTTTAGGATACCTTTCCATATGAGAGCGATATGGGTAAGTAATGGGCTTTGTCTTACGTGTTTCTTAAGATGTTTCCATGTATAGGTATTTGTGGGGATCAAGCCAAGCCACACTGAACCCGTCGACCTCTCCACCCCATCGACCTCTCCACCCCGTCGGCCTCTTCACCCAGTCCAAAGATCCCTTGTCAGCTTACAGAAGCACCTGTTGGGTTGTCATTGTAAGGTCGTCGTTTGTGTTACCGTCGCCCTGGGTCTTTCGTTTGTTTCCATGAAGCTGACGGGCCTATGGGTGCCATTGGTCCCTTGCGTGACGTGTCTAGGAGTATTGAATCTCTGTCTAAAATACCCCTATCAACAGTGATCACATAGGTCTTTTGAAATGACTCTCCTTCGAACAAGGTTTGTTTTAGCAGGAATAAAGTTTTTGGTTGCTCACCATTGGAAACTTCTTACCTTATTTTGGACAACCATCCCCTAGATTTTCTACCCAACCTCTTGACCTACAGTTAATGGTACTGAATTTGCAACAAACTTATCTTAAGCCAAGAACTTATACCCCAATTTCATAGTGAATAGATCAGATTGGTTGTGAGGCCAAAAAAGTTTATCTTTAGTAGGTTTTCAACATAGAGGGATAGATTGAATCAAATCTACATCTTGGGGATCAAACAAATGGTTCAAAATATTAAGATCCCATTTTTTAGTGACTAGATTGATTAAAGTACTAACCTGAGCATCTGCAAATTCATCATCAATTGGAAAAAGCATTTTTGGTTGATCAATGGAGGGTAAACATAGGTCTGACTAGATCTGAATAGATTCACCAATTCCTATTCACCATCTTAAGCCTTTCTACAAAACATCTTTGCACTTTAAAATGCTTCTCCAAATATAAGAACCAGTCATTAAATCTAAGGCATCCATAATTGAGTAATGGGAGGAAAACTTTGTCTTGAAAACTTGGTAAAATAAGTAGTTTTTATTATGGACAAGTTTCCAAGCTTACTTGGCTAATAAAGTATCGTTGAAAGCAACCAAATCCTTGAACCCCATACCACCTTCATTTTTTGGCCTAAATGGATCCTCCTATGTTAATCTAATGTATTTTCTTGCGATTCCCTCATTGACCCCACTAGAATTTTCAGATCAAACTCTCAATATCGTTGCACAAATCCAAAGGGAAGTTTGAAACAACTCATTGTGTAGGTGAGGATGGCTAGCATTATAGTTTTTTTTTTTTGTTTTAGAGAGTTTCAACCTATGGCGTCCGCTCTTGATGATAGCTTTTTTTTCATCAGATCAAGAAACCAATTGGTTTTTGGTGTAGGCGGGGATTGAACCTCAGATCTCTTATTCAACCATTAGAGATTTTACCAATTGAGCTAACTGGAACCCACCTAGCATTACAACTTTAATACCTCTAATATATCATCATATACTATATACTATATAGTATATTTGGACTTCAAAACCATGATTGCACCAAATTATAATCATTTTTAAATTGGGGTTAGAAGTCGTGGACTCGTGGTCACGTCAATTGACTGAACCAAACTACAGTGATAAAAACAAAAAGTATTTGTTCTTATCAACTTCTTTGGATAAAGTAACAATAAGGTTATATTTGGAAACTGTTTTTCCTCTTATTTTCTGTTTCCAAAAACAATTTTCTATTTTTAAGATTAAAAAACTTGTTTGGCAACCCAAAATTGACAGAAAACAAAAACTATTCTCAAAACTCAATTTGTGAAGGAAATTGAAAACATGCAAAATGTTATTTTCAGTTTATAGTTTTCAAAAGTTAATGAAAACATACGTTTGATTTAATGAGTTAGCACTTATTTCAATATTTTTTTTCTTCAAAAAACTTTTTTTTTTTAATTTTTTAATTTCGACTAACCAAACATGTTTTTGATTTCAAAAGAGTAAATTGCAAAGTACACCCCTGAAATTTGGGGTTGCCTGGATTTACACCCTGAAGTTTGAAAATTTTGATTTTACACCTTAAAGTTTAGTTCCATTAGCAAAACTACACCCTCAGTTAGTTTTGGTTGTTAAGTGACAAGTCATCATTCTTACTTTTTTTTTTTTTTTTTTTTTTTTTACCAAATTAGCCCTTAAACGGCCTGTTTAGCCCAAAACTCAACACAAAATCTGGAACTTGATAAGATATCGTTTCACCATCTTAAATGAGCCTATTCCCAAATCAAAACATCAAACCTATCCCAGGGTTCTCTTCTACTCATCGTGCCCCACGAACCCAGCAACCATGGCAAGGGCTTATATAAATATAGAGGCATCACTCTCCCAAACTAGTGCTTGAATTCGTCTGACTCTAGCATATAAAGAAAGAAAGAAAGAAAACCCACAATAGTACAAGCAAAGCCTGGAAATTTGATGATGACCAACTTGTTTTAAATGCCACACCATCATCAGCTCCATTGGTTTCTCCCTATAGCCATATTCTGCATGCAATTCTGCTACTTATTTTATGGAGTTTTAATCCTCAACTGATACTTCTTCTATTTAGACCATAATTCTTCATCTAATGGCCGAGACAGACATGGTGGATTGCCTATATATTTTTCTTAACCGTCAGATCATCTCGCTGTCACTGTGGCTACTGGGTAAGTGGGGTTCACGATGAGTAGAATAGAAACTCAAGGGTGGGTTTGTTGTTTTGATTTGGGAATAGGTTCAAATGGTGAAACATTATCTTATAAAATTCCAAATTTTGTGTTGAGTTTTGGGCTAAACGGGTAGTTTAAGTGCTGATTTGGCATACCACCGCACGCAGCGCGTGGTCACTTCACAAGTATAAATGCTTGTGGGGTGTGGGAAGTAAGGATTGGGGTTCAAGTCTCCAAGAGAGAGTTTTACATACATATACACTTAGATTATGTTAGAATAAAAATTTTCTGTCTTGTATAAAAAAAAAGGGCTGATTTGGCATTTTAAAAAAAAAAGTTACCATGATGACTTGTCACTTTAACAGCCAAAACTAACTCAGGGTGTAGTTTTGCTAACGAAACCAAAATTTAGGTTGTAAAATCAAATTTCTCAAATTTTAGGATGTAAAATCTAAGCTACTCCAAACTTTAGAGGTGTACTTTGCAATTTACCCATTTCAAAAATACAAAAAAATTGTTTTTTCTTTATACCCAAAAACAAGTTTTTGAAAATAGAAAACAAAAACTATTACCAAACATCACCTAAGTGTCCCTATTTCTTCTTTGTTTTTTTTTAAAATAAAATAACAATTTTATCTTTTAGAGTTTAAATTCGGTTAAGATGTGGCAAAAAAGCTTTAGTTTACACCTTTGAATAGTTGTATGTCATATCAGTATTTTACTAAACAATCCATGCAACTTATCACACACAATATCAATTTATTTATAACATATTTCAGAAATAAAAATCAGAATCTCCTCCTTAGAAAAGGTTGCATCGATCCAGCCACCTCGCCATCCGGCCATAGATGTCGTTACACACCACCGGAGATGCTACCATCACCACCATCCGATCTATTTTCCCACCCTCCACATCAACAACAAATCAGATGGTGCCGGACACGCCACCTGAGAGAGCAAAGCTTCTTAAGAAAAGAGGGATATCGAAGAGTTTGGACTAAAAGCAAGAAAGGCAGTTCAAGTGCAAACTCTTGTGGGTCAGAAAGTAATTATGTTGTTGGCTTTAATTGTGGTTCAAATTGCACACTTAGCAAATCTCATACTCGGTCTTGTGGCTTAGAAATTAAATTTTTTTTTTTTTTAAGAAAAAAAACCATTTTTTTAGTAAAGATTCAATGAAATTATGTTGTTGGGTTTGTCGTTTATTGTGTTTCAGATTAATTGAATGAATTTTTTTAGCATAAATTTTAGTCCATTAAAAAATGAATTTTTAAGAAAAAATGAATTTGGTCTTGATGGTGGTTATGGTTCCAAGTCATATTGAAGATTATGCGTACTTGGGTTTCTTTTTTGAAGTTTCAGAATTGATGTTCTCAACCAATTTTTGCTTCCCAAACCCATTTTCCTTGATCGACATCCAGATTTTTGTTTCAAATATGTTTTTTTTGATGTTATTGTGCGTGGGGGAGTAAATCGAGCAGTAGTGACGATAGCATCTCCGATGCTGGTGGCGGCTGAATCGGTGTTATTTGTTCTAAGGAAGAGGTTTTGATTTTTAATTTTGAAATAGATTATAATTTAGTTGTTATTATGTGTAGTAAGTTGTACTCTTAATTTAGTAAGAGAATGACATGGCATTTAATTATTGGGTACATTAGGTGGCAAGAAAATGACTTTTACACCATGACCAGACCCAATTTACACTTATTTTTAACCTACATTTCTCCTTTTCTTTTTCTTTTTTCTTGGGATAAACATGCATCCTCCACCATCTTTTTCCTAATAATAAAGTATCAAATTTAAAAGTTAAATTTTTTTTCTTTGATAAAGTAATAATAAATAGCTAATATTCATTAACTTTAACGTAAACTTAAAATAAATACTAATTTATATAACGTTAACTTTTCTCTTTTATTTTTCCCTTTTTTACCGTGTGATTTCTTGATATATTCTCTCTTTTTTCCATCTACCCTAAGTATCAACCTTGCAGCTTTGTAGGAATGTATTTGACTTCTTCTTTTTTTCCTTTTTCTTTTTATTTTTTGATCAATTTCCCTTCTCCTACCTCTTCTACTTATCAACCTTACCTTGTCTTCTTCTTTTTTCCCATCAAATTAAATATGTTCAGAGTACAGGTTGACTTTTGTTTAAGTTATTTTCTTAACTTTGATTTAATTTTTGTGTTAAAACTCCTTTCCCACTCCTTTGTGTGTGTGTTTGTTTTTCAAAAAAAAAAAAAAACTTTGATCTAATTTATATGCTTATTATGGTCTCAAGATCAATGGTTTATCTTTCTGCAAATAGATTAACTTTAATAAAAAACTGCTATTTTGTGTGTGTATATGTATATATATGTGTGTGTGTTCAACCTGCGGATACTTAACCAAACCTTTAACCCAGCAACAACATACCTGTTTAATATCTTCTTTTTTTCCTCGCTCTCTTTTATTTAATACATTTGCAACAATTTTAATCTGTGCAGAGGAGAAGAAAAAAGAAATTACAATATTTACACCGACAATTATCAAACTACATCGAGATCCATAAGAAACAAAATGCAATCTGCTACCTCAAAATAAGTTGCAAAAAAAGTTATGAATTTTTAGCCGAGCAGCTTCCACATGTTATTGTGTCCAAGTAAAACCTAAGACCTCCATTTTGTCCTCCACCCTTTTTGTCCCCCTCTCATATTTTTGTTAGGAGACTTTCATTATTTCAGAAAGGTAAACGTTAACAAATGACATACGAGTATTGGTTTAAAAACTATTTTTCAAAATATTTTATGAAAAAATGATAAAACAATTAATTTTGTTGACAGTTTTTTATATTTTCTATGAAAATTGTGTCAAAACTTTCCTATTATAATTTATTAATAATTGCCTTAAAAGCATCCATTAACATGACCCTCTCAAAAATGATTATCTCAGTTTTAAACTGCTTCTCAGCTAAAAGGAAAATACTAGTAATAATAATAAAATAAAAAAAAATAGAGAAAAAAAGAACTTCGCGTTGATGGTCCAATGGCGCTGATTTGGGCCCCCTTTATGCCAGACTTATTTAAGTTTATGGCCCATACGGTTAGCTTTGGGACAGTGGGCAACGAAGGCAATGGAGACAGATGAGTTAGACTTGTGGAAATGAGGGTGCCAAGTAAATTTTTTTTTTTTTTGGTTTTGGGGGGGGGGGGGGGGGGGGTGTGGGTGAGAATACGAATTTAAACGTGGAGAGAAATTTTATCTCAATCTTACATAAACACCCAATTTTACATTTCATTGAGTTGTCAATTGATGATGGGATCAACATCACTCTTATATAGATCCACCATAGACACTCAATTTATTTTGCAACTGTAACAATTTGACACATTTATTGGATGTATCAATAAACTTATTGATTTTCTCTAATAAAGACGAGCGAAACTTTAAAAAATTATGTAACTTAAGCTCATCCCTTAAAAAATGTCAAGGATCATGTGACAATTTAGTGTTTATTAACTTGCAAGTGTGACATTAGACACATATACGGCCATATAAATTAGTAAAAAGTGATGTTTGAGATACTATAAAGTTTAGGCTAAAATATTTTTTTCTACTATAAAATTTACATAAATCTCATTTTTCATCCCTAAATTTTAAACGTTGAATTTTCATTTTCTAAACTTTGTGAAAAGCTTTTTTTTTTTTTTTTTTTTTCAATAGTTTAGCAAGAAAATAAAGAAAGGAAAAAAAACACTCTTCTTATTTATTTAGGGATGAAAAATAGTCTTTATTAAGTTAAAGGATAGAAGCTGAAACTTTTTTCTTAGTTTAAGAATAAAAAACAATATTAATGCAAACTTTAAAGACGAAAACAAAAAAATAACTACCAGAATTTATTTATTATGTTGTTAATTTGATACCAATTACATTTTCCTAGGCCATGGCTAGTAGGAGTGTCAATTCGGGTTAGCGTGTCGGGTTCGTGTCGTGTCGAGGTAGGGGTATTCGACTAAATGGCTCAACCCTAACCCGACCCATTTAATAATCGTGTCATGATCCTTCAACCCTAACCCGACCTGTTAATAAGGCGGGTTGACCTGACCCAACCCATTTGACACGCTTAATAAACGAGTCATGTTGGGTTGATACGAATGTAACACAACCCATTTCAACCTGCATAATATTAAATATAACATCTATCTAGAAATAATTATTTTTACATCCCAAAAACTAGTGCATACACTTCAAGTCTTCAACCTACATTCAAAATAATATAATTCAACAAAAATATAACATTCATCTAGAAATAAGTTCTTTACACTCCAAACGAAGTGCATACACTTCAACTTAAATTCAAAATAACAAAGTTTCACAAAATAAAATAACATAGTTCAACAAAAATATAATATTCTTGGAAATTGCCAAATGCTAAGTATCAATATTGAAATAATTTGAGCAAACAGTAGACTAATTCTGACTATGACCACGATTATCATCCATAGATTTTTTGTTGATGTCCAAATTCATAACATCGTCCATAAGCTCATCCAATTTCATTTGTGTAAGTTCTATGCCACCAAAAAAAAAAAAAAAAGTATTAGTAGTTCTAAGGTCTGTAAAGTTTCAATTTTCAATTATATCCCTTGTAAATTTTTGTAATTACTCACTTTTCTTTTTAAATTTAAAATATATGTTGGATATAAAAGGTATTTGACAAATCTAAAATAAAATAAATATTTATTTGTTATATGAGTTAAATGAGTTGTGTTAAATGGGTCATTTTGGGTTGACACAAATAAATTGGCGTGTTAAACGTGTATATTGCGGGTTACGCGGATTGACCCGTTTATGACCCATTTCTTATCGTGTCGCTTTCGGGTCAACCCATTTATAACCCAAACTCATTAAGGTCCAACCCTAACCCGAAAAAACCCGTGTCGAGTTCGTGTCGTGTTCGCGGGTTGGGTCGAACATTGACACCCCTAATGGCTAGGCCCCTACTAAAGAAAAGCCCCCAAATGAAAGAGAATAAGTGATTTTTTTTTTTTTTTTAAAGGAATATATATATACACACACCCCCCCCCCCCCCCCCCCAAGTTATGCATTTTTCCTCATGAACACCAAAATAATTAATAAATAGCACTAAAGGTATTACAAATTTTACTACAAAGATCTTACAAATTGGTAATTTTGTACATTACAAATCACAAGAAATAATTCAAATAATCATTTATTAACTTGTTAAGATGCTATCAAACACATTAATTGTCACATTATTGACAATTACTTTGTAAGTTTTTTTTAATAAAATTTGTATAAACTTTAGTATTTTTCCAAAAATTATGAAATAATATAAATCTAACCCAGTCACCATAAAGGCATAAAGTGAATTAGTCATTTTTTTGGGAAAAGTGAATTAATTATATTCAAAAATAGGGATAATGGATTTAAGAAAAAAAAACATTATACTATAGAACATTAACTAAATATTATTTCCTTCTCAAAAAAAAAAAAAAAACTAAATATTATTTACTTGATATTGAAATATAAAAAAACTCATTTAAAGTTGTCATCTTAAGCCTCAAATTATCTAATAATACCAAAAGGGCTAAGAACTACACTCAAAATTTCAGCTGGGTTTCTTGTTTCAGGGAGAAATCACATTGAGGTTGTGCAGTTTTCCATTTTATAAAATGTTTGTAGTAACACTGAAGTATCTCCAATCATTTTCCCAGAAAGAAACAGGATGAATTCTTAGGTACTTTCAAACAATCCCATAAAATTAATAAAAAATTCTGAGCATATTTATTGTGCCCATCAGTTAGGATACGTGGTCTTCAACGTTGCCTATCATTTTAACAGCCAGGAGTCCCTGATCTGACCAAGCCCAAAAAACCAATCCTCTCTTTTCACGTAAGTTCAAAGCCACAAGAAAACTAAACAACAAAAGGAACCATACGGAAAGAAGTGTTAAGTACACAACATTTTCACAATAAATCATAGGTAGTTAGTTATTATTGGTTCTAATTTGAATCTACTACTGAAATTACTTTTCTACCCTACCAATAACAATACGTAATAACCTACCACATTGTATTTGTTATGAAAATGTTGTGGACATAACGTTTCTATGCAACATAGAGAATGCAAGGAAAACAATCCACCAAGGACAGTTGAAGTTAATGTTTTGAACAAGAAGAGTGGTGAGATTGAAATGTACAAAATAATGCCTAGAATTGAAGGATATTCCTGACAACATTCGGTCTTAATTAGAAATGAATAAGAATGGCAACGGACATATCATTGCAATTTACACCCCCAACACGTCAAGTTATAAGATTATAGAGGATATTTGAGCTTCAATTAGTTCAAATTCAATGATCTGAGCAGCATATATGTATAATTTCAATATAGACCCAACACTTATCTAACACAATTTCGTAGCTTTATTTCTTAAACCTATAACACAAGTTTGTAGAATGCAAGGAAAACATTTCAACAACCAGGGACAGTTGAAGTTAATGTTTTGAACAATAAGAGCGGTGACATTGAAATGCACAAAATAATGCATAGAATTGATTGGTATACATGACAACATGCGGTCTTTATAAGAAATGAATGAGAATGGCAACTGACATAGCATTACAATTTACACCCCCAACACATTTATTTATAAGATTATACAGGATATTTGAGCTTCAAACGGTTCAAATTCAATGATCTGAACAGCACATATGTATAATTTCAATCAAGACCCAACAATTCTTAATTTAACAAAAGATTGTAGCTTTATTTCTCAAACCTATAACACAAGTTTGTAGCTTTATTTCTTAAACGTAAAACACTAGTTCATAGAATGCAAAGAAAACATTTTAACAACCAAGGACAGTTGAAGTTAATGTTTTGAGCAAGAAGAGTGGTGAAATTGAAATGCACAAAATAATGCCTAGAATTGAATGATATATACCTGACAACATGCGGTCTTAACTAGAGATGAATGAGAATGGCAACTGACATAGCATTAGAATTTACCACCCAACATGTCTATTTATAAGATTATACATCAAGACCCAACAATTCTTAATTGAACACAAATTTGTAGCTTTATTTCTTATACCTATAACACAAGTTTGTAGAATGAAAGGAAAACACCTTTACCAGGGACAGTTGAAGTTAATAATTTGAACAAGAAGAGAAGTGACATTGAAATGCACAAAATAATGCATAGAATTTATTGGTATACCTGACAACATGCTGTCTTAATAAGAAATGAATGAGAATGGCAACTAACATAGCATTACAATTTACACACCCGACTCATCTATTTATAAGATTATAAAGGATATTTGAGCTTCAATTGGTTCAATTTAAATGATTCGAGCAGCGTGTATGTATAATTTCAATCACGACCCAACAATTCTTAATTTTACGCAATATCATAGCTTTATTTCTTAATCCCATAACACAAGTTTGTAGAATGCAAGAAAAACATTTTAACAACCAGGGGCAGTTGAAGTTAATGTTTTGAACAACAAGAGTTGTGATATTAAAAGGCACAAAATAATGCCTAGAATTGAATGATATATGAAGTTCAATTGTTTCAAATTCAATGATTTGAGCAGCATATATGTATAATTTCAACAACAACTCTTAATTTAACACAAGTTTGTAGCTTTATTTCTTAAACCTATTTATCGTTTGGTAAATATTTTGAAAAGATTTATAATCATAGGCCCCCCACGAAAAAAATTAAAGAACAAAGAAGGAAATTGGAATGCTTGAACAGTGACCCAGAATTAGAATAACTTGAGGATGTGGTTTGTTTATCAAAGCCTTATAGATTGATCAGAATCATAACCTCTTAGTATAGTAAAGGTTCATGATACCAACAGATTCAATGCCATCCATCAAGAAACTCAAAGCTCAACACTAGTCCACATTGTGATAACATAGCTCAATATCCAATTCAACTAAAAATAAATTCTGACAAAGAACTTCCCATAAGATTCCAAAAGATAACACTGTTTGTGCTTCATTGGTCAATGCAACCGAATTTAATTGTTTAAGCCCATCAAATTCTCCAATTCATTAAATTGTCCTAAATCTCACAATCCACTAGCACATTGCATGTAGTTGTAGGAGAATCGTCTCATTAACAAAGGTCTCAGTGTATAGTAAAATTTCCAAATTTACTGAAAATACTTTTTTTTTTTTTTTATGGGAACTGAAAATACATTTGAAAATCCCAAAACAAGAACCACAGAAAAGCAAGTTTAGCACATGACCGATTCTGTAATAGACAAGAGTCTATGACATACACCAAAGATGAAAAAGAAACACTAATAAATACTAATCTAACGTGAAAGTCTAAGGATTACATCAAGGGTCATGTTACCGGGCAATTGTTAATAAACTATTTTAGGAAAGTTTTCATATAAGCCGCTTTTATGAAAAATTGAAAATACTCTTTTTGCATCAAATATACCAATCGTGAAAAGTATACAACAAGCTTGGTCTCCAATTAGCAAGGATAAAAGCATTAGTGGAATTCGTAAATTATGGTAGAAACACAACAGGGGGCAATCTCAAATGCCAATTACATAGCAGAACAAAATTCTTACCGAGTAACACTAGCAACCTGAGGCAGAAGCAAAGGAGTGAGCCTAGCCTCCAACACGAAACCGCGACAAAGGCCGTCTCCAGTCCCCGGCACGTCGTGAATCCAACGCCAGTCCCCTTTACCCAGAGACCGATCCCACATGGCCAATTTGGAGAGCCTTTTGGCAGAGAAAAAGACCTTATCATCATCATCACCGCCACCAAATACCTTAAACTTGCTAGACTCTTGAAAACACTTGAACATCTCCACAGGCATTCTCCCAGCCTCGTCCCACTCCAGCCTCTCCAGATCCAACCTCAGTATCAGGATCGTCGAGCACGACGCGTTCAGAGTGAATGACGATTTTAGCCCTCCGATCATCAGGATTCTCTTCCCGCTGCCCCTCACCAAACGCGGTCGTTTTAGGATGTCGAACACGTCCCCCCACTCGTGCTTTTCGAGCCGAGTCCAACTCTGGCAACTCTTCATCTTCGATATCGTGCATGAGAATAGCTTCCATTGGCTTCTCCATGGAGACCCCACGTCGCACAGCGCGTATACGGAATCCGAAACTAGAATCGGGCTTCGCGGTTTGGACGGTAAATTCGATGAAAATTTGAGCCATTTTTGCTCTGATCCGGAGAAATACAGGGCGGCGAGTTCTGTCAGAACCATGACTCGGTTGGCCGAGTCAACCAGGACTGAGCCGTGCCGTGACCATGCCGAGCCAAGCTGGGGGAGGACACGAAACTCGCGAGTCAAGGGGTTGCAAACCACGAGTGACTTGTTCGACTCGGGTGACTCGGCCGAGTCGGCCCAGAGGTAGATGAGTCCAAAAGACGACGCGACCGGGTGTGGCGCCCGGAAGGGGAGGAAGTCGAGGGTGAATCTGAGCCACTCGTTGTGGTTGGGATCGAACACGTGGAGATCGTGAGGGCACGACACGTG
Organism: Quercus ilex subsp. ballota; assembly: GCA_032727855.1. Classification (NCBI taxonomy): domain Eukaryota; kingdom Viridiplantae; phylum Streptophyta; class Magnoliopsida; order Fagales; family Fagaceae; genus Quercus; species Quercus ilex. The sequence continues at coordinate 27,424,221 of CM064909.1, forward strand.
GCGGTGGTGGTGGTGGTGGTGATGAGGCGGGCGGAGAGCAAGGAGGGTGAGAGGTGGTTGTGTGGAGATGAGGTCTACGAAGCAGGGCGAGGTCAGAATCTGGTAAAAGAATTTGCATACCGATCGGGAGATCATGATCTGCCGAAGCGGGAGATTAGAGAAGATCTGGTGGAGAGTGTCCTGTGGAAGGCGGAAGATCGGCGGGGATGCGTCCATTTTAATTCCGACGGGGATGGCGGAGCAGAGGATCAGAGCTCTGATATGGTGAAGAAATTAGAAACAATTTGATAAAATGGGGAGATTTCGGAGATTTCGGGAGAGAGCTAGTGGTCATAAAGATAGAAGAGAGTCGTGTATTTTTTTTTTTTTTTTTAATGCTTAAGTTGACTGACACTTGTGCTTTTGGATACAAGTCATTGGCTGAGGCCGTATCCTCATTCCACTATTTCCTTATTTGTCCCCCCTTTTACTGCAGCAATCAAACATCCAAATTACCTCAAATCAAATCACCATGCTGCTTCTTCAACAAAAAAAAAAAAAAAAAAAAATCACCATGCTGCTTGTTCTTCTTTTTTTGCCTTCCAAATTGACTATAGGTGAAAAAGTTAAAAATATTCAACAAAGTTATTTTTTACTGTCTTCTTTGTTTTTTTAGGATAAGATCCCTCCAATTTTCTTACCCTTTTATTAAGTTAAAAAGTTCATTTCTTATTAAAAAAAAAAATTTCTAATTTGCTCTAAAAAGAAAAGTTTAAAAGTTCATTTTAAGAGTTTTTCTTTTCTTTTTAAAATATATCGTTTAGCGCTCTATGTAATACATTTAATTTAATAATTTCAAAAATAATATTATAAATGTTAAAATTTTAAAAGGTCATAAATTAATATTTTTTTAGTTTAAAAAATAAAATAGTAAATTAAATCTAGAAGTTTTAAAAAGTAAGATTAAACCATCAATTTATATTAAACCTCAAACACTCAAATATGAGGTGAGATTTAATTTGAAACTTTTTGAAAGATTAAGGTTTAAATTGTTAATTTTGAAATTATAAAGTTTAATTTCATACTTTTTTTTTTTAGTTCCAAGGTTTAATTTATTATTTTTAAACTACAAAATTTAAATTGTTACAACTAAATTATAAGGTTTGAAATGTGGTTTATCATTACGGTGAACAAAAATTACAGAGTCTAGACCAAAAATGCATGTCAAGATACATCTAAATTTAATAAAGACATCTATATATATATATATATATAGAGCAAGACTTAGATACAATATTTAAATGTTGTTTCTTAGATTCCTCTTTTAAGATTATGTCGTGTTACTTTTTTTCATGAATGAAAATGTATTTTTAAAGTTAAATAGCCACATGGCAGAATTTTAATAAGAGAACTTAAGGAACAACACCTAAAATACTGTACATAAATTTTGTCCATATATATATAAGCAAAACTTAGAAAAAGTCTAATTAGAGCCTAATTTTGCGTTATGTGTCTAAAAAAATTTTAATCTTAGTATTAGATGTGGGGACCACATTATAGTTATCCTGTCAAGTGTCTTGCAATAATCGAGAAATCAATTTTTTTTTTTAATGAGTACAATGAATTTGGCCTTATACTATTGTTCATACGTGTGCCGTGCACCAGGTATAGTTTCAATGTTTATTAGTTTCTTCATGATTTAAAAGAAAATTCCATTAGTCGTATTTGTCAAATGCAAGTTTCTCTTAGCCAGTAGGTTGGAGGAAACGGATATCTTCTCTTAAAATTCAATGTCTCACATGCTATCCCAGTTTGCTATAGAAAAGTAGGACATGTCATCTTCCCTAATACCTATTATTATTATTATTATTATTATTATTTCCTGATGGGGAAAATTAGATAAAGGTCACAAATTGCCAGAGGAAGAAAAAAGGGAAATAGATGTACAAGAAACCAGTTTTACACTTCTTTTTTTTTTTTTTTAAGAATAAACCAGTTTTACACTAGAAACCTGATGTCATATTCATTTAAAATGAAGTTACTTATATAAGCTATATAAGCCTGAGTCTAAATCTTCTATCTCACTTTTTCTACTTCATTCGATGCTCAACAAATAAAAACATGTCACATGGCTACCTATTTAATTAAATACTAAATTTATGTCTTTCCTAATTTCAATAACCTAAAATAAAAAATAAAAAGGCAACTATCGTATTCCCACTGCCGCCACCACCAGCCTTCGCCGGCCACCCCCATCAAAAGTGTTGATTCCATCAAGTAATGGCCGAACACCACCACCAACCCACCGCCTCTAAAGAAATCCACCACTCTACTACTTTGTCCCTCTCAAACCCCAAAAAAAACCCACCCAATCCTCATTCACAGACTTTGAAGTAGTGGTTATACGACTCATATGTCCTAGCCTTAGTCACATGGCGCCATCTCTGCTCAAACATCAAAAGAGTTCCAAACATTTGTTTTGATCAGTAAGCGTGACATCTATGTATAACTTCTACTAATAATCGTTCGAAACCATTATAAGAAAACTAGCCTCATCACATGCACTTCGCGCATGCGACGAGGCACTTTTTTTTTGTTAGGGTTTAGTGTCATAATTTTTCATTTATCCCAATTTGAGATTTACACGTTTGTTTGTCATATTATGCATTTAGAACTACTAATACTGTTAGGACTGTGATGAGGCTAGCTCCAAAAAATGAACATATCCAATGCTATTTAGGTGTTCATTTTTGGGAGTTAGCATCATCACACTCTTAACTGTATTAGTAGTTATTAGTACTTATCTTTAATCCTAACATTTAGTCACTTAGTAACGTAAGCTTGTAACCAAGTTAGGGCATTAAAGTAGTTGAATGTATAATGGAACCGGCTAGGTGGGAGAGGTGGCTGTTGGTCTGTCCCAAATGACAATAGGGCCTTGTGGCTCTAGTGTATATAGGGAGTTCGTCTCAGCTTGCCCCTCGTCCTTGGGTTAAAGGGCACCCCCATCCACCAGGGGTGGGTAGCTCTCAATGCTACTTACTACACATCCATAAAAAAACAAAGTACAAAATTTTAATCATTTTTATTTATTTTTGTTACGGTAAAAGGCTGCCATTTTTTTGTGTAAGTATTTTTTTTTTCTCTTTTATTTTTGTTAAATGAAAAGCATCCAAGATCCAAGTTCGTTTTTGTTTGGGTGTTGTTGTAGATGTTTTTTTTTTTTTTTTAATAATTTTATTTTATTTAAAATGTAGTGTTTTAATCCTAAAATTTAGCCATGTACTACAAATCCGTAACAAAAAGTTAAAAAGTGTTTAATTTAAAATTTAACAACTATACCTTTTTATTTTATTTTTTACGGGAAAAGGCTGACATTTTCAACTGGTGGTGGGTTTTTTTTTTTAAATTTTATTTATGACATTTATCATTTTTTGTTTAATCCTAAAATGTAGTTTTTTAATCCTAAAATTTAGCCACTTACTACACATTCATAAAAGAAGTAAATAAAAGCTTAAATTTAAAATTTTGCAACTATTTTTTTTTAATATATGATCAAAGGCTCATAGATTTTTTTTTTTTTTTGTGTGTTAAAGGAAAGGCTCAACAGTTATCAATTTTTTTTAATCCATAAATTTAGTTTTTTAATCTTAAAAGTTATCCACTTACTACACATCTATAACAATAGTTAAAAAGAGCTTAAATTTAAAATTTATCAACTACCTTTAAAACCAAGAAAAGGTACATAACGTTTTTGATACCGTAGTAAATTAATACTTATAAAAAAAATGTAAATTGAATTTCACATAGAATTATACAAATGATAAATATAGTTTCTGTTATAAAAGGAATTTTTTTTACAACGATTTCTTAAATAACAGCCACTTCATTCATGTGAGGTTGAATCATACAATAATTTTTATAAATTCTCTCACCCGAACTTATCTAATATTCCATTCCAATACCTCCTCAATGCTAATATTCCATTCCAATGCCTTCTCAATGCAATCCAATAAATTTGTGCATACGTCAACCTAAGAAAAATAAAAGAATTAATGTTAAACCAAGTATTAAAAAAAAAACCTTTAATAAACAAACCAAGTACCTAGCGTGCGTGTTATTAAAGAGTTTATTATAAATTCACTCTTTTTCTATCAACTTAATGTGCGTGTCATTAATGTGCATTTGAGTATTCCATATATTGGGTATGTGATTTAAAACTGAAAAAACAATTCAAAGGCAAAACAAATACAAAGAGAAAGTAGTGATGGTCCTGGTCAAAACTTATCCACCATCAATGATTCTGAGATACTTTATTAGAGTTTGTGTTTGATTAGGAAAGCAAGTAGCAGCATAATCTCTAAAATAAAAAAAAATAAAAAAAAAAGAGTTTGTATTTGATTGCAAGCCAAAACAAAGAGAAAGAGCTCTTACCAATATTCTTTCTCAAATAGTCAGTTCAAGCAAAAACCCTATTTTTTGAAAATTTTAAGTTAGCCACGGGTAATAAGCAACTGTCAAACACCCTTGAATTCCTAATCATATTCATCCAAAAGTAAGTACTCCTTAAACTATGAATACATGACAACCATATTTAAACAAAACACAGGAATATAAGAAACGTGGTTATTATAATAATAATAAAAAAAAAAAAAAGGAACCGTGAGAGTGTAGCATGATAAGAACTCATATTTGAACAAAACACAGGAATATAAAAAATGTAATTATAAAAAATATATATATATATATATAAAAAGAGGAATATAAGAAACGTGAAAATGTAACAGGAATATAAGAAAACCTATGAGTGTAACAGGAATATAAAAAAACATGAGAGTGTTATTATATATTTTTTTTAAGACAAAATAATGGTATAGAAAGGATAATGATAACAAAGCAAGGAAACGAAATATAAACCAAATACAGGAAAGTAAATAGTGAATGGATGAAAGATACTTACATTTTTGCTGTTGACTACACATTCACTATGTAAGTCTCATAACTGTTGAGTTTAATTAATATGCTGTAAATAACAAATTCCAAAAGAAGCTATAGAACAATGGTATTAAATAGAATTTGGTGATAGAGATTCGAAAAACATAAAAACTTAAATTATCTGACATGAATGGAAAGAAAATGATGAGTAAATACCTTTTTAAGTGGCTTCCTCTAGCATGTAGTCACCTATTACTATTGTTCCTCTTAGTATAAAAAGTAGGGACTTGAGGATGGAGATGGGGAGTATTTTCTTTTTTATGGAAGAGATGGGAAGTAATTTGATAACATTATAACTGTTGGGAAGATTTAAATTTGTTAGCTAGGTAGCAGTTTGGAGTTGTGTATGTGACTAAAATATAGGTGTATGGCTGGGTTTTTTTTTTTTTTTTTGGGCAATAACTGTAGATGTATTTGAACACCCACATTTACGTGTGTCAGTTATTTTTTTTTTTTTAATTTTTAATTTTTATAACTATCAGTACGTAGGGTGTTTTTTTTCTTTTTAAATAATAGTAATAAAGTATTTTAAAAAAACAATAAAAGTGGGTTAGTAGACATTTACGTGTGTTAGTTTTTTTTTTTTTTTTCTTTTACTATTAGTACATGGGGTGTTTTTTTCCTTTTAATAATAAAGTATTTAAAAAAAAAAAAACAATAAAAGTGGGTTAGTAGGAGAGTGTTCCTATTATTTTGTAGACAATATTTTAATGCAAGTTAGACATATTTTTTACCAAATTATCATTTAGTTTTATCTCTACTTAAACCTAGAGAAATAGGGGTATTTTGGAACAAAAAAAATCCGATCCAAATAGGTGCAGCCCCTTAAATAGTTGTTAGGGTTTGTGCCCTAAAATCCAATTTATTGGCATGTCATGAATAATTAAGTTGCTTAATTATTTGAGACTATTTATGAACTAATGGGACATTATCTTAGTCCATGAGATGCATAGTATGTGATTTATGTGAAAAGTCACAGAAAGATATAAATCACAAGTTCTTTGTAAACTTAGAATTTTAGTTCGTAGTCGGTGATGAAATTGGGCGTTTCATCTGCGAAGACTATAACATATCAACTAAGATGATTTGTCTTGATCATGGAAGTGGAGACTTCTAGTTGATATGTTGATATGTTTTAAGAGTTAAGACATATTGAACTGGACCGTTGTGAGATTTATTATTCTCCTAATGACTGTCAAATGAATAATAAAGCTCACGACTTCTATTTACATCAACTCTAAATCCTGAGAGAATAATGGACCTGATCATGAGATGTAGGTTGCTTTGATATATCAGGAGTGAGATCTATAAGTTATGGTCAAAACCTCAGTATGTTGGGCAGCCGCATTTAGTGTTGATGGAACATATATTCTCAATATGGAATTCATAGTCTCTTAACGGAGATATAAAATATTCCCTTGAGATAAGTTTAATGGGTTTGGTTATTCAGAGTGTTGGGCCCAACCACTTTAGTAAAGAGTTACTAAAGTATATATATTTGTGAAATTGGATTTCATAAATATATATTGAATAACATAAAGGATTAAACTGGGTACTAAAGGATTAAGATGTAGTAATCTATAAAGTGGCAGTTAACATTTCATGACTTTGTATTACTACGAATATTTTAATGAAGGGGTTGAATGTACAATAAAGTCTTGGGAAATAATTTATTGATAAGGCCTAAGTGCAACTATATTTATATAGTGGTATTAAATATAGTTAATGGTAACTTTGAACTTGTCAAGAGTTGATAGAAAAGCCCAAGGCCCATTGGAGCTAGTGTCTTATTGGTCCCTTTTGGTCCCACTCCAAGCCACAAACTTAAGCCCAATTGGAAAGGCCCAAAAGGCCAGCCCAATTAGATAATTGGTTAGATACAAAAAGGGAAAAACGTTCAGAATATTATAAGTGAGAAACATCATTGTGAAATGGTGTGGATGTGATTTTTTGTCACTCTCTAATCACCCTTTTTTGTTACCGATTGAGAGACCACACATCTTGGGTATCAAGTGGAATTGGAGTGAAGATTAAAAGTCTTCCCAAGAACGTTTGATCTTCGATTTTGAAATTCACCGCTTCAAGGTACGATCTCTTGTTCTCTAATTCTGAAATTTACTTTGTGCATGTTATCAATATCAAATGAAGTAAATCCGTTTTAAAACTTATTTTCCGCTGCATTTATCGTCATTTCCATCAATAGTAGTATAGATAACTATAAGATCCACATTGTTGGAGTGAAAAACCAATTAACTAGATTGTAATATCTTGATATCTGAAGCCTGAAGCCTGAAGGGTATTTTGGTTGATGAAATGGAGAGAATGCAAGGGAGGGTGGTAGTGTGGTGGTCCCGAGTGGGTTTTTTTAATGGGCTAGAGATGAATGAAGTGGAAAGGCATAAGTTTCATCAGAGGTAGTGGATTAGCAGTGGTGGTTGGCCGTGACTGGCAGCATTGATGGTGTCAAAGCTTTTAACAGTGGCGGCTGGCAAAGGGTGGTGGTGGTGGTGTCCACAATGGGAATAGGATGGTTGTTTTTTTATTTTTTTTTATTTATATTAGGTTATTCAAATTAGGAAAGACATTAATTTAGCGTATAATTAAATAGGTGGATATGTGGCATGTTTTTATTTGTGGAGTATAAAATGGCGCAGGGAAAGTGAGACAAGAGATTTGGACTCATATAAGCCTATCCTAGTTACACCTCCTTATTCCATGGTAAGTGATCTACTGTATTCATGTTCTTGTAGTGTATACCATCATATTTGTTCAAGGTAACACTACTCACCATTTTGTGATGTTATCATTCATCTTGATCTTGCAAAGTTTGTGGCCAACAAATATGGAAATATTGATGCTAATCTTCTCCATTGAAATTCTTATGCTTCATTTAATAAATGAAAACGCAAAAGAAGACATTTTTCAGTGTTTTATATACCACTATGCCTCACATTTTGCATATTTTCAAGTACTAGTCAAGGCAGCACGTGCAAGGCATGTGCTAGTCATAGGGAAAAAAGTAGTAATTAGGATCAATTTTAGATTTTATTTGTATCCCAAAATAAAAAATAAATCATTTGATTTTTAAAATACATAGAGATTTACATTAATCAAAAGAGACATTAATTTTAAGAATTTTGATAGTTATGTCATAAAAAGTTAATCTTAATCATATAAGACCGTGAAAGATCCCAGTCTAATATTTTATTATTTTATTTTTACCTATAACTTACACCTCAATAGTTGTGAATATATTGTAATAACAACAAAATGTCACAACATTTTTAGTTGTGCTAAATCTTTGTATATTATTTTTTTATTTTATTTTAACCCATAAGGAATTGACACATGCGTTGCAATATTTTCAAAATATCTCTATGTATACATTGTACTTAATTACAATGTAAATTTATATTGTAGACACAAAAAAAATTGGCAAATTTCGTACACATTTACAAACTTTGTATAATATTTACAATTTTTTGTGTAAATGTGCATAATATTAACCACTTTTGTGTATTTACAATGTAAACTTGCATTGCAAGTACAAAGTAAACATATAAAGATCTAAAAAAAAAAAAAAAACAAATAAACAAAAACAAAGCTTAAACCAACTGGCATACTTGAAGAAGGAAAAAAAGAAAAGAGAAAGTGCACCTCACTAATTGAATAAACCAAAAAAAAAACACTATTCATGAGCCTTTGGCTCTTTTATATAGTTAATAGATATGTCAGCTTATATAAATATTTAAAAGAAAAAAAAAACACAAACCGATAATTGGAAAAAAAAAAAAAAAACATTAGGCACTGTATAAATTAATGTTAAAATGTTGTGGACTTAGCATTTTTTTATTTCATATATAAGAAACTGAGATCTCAACAATTATGAAAACATTGTGACAACAATAAGAGTTGTAACATTTTCTCAAAACATTTATTTTTAGTTGTGATTGGTCACAATCTTATATTTTATTATTTTATTTCGACTTGTAAGAAATTGACACGTCAATAATTGTAAAAATATTGTGAAATTTGTTGTGTCAGTATAATAATATATAAACCAGCTTACATAAATATTTAAAAGAAAAAAAAACACACAAACCGATTACTGGAAAAAAAAAAAAAAAACTTTAGGCACTATAGCTACCGTGCCAGTTGAATAAACCAAAAACACTATACAATAAGTGTTGTAACATTTTCTCAAAACATTTATTTTTAGCTGTGGTTTGTCACATTCTCATATTTTATTATTTTATTTCGACTTGTAAGAAATTGACACGTCAATAATTGTGAAAATATTGTGAAATTTGTTGTGTCAGTATAACAGTATATATACCAGCTTAAATAAATATTCAAAAGAAAAAAAAAACACAAACTGATTACTAAAAAAAAAAAAAACTTAAAGGCACTGTAGCTACCATACCAGTTGAATAAACCAAAAGCACTGCACAATAAGTGTTGTAACATTTTCTCAAAATATTTATTTTTAGTTGTGATTGGTCAGTCTCATATTTTATTATTTTATTTCAACTTGTAAGAAATTGACACGTCAATAATTGTGAAAATATTATGAAATTTGTTGTGTCAGTATAACAATATATATACCAGTTTACATAAATATTTAAAAAGAAAAAAAAAACCGATTATTGAAAAGAAAAGAAAAAACTGTAGCTACAGTGCCAAGTAGTTACTGTTCAAAACTTGGGAAAAAAAAAGTGGCTCTCGAAATCAAAGCACTATAGCTATAGTGATTTAGCGCATTCGTGCTTTTATACATATAGATTTATTTTCAGTTATGGTTGGTCACAGTTTCATATTTTATTATTTTATTTTGACTTATAAGAAATTGACACCTGTGAAAATATTATGAAATTTATTGTGTCAGTATAACAATATATATATATATATATATATATATATATATAAAAGGAAAAAAAAAGTACAAACAAAAGACGGGAAAAAAAAATTGTCGCTACTGTAGCTACAATGCCGCTTGGCACTGTAACTACTGTTCAAAACTTATTAACAAAAAGGACAAAGTGGCTAACCAAAATGACACTGTAGATGAACAGTGCAAAAACATTAAACACTAAATGAACAGTGCTAAAAAACTAAAGCGGCAATGAAATTGACATCTCAATAATTGTGAAAATATTGTGAAATTTATTGTGTCAGTATAACAATATATATAAAATGGGAAAAAAGTACAAACGGAAGACTGGAAAAAAAAAGTAGCTACTATAGCTACAATGCCGCTTGGATTTGTAGCTATGTTCAAAACTAAAAAAAAAAAAAAAAAAACAAAGTGGCTCACCAAAATGACACTGTTGATGAACAGTGCAAACTGTAGCGGCATTGCTGCTTTTCACAAAACATTTATTTTCAGTTGTGGTTGGTTACAATTTCATATTTTATTATTTTATTTTAATTTATAAGAAATTGACACTTCAATAATTGTGAAAATATTATGTAATTTGTTGGATCAGTACAATAATATATATAAAAGGAAAAAAAAAAAAAAAAAAGGAAGACTAAAAAGAAAAAAAGACAAAGTGCCTCACCAAAGCACTGTTGCCGCTACAGTATTTGTAAAGTGCAAACACACTGAATGCATGTCGAAGCACTGTAGCCGCATAACTGCTTTTTATATAGAGATATGGGGCTCTATATGTTATTTGGGGCTGGATTTTAATAGAAAAGTCGCATATCCTCAATCAAAGAAACATCTACTCCGCTATTCCTTTTCGATATCTCCGTCAATTAAGTGAAATTCTTTTTGGTTTTATTCAAAAATTTGTTTCGTAGAGACCATATTTTAGCCTATGTAATAAATGCTTAAATTTTGCTAGGTTTGTTTTTGTGGGTATTTTTCTTTTCTCTTCTTTTTCTTTTTTTTTTCTTTTTTTGATAAGGGGTGTTTCTCCTTTGGTTGCCTTTAGATGTGAGAATTGGAAAATTTGTGATTTTTCGCAATAATCACTTCTTCTTTTTTTTGATAATCTATTTCATTTTTTATAATACTAAGGAAACAATATATTTTTTAGTTATAAGCAAAAATAAATTGTTGTTCTATTCATTTGTATATTTTTTTTCATAAATTTTGAATTGAAAATTTCGTTTCAATGATAATTCTTACCTGACTGGCAAATCATAATTTACGTTAACTTTTCTCCATTTTAATTAATCAGACTTAATGCTTCAAAATTTTTTTTTTTAACATATACAAACACTTGCAGATATAATTGGAAAAGTTACTGTTGTTGGACCCATTGAACAGGTTCAAATTGACAACGGCTACACAAATATGAGAAATCTTCAAGTTCTCCTACATGGGTGAGGAACATTCATTTACCGCCAGTAATTACAAATACTGTACACATCATCTTAACCTTTTTAATATTTATTGAATGCTAATAACATATCTTCAAGGATAGAGAAATAAAACTTTCATTGTGGGATGGAGTTGCTGCAACAATTATTGAAAATGACTTCAAAAAAGATGAAGATCCATATATAATTAGTGTTACTTCAATGATTGTAAAACCATTCTAAGGTGTGTGTGTGTATATATATATATATATTAGAATTCAATTAGAGTTTAATTTTGTGTCACGTGCCTCATCTAATCTAAGTTTTTAAATTCTTGTGCCAAGTGAAATAATTTAGTGTAAAAATTGGATTTCAATTAGAGTTTAATTTTGCACCATGTGTCCGATCTAATCTAAGGCTGCGTTTGGTTCAATGTAAATCGAATTACAAGTGTAAAATGAATGTAGGGGAAAGTGAAGTGTTTTAAGTGCTATGTTGTCTAAATTTTTGTACTTTTTGTTAATTTACAAAAGTTTAGAAAGACTGATGCAGGTGTTTTAAGTGCTATGTTGTGTAAACTTTTGTACTTTTTTTATTTTGCAATGACTGGTGCTGTGGTGCAATTGCTCTTATACGTAGATGAATAAGGCAACCATTTATCATTCCAAACACGAACCTTGGACACATTCCCTACCTGCCAACTTAACCCCTCTTTAACCAATCCTTGAGCCACCATAATACTTCTCCAAACATAAGATGGATTGTTTCCCATAACAGAAAGGAAAAAATCACAATTGGGAAAATATTTAGTTTTGAAGACCTGAAAAAACAAAGATTAATGGCCAGATTGCAATCTCCAACCTTGAGTGCCAACTTAAAATATTTGTGAAGCTAAAACCCACAATGGCAACTCCAGGAATTTTTCCCAGGGTGTTTCTATAAGTTCCCAAGAAATTTTCCTAGGGTAGCAAAATAATAAACAATAAACTATAAATTTATTTGAAATATTAATAAAATTATTAATTATTGTTGTTTAGTTGTTTCATTAATTTGCTTGTCTTTTATAAACTATAATTTGTTATATTGTTATTTTATTAATTATAAAATTATTAATTATTGTTTAGCTTAACATAATTTAATTTGTTTTCTTTTATAATGTATTGATTAATTAAATTATTAATTATTGTTTATTAGTTGCTTTTTCCGATTAATTATTAGTTAATTAAATTATTGTTTATTAGTTGCATTAGCACACATCTCATGTGCATTTACTTCCCCCAATTCAAATATCCCACTCAACAAACAAGCCTCATGCCTGATACCCCAATCACAAGAGCCAGTTGCCAATCAAAAAATTTCACAATCACAAATCACAATACACATTACACTAAAAGACAATTAATATCATACCAACACCAACGGATAACATAAAGCCAAATTCAAAAAGTCAAAAACCAAGCAAAATATTAATAAAGTTAAAAGTTTCAGCCAATCACAGATAAAAGTTAGTCTTAAAGAACAAAGAGAGAGACTCTCGTTCATTTCATTTCAGTAATTTCATATAAAAAGAGAGAGAGTGTGAGAAACTGAGAGAGAGTTAGAGAGAAAAGTAAGAAAAATGAAATACCTCACTCCTCACAGTTTCTCCGACTCACTTTCACACGCCCCCATAGCTATTTCATACAAGCTCCTCAAACCCTAAGCTCCACCACTAGAGACCCAAAAGATGCCTCCAAAGCTTGATCCCTCACAGGTGGTGGACGTGTATGTCTGAGTCACCAGAGGTGAGGTCGGAGCGGTGATCAATCCACTGGATCTCCCCCCGAAGAAGATCGAAGAAGACATAGCCAAGGAAACCGCCAAGGACTGGAAGGGCCTCCGCGTAACGGTCAAGCTAACTGTCCAGAATCGTCAGGCCAAGGTGTCCATGGTGCCCTCCGCCACCGCGTTGATCATCAAGGCGTTGAAGGAGCTGGAGTGTGACCGGAAGAAGACGAAGAACATCAAGCACAACGGTAACATCCTGCTCGACAATGTCTTCGAGATTGCTAAGGTGATGAAGCCTAGGTCTATGGCGAAGGATCTTAGTGGGACTATGAAGGAGATTTTAGGAGCTTAGGGTTTGCTTTAGCCTTTAGTGATTTGAGGTTTCTGATTTAGTGCTCTGTATTGGGGTTTGGTTTTTTTTTTTTTTTTTTTTGAGAATCCGTGGGTTTGCTATTGTTGGACTTGTCATGGGCTTGATGTTGGGCTTGCCGTCCGGTTTTTTTTTGGAGAATCCATGGGCTTGCTGTTTGCTCTGTTACAATTTTTTTTTTTTTTAAGATCTTAGTTCAAATTTTTTTTGGGCTTTTTTTTTTTTTTTTTTTAATTTGAAGGTGTTCCTCATTTTTATTGAGGGTGTTCCTAATTTATTTTTAAGGGTAAACAAATAAATTTTTTTTAATTATTATATATAAATTTTTCTTTTCAGGTCAGGGTGTTCCTAGGAACACCCTGACCATAACGTGGCGTTGCCACTAAAAACCCATACCACCGCATGACTGAAGAGCACATGGTTTAATTGGTTGAAATGAAAAATTTTAATTGTCATAATTGAACTTAATTAACATTTTTTATTGCATAATATACAACCGGGGTCTAAAATAACTAAGCAAGTGGTATCAAAGGTTTGGTATACTCCTAACAGATTAAATTCTTGAGTGCACTCTTTGACCCTCATTATCAACTAGATCATGGTCAGTCATTGTCTATTTCGCCATATTTTGATGAAAGTAATTATTCCTATGGGAAGCTACACATGAGAGCATTTCTATAATCCCTAGGTCATTGGGTGGATGTCTGTTGTGATGGGTTGGACTAGACCTCAAGTGACCTTCGATAAATGGACCAACAAACAATTGGCTACAAGCCTACAACCAATATGAATAGTAGAGGCCTTAATGCGATATTTATAGCTGTGTCTCAAGACGAGTTTAGGCGAATCTTTAATGTTAAAATAGCTGAAGAAGCCTAGACTATCTTAGAAACCACACATGAGGGGACTTAGACAAAAAAAGAACTCTAAAGTTTAATCTATAAACGGTAACATCTAGGTTTGAAGAATTAAGCTGAATGTCTTGTAAGTTAATTGGCACCTCCCTATACACAAAGTGTTTAAGGGTTTAGGAAGGAAAATATTCAAGTTGCAAAATTAACAGCATATTGTAACGATCAAAAAAAGAAACATTTTGAAGAATTAAAAATAAAGGAAGGTGAGAGGTTTGACAAAATTCATGCTAGCCTTAACAATATAGTCAACTCTAGCTTCAACCTAGGTAAGAAGTATTCAAAGCCCAAAATTGTGAGGAAAATTCTAAGATCCTTAGTTAAGAGTTTTAGGCCAAAGTCACTACCACAGTGGAGAGTAAAGATCTAGATGCACTTAAAAGTAGATGAATTAGTTGGATCTCTCCAAACTTATGAGGTGACCCTACCCCCAAACCTCCAAAAACAGTTCCTTGTTCCTAAAAATGATTAAGGAGATAGAAAGTGACAATTCTAAGGATGAGAATGAGGAGAAGAGTAGCATATCCTTTATAGCTAAAAATTTAGGAGACTTTTTTTTGTTGTTGATAATTTGATACTTGGAGGGGGATTTGAACTCTAGATGTCTCATTTAGAAACACCAAGAAGTGTTAACCAGGGCAAGTTCAAGACCTAGGCCTAAGGCTCCCATTACCAAAAGTCTGTACTCCTTTGTGAAAAAGGCCCCCACCCCAATTATAAAAATGCCTAGAATTTATGATTAATAATATTTTGGCTAAAATGCAAGACCCACCCTCTAAGTTTCTTCAGATATCATTTTAGTCATCTAACTTTATTTTCGTTCATTTTAGTTCTCTAAGTTTCAGATCTATTCAATTAAGGTCATTCCGTAAACTTTTGTTAAAAATGTTTGAAAAAAAAAATTGGAAAATATTTTTCAATTAAAAAAATTTGAAGAAAAATTTACAAAATTGGAAAATTAACCACAACATATAACAAAAGTTGATAGAGAAGCTTTATTGAATAAACTTGAAAATTAGATGACTGAAATGAATGAAATCAAAGTTAGAGGACTTAAATGATTTTTGGTGAAACATAAAGGATGTGTTTTGCATTTTAGCATAATTTTCTAAAAAATAATTATGCACTATTTTTTCTCATGAGTCATGAGTGATGTTAAAAATACTACAAATTTTACTACATAAAGCTTACATTGATGTATAACTAATAATAAAAAAATGATTCTAACATTTTTTTAATTAAGTTGTTAAAGTTCATCAATCACATTCCTTACAACATCAAATTGTAAACATGTTGTATTAAAATTGGAAGCAACTTTAGTATTTTCTTTTTCTCATCTTTAACAAAGCCTCCAAATTGTTAGACCAATAGAAACCTAACCCAATTGAGACCCTAAAATATTTGCAAAAAAAAAAAAAAAAAGTAGATGTTTTACATTATCATTTACCTTAATACCTTGATACTTTAATTTTTGTAAACTAATATTCTACACAATAGATTATTAACATTGACCACCTAATCTTCTATATAGTGACACACCAAAAAATCTACATTGAAATATAAAATTGAAAATTAATCTACAACTTTACTTAATCATGCATTACCTTTCTAAGATAAATTAAACCTATTTTTTGTATATAAAAAAATCATTTTTTTTGTTAAACTTTGTATTTGAACTATAATATAGAATTCTCTACATAAAATTAACCTTAAATTAATTAATATCAATTAATTAAATTAACTTTGATTCAGTTAGTTTAAATAATTTTATTTAATTAATATTTAAATATAAAAGGCCTCATTTAAATTCACTGCCTTAGGTCTCATATCATATCAAGTTAGCTTTGGTGTCAACTAATTGAATTACAAAGTTTTTGACGACTTTTCGAATAAAGTATTTTGGGTTAATTACATTCCCCCACTTAAGATTTAAAAAAAATTAACACCCTCATTTTGTTTATATTAGTAATGAAATATTCTAAAATCTTATAAGAATCTCAAGTTTAACTGGTTAGTAAAAAATAAATGATAAATTTAAAATAAAAATGCAAAATTTATCAAACACCAAAACACTTACAATGGCAAATCTCTTACAACCTATTGAAAAATAAAAAAAATAAAAAGCAAAATTCACATTTAATATTTTAAAATACAATTTAATTAAAAATTTAAAACAATGAATTTAACAAAGTTTAGTCTATTTATGTGGGGGAAAATTTCCTTAAAAAAAAGAAGTGGGGGAAAATGTTTTTTCTCTTCAAGTTTAGAGTGTAGTGTTATTTTTTCAAATCTCAAGAAAAAAAAAATATAATTATCTCAGGTATTCCTTACTAAAGTATTTCTTTTAAATTTGTATTTTTTGCTTAATAAAAAATTCATTAAAACACCTTAAAAAAACATAGAGACACAAGGAACCATGATTTTTTTTCAAAATAACATTAAAATTTAAACAATTTCGTTAGTTAGCATGTTTTCAAAACTATTTAGCAAAATAACATCTCAAGTGTGAGGAACTCGATTTTGTTGCGCTATATCGAGCATTACTAACTCAAGTTCTATGCATGGAAATCGAGCATTATAGACTCGATTTCCATAAAGAGATCAAACGAAGAAGAAACCCAAGCCCAGAAGGAAGAAACCCAGACCAAACGAAGAAGAAAAACAAACCAGATTGAACCCAGGCAGCGACGGCGAAGGTTCCAGGAGGCGGCAGTGGCAACGACGAAGCTCCAGACAAAGCTCCTTCATTTTCTTCTCTGGGTCTTTGGGTTTGATGATGTTTCGTTGAGTCTGAGAAATCAAGTCTTGAAGACTCGAGTTCCATGGAACTCTACTTCATCACATTTGATTTAGTGCAATAAAATCGATTCCCTTGAGCTTGAGATGTTAGTTTGCTAAATTGTTTTAAAAATATGCTAACTAACAAAATTGTTTGAAATTCAGTGTTATTTTGAAAAAAAAAAATCGCAAGGAACCACAAATTGCACCGGGACTGAACAAAAGACCCCACCTGCAATAACGATAGTATATATATCAATCGATATCTAAAAAACTAGCAAAATCTGAATAGGCCCATTTAGTTAAAGCATGAGCACTCTTATTCAACTCCATGGAACCCATTTGAAACAAAACTTGGTTTCCTTACTATCATTCACTACAATTCTAAAAGAATTAATATACTGAGATAGAGTTCTCATCCTACTGATTTGCCTACGTTGTTGATAGCATCTATAACAGACTTTGAATCTCCTCCACAATAACTTGCTCATATCCTTCTTCAATAGCCACTTGAATTGCTACCTCAACTGCAATACATTCTGCCAGGGGCGTAGCCAGGAATAAATATATGGGGGGGCCAGGTTGTAACATAAATATACTATTATCAAAAATGCCAAAAGAAGCGCAAAAAAAAAAAATAATAAAAAATAATAATAATAATCACACGCACAAGAGAGTATTTATGTGGTTCGGCAATTTGCCTACGTCCACGGAGTTGCAGGGGTTTTAGATTGATATGGAACTTCTTTGAGATAAACTCGTCGGATTTCATCTTGTTTATTGATAGGAAATTCACATATTTGTTTACGTGATCCTGGATCACGATCTATCTCTTCAAATTGAAGTTTTGGATGTTTGGAGGGTATTCATCAGGCATTGAAGTATTAACATTTGTTTCTACAGCCACAGGTGTCCTAATTTCTGAATTGCTAACATCTTTTTTCTTAAAGAATGCATTAATTGTTTTTCGTTTGCTCATAATTCTTTTAGCTTTAAAAATATGACTCAAAAATTAACCTGAAAAGAATTTTTAAAAAATAAAATTTTAATTAGAAATTTTTACTTAGTTATATGAATGTTATTCATACTTAAGAAAAAAAAATTCCACTATAATTTAAACAGTCAACCTATTTTTAATACAACTTTAATTAATAATAGCCCCTCAAATGAAAACAAAAATAATTTAATTAATTTGTCTTTTATAATGTATTGGTTAATTTAATTATATAGCTTTAATTATTGTTGTTTAGCGTAACAATAAACTATATTGCTTTAATTTATTTGTCATTAATTATACTGTTTTAATTTGTTATATTGTTTAGCCCCTTGTACATATTACACTAAAAGAGCCGAACATTATACATTCTATGTGTAGCACAATAATTAAAGCAGTGTAATGTGCTGCACATTACATTGCTTTAATTATTGTTTACTCAGCCCCATGAGCCCATCTACTCTCTTCCCACCCCACGGTCCCCACTCAACAGACAACAGACAAGCACAACATGTGCCCCAATCACAATAGCCAGCTGCAATCAGAAAATTTCACAATGCCAATCACAAATCACAACACATATTACACTAAATGACAATTAATATCCCATTCTCACTAACACCAACACACTGACCAACCCAAACGGAAAAGATAAAGCCAACACCAACACACTGACCAACCCAAACGGATAAGATAAAGGCATAAAGCCAAATTCAAAAAGATAAAAAAAAGAGCCAGCCAATCAGAGATGAGAGACCCACAGTGGGTCTCTCATCTCTGATTGGCTGGCTGACTTAATTTGTAGTGAGACAAATAGGGAGAGTTAGAGAGCCGTTCAATCTATTTCATCTCATTTTTCATTTGAGAGTGAGATAAAGACTAAAGAGAGAGAGACTGAGAGAGAGTTAGAGAGAAAAAAAACCTTGAGGGAGGGCCGGACCGGAGGGAGCACCGGAGCGAGCAGATCAGACGGGCGACGGTGATCTGCGAAAATTTCATTTCAGTGAGAGTGAGATAAAGAGAGAGAGACTGAGAGAGAGTTAGAGAGAAAAAGAGAGAAATTACCTTGAGGGAGGGCCGGAGGGAGCAGAGCACTGAGCACTGACCACCGGAGCAGAGGCAGAGCTCCGATCTGCGATCTCCAATATCGGATCTACGATCTCCGATCTGCGATGAGGGGAGACGACGACGGCGACGTGAGTTGCGGCGACAACGACGAGCAAGCTGCTGCGGCGACGACAGCGACGTGATTGTGGTCCGTGGGTTTGGTTTGCTGGCAGAGTGGCAGGGGCAGTTTTGGTTTGCTCTGGGTTTTTTTTTTTTTTTTTTTGTTTGATAAACACCTCTGTCTTTGTTTGCTGGATTTTGTTTTGGTTTTGCTCTATATATTGCTGTATCGGGGATTGGATTTCTCTGCCAGCGACGTGATTACTTGACTGATGGGTTTGATTTCTGATTTTCTGTATCGGTGGTTTTTTTTTTTTTTTTTTTGGTTGAGAATCTGTGGGCTTGCCGTGAGCGAGCTACCTCTGTAATGGGCTCGCCGTGGGCTTGGCTTGCCGTGGGCTTCCCTCTGTTACATTTTTTTTTTTTTTCAGATTTTAGTTCAAATTTTTTTTGGGCTTTTTTTTTTTTTTTTTTTTTTTAAATTTTTCTTGAAAGTAGAACAGATAAATTTTTTTTTCCTAACTTTTGATTGAGGGTGTTCCTGGGCTGGGAGTGGGCTGGGAGAAATGGATAGGGGGGGCTTGCTGTTTAAGGTTGGGGGGGCCAATTTATTTTTTCTTCATAGGCTAATGGGAAATTTTTTTTTTTGCAGGGGCCACGGCCCCCCCAAGCCACTACGTGGCTCCGCCCCTCTGCTACTGTAACTAACAAAGTATCCCCCTGTTCTACCCAGACCTTCAACAACTCACCTTTATTATTTCTTACGAAACCAGAAAAACTTCTCTTTCCTTCCCTCCAAGCAGCATCATAAGTTTCCTCAAGTCACAGTGGTCCCACTGTTTACAGTCACTAGAAATAGAAAATCGATTGTCATAGGACCCATCGTGTTATCCAACGCTCTTCTGGTCCTATTTTTCATTTGATAAGTGTTACGTTCACAATATTTTTACAACAAATTATAGATGGTTAGTAGTTATTAATTCTAATTTGAAGCTACTGTTTCTCTTCCATTCAGTGAGCCTCTCGAAGGAAGTGGACCTCCAACCCAATAGACAATAATGGACGGTGAACCATATCCACTTCCATACATAATCTATGTTGCCACAGCTAATAAAGTAAAACAATGGTGGGATATCAATGCTCTCTATCTCTTTCTTTTGTTGATTCTATTAGGAAAAATAAGAGTAAAGATAATACATATCTACCTTTTAATGATCAAATCAATCACGACTAGGTAACATAACCATCGCATCTCTCTCTGTCAAAAAAAAAAAAATCACATTTGTAGACCAAACGCAGGAAACTTTTTATTTGTGTTATGTTGATAATATAAAAATAACTATGGTCTAGGGTAGGACAACCAAACCTAACATAGTGCCTGCGTTTGGATAGCAAGTTTTCTTACTCAAAGTAAAGTTGCGTTTTTTGTTTTTTTTTTTTTTTTTTTTTTTGCCGCACTTGTTGACTTTGGGGACAAAATTTACTGTGCATAAACAGTGCGTGCACTGTTCACGTACTGTTCATGCACTGTTTATGTATTACAAAATATTAAACATAGGTCCCACGATACTATTTACACATTTAAAAATTATTTTGCTACAGTGTTTTCAGCAACAATCAGTTTTCAGCAACTTTCAATAACAATAAGTTGTATCCAAACGGACACACTATGATAGTACAATAGCACACTCAACTTTGGCCTATCTGGATCCGGACGTAATATTTTAACAAGCTCACCTCAAATTTTTAACTTTTAAGTGAGTTTATGGATCATGACAAACTAGCTTGAGTTGGGATTTTAAGTGAAGTCAAAATTTTATTTTTAAGGGAGAAAATTAAAATGTAATGATTAAATTTTTAGAATACTATATATTATATATATTAAAGCAGTATAAAATATTAAAAAAATATATCAGACACTTCTTATCTTTGATAAATTATCAGGGAAGTGCTAAGTGGGTATAAAAGGAATATAAATATTATGGGGGTAGAAAAACTGGAGTAGTGGCAAATTATTTTTTCCCTTATCAAGAGAGATGTCAGTCCGTCCACCGACCAACTGTATCAACGTTTCTTTTCAAGCTTCTTGATACTCGCTTCAACATAGTCAAAATCGACTCAAGTTCCAAACTCAATAGTTTTGTGCTGATCCAAGACAATAATAAGACTATGGGAGTTCGGGCTGAGATATTTTTTGACCAAGTCCTATTCTGCAAATGGATACCTTTTGTGTCTATATATCATAAACTATATTCATAATAAGATAATTATTGAGATGTATATGCTAATTCTGTTGTGAATTAACAATTACTGGGCCATATTGCTTTTATTTGGATTTCTCTGGAGTGCTTGTTTTGTGTCAGTAGGCGAGAGTGCTTGTTTTGTGTACAGACTAGTTCAGCGAGGCCCATTTTGTAGAAGACATGCATTCTCAAAGTTCACCAATGCAAGAAGACCCTATTGAGAACATTCTAACTTAAGTTCTTGGTAGCCAGCCTCATTTTTTGTTTTAATTTTTAATTTTAGAGATCGATATGTTTTTTGCACATAATTCATATGTTGTAAAAAGTTTGGTTATAACTTTGGTTGTAGGCTTGTAGTTAATGACTACAACTCCCATTTAAAAAATTAATATGATTACCTAATTTGAAAATCTAACCGTTAGATTGCATGTTCTTTATATTCTTAACACGAATTTTAAATTTTGTACCAATCGGATGATATTTGATCCATCAACTTAATTTTTTTATGTATAATTTTATACTACAAAAAATTTGAAATTTTAATATTTAATTGATGACATAACTATTGACCTTTGATATTTTGAAAAATTTTGCAAGCATGAAATATATTAAAAAAAAAAAATGTAATCCAATAGTGAATTTCTCAAAATTCAAACCCAATAAAAAAATAGAAATGCTATGCCCACAACATTTCACAACACTTTTACAACAAATCTTAAGTGACAGTTGTTACGGGGGCTATTATTGGTGGGTAAGAAAGTAATTTCAGTAGTGAATTCAAATTAAAAACTCGTAACAATTTGCCACTTAGAATTTGTTGTGAAAATGTTGTGGATGTAGCAGTAGGGATGACAACTTTGCCTCGCCTCGCTTGACCCGCCCCTCCCCGCTTCGCCCCACGCTGGTTTTCGCCACCTTGCAGAGGTGGTGGTACAAGATGGGGCAAGATTTCAGCCTCGCACCACGGGGCGGGGCGGGGATGGGTTTAGACCTTTTAGACCCAACCTGCCCCGCCCCGCATTGATAAGGGTAAATTGTAAATTTTTCATATCCTAAAATCCTACTATTTAAACAAACATATCATTAGCTTATTTTATTCTACCCAACAAGGCTTTTTGCCTCTTTTTTTTTTTTTTTTTTTGCTCTAGCAAGGTTGGAAATAAGGTACCAATTTTAACATTTTTTTTTTTGTCTTCATTATAAAAAAATTATATACTATTGAATCATTAATTTTGTATTATGAGATTTTTGTTTTTGTTGGGATATTGTCTTGTTAAACACTTTAATAATATTATTCAATTTTTGCTAAAAATTAGTTTGATTTAATGGGATAAATTTATTTGTAATTTCAAATATATTTTTATTAACAAAACAGGTTTTACTGAAAACAATTGTAATAGTTGTGGGCAAATTAACAAGAAATAGAGTTTTATGGGGTGGGGCGGGCTTCGCAAGGCCCCAAAAGGCAGGGATGGGGCAAGAAAATTTTCCCCGTCATGTGAAGCGAGGCGAGGATGGGGTAAGATAAAACCATGTTGGGTGGAGATAAAGACCCCATCCTTTGGACCCGCCCCGCCCCATTGCCATTCCTATGTAGCACTTCTATAAAGAAATGACAAAATTTAGTTATAAAATTGGTTGTAGTCTAATGCTACAATCTTACTCAATAAAATAAATATTACTACATATTTTGAAAATTTAACCGATGAATTGCATGTTCTTTATGCTCTTAATACACATGTCAAATTCTGTGTCAATTGGATATTATTTATTATATGATTTATAAGCTTATACTTTATGCATAATTTTAAATTTCAAAAATTTGCAATTTAAATAATTTATTGATAATATAACTATTAAACTTTAATTTTCTAGAAATTTTGCAAGCATGATGGATATAAGAAGAAGATGTAATCCAATAGTGGATTTATCAAAATTCACCTTAATAAAAAAGATATTGAGTAAGATTGTAGTCTTAGATGTTGATGATACACATAAAATTAATAGGCTGAATGCTTCGAGTTTCAATGGATTAGTAGTTGCTTGGAAGGCCTGAAAAGAGAAATGACACAAGATCAAAGGAGACCGGGGTGAACTGGCCAAGAACCCTCCAATGCTTAAGTTAGTTTTTCTCTCTTAAACTCAAGAATTCCAACTTTTGGGGAATAGTGAGAACTTTTGTTTGATGTAGATGAGTCTTTATCTAGTGAGCATTTGAGCGATTACTTGATTGGTAACTTCCTCAAACCGTATGGAAGTTACAAGGTTCAGATAGAACTTCTATAACTGCTATAGAAGTTAGAAGATTTAATCTTATTTTCTATAATTGCCATTGGAAGTTGAGAGTTTAGTTAGTGAGCAGTTAGAGTGATAAGCATGGATTTTGCTTACACTTCAAAACAGTAGAACGTAATACAAAATATAAGTTTTCGTGTATGAGTTTATTCTGAAAATATTCCCGAGTGTTGAAGGGTCGTCCATCTGCTTTCATGTCTGGGCGACTTTCCTTAGTCTATACGGCCTCCTCATACCGAACATTTTTACATTAGGACAACCTATGAATGATACAATGGACGAGTAGGAGCAAGCCCAATCGTCGTGTTTCCTACCTTCTCTGGACGACAACTCAAGGACAAGCTACATTAGGTCTTTTCCTATCAGGTTATAATTAATTTTGTAGCTAAACTTTGTTAAAAAGATATTAAGTGAAGGTGGAGTTCTAGCTATTGGCTATAACCAAGCTTGTAGCTAAATTTGTCACTTTTATTTTGCCTTTACAGGCTGCAGAATTTGTTGGTTGCATTAATCAACCCCTGTTGTCATATAAGGAAATTCCCAGAAGAATCGGATGAGGAGTATTATTAGGGGATTATGCATAATTGAAAAGAGAAATTGGAAAACGAAAAGGACGAATTTTTGTTTTTGTTTTTTTTTTTTTGATAGTATGAATTTTTGTTTGTATAACAGAGATTATATATCATCCTTATACATATTTGGTTGATATATGCCTTCTTTTATTATGACCAAAAAAGGCTACAAATGAGGTTATCTTTCGGAAAAGAGACCCTATGCTAAAGGACATATTTAAGCAATAGTATATTCTTTCTTGAAAAGCTTGGATTCCGTGGAGTCGCATCACTAACTTACACTTTGTTCCTATACGACAAGTATTCCCTTATAAGCATCTGTCTATGAATTTATTGCAGAACCTAGTAGGCATTTAATTTACATTATTATGCGAATTGAATTTATTCATCCATTGGTATCTTCCACAAATATACTTTTGAAATGAGGCCATATTACCTATAATATCTTAAGGAAATAAAATACAATTTAGAATCTATAAATTTGGTGAATTGTCATTTTAGTACTCTAAGTTTAAATATAAATTTTCTCTTTTTAGTTTACTAAGTTTAAATTTGGTGAATTGTACTTTTCAAATTTTAAATTGTAACTAGGAAACAAAATTATGTGCTTTTGTTTTAAATTGTATATAGGATTAAAACCACTTAATTTTCTATTTATTATGAAGAGATATATAATTTCAACTCATCAATAAAAGTAATGTATTGTTTCAATTTTAGTTTTTTTTTTCCTCTATTAAAATAAGTGACAACTTCATTATAAAACCTTTGATTTAGGAGGATCGATAACATCAGTAAAAACTCTGCTCTTGAAAGGCACTAACACAACTCCTCTCATTTGCTTGGGTTATGCCAAACCATTTGAAAGGCTGAGCCAAGGCCCAAGGGCATAGTTTCTCACAAGATTAAAGATCAAAATTTTATAGAAAAAAATAATTAAAAATCAGAGATGGTAGGGATCTAATTTTAGCCACCACATGTGGTGGTTCAAACCCCCATACAGCACCTAGACCACACCCTAAACAAACTAAGTACTGAACACTAACTAATCTCCCTAAATAACTTAAACCAAACCCATAATTTCTAACATCAAAACCTAGCCACATCCATCAAATCCAAGTTAACGATCTTGATCAACCTGATGAGCTCGCATCTTTAACTTTGTCACTTTGCTTGGAATCAATGCGTTCATACTTATCAATACCCTAACCTTCTCTGTCGTACTCTACTTTTTGCGAAAGTTCCATGGCTCATGATGCTTGCCTTCTTCTTCTCATTGATGAGCTTGCATCTTCAACTTCGTCGTTTTGCTCGGATTCGGTGTGTTTATACTCACCAAAACCCTAACTTTTTTCACCGCATTCTCTGCCTTTTAGGTTTGATGATGTCGAAAAATCACTAGTGAGCCACATAGTCTTTGCACGCTCGAAACAATACCTGCACAATAAAAAGAGAAGATCTAACAGAGAGCGCGGGTGTGGCGCCGACCAAATACCATTTGAAGGTCAAGTTAGAACTTCTCACAACTTTAGAGTGCCAGAGCTGGGGTGAATTATGCGTACCTATTTTCTGAGGGTCTTTGGGTTTTTATAGTAGTGTAGAGCCAAACTCTTATGCTTGCATAACAAGTCTTTTCCTTATAGGGAAGATCTCCATTAATGTGCGTATATTCCAAAATCCTCCTCGTGTTAGAATTCTATTCATATTGGGACTCTATGGATTAGGGTTAATTGTGAGACGCAAGTCATTTCTATTTAGGGTTTCTTGGAGACCACATAATGACCAGTTGAGTGCCATGTGGCCCTTTAATCCGTCCACCCTATGCCTGTTCACATAGGATCCGTTCACATAGGATCCGTTCACAATTAGCCCATTTGTCTAGCACTGTCAAGTCCATCTAAGTGGATCTGTCACCTCCAGTTTTCTCCCTCTTCAGTTACCCCCCACCCCATAGGTTCGTCATCTTTGAGTGGAAGGACCCGTGGGGTGACGGTTCAATCCGGCCTTTTGAGGAACACCTCTAGCCTTGACAGGTTGGCCTAAGATCATTAATAACGAAGGATACATGGTGTTTACTGAATGGTCGCTCACTCGGATCGAAGTGTCCCTTCGTCTTCTATGCCATTCCTTCTATATAAACCAAACTCTCCCCTTATTTCTTTACTTTCTACTAAAATCTACGATCAGAGCGCACTCGTCATCCTTGTCAGATGATCATACCATTCAGCTGTTGCATCCGTCATCAATGCCTTTTACCGTCCAACTTCAATCTGGTAAGCATTCTTTTCCCTCTACTTGAAAACTTTTATGTGCTTTTTATTTTTCTAGACTTTGTACTACCGTCATCCATTATAGACCCGTCAGAGTATTAGGATTTACCGTCACGTGTAGGTCATGTCTAGTGCGTCGAGTCGTTTGTTCGCGACAGGGCAGACTATGATGAAGTGTACCCGTCAAGTCACAAAGACCCTGGCAGTTCGAGTGAAGATAGGAGTCTGTTAGCCAGTTCTCCTTCCTCAAGAGATGAGGGTTTGGAGATGGAAAGGCCAGAGGATGATGACGTTGTAGATGATGCTAAGCCCTCAATTCGATCAGTCATAAATCCTGATGGACTCAGGGAGTTCATCATGTTACTCATATGGATGGTCAATGACTTTACCTCTAAAATTAAAGAATCTCACTTCAAAACACGTAGGGAGATGTACCAAATACCCGTCAACGTACCCCTTCATCTACCCTGCATGTTAAAAAGGTGTTACTACGAGGGCGTCAAGGGCGTTGGGGTCTATGAGCAGATGCTGAAGGCAGGGCTTAGATTCCCCCTCAATTCACTTCACCATCAACTCCTTCAGTATCTAGGTTTGGCCATCACCCAGATCTCCCCAAATGCTTGGAGGGTCTTCCTCGGCGTAGAGGTTTTGTACGGGGTCATGTCCGACGAAGCACGTAGGCTGACGGAGAAATAATTCTTTCACTATTATCATCTAGATGAGATTGCTCAGTCAAAAGGCTTGTAGAGCTTTGTGCCTAGGAGCCAGTTGTTGAGGCTTGTGTGTGAGAGCCCGACTCCAACAGGAACTGGAAGAGTCGATATTTTTTCATGGAAGGTGATGAATGGATGTGTCATCCTGGTGACACAGATTATATGCCCATCGACAAAACATCGGGCATATTGCCCCCGTCTGGTATGAATCCGTCCATATTTAGTATATAGTTTTTAATTATTATATTACTAACCGTCTTCTTTTGTAGTTCGGGACCGTCCACAAGTTTCTTTAGAGGAGTGGAGCTTTCTGGAAAGGATTTTTAGCAAAACTAAGTTAGAGGAGAGGACGTGGGCAAAGTTGGTCACGCTAGACACCCTCCATTGGTACTGTGACAGGCCAAAACCAACAATAGCCGCCCGTCGATACGACGCTCAAGTTTGTCAACGTAAGTCCGTCACCCTATCTTTAGGTTTCTTGGTTTTTACTATTTCACTCTAACCATTCGTCTTCCTTTATGTAGAAATGGATGCTGCCAAGAGAAGGGTCGTCATTAAACAACAGGCAGTCAAAAAGAAAGATGTGGAAGGACAAATCCCTAAGGAGACGGGTTCATCCAACCCGTCCACAAAAAGAAAGCTGTCGGAGAAGCAAGGTTGCCTCCCCAAGAAACCCAAAACCAACTTGGAGCCTGTTGTGGGACTAGAGGCTGAGGAAACGAAAACGGTTACCCCTACCAAGCATGGAGCGGGAAAGGGTTTTATGAAGGGTCCGTCTACTACCCAAGAGAAGCCACCCGTCCTCCTCCGTGAAGATTCTAAATATGCTTTGGAGAAACTTTCGTCCATCATAAAGTCCAACGACTATAAGGACTTAAGTAACCATGCTATGGAGGCCATGAGGGAGACGAGGCTTTTTTGTGTTGCTCAGGTAAGTCATGTCCATCCATACGCTATCCTTTCCGTCCATTTACCTCTGTCACTAACCACCTTTGATTTCAGGCAATGGTGATGATGAAAGGGCTGATGGGATGATGCCTAAACCACGAGATGGTGCTAGACCGTGTAAGGGCGAGGGCCAACGAGATGGAGGACAAGCTAAACGGTCTTAAGGCTTGGAAAGTTGGCATGGAGAAAAAATTCGATATGTCAGAGAAGGCCAAAAAAGAACCTGAGGATCATATGGAGACCATGAGAAAGGCCCTAAAGGATAAAGAGAAAGAGATCAAGGATGCCAAGGACTAACTCTGTCAGGTAAAGGAGGCAGTGATCCATGAATATCGTGATTTTGATGCCCTCCTAGAGGAGCTCGAGATCTCCTATGCAGACGGCTTCAATGACGATGTCCGTCAGGCCAAGAAAGCTTATCCTGACGTTGACTTTTCTCTACTCAACATTGATGCCCAAGCCCAAGCCCCTGCTCAACCCATCGCCTCTGAGAGTATAGAGGATCTGTTTGCTAATGATGCAGTTCTTGGCGACTGAGAGTAAGCTCCTGTTCAAAGCCATGCTCAGCCCGTCAAGGGTGATGCCCGTCAGCCTAAGAATGTTGTTCAAGAGAATGATGAAAACACCCCCCTTCCTCAGTAATTTTTTTTTTAAGAATGGAATTGTAATTATTTGGGGAACAATCTTTTAACTCATCCGTCATGCATGCAAAACATTTCCCTTTAAGGGTGTTAAGTAATATACTAATATTTACTTGTTCTGTTATCTGTTTACTTTTATGACTTTAAACATGTAGTCAATGATAAAACAAAAACCATCTTTTAGATGGATCCGTCCTCTGATGAATGTGTAGTGCCAATTTTAACTTTACGTTGAACCCGTCTACTATAAGGATCTTATAATTATCCTCTTCAAGGGGGCCCATTCACTTGAGGACTAGTGAGGAACATTCAACTTTAAGTTGGGTCCGTTCTTTAGAATGAGCCCATCCACTAAGGGACTAGTAACATTAATCCAACTTTATGTTGAATCCGCCCGCAATATGGGCTTTATTTTAACTTTCGAAATGGAGTCCATCCAC
This sequence comes from Quercus ilex subsp. ballota, assembly GCA_032727855.1. Classification (NCBI taxonomy): domain Eukaryota; kingdom Viridiplantae; phylum Streptophyta; class Magnoliopsida; order Fagales; family Fagaceae; genus Quercus; species Quercus ilex. The sequence continues at coordinate 27,453,610 of CM064909.1, forward strand.
TTTGTGGATCTTACAATTTAAATCTGTCCACTTTCTACGCTTATCTGCTGGCTTTATAGTTTTATTCATGATTATAACGAGTCCGTTCTGTTTGAACCCGTCCACTATGTGTGCTTTGAAACCGTCAGTTCTGACTTGTATGCTCCCGGATGGATCTGTCCATTATAGGGACTGATTTTTATTCTTATTGGTTGAATCCGTCTGATTGAAGGATTTAAGGACTTAAATAATAACTCGTCCTTCTTAAGAACTTCAGAATATTTCATCCTCCTGGGATAAACCGTCCATAAGAATTTCAGTTATTCTATCCTTTATGGATGGATCCGTTCACATTATGGACTTGAATGATAACTTGTCCTTTTTATGAACTTCAAATAATCTCATCCTTCTAGGATGAACCATCCCCAAGGGTTTATTCCAACCTTCACAGATGGATCTGTCCAGTTTGCGGGCTTGAAAAAATTTCATAGAAAAATCACTAGTCATATCTGAATACTCCTCTTATTATATAGTCATTCATTTGTAGGATAGTAATTTTCCAGGGAGAAGCTTAAAAAGATACTTAAAAATTATTGTAGCAAAAATAAATTGTCTAAATAGTGAACTGAAAAACTGGAAAATGCAGCAAAAATCATCTAAAAGTAAACTAAAGATCTGGTGGATGTTGCTCTCCACATCTCTACTGGTAGTATTTTCGTAGGTGCTCAACGTTCCATGGATGTTTCAATTCTCACCCGTCTATCATCTCAAGGTGGTAGGTGCCTTTCCTTTGCCTTGATGTAACTTTATAGGATCCTTCCCAACTGGGGTCGAGCTTTCCTTGGGTAGGATCTTTAGCGACGCCCATTACCTTCCTCAAAACAGGTCTCCGACCTGGAAGTCTTTGTGTTTGACTTTGGGGTTGTAGTGCTTTACCATGAGGTTCTGGTATCGTGCCAACCTTTGCTCAACTGTTGCCCGGACCTCGTCCACTAGGTCAAGTTGCAGGCGTATAGCTTCATCATTCTTGTTCTCATCATAGTTCTCCACCCAAAAAATCACCAGTGAGACACACAGCCTTTGCACGCTCAAAACAATACCTGCACAATAAAAAGAGAAGACCTAACATAGAGCGTCGGTGTGGCGTTGGCCAAATACCCTCCGAAGGTCAAGTTAGAACTTCTCACAACTCTAGAGTGCCAGAGCTGGGATGAATTATGCGTACCAATTTTCTGAGGGTCTTTGGATTTTTATAGTAGTGTAGAGCCAAACTCTTATGCTTGCGTAACAAGTCTTTTCCTTATAGGGAAGATCTCCATTAATGTGCGTATATTCCAAAATCCTCCTCGTGTTAGAATTCTATTCATATTAGGACTCTATGGACTAGGGTTAATTGTGAGATGCAAGTTGTTTCCGTTTAGGGTTTCTTAGAGACCACATAATGACCAGTTGAGTGCCACATGGCCCTTTGATCTGTCCACCCTATGCCCGTTCACATAGGATCCATTCACTATTAGCCCATTTGTCTAGCACTGTCAAGTCCATCTAAGTGGATCCGTCACCTCCAGTTTTCTCCCTCTTCAAGGTTAGTCCCATGACTTGTCGCACTTGCCTTTTCTTCGATTGAAGCTACATCAAGATCAGTCTCAGAAGCTTTGTTCTTGATCCTTTCACCTAGATCCATACTGACAGAACCTAATGCCTCAAATTGAGCTTTCAATCTTGCTATTGCTCGAGATGAGGGGTTTCATAAATTTTGGGTTTTTGGTAAAATGAAATTTCATTGGAGTTTTTGATTCTAGTTCTGGACTTTTGGTTCTTTAGAATGAATGTGAAAAAGATTTTGGGGAAGAATATAGAAGTTGTTCATCCATAAAATGATGAAAAGGAAAAAAAATGGTTTAATTTATTTATTTTTACATTTTAAAGAATTATTTTATTTTTGGAAAGATTTATTAAGTTATTTAATTATATAAAATAATTAAATTAATGTAGCATGAGTTAATTCGGCTAAGTAGCACATGTGTAGGTTTTGTGTCATTTAACTAGTGGCAGAGCCAGGGAATTTTTTCAGGGGACCGGTGAATACATTTTTGTATAATTTTTATATTTATTACCAAATGTAAAAGAATATTAATGAAAAATTTCAAAAGTTAGAGGGGGCCATGGACCCCCCTTGGCTCCCCCCTAGCTCTGCCTATGCATTTAACGGACACATCATTACGATATTAACATAAGAACTACGATTCAAAACAAACCCTTAACGTTAAGGGAGCGAATCAAAATTTTTAAATATTAAGTAAGAAAATTAAAATGACACCAAACTTTAAATGTGTATTTTGTGTTTTAGTCCATTATAAAATACCTAATGTGTCATTAGAGCATTCCCAATGGCTTATTTATAAACCTTAAAAATGCATAATGGATTATACAGTTCATCCAAATCCACAAAAAAATCCCTTGCATCGGCTTACTCATTTTGCATCCAAAATTTACAAATTGCTATGATATTCTTCAAAGATACATATTCTTGTAGCCGTTGTGCAAACTCATATTTGAGTATTTTACTCATTGGAATTTGTGGCATTGGGTGGATTGAGTTTATAGCTGCCATTGTTGATGGGTGTAAAAAGAAATGGTATGGTGTAAATAATACTTATTATTTTAATGAGGTGTACTGCAAAATAAAAAATGAGATTAATGGTGTATTGTAAAATATAAAAAATAGCTATATAAAATAAATAAAGTGTCCTTTTTTTTATAGGAATAAATAAAGTGACTTTTAATAATGCAAAATGTTTATTTATTTATTTATTTTTGGGTATAAGCCAATAAGAATAATTTGGTTTTCAGCTCATTTTGAAAAAAGAAGTTTTACATCCACAATATTTTAACAATACTTTTATAACAAATCATAAGTGGTAAGTTGTTATTGGTTCCAATTTGAATAAATAACTTAAATTACTTTTGGCTCACCCGTAACAACCAATAATAATTTGCCACTTATGATTTATTATTGAAAATGTTATGAATATAGCATTTCTCTTTTGTAAGAGCACTTGCAGCAGTGGAGCTAAATAGCTATATAGCTATTTTAGATGTGCCAAAACACAAAAAACTCCTATGCAGCAGTGGAGCTATAGCTAAATTTTTTAGCTTAATTGCTACAGTGCATCACCCTAAAAAAAAAAAAAAAAAATTGCTACAATGCACATCTATCTATAGATGTGCACTATAACTCAGAGCTAAAAAAAAAAGGTAATTTTTTATTCCAACCGGGTGCAACTTGCTTCTTTTTTTATTCATTCTTTTATCACACCGGTCTCATTCACTCTCTCTCATTCACTGAAGCTCAAGTCTCTCAAGCTCACTCTCTCAACTCTGGTCACTTTGTTTACCACCGCCGGCTCGACCATCGTCAACGTCGACGTCACCGACCCACTAGTCGTCCTAAGCCACTGATCAGCCTCAGACCCACACCGCCATCCGCCTCAGACCCACTTCTCTTCCGCCGATCCACTTTAGGTTAGTTGTCTCTGTCTTCTTCATGTGGATGCTTTGGGTTTTTGATTTGGGTATAACATCAAAGAATGTGGGATTTTTTATTTGAGTATAACATCAAAGAATGTGGAATTTTTGGTATATGATATTTTATTGTTGTTCTGGATTATTGGCTTGGTGATTTTATGTTATGAGATTTCATTTTGCTTTGTATTAGTTGTTTTGAGTTGCTAGAAATGGATGAATACGGTAGTTTTTTTAGGATTCTTAATGTTCCATATTTGATTTTGGTAGATTGATGATGATTATGGTTTGGTAAGTGTGAGTGTGAGTACTGAGTAGAGATATTAAGATGGTTTGTGATATTGTATTGGTGGATTTTGTTGGGCTCTTAATGTTTTACATCTGATTTGGGTGGATTTTGTTGGATATGTTCTGTTGCATAAAACTAGAAACAGAGCACACATTTCTTATGGTCATTTTAATGAGAAATTGTTAGTTTGGTTTTGAGATGCTCAAAAATGAATTTGTTATTTTCTTTATCAGTGGGATTAAGCTACGTGTCAAATTAAGTATTTATGTATAATCATGTTCTATTGTTATAATTCTAAGTATTTTAAGTTTTGATATAAATGTTAGTTTGTGAATTTTTTGTGTGCAGGGAAGTTTACATTTTTTTTTTTTACTTTTATGGAGTCACATAGAGACATGAAGTTACGTACAGACCTACCATATTTCACGGGTATCATGAATGAGGATATAGAAATTGACTCACAATTTTTGGGAACGTCTTAAAATACTCTTATGTCAGTTTCTGGTTCTCCACCTCCACCTCAACCTCAAGTTGAAAATGTCTCTTCTACAAAAGGAAAACGGGGCTCTAACTTTAGTGTAGAGGAAGATAAACTCTTAGTGGTAGCATGGCTTAATACTAGTGTTGATGCCATAAACAGTAATGAACAAACACGAAGTATATTTCGTCAAAAAGTTTGGGAATTCTTCATGCAGTACAATACATCCGGTACCACACGTACTGTTATCTCCTTGCTAAGTTGTTGGGGAACAATTAGTGAAAAGACAAATAAGTTTGCCGGGTGTATGACTCAAGTTAACAGATATCATCAAAGTGGTATAACCGAAGAAGATAAGGTATAAATTATATTGCAATAGTGTTAACATGTCCATTCACCAATAGTTTGAAGATACTAATCATGTTATATTTCTTTTAATTTTTTTAGATTACCAATGCGAAGGCTTTGTATTTAGAGAAGCACAAAAAACTCTTTCTGCTTGACAATTGTTGGCTCATGTTAAAGGACCAACCAAAGTTTGCTGTTCCTAACAATGTTAAATCGAGATCATCCGTGCCTCAAACTCCGGAGTCAATATCTATTGGCGAAGGGGATTGTGGGTTCGGACTTGGTGACACTTCCAATTTTGAGAGACCTATTGGTAGGAAGGCCGAAAAGGCCATCTGAAAGAACAAAGCCATCGGAAAAGATGTAGGGGAATATTTGACCAAGAAATTGAAATTGATTGAGAATGTAACTCGATTGGAAGACGAAAAAATGTTTATTGAGAAGGAAAAACTTGTGATTGAGAAGGAAAGAAGTGAAGAAAACTTAAGATTGAGAAGGAAAGAGTCATGATTGAGAAGAAAAAATTCGAGATGACAGAAAGGTTAGAGGAGGAGAGAATTACAATGAAAGATACAAGTGGCTTGACCAGAGCACAAAAAGCTTTTTATGAACAACTCTAAGAGGAAATCATGGCAAGACGAAGTTCATGTAATTAATGGGTTTGATTGAATTTTGGATGTAGCTTAGGCTTTTATGTATTTTGTAGTGGCTTATGTAGGCCTTTATGTATTTTGGTAGTAAATTATGTATTTTGTAGTAGCTTATGTCACTCGACGTCAATCTTAAACTAGATGTATGTGTTTGTGTTGTGACTTGAAGTGCAATCTAACAAAGACTTTGAAGTGCAATCTTTTTTATCTTTTGTTAAGTTCTATTCGGTCTTGTGATAGGCATTGATATAATTCTTTGTAGACTGAAAAATGAAACTATTATATATCTTGCTGTAACAGCCACTATGAGTGTCTTTGATCCAATTATTTCTATTCATTGAACATTCCTAGTATCATATGCTTGGTTTTGAGATGACAGATCTTAGAATAAATCTATGAACAATGAGCATTCATAGTATTTCTTATTTTACTTGTCTTTTTAAAGTGAATCTATTTGTTTACCATTTATTAGTTTCTTGGTCCTACTGAGAGGAATTTTTATTTTTTGGTTATATACTTATATTTGATAAATGCTTGAAGGTAAGCACAAAATTGTGTTTGTGTTGTGACTTGTGCGTGAATTGGTTATATTCATTTTGTTGTGGCTTATGTCACTTGACTTTAATCTTGCATCTATAGTAATAATTGCTTTCCAATTGTCTTGAAGGTTGCATCCATGAATCATTATTTGTTTCGCAAGTTCCTTCTTGATGACTCAGATGAAGATGAGATAATCGAAGAACTTGTTATGGAAACATCACAACCTAAACATCGTCGTTCTATTTGACGTAATCATTTGGTAGGTAATGAGAGGTTTTTTCTTGATTATTTTGCTCCTACACCAATATATCCACCTGCTTTATTTCGTAGGAGATTTCGGATAAAGCGTTCTCTTTTTCTCTGTATTCAATCTAAGGTAGAAGCTCATGATTCTTACTTTGTCCAAAAAAGAAATACTGCCAACAAACTTGGTTTATCTTCATTACAAAAGATAACTGCTGCACTTAGAATGCTTGCGTATGGAGTATCGGGTGATTTGATAGATGAATATATGCGAATTGGAGAAACTACTGCATTAGAAAGTTTGAAAAAAATTTGTTACTATAGTAATTGATGTTTTCTTTGAGAAATACTTGAGAAAGCCAAACAATGAAGACATTGCTAGACTGTTAGCTCATAGCGAACGTCGAGGTTTTCTAGGTATGTTAGGTTCAATTGATTGCATACATTGGAAGTGGAAAAATTGCCCATCTACATGGAAATGTCAATATTGTGGTCATATTCGTGAGCCTACTATTATTTTGGAGGCAGTAGCATTATATGATCTTTGGATATGATATGTATTTTTTGGGTTACCTGGGTCAAATAATGACATTAATGTGTTAGAGCGGTCTTATATATTTAATGAACTTACTGAAGGACGTGCTCCTACAGTACATTACTCAATCAATGGTCATGACTACACAATGAGATATTACCTTGCTGATGGCATATATCCAAAGTGGGCAACATTTGTGAAAACAATCCCAGCTTCACAAGGACAGGAGTATAAATTATTTGCAGCAGCCCAAGAGGCATGTAGGAAGGATGTTGAGCGTGTATTTGGAGTGCTTCAAGCACGTTTCACAATTGTCCGTGGACCTGCACGCTTTTTCCATCTTGAAACACTCCAAAAGATCATGAAAGCGTGCATAATTCTCCATAACATGATTGTTGAAGATGGGCGGGATGATAATGAAGTGATAGACTTGGATTATGAACAAATTGATGGAATGGATAATCCTCCTCTACAAGTGTTACGTGAACAAAGTGATGAATTTATGTCATACATTGAGAGGTATGGACGCATTAGAGACTGAGAAATTCATTTTCAACTCCAGTCGGACCTCATTGAACATTTATGGGAATTGCAAGGCGAGTCGTAGGAACTTTCTTTTTTGTATGTTGAGAAGCATGAGTCATAGGAACTTGTGTGAGTTTGTGAGTTTTATTGTAATTTGGTTTGAGTTATGTATGTGAGTAATGTATGGACTACATTGTTCCTGCTATAATATGTGTTCTATTTTATATGTTTTCTTATAAAGTTCTTCCATTTCATAGTTCACATTATTCCAAGATTGCTTCCGGACAATTGAGACGATAATAGGCTATCATGATGATTGAGAAATTGTTTTAGTAAAAAAAAAAAATGTATAAGTATAATTTGGGGTTAAAAAAATCACTTGTTAACACTAGATGATTATTTGCTATAATGTGGTGGTAGCGGCGGTGGTGGCGTTGGCGATGGTGGCAGTGGCGGCAGTGGTGGTAGCGGTGGCAGTTGCAGGTGGTTGTATTGTTATTTATTGTAGTAGATATATTATTTTATTGTGATGTTTATATTATTTTATTGTGTTGAAAGTTAAAATAGATCCACTGCTGTAGCATGTATGTAGGTAAAATAGATAAAGTAACTTTTGGTTAAGCTAAAAAGCTAAATTTTTAGCTTAATTGCTGTGGATGCTCTAAAACACCAAACCTAAAAATAATGAGAAATGCTACGTTCATAATATTTTCATAACAAATCTTAGTTGGTAGGTTATTACAGGTTTTTCATTTAAATCCAACATTGAAATAACTTTCTTACCCACTATTAAGAGCAAGTAACAACTTGCCACATAAGATTTGTTGTGAAAATATTGTGTACATAGCATTTCTCATATACTTCCAGCGTTTCTTGACAATGACCATCGTCCAATTAATTTCTCTATTCCAAAACATAGGATCCATGGCCAACCTTAGATTCTCTCAAGATTATCTGATCCTATTATTTCAACGAAGCTCTTTAATGTCCCGTTGTCCAACCCTTTAATTACCATTGTTTACTACTTTGAAAAAAATTTAAGTCTTAACCAGAACAACAGGCTTTTCTGGAAGCCAATTTGCACGAGGAAATCGTATAGGATACAAAAAAGTGAAACAACCCAATCACAAAAAGCCACACAACCTAAATATTAGCTTTCCTTCCATCTCAAGATCAGCACGAGTTGAAAATCGAAGAGGCTAGTCTCTTCTTCTTTTAAGAAGTGCCAATTAATTAAGTAACAAAGTTCTTAGAGAAAATATGACAATTAAAATTCAAACACTAGGCAACTAAGAGTTTTAAAATTCAACTTGTTAATATTTTCTAGAGTTAAAAAAGAAGAAGACATTTTCAAGGTTTAAATTCTCCTTCCCTTAATCATCAAATTATAAAGGAATAATTTCATTCCTTATCAATGAGAATGAGATAGCCAAAAGTCTTAAAATTCAAATATCAGATAGTCAATTAATTGAGTTACAAAGTTCTTAACGAAGAGGTGAAGTTAAAATTTAAACATCGAGTTACCAAGGACCCGTTTGTTAAGAGATTTAGCAACGTTGTTTAAATTTTATGAGAATATGTATATGTGAAAAAATGTGTAGAAATACGTGTTATTGTGTTTAAACAACTTACCAAACGGGACTTAAGAGTCATAAAATTCAACTGGTTCATAATTTTTAGATTTAAAAGGAAAAGACATTTTCAGAATTTAGGCTTTGTTTGGTAGACTATCTAAACAACATATTTTTAGTTTTTAAACAATATTACACATATTTTCACACACTTTTTCACTCACATATATTTCAAAAAATTACAAACAATATTACTCAAACTTTTCTACCAAACGGGCCATAAAATTTCCCTTCCTTCAATTATCAAATTATCAAGGAAGAATTCCATTTGTTGTCAATGAGAATAAAATATCATAAAAATATCACAGACGAATAAAAGGATAAAGAAATTTGCAACACGTTTTTCAAGTTTATGGGCGTCCCCAAACGGTGACAGTGCCATAGAAAACTGGCAAGTGAATCTAACAGAGCCCGTACCATAAGAAAAAGGCCAATTGCGTTTTAAACAACACAGTAATGGCATGACCGCACCGCACCTGATCCTGTTGTTGTTGTCCACCTGATACGACATGGCCTTCTTCTCGTAAATTCCATTTTTGAGTCTGTAAAAAAGTCTTTTTGAGTCTGAGACCCAATCCAAACGTCTGCAAAAAGTCTCCACCGTGAATTCCGTCCAATCCCAAGGGCATTTCCGTCACTCCTGTCCCTCCTAAGCTTTTATTTTAAAATTGCCAAAAAAGTTCGCAACCCTATCCACTCCATACCTCTTTAACTTTTTGTAAATTTTTTTTACATAATAATTGATTAATTAAATGGTTAAATTTATTTTGTTTTAATAATTTGGTCAGAAACAGAAATAGAAAAAACTGAAAAAAGCCTCCTGAAGTCTACGTCTAGGCCAGCACGGGGACCATGTCCTTTCTCTCCGTTCTTTTTCTTGAGTCTTCTCTTCTTCTCTCTATCTATACTATCTCCAAACTTCAAACCCAAACCTGACATTCTTCAAAAACGTGCCTTCTTTCCCTCCCTTGAAAGTACTAGCACTCAACTTTGAGCTCTATCTTTTTTTTTTTTTTAAATTTTGGACGAAAATACCCTCCATCTTCGTAGAAAACTCTTGATTCTATTTTTCTACAGTCAAAGATCCCTCTGCTGCTAAATCAATATTCAGGAGTTTCAGATTCTCTCTCTCGGTCATGAAAGTTCTGCTCAGTGCAATACTATCAATAATAGCAATAGTAAAATAGCAGTGGAAAAAAAAAAAAAAAAAAAAATTAAAGTATGGATTTGATCGAGGGCGTCGGAGAGAGCTCGTCGCCGCCGCGGAGTTTCGGCGCTCACGATTTGCGAAACGACGTGTACAATCGATTGGTGGAGAACGGTCACGCAGAGGCGATGTCGAATCCTGAGTTTCGCGACCTCTTGGACGCTCACTTCAATCGCTTGCCCCCAAGGTACTCTTTCCAATTTCATGTCCCTTTTTTTTCCTTTGAATCTGTGTATTTTATTGTTGTAAACCTGATTGCGATCACTTTGTGAATCGGTTACGAATGGATATGCATGTATTATCAGTGTTAGTTATAGGGACAGATTTGTGGATTTTTTTTTTTTTTTTAACCAAGTATGATGACTTGGAAATTATTGTGATGCTGAAGATAACAAATTTGTGTTTCTTTCTTGCTGTTTTTGATTTCAGAATGGAATCTTTCAAGTCAAATTCCGTGTTTTTGGGAATGGTATTGCTTTTGAAAAAAATGTTATAAGAAATTGTGTTTTCATTTGAGAGATTATAGGAGGACTGTAGATTTTGAATTTGTACTGTCAAATGCATCACTCAGACGAAGAAGAACTGATAGACTTCAAAACATACTGTTAAAAAGCATTAGACCGTGTCGTGTTGAATGGCAGTGCACTATTAGCAACTAGGAAAACACCAACACAAGTAACCAAATTTTGATCACAGCAACTACACAAAGGAACTAGTTGACCAACACTGCAGAAGAAATATTCGGATTGATATGTAACTTGTTATCGTGGCACTTATAGCTGCAAAAAATGTCATTAGCGATACTAATCTTTAAAACCTTCTTGTGTGATTGAGGGCATTTCTCTCAAACCGGCCATGGTAGATGTGAGCTGCCCAAGCAATTTAAAGCAACAAGACTTAAAAGCTTTTACCCTTCATTTTTGTTATAGGGCAATCCAACTCTGAATTACAGCAACCAGGTCTTCTAAAAATCGATCGCACCTGTAAATCTTTCGTCCAAATATCTATTAAAAGATCCCTACTTTCTAAAGCAATTACTCAAAACCTGCCGGAAATCTCATTTATAACTTTGGTTCTTTTATTTATATTAAACTTTGTAACAATCTGTCTTTAATAACCTACGAAGCTATAAATGCCAGCCTAGGGATATACCTTGAAAATGGGATAATATAATTTGAGGGAGCTAAAGGAAGTTTCCCTTTAATAACTTCCAAGTTATATTCAATGTGTAATGCCTGACTTTGACGGCAGCGGGAAAAGTGTCATTCCTACTGACAGCAGGCAAATAATCTTTTTTATTTTTATAAGAAAGTGAAGACCGCTGGCAAATAATCTTAATCAAAGGACTCTGTATTTCCATGAAAATTCCAGCCTGATGGTAGGCAACTTCAATCATATCTTCTGAATAGCTTGTGAGCACTTTAGAATTGGCGGGGAGGGCTGCATTATGCATCATTTGTCTGTTCCAGATGACCTTTAGGGTGCCGATTGGCATGTCATAAGAATATGTTTATCCCTCTTCCACAATTGTGTTTTGCAAATGCTCTAGCAATTTTACTTATTTTTAACATCTTTCTCAAATTCCCAGACCATTTAGCAGGTTCCTTCACCATCCGAAAGCTTTGTCCTCTCAAAATAGGTTTTTTCCAAGCATAGAGAACCATATTGTGGAAAAGCTTAGATGTTTGTTAACATGGACAGAAATTTTGCATTTTTTTTCCAATTCAAGGAAAAGAATTTTTTTAAACTTTGAATATGTAATTTTAAGTAGTATGGTGAGGATAGTTATGTGTTGAATAAAGCCTTTTATCTTGTGGGTTGATAAACTAATAGCTTTACATTTTCTTTTTCTTCAGTTATGGACTTGATGTAAATATGGATAGAGTGGAAGACGTATTATTACATCAAAAGCTTCTTGCCATGGCAAAGGACCCAGAGAAGCGTCCTGTTTATCATATCCGTTTCTTGGAGGTTAAACCTTTCATTTGATTCAATAACAACATTTGGATTATTGTTTTTTGGTTAATTAAATTCGCTTCAAGTTCAAGTGGAGAACCTATCTCTTTTGACGCATTTGTTATGCACAATGAAGTGTTTGGAGAATATAGCTTGATTTAGGTTTTCCCCCTACTTTTCTTTCACATTAAATGATCATTAAAGGGGAAAAAAGAAACAAACAAGAAATGTTTGAACTGAGATATACATATGCTCTTGTTTCCATATGATATTGATAGACACAGACGTATGCATTTGATCCTAAATTTGTTTGATCTCAACTATATGTCTAAAGTGTTTAGGTAGCATAACATCAGGGCACTTAACACTGATAGAGATGTATATGTGTATTACTATTACCATATGCAGACAGCCCCCCTTCAGATTGGGTTATATAAGAAAAGCTGTTAGAAATAAGGATAAAGAGCAAGTGATTTCATGTGAATCTTTACAAATCAAAGTGGCAACTTATCGACCTTTGCTTGTTGTATGCTTGATTATATTGTGGAGTGCTGGGCTTAGAAATGCTATGGGCACTATAGTTATCAGTAAAAAATGTGTAGATTTGGAAATAATAACCTATCAAAAAAGGAAATAATCATATGAGGAGCACTGGTAGCAATGGCTATGTACTCCACTGTAATTTGGGTTGAGATACCTCACTAATTTTCTTTTGAATAAAAGGTGTTAAAATAAGGGCTTTTTTTTTATGAATGCATAGTGTGGAGTTTGATATGAGTGTCAGTTTAGTTCTTGCAAGTTTTCCTGATTTGAGCAATTAACACTTGGACTTTAGGTTTGTGACAAATTAAACATTTTGTTAGTATTTTCCTTTAAAAATTGATGGAGCTAATCACGTGATGTGCACATGTTTCTACCACATCTTCAATAATTTTGAAATGCCATTATTACTATGTACACCATCATGTGATTAAATCCATTAGGCTTTAATGGAAAACATTAACCAAAGGCTTGATTTGTCACAAACCTGAAGTCCATGGTGTTAATTGTTCAAATTGATACTCACATCAAAGTCTACTGGTGGTTTTTTGTAAAACCCCCTAAAAAGATCGACACATAAATCTATGTTAGTTTGGTGTTTTAAGGCTCCTTGGAGGGGTCTCCTTTGTATAGACAGCAACTTGGGGGATGATCCTTACATGTGACAATCTCATTAAGAGAGGCTACACATTACTAGGATGGTGCTGTATATATTGGTGCAGTGGAGAGATGATGGATCATTTACTCATACATTGCACTATTGCTTGTGATTTGTGGAGTTTTGTTTTTAGATCTTTAGGGGTTCAATGGGTGTTACCAAAAAAGTCATTGATCTTTTGTTAGGTTGGAGGAATAGGGTTGGCAAACATTCATCGGATATTTGGAACTTAGTCCTTTTATGTTAGATGTGGACATGGTGGAGGGAACTGAATCGTCATACTTTTGGGGATACAGAAAATTTGGTGACTCAATTGAAAATGTTGTTTAATAAATGTTTGCTGATTGTTCTTATTTGTGGGGTTTTACTGATAGTAGTTACGTAGCTAAATTTAAAGAGTCACTACACTTCTGCATATAATATCTCTTCCATATAATTCTTTAGGCTTCTTTTTTTGATAAGTGTATGTAAATGAAGTAGCCTTTTTTCAGTTAAAATATGTTGGCATTAGTATTTATGATTTGGAATGTACTTTCTGATAATTTGTTTTTTGTTTGATAATCATAATGTTTTATATTGCTATAACTTTATACATCTTTGTTACTCTTATCACTGCTTGGAATTTTAAAAGCAGCTTAGTTAATGTGTTGATATTGATATACTGTTTGGTTAACAAACATGGGAAATCAGATTACTGTATGTTTTTGTTAGAATATTGGGTAAAGTGATTAAATTTACCATTTCCTATCAAAGCTCTTGGGAGAAATGATAATTTATCATGGTATCAAAGCAGGTGTTCCTAAGTTTGAGTCCCTGTTTTCACTCTATATTCCATTTAAAAGTAAAAAATCCCATGTGTTGGGCTCCATTTATTAAAGGGAAGTCTGAGCCATATGTGAGAGGAAGTATTAGAATATTGGCTAAGTGGTTAAATTCACCATTGCCTATCAACTCAAATTTTGGGGAGAGCAAATAATTTATCAGTCTTCTTTGATAATGTTAATAGACAAAAGAACTGTAGTGACTTATTGAATCTTGTGTCTGTAATCTTTTTATGCAGTGTCTTTTATTGTTAGTCAGTAGTGTATCCATCAAGAAGTAAAAATATGTGTATATGAAAAGAGTATCAAAAGATTCCTTTTCTATCTAATAAGGTGTATATAAACATAGGTTGGTCATGTTAATAGATCCAGTTTTTAGGATTTCAGAGAATGCTAGTGAGTTTCTTGTAAGCTGCCAAGGAAGCTAATGTTAACACCAGTAAGAGAAGATGGTAATTGCACACTTTTCTTGCTGGCTATGAGGATCCAAAATAAATGTCTTCCCTTCCTTTCTAGGATGTCCAAAACTAAGTGTCCTCATTCTTAAAGTTGATGTATTCGTCTGTTAAGTTTCCCATCATACCCTTGCCACAAAAAAAAAAAAAAAAAAAAAAAACCTCATTAAATGTCATGCCTTATCCCCACTTCTTAAAGGACATTATAGGCCAATGAGCTCTACCTAAACTAGCACCTCCTCCCATTGTAAGTTCTTAGTGGAGGGTGAGGTCATGGGTGTATGTGTAACTTACCAATAAAAATATATTTTATTCATTATCACGTGCCTTTTTGATATTCTATGAATCAAAAGAAAAAAAGAAAAGAAAAAAAAGACCCTCATGTCAATGAGATAAAGTAAAAAAATTGTCCTGGAAAGTAATTTAGATTTTCTATGTTATATATTTATTATAGAAGCTTGTGCTCTTCAGTACGTAATCATTGTTTGCAAAAAATTAATTTAATTTTTTCCGCCGCTTCAGTGAGAGGATCTATGTCTCTATTTGTGTGTCTAGAGCTACACATATATAACCCTTGTAGGTAACTTAGTATATGAAACTTCAAATTGTTTCTAATCGAAAATATTTCAATCTTTTTATTTTGCAGGATCTTGAAAAATATTATTCTTAACTTATTTTATCTTGCAGTGATACATAATTTATTGAAGCAATACATTGTTTATTTTTAAATATTTTTTAATTTTATGTATTGCTGCAATTTGCATGATCTGTGCTATCTTATCTTTTTACAGTCCTGCTTTTTTTTTTTTTTTTTGGTTATATATATAAAAATAAATAAAATAAAATAAGAAAATGTATTTAAATTAAATGGCCACAAAAGGAGCTTTTTCTTCTCTGGTTAGCGCTGATGAGTTCTCTAGCTCAAACGGCACCTCCTCCTCCCTAAGAAAGGGTGGAGGGTAAGGTCGTGGGTTCAAAACCTACTTGGTGAGTGTGTAACCCACACCTCTCCTCTTCTTTTCTTTTTCTTTTTTCCATTCCTTGAAGGTTGCATGCGTAAACTTACCGATAGTAAAAAAGAAAAGAAAAAAGAGAGTAACCTGTATGTCTGATTAGGCATATGAGTTTCTTCTAAAATAATTGAAACCCATTCTGTCCCCACACGTGCATTCTCACTTTGATCCTGCACTGTTATTTCCAGTTCTTTACTATTTTCTTCTTATCCAAAAAAAAGAGAAAAAGTTCTGTACTATTTTCCTGGTCAAGCCAATTGCATGGTGGGCCAAATGCATACATTACATTTTTCCCAGACACATGGCCTAATTTCTATTTCTCATGCTCAGAATCCCCTATTTTCTACCATAGATTTAAAAATTATATATTTTTTGATTGATTTGTAAGTGTAATCTTTATATGGTAAACCTCTTTGGAACATACAACAACCAAGCTTTAGTCACAAAATTTTGGGATCATATATGTATTCTCAATAGACTCAGAATTGGTCACATGAATTCTTTTCCACCATTTTATTCTATCTGATGTCATACCCTCTGTTACCTCCTCTTAGGAACATATCAAAGTTTGTGTTTCATATCTGCTTCTAGTTAATGGCTAGCTTTGAATTGTTGTTGTTGTTGTTGTTGGTAAGATTTGATCTGGCCCAATGCATGATCAAGTTTGCATGCCATGTAATCTATACAGAGAACTACAATCTAAGTGCACATGCTGATTTTTCACTCTATAAATTTAGAAATCCTGTCTACCATTGTATGCTAAAACCTTGGAGAATCATACTTCAATGAACATTGTATTTTGTTACCCTATGGAATATTGGTTTTGATCTTTCCTTCTCTTTGCTTCGAGCCATGTACCTCAAAAATTTTCCCCTTGTTTGCTTCTCTATTTACTCATGTTAATCATTTTGAATTTTTTTATTTTTCTCTTTTTGGGCAGAGTATGCATACTAGAACAGATAGTGATGGTGATCAGCAAGTTACAAGTGCTTTATCTACCTCAAGGCCATCTTGTGATACTTCTGATGAAGGAGTCGTGCCAACACATAAGAGGTATTCCACGTTTGCTGGTCCTACCTATGTGCTTGCTTGCAGTCCTCTTTATTTATAGATTTACTTTTTACTTGATGAAAAAGTGGTCATCTTTCTCATTTTTTGTGCCTGTATGGTTCCAGGGACTGTAGTTCTAATTTTCAGGTTGTGTTTGTGTTTGTTTGTTTGTTTTTTTCCCTGCATTACTTATTAGTGTCATTTCTGAATTAGAATCAAGGATTGTGCGATCGACTTTGAACCTTGCTCTAAGCTTGAGGACCTAAATTTAGATGTTAAAAGGAATCCCGAAGACATGGAGGAGAGATATCTTACAAAGAACCATTCTGGAAGGTACCACAGCAAATCTTTGTTGGCATTTCTTCTGTTTCTCTGTTATTTCTGAATATTTAAGGCACCACTGTCATTTATTATCCTATGGATAAGCAAGATTGTCCTACTTTTGAGAACATTTACGGGCAATTGGCTTTTTGTTGGTACAGTGGTTTTAATATGCAGTACTTTGATAATTTCCAATATGTTGCTCTTTGATACTTTTTTCACTTACAGAATTAGGGTTTTATTTTATCAGTAACCATTTCATCTGAAGTGAAAGGTCATATTGAAATTGAAGCATTGGCAGTGTGATGGAGACAGCATCCTGATATAATAATAAAGGTTCAATAATTCTACATGCTTGGGTGATTCACCCATTTAGATCTGCCCCTGCACTACTAATGAAGCAAACACCACTCCCTATTTTCTGGCCCCCGGGAGAGGGGGGGGGGTTGGTGTGGGAAAGGAAGTTGGAGAAAAGCTCTCTGATGTCTTTTTCCTGCAATAAGTAGAGTGATTGAAAGTCCCCTGTAATTAGTTGATACATGATTTGATCCTCAGGTTAGCATGTGGAGTAAATATTGCAGACTTTCCATTTTCCTAGTATATGTATCAATCAAATCTTGTTCTTGCTCACTTATTTGAGGCAGAATTAGCTAAAATGTCTCATCTTCATAACCTTCTCAACAGTGAAGAAGTTCTTTGCAACAAAAAGTAGTCTGAAACACTATATGCATTTATGCTGTCTGTAAAATCACTGGACGTAATTGTGGGTTATCAATCAATCAAGGAGCTGGCACAAGTCAGCAATCTCTTCTGTCTGTTTGTAGATGACTAGGCTTTTTAGTGAGGTCTTTAACTGGTGCTTGGCCTGTATGTTGCAATCCGGTGTAGTTGTTTCGGGGAATGAATGAAGTGGTTTATACCTGTTATGATGCCATCTGGACAGAATCATCAATTGGTTCGCCTAGGAACCATTTGTCTCACTAGGTTCATTAAAAGTTCATTCAGCATTACTTGCAGTTCACATTAGTGTTTTTGAGTTTCCTTTTGATGTTTAAAAATGAGAAATGTCTCAAATTAAACAACAGATATGTTTAGGATCAAGAAAATTAAAGGGCATTTTTTGATGCAGTGGTCCCATAAAATATGGACAAAGTTTATACGCAACCAGTTTTGAGGAATTCCTCCAAACTGGGTTAGGTGGCACATTTTGAAGCTGACATCTGTACTAAATCAGTCAAGTTTACCAAACACTCTAACCAGTCAGACAGAAAACAAAACCCCAACCCCTCTCTCTCTCCACCAGCCTCTCCCCTCACCCAACAAAGGACCACCACAAGTCCACAACCCCAAACCATACCACCACCACAACCACCAGCAAAACAAATACCACATAAAAATAAAACACATTAGCTGAAAATGTTAAGAATAAGACGTCAAACAAATTTGATATGCCAGTCTTGGATTAATAATAAACATGCATGTCATTGTTTATGTAATATATAGATGTATACATGCAATGCTTTGAAATAAAGCTCATATCTTTAATTTTAGAATTTTAAAAAGAAAAACTTATTCTTGTAAATTTTTTATTGTGCTTAAGCACTAAGACATCAAACGTGAATGTAAATGAAAACATAATAGGCGAACTGTAAAATGTAGAATAAGTCATGGGAGGAACAGTTTGGAAGAGAGATTTGACTGTTTTTTATCCTTGAACATGAGAATAGAATTCTTATCAGACAGAAAAAGTAGAGCCTCGTGTTTCTTTTGTGATCTGCCGAAGGCATATTTACATACCTTTGACCCATAATCCTCTATTGAGTTGAGTTGTTTCTGCATTATGTTTTCTAACTGTCCTGTTTTAGAAGTATTATGGTATTTATTTATGGTTAATTATAAAGTGTCCCCATCTTTGAAAACTGTCACTAGACCTACTTGTGTTTTGGAGTAAAATGTAATCATCATATTTTTTGCCTTGATGGATTCTCCTACGTGAATTGCACGTGCTGCATGAAACACAAAATTTATCCCTCAGTTGGCCCTCATAATAAAATCATCATTTTTTGGCCTTGATGGATTCTCCTACATGAAGTGCACATGCTGCATGAAATACAAAATTTAGCCCTCGGTTGGTCCTCAGAGGGTGTGGCAACAGAGCTGATTTGTTAAAAAATTAAGAACAAAAGTGTTATACTACCTCTTCCATGAAGCTTTGAGCCATATTAAGGGCCAATTGATAGCTAAATTTCGTGTTTCAAGGGTCACGTATAATTCATGTGGTAGAATCAATCAATTGGAATGGAAAATATGACAAGTTTCTTTTTACTCCAAATCACAGGAAGGGGTAGTGATGGTTTCCAAAAGATAGGAAGATAATTTGTAATTAACCCTAATCTCTGGGAGATAATTTATAATTTATTCAAAGATGAACTTTATGGTGTAAAACAACCTTTACCATCTTTCAGTAAGTTAAGTTGACTGTTGGTGACATACAATGCAGGCAAGAACTTTCACCTGTTCCAATACATGAAGTAATATTTTCTACTACTGACAAGCCGAAGCTTCTAAGTCAGGTATGTTGAGGTGAAACATATTAATTTTTTTATTATCAAAGTTCATATTACTTTTTCAGGTTTATTTTCAGTTTATTTTTATTAGAATAGTGGTTATTAAAATTTAATATACAACTCTTTTGGGGTCAGTTGGTAGTTTATCGCATTATCGGAGTAGGTGGTCTTGAATTTGAACCGTGTCTCCACTCAACTTCCATTTTAAAAAAGTTAAAAAAATCTCACATGTTGGGTCCTACTTTTTTTTTTGGGGGGGGGGGGGGTGGGGAGGAGGGGGGCTCACTCATGATAGGGATTGTTAGAATATTGATTAAATTATCAAAATTCACTTTCATAACAGCTTAAGCTTTTGGGATCAAGTTATAGTTTATCAATCTTCATCATTGTCATGGTTTTATATGAACTAGTAATGCTCTCAAATGAAGCAACTAATTTATGACTGAGGTTCCCTAAGCCACTTTTATATCCAATATTTGTGTTCAAATTTTCAAACACCTATTCATTATTTTTCTTGTATGAGATGAACTTGATGTAGTAATACTCCTAAACACCCATCTCCCCCCTCCCTCTCCCCCCCCCCCCCCCCCCCCCCCCCCCCCCCCCCCCCAAATCCCCTCGTAAAATAAAAAATAAATTTTTAAACATAATTCCATGAGTTTAAGATCATAAACTGAGTCCACTGAGGGCAATTCTTCTATTTGGTTTGTGGTGGCTTCGGTATTTTTACTATAATGTTTTCAATTTAACAATTACTCTTGGTATCTTTTTTTTTTTTTTTTTTTGATAAGCAACGTAAGAATATTATTAATAATAGAAAAAGTACCAAACCGAGTACGTTAAGGATGTACTATAGGGGCACAAATCAGGAAACAAAAGTACAATGGTCAAGAAAAATAGGAAAGGAAGAACAAGAAAAATGAGAAAAGACCACACTCCATTCATAGAGAGTGTGCAAGAATAAAGACTTAATATCTAACAAAGAATATTCACAATCCTCAAAGCTTCTAGTATTCCTTTCACGTCAAATGCACCAAATCAAGCAATGAGGCACTAATTTCCAAACATCAATGTGACGATGTCGCGCAAACTTTCCTTGCCAAGCCTCAAACAACTCAAGAACAATATGAGGCATAACCCATAGAATACCAAACAAGCAGAAAACCAAAGAACACAACTCCCAAGCTATGGAGCAATGAAGTAGAAGATGATCTACTGACTCCCCACAACTCTTACACATATAGCACTAGTCAAGCACTATTACACGTCTTTTACGAAGGTTGTCTTTTGTTAAGATTTTACCTAAGGAAGCAGACCAAGAAAAGAAAGCCACCTTTAGAGGAACCTTCAAGTGCTATATCATTCTCCAAGGGAAGGAAACAAGATTAGGAGGATAAAAGGAGCTATAATATCCTCTAACCTCAAAACCTCTATTCCTTGCAGGCTTCCAACAAACTTCTTTATCTGGGCCAAACCCCCGCACTGTCGAAGAATAAACCAGCCCCATAAACCGATCAAAGGCTTCTTCTTTCCAATTTTGTGGTGGATGACGAAATTGCACATTCCAGTGAAACCTCCCAGCAGACCAACCCATAACTTCAGCCATCGAGGAATCCTTTGACCTACTAAGACAATAAAGCTCCGAAAAAGCCTCTTGGAAAGTACAATCCCCGCACCACACATGCTTCCAAAATTTCACTCTAGTACAATCCCCCACATCAAATACAAGGAGTTTCGAGAAGTTCAACCAGCCACTTCTAATGTATCTCCATAGGCTGACCCCATAAGGACTTGCCACCTTTTTTGTAGACCAACCACCCCAAATATTCCCATATTTTGCCTCAATAACCCTCCTTCATAAAGCATCAGTCTCCATGCCATACCTCCACAACCATTTTCCTAGCAAGGCACACTTAAAGCTTCCCAACTGTCTTATACCCAACCCTCCAACCTGCAAAGGCTTACAAACCTTGGCCCAATTAACTAAATGTATTTTAGGTTCACCACCAATCCCATTCCACAGATTATCTCTCTGTAATTTCTCCAAACGCTTTACCACCTTACCCGGTAAAGGAAGAAGGGAAAAAAAGTATGTAGGTAAAGACGAGAGTGAGATTTTAATGAGTGTCACCTTACCCCCTTAGATAAATACATTCTCTTCCAACCTGCTTATCTCCTCTTCATTCTCTCTAGGATAGGATTCCAAATAGATAAATCCTTAAACTTTGCACCTAATGGAAGGCCCAAATATTTCAAGGGCAAAGAAGATTGCCCACACCCCAACAGACCAACCAAAGCCTCCAAATTGTGCACCCCACCAACAGGTACCAACTCAGATTTTTCCAAATTAATACGAAGCCCTGATACCTCCTTAAATCTAGGTGTGTTTATACTAAGGTTGCATTGGGGGCAGGGGCTGATTATGCTGAATATTGTGATCCGATAATGGGGGTAGTTGAGTTGTAGACTTTGGAAGATTAGGGTTAGACAAGACGAGAGAGGACTGAAGAAGGAAAAAGATTAGAAAATAGTATACTTACATACATTCATACATATTAGAGTGATATGACATGATTACAAGAATATCCTTGAGGTAATACAAGGATAACAAGTCAATTATAAAATAATTATGTAACCACTAATTTTAACAGAGGTGGATGAGCCCGAAGGATGGGTTACAAAAAGGTTTTGTAGAAGGATGCCATAATGTTTGCGGTGAGTGTTGCTGGAAATGGTTGAAATTTCATGGCCCTTGTGGTCTGGTTGGTGGTGGTAGAACAGGGGGTTGGGGTTAGGGTGGCTGAGTTTGTGGTTGAAATTGGTAATGGTGACCACAACCACTGTGGGCAGAGGTCCTGGAAAGGTCATAGACATTCCCTTGGAGCCTCTAAATAAAGGGTTGACACTTCTCCCCAAATCTTTCCAATAGAATGCAATTCATTTGGATGAGCTTATTTTATCATAAAACATGAAGTAGTACTTGTTAAAGCATCACCTTTTGGTGATATAGTTGTACTTTTGTACAACAAACAAAATATGCTGATGTGAATAAGCTCTTCCAAACACACGCTAGATTTGTTCAATTCACCCAAATCTTATATTTCTTTTATTTTAAAACTTTTATTTTTTGTTTTATATATATATATATATATATTTTACGTTACTTGCATTGAGGGAAGAAACAGATAGGTTCATATCAAGTTGGATTATAGACATATTGTTCTTGACAAACTACAATATGTAGTTCCTTTTCTGAACATAATTTTATAGCATTAATTATCTTTTTACTTATCAAAAAAAAAAAAAAAAAATAATTTTATAGCATTAAGATAAACTTACAGCCTTCAGTTTTCTGACAAACTCCATTGCCCTTCAAGAATTATAACTACTATGAGAACTACAAACTGGAAAAACATCAAGACTGAAGTTTAATAACCAGATGTTATTTTCTTCTAGCTTTCTGCATTGCTTTCGGATATAGGACTGAACATCCGTGAAGCACATGTATTCTCAACAACTGACGGCTACTCTTTGGATGTGTTTGTGGTGGATGGGTGGCCTGTTGAGGTACTTATCATATTCTATTGATTTATTGTCTTTCACTTTGCCATTTGTATTTTCAGGATTTTGTTTCTCCGGTGTTATTTTTCTCTTTACATATTTTGAATTACAGTTACTTAAAATCTATTGCCTTTCTTTGCTTTTTTCCAACTGTAATGCTCTAAATTTAATTGTTATAATGTTTTTCGTTAATATTATTCCTCAGTTGCATTATGATATTACTTTACATCAGTGGATGGCCACGTCGTCGTGGTTTTGTTTCTTCACTTGTAATGCCATTCAAAAAACCAGAAAAAGAAAAAGAAAAAGAAAAAGAAAAAAACCAAAAATTTCAATTTTGTTATTGGTTGTTAATTAAAAAAAATGGTTGTAATTAATTGTTGCATATTTGCAGAACAATTGATTCGTGTCAGTAATTATTTTTCGGCTTCTAGTTGAACTTCATTGAACATTGTCATACAAAGTAGTTTTTTGTTTTTTAAAATTTTTTTATCATTAATAAGTCAAGCCCTTACATTTGATGAATCTATCATGTTTGTGTTTCAAACTGGTTAAATTAAAGGAATTGTGACTTATCCCAGGACAGTGACCTTGTAATATATTAAGGAGCATTGTGATTATATCCTTTTATGACAGGGATCTGTGCTGAGTCCAAATGTTGCTGACTTTGCAATGTTGTGGCCAGGATACAGATGGTTTGATTGAAGCTATGGAAAACGCAGTTGCTAGAAGTGAGGTAATTTGTGTTTCAATGTAATTATAGTCTGTTGTTTTGTGTCATTTATGGGTTCTTTGGATGTTCAAATCATATCCTGGAAGAATGGTTCTCTGTGGCTATGAGCTTGTAGTGTATGCATAGAGATTATAAAACCAGAAACACAGTTAGTATCCGGTTTACTTGAATAACACTCTTCACATAAGTCTTGGAAAGGAGTCAGTACTGCCGCTTTTATCAAAAAATTAAAATGGCTCCAACTCAGAGGACTTTCCTGGGACTCTTTTATTTTATTTTAAAATACCATTTTCTTTAAATTTTCCCTTAATATTATTTCCTGGGACTTAACTTCTCTAATTGTGAATCTCTCTCTCTCTCTCTCTCTCTCTCCCCGCGCTTCATCATCTCTTCTTATCTCCTAATTAATCTACTTCTATCTTCTTCTTCTTTTTTGTGTTTTGTGTGTGTGTGTGTGTGTTTTTTTTTGAAATCATTAAAATAGTAAATAGAAGTTTTTTGCTTTTCAAATTAAATCACATGATATTTGCTACTTTTTTCTTTATATGTCACTGTTGCATTTTGTATATCTTATAAAGCGTAATTGAATTGTCCTGGTTTGGAAGGTGGGGGTATGACTTCATAGTTTTGAGCATTTGGGTTCAATCCCCAACCCCACCATTCTTATATGTTATACAGCCCTCAATAGAACCAATTTGCATTTGACAGTTTGTGTCTATCTTTTGGAACTAAAGTATTTTCCTTATGTTTCTGAGCCAATATCTCAAATTTTCCATTATTAAAGGTTGTTTGGTGCAATTGTGATGTGTAGTGTCTTATTTTCTTGTCATTGTTTTTGGTCCCAGTGGATCATTTTTATATCCATCTCTTTATCTGCTCGCAAGTGAAAAATGAAGATCAGTGAAAGTGTAATTTGGAAATATAGGGATCATGGTCACGTTCTTCATATTCTCATTCAGCTGTGGAAAAAGCATTGTCTGCAGAAGCAAAATCTGGAGATTGGGAAATAGATAGAAGATCATTGAAGATGGGAGATAGAATTGCATCTGGCTCTTGTGGAGATCTGTAAGTTGTGTTTTGATTCTGTTGGTCAATTACCCCCTACCTCCAAAAAAATAGTCTCTTATTTATGTTGCTCACCATTCTATTGCTTTTCATCTTAAAGGTATCATGGAGTTTATCTTGGTCAGGATGTTGCTGTTAAGATTCTTAGATCTGAGCATTTGAATGATGCTCTAGAGGATGAGTTTGCTCAAGAAGTGGCAATTCTAAGGTGAATAATTTAGCAGATGTTAGAAATATTGTTGTACTTCTAATTCAATTGTCAGTGTTTTTTTGATATATCTTGCTAAGAAAATCATATTACAATGTAGCAGTCTGTAAACATTCTCTATCCTAGTTAACTTTTATATATTCTAATTTTTAAAAAATCTTTCCATTCTTATTTTCCTTGATCCACTTGGCATGGTTTAAAAAGTTGAATATTGATAGACCATAGACCAGAAAAGCGACAGGTTCAAGGTTAATGATCAAGTCGGACATTATGTCATATCTTATTTTCCTAGATTCACTTGGCATGGTTTTAGGAAGTTGAGCATTAATAGACCTGAGAAGTGACAAGTTCACGATTTATGAGTCAAGTGGTGTTTAACCGAGATTGGCCATTACATCATAAAAAAATAAATTAATAGTTAGTTAATTTTAATAATGAACTAAACAAGTAAAATTTAGTGAAATTTACCCAAAAAAAAAATTAATGATTTTCAAATAATCTTTCACAATGTATATAAAAAAGCAAGGTGATAAAGAAACCTAAAATATATTATCACAATTCAAATGATATAACCCACAAAAAAAACTTTCTTTGTAAAGCATTCTGCTGTCCACTCCAATTTGAATTCAATAACCATGTTTTTGGTCTTATCAATTCCTACCAACCACTTCTTTCTTTTTCTCTCTCTCAATCATCATAAGTTTCTGAACAATAAGGTTGCAGTAGACCTTGAAATAGGATGAAAATTAAAAGAGAAAGATGAAACTTATAACCAAGGAGCAAGGTGACTTGTTATAAAGATGAAGAAGAAGGTGACCAACTAGTTTGTGAGAAGGAGAAACATGGCAATGGATTGGAAGATCAGTTGATCTAAGAGCGAGAGCAAGGCAGGAGAGAATGGTGAGAGAGAGAGAGAGGGGTGATGGCAGTGGGTCTATTTGGTATGGGTGGGCAGATCAGCAACTGTGGCTATAAACAATGTTATCGAAGTCTTATTGAGAGGGAAAAAAAAAATCCTTTTGAGACACTGGGGAAAGGGAGAAAGATGTTAAAAACTTGTGAGGTCTGTGAAAACTTTGCTGGTTGAGAGGTTCAATTGCAGGTTGAGAGAAGTTCCTTCTAGTTTTAAGGTGGAACGGTTTTGGAGGCTCAATTGGGCTGTTTTAGGTCCCGGTTTATGATTAGGCCGATCTGACCATTTATTATGGCCCACTTTTAAAACCGTGCCTCTTAACTTATTGAGATATAGAAAAATAGAATTAAATTTCAAAACACTAGCTCCCTCCTAAAAAGTATATGATTGGTTTGGTTCCAAATTCAAGCAAAAAAAGCATTTGTATGAAAATTTTCTTTTTCCATGTTTTTTATTTTTTATTTTTTATTTTTTAAGTAAGCATATATAGATACATGTGTTCTCTAAGTATATGGTTGGCATATTAACATATTACTCTATTCTGTCAATGAGTGCATTGACCATGTGTACTCCACCTTATGCTACTTCCAAAAAATCTTGCACCGAAATCAAAATATAAATTTATATGTATTTAATGACAAACTTGCTAGAAGACGTATGGTACAGTAGTATGAATGATATGTGCAATATATTCATTCTAAATGTAATTGATGTTTAAGTGACAGCTTAGTGGTAATAATGTTCATTATGCTGTCCCATGTTTGTGGTTTGCACGCCACCTTCCCCATCCCCCTCTCCCTACCCCAAAAGCTACCTATCAAAAAGGGGGAAAAAACGCAGTTGGAAAATATCTTCATTATTGGTCACAGTACCTGTCTTTGCTTACAAAACCATGTAGTCTGATGTTGTAAAATCTTTCCACTTGACAGAACTATATACATGTGGGGTTTTTTTTTTCCCCTGGATAAATAACAGACCTGTATGCATGTTATTCTCCAAGTTATTGAGTTTGTATATATTTGCACATTTTTATACAATACATGATACAAAAAGCACGCAAATGTGCAAAATATTATATGATCCTGATATGATCACCTTTTTGAGGTTTACTCTCAGATCATTGGCGGGGCTTTTTGTTGGCAAAAGCCATTGTAGTGTTTATTGTACGCATGAAGGCTTTTAATTGGGAGGAATTAGTATCTAATCATTAAAGGATATTTATTGCTTAAGTTCTTCCCTCAAATCCAGAATTGGAGATTGAGGTTTTTGCATTAATTGTACTTCCTGTGTCTCAACTTTGATAAATAATTTTTATGTATCATATTGAATCTCCCTTTCTTTAAAAGAACTAAAAACATTTGAAATTAACTAGAAGTTAATTGAGTCAGTATTTCTTCAAATGAGAGCTTCGGTTCCTACATTTGTGATCATACTCTTTGGCCTTTATGGTAAGTTCAGCATCGTGCTGATTTTGTCAGCATTGAAGATGCAATTATTATCCTTCATGCTTGAAGGGGAAAATCAAGAATACATTATTCTTCTGAAAAATATTTTACTTAAATTGTCTTCTTCATAATGAAGGAGGTCATCAATGAGAGGACAATGATTGAAATTAATTTCCTTTAGTCTCTCATTCATGGTGGTAGAAACATCTCCTTTTTATAGGTTAGTAACTAAACAAAATCATGCAATCGATTTTATAGAGTTATGATCATTGAATCTTCTATCAAGTCAGCAATAATACTGCCAGTTTGTGTCTAGCAGTTATTAATTAAAAAGCCCAGAATGTATGTGGTTACATGTCTTGTTCCTTCATCTTCATTATTTCCACCTCACAGTAATTTCAAGATATTTTAATTTCTTGTCCTCTTGGCATTCTTGTAGCTATGGATTTGCTTTCGGTTGAGTATCAAGATTACTGCTCATCATTGTCATATGGTTATTGACAAACTTTTTCATTATCTTTTTATTTGGGCTTTTGTTTATCTGCATGCAGGCAAGTCCGACACAAAAATGTTGTTCGTTTTATTGGTGCGAGTACAAAGTTTCCTCATCTGTGCATTGTTACAGGTAGGGCCTCCTATTGGAAACTCAAATATATTTCCTTAGGCCCGGACGAGTATTTTTCATATCCCTTAAGTAGCTTCTTTTGTGGCTACTACTGCAAGAGAAAAGGAATGAATTTAAGATGTTTAAAGTAGTTTTACTTGAAGCAAGTTGGAAATACATGATAATATTTTCCATCAGCATAATTCACTCTAGTAATTACACCCCTTAGTTTTTTATTTAAAAAATATTTTTATCAGAATAAACTTTTATTGACATATGAAGAGCTGTGGAAGAAATTCCTGCTTTAACTTTCTAACTGGAAAATATTATTCCAAAACAATATAAATTGCTTGGGTTGTCTCTCTTGTGGCCTGTAATATTAGGGATCTTTCACTATTATCACTCACTCAATATTCGCTGTTATGTGCTGTTCAGGAATCAGTCTGTTATGAAGTTGCATTTCTGAGGAACTTGTCATTTTTCTCTTAATTTAAAATATGACTTCTGCATATTCTTCTCTAATTATTTGAAGCAATTTTCTTTGTAATCCTATAGGTTCATCAAGTCCAATGAAGTATATAACCATGCTTCTTTTGCATAAATAATGAATTTTTATTTTTATGTTTTTAACCTTTGGAGTTTGGCTGTTGGGACTTGCTTGTAATTTATGTGCTTTTCTTTTTAAGTCTTCTGTCCTTTTTCCTCTTTAGTAATCAAAAGACAATTCATGGATTTTGGTCTTCCTTGCAGAGTATATGCCTGGAGGAAGTCTCTACGATTACTTGCATAAGAATCATAACATCTTGGAACTCTCTCAGTTGCTGAAATTTGCAATTGATGTATGCAAGGGCATGGAATATTTGCACCAGAAAAATATAATTCACAGGGATCTGAAGACAGCAAATTTGCTGATGGACACTCAGAAAGTAAGAATTTATGAAGATTATTTGAGTGACTGATAGCTATAGCATCTTCTAAAGTATATAAAATGCACAATGATTGAAACCCTTGGGCAAAATTATAAATAAATTTAGATGCTTGTATCATTTAATGATCCATGTACCAGGATTTTGCTTGACTAAGTGGTGGTGAAGTGGCAAAAGTATTCATTTTAGTCTTAGGCTCGAGATTACCGAAGGAGCTAAGTTGTCATCCTTTTTTCACTTTATCCAAATTGGCTTTTAGTACTTAGAATCTTTTTCCCAATGTATTATTAATTCCTACATTGTTAAAATTGAGAAGAGGATTGCGTATCATTCCATTCTCAAACATTCTTCTGGAAATTCTTCCAGTGGGACAGAACATTGCGTATGTGTATCCAGTTTAGAAATTATTCTCTTAAGAATTGAGGTCTTAGTAATTAAATTATTTGTTGACATCTGAAGGTGGATTCAAATACATGGATGATAGGTTTCAATTTAGTAAAAGCATCTTTGGTATGTAATTGTGATCTGTTTTATTGGAAGTCCACCATAATACCAATGAATGGATCATGAAATTGGCTGAAAGAGTGAGCATTCTGAATCTCTCTTTCAATATAGGATCTGAAAGAAATAAATAGAAATCCTATCCAGAATGTTAGTGGTGAATTTGTTTTTCAATATTATGTGCTTTAGTTGCAATATGGTTCTGTTGTCATGGTTTCAGATAGTGCAGCAATGGTCTAAATTTATTATTGTTTATGCTTGTATGAATAATCATCAATGGAAAGCCTGGGAGACTGGTTTGACCAGGTTGGACTTCTTGTGCCAGGATATTTAATTCATTCTTCTGAAGAAGTATCTTATATAGTTCAATGTACTTCATAGATTTTAAAAACTCTCGATTTACAAACAACCTTCAAAAAACAAATTAGGTATCTCATTCTAATTTAAGTAGTTGATACTTGTCCTAGAGAAATTTGCAGACTGTATGGAAGAAATTTGCATAAACTATATGGTACTTAATGATGATTCTTTATCCCTCCGGCCAATGGTGCAGTTATACTCTCAAGAAATTTATGCCACTGGTAATTGTTTTTGAAAGTAAATCTAGATGTTGATATTAGGATTGATTTTTCCCCCTTTTGGTTGATATACTAAATTTGTTATTGTTTAGACTTGCATGAGTAATCATCAATGGGAAAGCCTTGGCAACTGGTTTGATTGGTTGGACTTCTTGTGCTAGGATATTATACCCAATCTTCTGAACAAGTATCTATTATAGTTCATTGTGCATCATAGCTTTTAAAAACTTTCATTACACAAGCAACCTTCAAGAATTGAAGTAGGTATCTCATTCCAATTTAAGTAGTTGATTCTTATAGAGTCCCAGAGAATTTTTCATAAACTGTATGGTACTTGATGTTGATTTGAATATCCATATGGCCAATGGTGCAGTTCTTTAAGAAATTCAATGCCACTGTTATTTGTTTTCTGTTAGTAAATCTTGATATTAGAATTGTGCATACAGATAATAATTAGTTGGATTATAGTTTAATAGA
Organism: Quercus ilex subsp. ballota; assembly: GCA_032727855.1. Taxonomy (NCBI): domain Eukaryota; kingdom Viridiplantae; phylum Streptophyta; class Magnoliopsida; order Fagales; family Fagaceae; genus Quercus; species Quercus ilex. The sequence continues at coordinate 27,483,952 of CM064909.1, forward strand.
ATTAACTTTTAGAAAATTATCATCATCATTGTTATTTGGTTTTATGATTTTCTAGTTTTTAGATTTAGTATTTTGATTGTTTCTGCATGTGATTTCCCACTGGAGATCTCATTTCTTGCAGTGAATTGTGAATCTTTGTCATTACTATGCTCATCCTTATACATATGTTATTGATCTTGCCATTATCATCCTGGGATAATATTTTGTTAGGAATAAGTATAGATTTTTTATGGTAAGACTTCTAATATTGATTGATTGCTCCATCTGCTTTAATCTCTAATCCAGTCATTTAAAGAGAGGAAAGGTTTCTCAATCATTTTTACAATGAATAATTTTGTATTTTTGGTCTCAAGGTTGTTAAGGTAGCAGATTTTGGAGTTGCTCGATTCCAAAATCAAGGGGGAGTAATGACAGCAGAGACGGGAACATACAGATGGATGGCACCTGAGGTCTGTTATTTAAGTTCAATATTTATATATACTTTTTGAGCTTTCAATTATTAAAATATTGTGTAGTTTTTTTAAATATTTATGATGGCTCCAATCAAGTATTGATTCACTTTTTTATACTTTCATGGTAAATCTATCTCTTCCCACTTGTTTTACAGAGACCCTGTCTCTTATTTTCTTCATTCATGACTTAGGTACTTGATTTTTCTCTAAATTAAAATGAGCTTATTGATTCTGTATCTTTTATTTATTTATTTATTTTGTCATTGCTCATCATTGATAGACACTGCTGGCATGTCCTCACCACCTAACCTCTTTCACTTGCAGTCTTAAAGATTAATTCCTTGAATGAAGTTGTCTTCAGCTTACTTTTTTGGTACTTTGTAAATTTCATGTGCCTCTTTTGGCAAACTAATTACATACATATGTCTTCAAGAGAAAAATGTTGGATTCCCTTATTATCTTGGCATGTCATTTGTGAGTATACGGGCATGCTTGCTTGGCAATTTTCCTTATGCTGTATTTGCTAATGCTTTAGTGGCCTAAGCTGATGCAGATCTTTCCTAGAGTGATAATATATACTTATTTTGCTTCATTTCGTTCTCTGCCAGAAAAAAACTGGACCTTATAGCTTTGATTTTATATTCATTTATTAATGTACTTCAGTTTTTTACTCATATGCAATATGATGTATTTGCCAACTCCTTATTTACTTCTCATTTTTCTGCGGATTGCTGTTCTTTTTCACAAGGTTATAAACCATCAACCATATGATCAGAAAGCAGATGTGTTCAGTTTTGCAATAGTACTGTGGGAGCTAGTGACAGCCAAGGCATGTCCTCTTGTTAAAACAACCCTCAACTTATGTGCTCTTTCTTTCTAAAACAGCTCAATTTTAGTGATTTAAAGTCATAAATGTCAACATAATTTTCATTCATATAAGGTCTTTGTCTGGCAGGTTCCTTATGATACCATGACTCCACTGCAAGCTGCCTTGGGTGTGAGACAGGTTTGCATATCTGTATTGCTGAGCCATGATTTAGTATTAAAGCTTTTGCATCTACTATCAAATCACTGATGAACTTTGTACTTGGATAAGTTGCTCTGGAAACATGGCAGCAACTTAAACTATTCAACCCCCACACCCTGTGGGCGTGTCTGCGGGACGATTAATAGTTATACATATTTGCGTTGTGCATCATATATGTGCCAGATGTTTGTCAATCTCTAAAGTCTAAAGCTTTTCGCTGCTTTAGAAATTTTGTTAAACTTATTTTACATCTTAGCGGATCATCCAATTTAAATTGAATGAATCAACATCTTGCATGTTAATGCCTGATATTGAACGAACAGATGCTAAATGTTGACACTTCTAGATGAGACTTGAGAGAGGTAGGCCTTGATATTAGGGCAGATTGGCCACCTGCTCAACCTGATTTGACTAGTTTTTATGGCAATAGGAGGGTGGCAGGAGGTTGGTTGTTTTGAAACCTGCCTCTTATGGGTCAAGTGTCGGTTTTCCCATCTGGGAATCTGAACCAACTGATTCCGTCCATCCCAACTGCCCTTAACCTTCATTTCCAGCAAGATCTCCATCCAGATAGTGCCATCGTTGCTGGATCTGCAACTGCAGTCATCTTTATTAGCTTTCAACCAAATCTGACCGCCACCCGTGGACACCCACACGATCAAGCTGCTGTTTCTGCTCTGTCAACAGAGGGTTCTGTCCTCCCCCACCTGATGTGGTAGGGTCAAGCGTCAGGATGAGCTTAAACTTGATTCGACTCATTTCATGGACACCCCTACTTGATATCATGGCTTTTGAAATGACACTTCTAAATTTCGGTGTGACCTCGAAATAGAGTTTATAATAGTTGTAGATTATATATGTATATGACAATTTAAGCTCATTAAGATTGGCAAAATATAATAATTTAAAAATTAAAATGCAGTATGAATCAACATCTTGCATGTTAATGCCTGATATTGAACGAACAGATGCTAAATGTTGACACTTCTAGATGAGACTTGAGAGAGGTAGGCCTTGATATTAGGGCAGTTTGGCCACCTGCTCAACCTGATTTGACTAGTTTTTATGGCAATAGGAGGGTGGCAGGAGGTTGGTTGTTTTGAAACCTGCCTCTTATGGGTCAAGTGTCGGTTTTCCCATCTGGGAATCTGAACCAACTGATTCCGTCCATCCCAACTGCCCTTAACCTTCATTTCCAGCAAGATCTCCATCCAGATAGTGCCATCGTTGCTGGATCTGCAACTGCAGTCATCTTTATTAGCTTTCAACCAAATCTGACCGCCACCCGTGGACACCCACACGATCAAGCTGCTGTTTCTGCTCTGTCAACAGAGGGTTCTGTCCTCCCCCACCTGATGTGGTAGGGTCAAGCGTCAGGATGAGCTTAAACTTGATTCGACTCATTTCATGGACACCCCTACTTGATATCATGGCTTTTGAAATGACACTTCTAAATTTCGGTGTGACCTCGAAATAGAGTTTATAATAGTTGTAGATTATACATGTATATGACAATTTAAGCTCATTAAGATTGGCAAAATATAATAATTTAAAAATTAAAATGCAGTTTAGTCTCCTGAAAATCACACCAGTTGTCAATTTAACAAGCGATGTAAATTTTAGGGGACTAAACTGTATTTTAGCCTTATTTTAATATCATTCAGGCTCTTTCGCTAGAAGATCCCAAAATATTGAGTCTTAAACGCTGGTTTTAAGATACTTAAGACATTAATGATATATTAGCATCTTGAACAGCAAGAAAGAATAAGTGTAAATTTATACCCAATTTGGGAAATTTGTGGAGGCCAAATATGTCTTTTAGATTTCTTCTACTTCCTTTCCACTATAGCATGTTAATGCCTATGAGAATCTAGTATATTACACAAAAAGAGTTGGCTGAATACAAAAAGCAAAGCTTCTGAATATTTGTTCCTGTAATCTACTTTCTAGGGACTGCGTCCAGATCTTCCCAAGAATGCACATCCCAAGCTGTTAGAACTAATGCAGAGATGTTGGGAAGCAGTTCCTGATAATCGGCCTTGCTTCTCTGTGATAACATCTGAACTAGAAACTCTCCTTCAAGAAGTTCAGGTACTCCCCTAGCCACAAATGTCATTTTCCTTTCCATTAATTAATCATTTTTATTTATGAGTGGTTTTTTCTCATTTTTCTTGACCGTTGTTCTTTTGTTTCTTGATTTGTGCCCCCATAGTACATCCCCAATGTACTTGGCTTGGCAATCTTTTTATTATTAATAATATTCTTACATTATTTATCAAAATAAAATAAAAAGTATATTACATTTAATCCCAATATGTACATTTCAGATAACTTCAGAAGTAGTGAATGGTACTTGAACATTCCTAGTATGCGATATTCTAAGCGGCTCATTTTCAGGCATGTGGGTGAGGATTTTTTCTTCTTATTTTTTGTTCTTCAGTTAGATATGAGGTAATTTTGTACAAACTGAAAGGAAAATTCAGAAGCCTGTGTGATACAAAGTGAGGAGAGTATCATGATTTGTATTCGATGTATACACTCTTCCAGGGACTGTAAGAAAACCACGATAAAATCTCGGTGAAAATTGTTTTGAGCAATGGTCATACTTTAGAGTGGATATAAAACAATTACACTGGAACTAGTGCATGCCTTTTGTGACTGCTTCAGGTCTTGGCTTTTCAGCATTTCTGCCCCTATATTTGATTAGTAAAGCTTGTTTCAACTAGTTGGAGCTGGATTGACAGCCAGGCAAATCCTGTACAAATTTAATAGTAGGTTCTCTTGCCTAAACTGACTTATTTTCCATTCCAGGATCTGTAGTGAATTATGACCGAATGGAATCAGTTGCATAGTCTTACATAATGCATCTATCTATAATTTTAAGACCACTATCTAGTCATGCAGGATTCATTGCTGTTCCATAATTTTATTTGTCACAGCACCTGGTCATAGCTCTGTGAACAGACTAGTATAATGTAATTCAATACATGAAGCAACTGCAAGTTTACAATAAGAATTCGGGGACATTTATTGTGTACCATTTCCTAATCATTCGTGGCTTACAATTTGTCATGCCAGCGAATATAAATGTACGTCACTGATTTGTTTAACAGCTACATCATCCTTTTAATGAGAGAGTGACTTGCTTGTTGGTTTAGCACTTGTTCTACTGACATTGACAGCATCAGACGCCATGTGCTGTGGGGCGACATCAATAGGCTTTAGGGTGGATCTTATTTCACCAGTGTACGTTGCCTTCTCCCCCATTGAACTATTGAAGTTTGGGTAGGAAAGAACATTTTGGGCTTGTGAGGAAAATGGGCTATCATTTTCATTTCTTTCACTCTGTTACTTGGACCCAAGTATTTTGCTTTATCTTATTTTTACCAGGGAAAATTAGATCGAGCAAATACTGAAAATCTGGGCAGAAGTGGGTTTTTTAGACTAATAAATTTGACTAAAAGTACATTGAGGTTGATGTGAATGCATGCTAACAACCTCACGGTCATTGACGATCTCTCCTTAGTAACGTTACAAGTCTAAGCGAATTTCAAGACACGCACCATATAATTAATAATTGATAGGACTTAAGGAAGATCTAATATGAAATTCCAAATAATCAAGTACCTGTTCTCAAAGCCTCACATTTCGATCATAGTTTGCATGGTGTTTATGTTTCATCCACTTTTATTAGAACTTTGAAGTGAGGCTTCAGACCAATATTCTCAATTCTTTTCATTTTAGCCTGAACAGTTGAAATATTTTGTTTGAATCCCTAGATCTGTATATTTCAACCTTAGTTTGAAATAGATCTATTTTATAATTAATATTAAAATTTATAAATCTAAAGTGTATAAATTACCACATAATTGATATTTTAAATGACGGACATTCTCTATAATATTAAATTCATAAAATAAAATCATAATCGTAAAATGAATAAAATGGAGAAGATCTTATATTTCTTAGGTTTGAGCTCGTTTCAATGCTTTTTCAAACTTCATTTAATCATTTCGTATATATTCACGACTCATCACTTCCCCACCACCTCCCAACCCTTCTACTACTCTTTCCCTCCCATCAAAAGTTACATATATCTATTTTGTGTTTTACTTTAATGTGGCTTAGAAATTACAATAATGTTGAAACCGTAATTTCATAATAGATTTGGATTAAAATATTTAATTCCAATAGATAAACTGGAATGATTATTGAAATTGTATAGACATCTTTACTACACACGTAAATCGGATTGATTATCGAAATATTTAATGTGTCATATTTTGTTATGAGATTTTACTGATGCAAAAAGCTTGATCTAAAAAAGTTAGTGATGCGGAACATTTTTTTTGTATGTCCTCATTACTCTAATAAATATGTGATCTGAGTAATGCTTAATATATGAAGATTCAGATTCTCAAAAAAAAAAAAGAAAAAAAAAAAGAACAACATATATATGAAAATTCCTTTTACCCTACTCCTTAGATTATCTTTATATATAAAATAAAAAAAATGTATATATTGCTTTAATTGAATGCAAAGTTATAGGCTACTAACAGTAGTTTAATCTGGCTGCTATATATACATGGATTACAATTCAGACCATTAAGGCGATTAGGTCTGCCAAACTTATGAAGAAAAACCGGTGAGCTGTGTAAGACTTTGACCCCGATTATTGGATTAAGGCTAAGATTAACTTATATATATATATATATATAGAAAAAAGGCTAAGATTAAACTAGACACAGCTATATACAAGTACAAGGCACGTGGTTGCTCATACCTGATACCACATATGTTACTGACAAATTGTGCTTGACAGCTAACAAACACAGAGAGAGACTAGCAACAGCAAACAAATAGCAAAACAAATGAAAAAGGCAAAGTACAAAAATAAAGGAAACACACAAAAAAATAAAAGAAAGAAAGAAAGATACTAAAGTACTTTTGCACTATAAAGAGTTATTGGTGTCATGATTATTATAGTGTCCAACAAGTTGCTTAAACGTAGGGATAGGGGTAAGTGAAAACAATAGTCCTTCCTGAAAGCGAAGTAACAAACTGATGGAGGTCAGGCAGCCTGGACTCAAAAGGTTTTTATTTTGTTTTCTCTGATAAATACAACCATGAATGGTGGTGCACATTAATATCCAGCGAATCTCTGCAGATTTTTTTTTTTTTTTGAAAATTAGATTTTGGTAAATTATGGAGTGTCAGACTCAAAATGGACACTTTACAATCTCTTGTATAAATGATATTTTTTTTTTCGAGGTTTATATATTTTTAAAAAGATTCTCTCCCAAATTATGGTTGAAATGAAACGCTTTCTTTGAGTTTTGTAGATGAATCACGAAGGACACTTCCCCTTGAGATATGTACAACTAAGATGAATCTTTCTTGAAAATAGAAGATTCTATTAGTAAAAAGTTAAGAATTTATACAAATTTCAATGAGAATGTCATTTTATGAAATGTTTAAAGGGTTTTTTTTTTAAAAAAAAAAAACATAAAAGGAGGTCGGTGTATAACCATTATTTTATATATATATATATATATTTTTTAAAGTAACAAATTAAATAATGAGACTTGCTAAAAGTCTTTTAGTTCAATTTGCACATCTAATTATTTTTAAAGAAGATGTCTAAAATTTAAGTCTCATATCTCTGTTGAAACTATCAAATTTATCCAAATAAATAAATAATGAGGTTTTAAAAAATAAAAAAAAATAAATGTTCAATCTATATTAATCTTCATAGTTCAAACACAACGGACTATTTTGCTAATTTTTGAAATTTAAGAATTTAATTTCTAACTATTTAAAAAATTATGGTTTAATTTTTCACTTTTGAAACTATAGAGTATAGAGTTTAATTTATTAGTTTTTAAAATCTTAAGATTTCATTGCATCACTAAATTATATGATTTTATATAATTTTTCCTTTTTTACTATTTTGTTCAATTGGAGCTTGATTTCTATTCCAAACAAAGATAGAGGTTCAATAGCTTCTCAAAAAAAAAAAAAAAAAGATAGAGGTTCAATAAATTCTAAAAATAAGTTTGAAATTGACAAACAATGAATCTCACCCAAAAATCTGGCCAAATGCAGCTTAATTAATCAGTTTTTAGATTACTAGAAAAACCTTCTAAAAAAACATGAATTATAAAATGTATCCGTATCAAGAAAATGTCCACATTCAGTTTTATGATTTCACAAATCACCAGCAAAACAAAAAGAAAAAAAAAAGATCAATTTGTTGTTTTTTGGTGGGGTAACAATGTTGCACATCTTCTTTTCTTTACATATGAACTCACGTGAGTGCACGTGCCAATATGTACTAGTTACGGAGCCAACACCGGGCCCGATCTAGATTAAGTCAAAATAAGAGGCTACCTAACCCACAACAAGATATAATTTTTTTTTTTTTTGAGAAATACAACAAGATATAATTTAAGCATGTTAAAACAGAACAAAAACAATAATTGTTGGATGTGATGTATTCAAAGATGTTGATAGAATATTCTTATAGGATTTATTAAAGATGGGGGTAGTACCGGACAGGTTTGGCCCAGTAATTAATTAAGGAGCAAACACACTCTCCAATTTAGTTGGGAGAGAAATTTTATAAAATTTTCATATATTTTTATATTGTGTATAAATTTTAAAAATTTAACTGTTAGATTGCATATTATTATTATATTTTTCATGCATGTAAAATTTTAAGAAAATAAAAGATCAATTGCTATCTCATTAAATAAATGTTAAAATTTCAAATTTTTATGATCTAAAATTGTGTTTAAAAAATAAGTTTATTGATCGAATAATAAATAATATCAAATTTGAATAAAATTTGATATACATGTTAAGAACATAAGGAACATAAAATTCAATGGTTAGATTTTCAAAATTCACAAAATATATATATATATATATATATATATATATATATAAGAAGTTTGAAAAGTTTCTTTCCAAACTAGTTTGGAGAGAAACTTGTTCTTAATTAAGGTCATGCTAATGAGTGCCCTTAGAGTGATGATTAACTATCCATTTTAGAAAAGTTTTGACAGCACTCTTATGGGAAAAGAAAAAAGTTGTCTAAATATTTTTTTTTCTCTATAAAAACTTTCTTTAAATAGATTGTTAATCATTGTTTGAAAGGTATTTGTTAGCATTTTCTAATTAATTAATTGGGATTGAGAATGCACCAAAATGAGTTTCTTGGTTCATTTTTCTCATCTGAGGAAAGCTATATCATTTTAGATGATTAACGAAATTTGTTATGCACTTTGTTGTTGATTCTTGGGACCGTACATGCTATTATTACAATGCACATGTTTGTTGAATGTGCAAGGGGCATATCAATGACTTTTTTTTTGAAGTTTATAAAGCCATATTTATCAGAATCATTTCGAAGTTCACGAAAGCTTATGTTAAAAGTCACACCCTACCGACAAACCATTGTAACAATGCAAAATTTTGGTTTGCAGATTTGCCAAAATAAAAATAAGAAAAAGGTAAAAGGCCATCAATTAGAAAAATATTGAACTTCACAGCTTTGTCCAAACCCCAAATTGTCTAAGTTTTTACTTTTGGGTTGTTTTGACTAAATAATTATGTTTTCTTTTTAAGTTCTTACTTTCATAAAAGGACTATATTTTTAAGTCTTTTATTTTGAAAACCTTGAAGAATGGTCGAGATACTAAATATAAGATTTTAATTTTTGTCATTCTTAGAGAAATTCATGGTATTAGTTTCATTTTTTAGTATAATTACCTGTTCATGTATAAATTTAGTACCAGGTAATGAATCCTTTTTACTGTTGTCTTATTTTTTTAAAATTAAATTAATTATATATATTTTAAAATAAATAAATTACTAATTCAATAGGTAGACTAATGACTCAATGGTTAAATGAATGAACCATTGTATTGGTAACTTAGCGGTTCCATGCTAGGTACAATTTTGACCACAATGCATAAAAAATGTGTTATGAGTGTGCAAGCCAGGCCGTCAATGAATAAAATATGAGAAATGCTAATGAGTGTCCTTAGGGTATTTGTTAATAATCTATTTAAAGAAAATTTTTATAGGAAATGAAAAAAAAAAGTAATTAATATTTTGACATTTTTTTCATTTCCCATAAAAGTGGTATCAAAACTTTCCTAATATTGATTATTAACCAGTACCCTAAGGGCACTCATTAGCATTTCCCATAAAATATTAAGTACTAATGTGTTCTAGACTGTATCTTCAGGCTGTGGAAGTTGAAATTGAAGCTAAATCTATTGTAAACCTGATCTCTAATGCTAATAGCAGTAATCGTTTTATTGCTTCTCTCATTGATGATTGCAAGATCTTGGTTTCTTGGATACCTCATAAGAGGATTGTCTATTGCTTCAAGGAAGCCAATAAGTGTGTGAATGCTCTTGCTAGCTAGGATCTGAACAAACCAGCTTGTGGAGTTTATTCTTTTTCACTTCCCGCCAATAGGCTTGTAGATATCTTTAATTCAGACTTTCATGGGTTATATTTTAGCGAAATGTTAACCAATGCCCTTAGAAATATTTTATTGAGAGAATAATAAAACAATAAATGTTGTTGACTTTTTTATATTTTCCATGAAAGTTGTGTCAAAACTTTCCTATTATAATTTAGGGTCATGCTAATGAGTGCCCTTAGGGCACTCACTAAAAATCCATTTTAGGAAAGTTTTGACGTCGCTTTTATGGGAAATAAAAAAACTGTCAAAACATTAATTGCTTTTTTTTTTCTTTTTCCATAAAAACTTTCTTTAATTAGATTCTTAACAAGTGCCCTTAGGGCACTTGTTAAAATTTCTCTATAATTTATTAACAATTGCTCTAAGGACATCCATTAACATGACTCTATTTTAATAGGCTTTATCCTGAATCTTTTGATGCTTTCTAGTTAATAAATCAGATTTTATAATAAGTAAATAAAAATTTAAGTATTAAGATTCTCCCGCCACTAAGAGCTTGTTGGATAGTGTGTTAAGTATTACCTTAAACTCTTTGGCAAAAGTTGTTTGTCCTGAATCTTTTGTTGCTTTCTAGTTAATAAATCAGATTTTATAATAAATAAATAAAAATTTAAGTATTAAGATACTCCCGCTCCTAAGAGCTTGTTGGATAATGTGTTAAGTATTACCTTAAACTCTTTGGCAAAAGTTGTCACTTGAGCAAAAATAAGTGCTGAAATTAGCTTAAGCCTCCCCCTCCCAAAAAAAAAAAAAAAAGAGGCTTAAGCCTAAAAACCACTGGAATTCCAAACTTTAGTGTCAAAACTCTATATAGTACACTATTCCACCTTTTAATATAAATAATGAATTGAAACTATCAAATTATTATTAAAAGATATTTATTAATTTGGTAACCCAATGGGGCTTAAAATTTATAATCTCTTTATCAATGTAGTTTGGAAAACACTCTTAAGTCCTAAAATTATTTTTCAGTAAAAATGTTTTATTGCAAAATCTCTCTAAAACTAAACTATTTGGTACTGCGGTGAGTTCGAAAGTCCTTACAGCTCTTTTACAAACTTGCCGTACGCTTCACACTTTAGTGCACTAGTCTTATAAGGACTCCCAAAAGCTGGAAAAGCATCTTTAAGATAAAGTTGAAATTCCGAGCTATTTTGGGTTAAAGCTCTTTAATTAGTGCACTAGTCTTTCAACTTTTTATAAAAATGATGAATTGATATTGCATTTGCTTATTGAAAATAACACGCATCACGCGCAGAGAGAGAGAGAGAGAGAGAGAGAGAGTAATAATAGGGCCTTAATTGAATTAAATGGGAATGAAATTACAAAATATTTGGTTATTAAATGGATGTAACAATATCAAAATGTACTTTAGCTAGCAGTATAATTTGCCAAAGGTTCCAAACACTAGAAATTATTTTTTAAAATTATTGTTAAAAGCCTAAAACTCTATAGCTAAAATGCTTTAGTTAAAATTCTACTCCCTAGTCCCTACTGCAATGCTTTACAAGCACTACCCACTAATCTACAACTTAAATATACAAGCTTTTTTGAGCAATATCAAATAACAAACCCTAAAGCTAATAGTAGAGATTAGAGAATACCAAAAGGTGCAATTTTGTGTTCGAAAGCGATAAAAAGATGACAAAAGCATGCATGGGCTTTCTTGGCTATGCATGGGGAACATGTACCCGGTGAGAGGATAATTCATAATAGTAAGAATGAAGTAGCTTGAGTGAACTCCAAAATTTTGAGATTGCGAGGCAAAAAAAGCTTTCTTTATCACCTAATAAGTGTCCCCCACAAAAGTAATGAGTAGTTTAATCAAAGAAAAGTCGAAAGAAAAAAACAAGTTGATCTTATGATCTTGATCTCTATGGACCGTCCGAAAAGAAATTTCATTAAATATGACACTTAAGACATCTATGAATTGTGTGGAGTTGAAAGGTCTTGGTGAGGTTCACTACTTTTTTTTTTGTCTTTATGTTTATGTCTTACCCCTATAAGATTAAATGCAATTAATATGCGGCTAACATAGAAACAATGTGGTGGACCTCTGTGATAAGAATTTTCATCAAATATGATAATATCGACCTTGTTTGCATCCATGTGCTGTGTAGGGTTAGTGAGATTTATTTGATCTCTTAAACAAAAGTTTTTTTTTGGGCTGTCCTTTTATTATTCCGGGTCCATTTTTTTCTAAGTGAAGAAATGACCCTTATCCTTTTAAAATTTTTATTGTCTCTTCCCGTGCTACTTGAAGACCCCATTTCCCACTATAGTGGCATTTTTTTTTTCAATGCAATTCGTTGCATGCTGTTGAAGAAGAAGAAGACAAATTACTATGGGGATCGCAAGAAGCAACACCTGCCATGGGATGACTCACTGATATTTAAAGAATCCAATGCCAGACAAAGGGTGAAAATTATATACAAGCGATTCCACTATATGTTCATTAAACCTATTATTAAATTCTTATAATTGAGAATTGATTACCCCATAAAAAAAATCTAATCAATAATTATATACAATTGTAAAGAAGATCTTAAATCACGAAAAAGGCAAAAATAAAATAAAATTAAGTAAGATAAAAGTACCAAAAATTTCTTTAGGTAGAGCTAGATAGCATAGCAATTAGCAACACTCAAATCTCAAAAGCCCAAACTATTAATTTTAGGTCTTAAATAAGCAAACAAACAAATGTCATACGAAATACAGTGTTATAATGCGCAAGTTATTTGTGTGCACGTATGTGTACATATATTAAGAGTGTCAATTTCGTACTGAGACTATTTTGGTTTGGCCAAAGAAAAAAGTATTTTTAGTTTCAATTTATATCAATTTACCGTTTCAAGATTACCGTTATTTATATATTTCTATACACACACAATATATATATATGTGTGTGTGTGTGTGTGTGTGTGTGTGTTTATTTATGTAAGTATGGATTTATTTATTTTTATGTTTATCAACAAAAAATTTAAAATTTTAACATTAAAAAAAAATTATTGTATCACCGAAACGGCAATATCAATTGAAGCACCTGAAATCTGCCTAGTACAAACGGTACAATATGGTATTTTTCCAGTACATTTTAGAGGAGTATTGGTACTAATTTTATGGCCAGTATGGTAGATTTCTCTAATACAAACCAGTATAGTATTGACTTCCCTAATATATATATATATATATATATATATGAAATGGATTTAAGTTACACATAGTGTAACTCTTATAAAATTACACATTTTTTACACTGTAAATTTTTAAGAGATCTAACAGTTAAAAAAAAATCTCATTAAATGCTATTATTTTCCACCTTATTACCTAATCAATACTAGCATATATATTCTCTCTCCTTATTTATTGCTTTCCACCAAATAATATTTTCTTCAACACAATCAAACAAAAAAAATTGAAAAATAATCACATTTTCATTAATTTCACAAAACTACCCAAAACAATAGTCAGCAAATGACTTTCAACTTGCTCCTTAAAATAAATAAATAAACTTAAAAAAAACTTCAAATCTGAGCCTATCATACACTAAACAATCAAACCACATATATCATCAAAAAGCAATTGAAAGGAAGACTTTATATATAGTCTCTTACAAATAATAATAGAATAATTGAGAAAAATAAATACGTATATGTTTTGAACCCAAGTGACTGTTATGTTTCCAAGGGTCGGTGAGCACCTTTTGCCTGTAAAGGACCTCCTGTGTATGATTATAGCAGTGGGAGAGACATCAGACATGCGGTTTTCTTATTGCTTCATTTGATTTGAAGAAGTCACACAGGTCTGGTAGACATGGAGATATTTTTAGAACGTACACGTGGGAAAATAGCTAACCGTAGAAATATTAGTATACGTTTCGATAGAAATTATTTTATCATGCGTTTACGTTTTTCTTTTTTTTTTAATATCCAGCACCTTTTGTACTGTTTATAAAATGAGAGATGCTACGTCTACAACAATTTTACAATAAATCATAGGTGGTTAGTTGTTATTGGTTCAAATTTGAAACTAACACTAAGATTACTTTTTTGCCCCAACAATAACAACCAGTAACAACCTGCCACTTAGAATTTGTTGTAAAAATGTTGTAAAATTGTTGTAGACATATCATTTCCCTTATAAAATATAAACAGTGTAATGAGGCAAATGTATTTCATTAATGAATACTAATATATTAAAAAATATTTTTTTATTATTTTTAATTTTTAACAAAATAAACAATATCCAAACACAATAATAAAGTTTTTGCATGTGAGTGCGTCATAACGTCAATAGCATTATTAAATTGCACAATTGTTTTTTTTATTAAATTGTACTAGCAAATCTGAGCCTATCAACACTATCTAATAAATACATAAAAAGTACAATTGTTTTTGTTAGATTGTGTTGAGAGAATATTATTTGGTTGAAAGTAATAAATAAGAAGAGGGAATGATAGTATTAATTAGGTAATAAAGTAGAAAATAATAATATTTAATGAGAGTTTTTTTAACTGTTAAATATTTTAGAAATCTACCGTATAAAAAAAGTGTAAGTTTATGAAAAGTGTTACGTTCATAACATTTTTACAATATTTTTATAACAAATTAAAAGTGATTAGTTGTTATAGGTTCAAATTTAAACTTAACACTAAGATTACTTTTTTGCTCAAACAATAACAACCAGTAATAACCTGTCACTTAAAATTTATTGTAAAAATATTATAAAAATATTGTGAACTTAGAGTTACACTAAGTATAATTTTAACCCACATAAAAATCTATTAGAAATTTAAACTGTCCAAGTTCACGTGGGTAGTGTCAGGGCACACCTCCACAAAGTCTCTTCTTTGATGAAAAGTAAAGGCAAAAGGCAAGGTAAGTTCAAAGAAACATTAGTCAATAAGAAGTGAAACAGAAGTGGAGCAACTCTGGACGAAAGATGAAGGAGAAGAAGAACCAATGACAAAAGGAGATGGACGATGATCGGCGAAGTGGTGTCGCTACCAGAAAAGTGGAAGCGACAGCAAGGATTTGGGTATCTTTCTTTTTTCTTTTTTTCGTTGGTTTACACTTTACCGGCCGATTTTCATTTTCCGGCCGATATCCGGTATTTTTCCTGGAATAGCCGGTACGTCCTGGTATGACTTGGTATTTGGAGCAGAACGAAACAGCCGTGTTTCTGTTCCGATCTAAGCACTGGTATGGAAAATTTCGGCCGTACCGGCCGGTACGGTACGGAATCGACTTCCTTGCTTGATAATGTCAAAACGGTGGAGGAAATAAGAGCACTACCATAGGACTTGTATAGTAGAAAAATGACCATATTTTAGCCAACTAAATCTAAAACTTATTCCTATCAAACCATGCAAAATTGCGTAAAAATACGTAATTACTATAGTAAGCATGTAAATTTTATTGACATTATTTATTTTATATTTATTTTTAATGTATATTAAAG
Organism: Quercus ilex subsp. ballota; assembly: GCA_032727855.1. NCBI lineage: Eukaryota > Viridiplantae > Streptophyta > Magnoliopsida > Fagales > Fagaceae > Quercus > Quercus ilex. The sequence goes on from CM064909.1 coordinate 27,499,391, forward strand.
ATGAAAGGAGAATATCTCTGAAAGTAGATGGTGATTGTTATAGGTAAAGAAAAAGAAATAATTAAAAAGAAATAAATAAAATATTTTAATAAAATATTGGGTAAAATAGGTAATTTGATGGGTAGTGTTTTGAAAAATAAGTAGAAAAAAAATAATAATAAGAAGATGCAAATGCTCTAAGAAACTGTTCATATATAATAGAGTATTTGTACAAGTCACACATGCACATATTTATAATCCTCCAACTAAAACCATTTCTATCAGAATTGCATTGAGCATTGAATTGTCAAATTTAAGCCAACTTATTTAGTTAACCAATTGTGATATTTTCTGGATTTTTGGTTAACAAGCCACAACAATAACAAACCACAACGTAATATAAAGTGCAAGAAAAGTAAAAATAACAGTGATTTGTTGATGATGTGAAAAACTTACGGACTAATCCAAATGAAAAACACATCTAGGGTATCATCTACCCTGAGGAAATTTTTTTACTATAAGAATTGAAGTTTACAATATAAATAAATCCTTACTTGTAAATTCAACTCCAATAAAACTTAGTCGTGAACCCAAAAATTGCTCCAAGTGCCTTGAATTCTTTTATCAAAAAGATGAACTCCATGCATGACTTTGAGGGCCGCCTTGAAGATTGCTTCACGGCAGCAACTAACTACAGTGGCTTTTGTGCTTCAGACTTGAAATCTCCAATCTTCAACTTTCTTCAAGATCTCATGTATAGTAGCGAACTGGCGAGAATTATATTATTAAACCCTATGTAAATGGCAATTAATAATTATAGCATACAAAATAAATGAAGTTAAAACATAAAAAAAAAAAAGTTGGTATTCAATATTTTAAACATAAATATACTTATATACAAGTAAACCAAATATTGAAAATAATATAATATTGTTGTTCATAAAAATTATATAAATATAAATATAATGTTTTTATATATAAAAATGTAAAACTTGGACAATTGATTGGTCCTTTAACTAATTATTTCGAGATAAAAATAAAATTATAAAAAAAAAAAAACCTTAAAAGCACATTAATAAAAGTACAAAATTGAAGGAAAATGTGTTTATTTGATCAAATAACTTAACATTAAAAACAAATGATTCGAACAAAATGGTGCGGTTATGTCTTTCTAAAAAATCTGCTAGTTTTTTAATGTTTAATCGATTTCTTTTTTATAATTGTGTATTTTTTTATGAGAGAAACCAGAATTTTTATACGATCCATCCTTTAAACATTTCAATCGCAATTTGGTTCAATTATCGGTTTGATACCATTATGATAGCTATCACTAATAATTCTTCTATGACCATAATTTTCATACCAAAACTTTTGACACGTACTCTAATGTGGTTTTTTTTTTTTGACACGTACTCTAGTGGGGTTAATTGTCAGCAATAGACAATTACTTTCACATGATTTTTTTTTTTTTTTGAGAAACAAACATACACACAAACAAGGGAGAGATAACACATCACAACTCCACTTAAAAGTTACGGTTACTTTTAGATGAATTAATCATTTTATTTACATCACTTATAATTGGTCTACGTCAAAATAATAACAAAAATTGTGGCACAAAAATTATATACATAACTTATTCATCACTAAAACAATATGGAGTCTATGTGTCAACTACATACAACATCTCTCTCATATTATTATTATTATTATGTGGATGTCAAATGTGGGTAGAATCCACACAATATGAGAAAAATGCTTAATCTAGCTCATACAGGAGGCACTCTTTTTGCTTGAACAACCTCACATCCCTTTTGAATTCTACTGTTTTTTTTTTAATCTTAATGAAATTTAATTTTATTATTAGTGTGAGTTTGGATAGCGTGTTTCAGTGCATTTGGATTTTTTTTGGAGTCTCACGACACTGTTCATGAGACCACCAAACTCAGCAAAATGTGCATACCCATACATTTTTGGGTCCCACAGCATTATTCACATATTTAAAAATTATTTTACTATAGTATTTTCAGTGATAAATTTTTATTTTTTAACAAATAAACGATATCTAAACAGATCCTTATTCACTTTTTTATTTTTTCATAAATTTTTTTTTTAAAATAACTTATTAATTTATGTCCTAATAACAAACGGTTAGGAAAACAACTCTGACACGTATATTTAGAAATGCAATTGGTACATTGGTACTTCACTAATGTTGATTGTTGACAATGATTGCTAAAGTTACTATTTACCGACAGTTACAGCTGTCAAAGTCAAATCAAAACTCCGCATGGCATGAAATAGTGGACATATAGCTCAGGATAATTATGAAATTTGTAATTAACAAAATAAACCGTAATTCCTGTCGAGTTGCAAATATTAGTAAGACAAATTTTTATAATTTCTTTTTAATATTCAAGCGTCAATAATAAGTAATGCAACAAAATTTTTTTTTTTTTGAGACAATAAATTATTAATTGATTATACACTAATTCATCCTCATTATTACTTTATTTTTTACTATTCAAAACTTGTCATCAAAACAGTTATAAAAAAATGAGTAAAAACAATTATAATTTAGATTTAACATCATTTTTATTGATAACACAATTTAGAATTAAAACATGTTGTCCAGAATAATTGTGAAAATTTTCATCTCTGTACACTTAGAGCACCGCAATAAGGTTGCTAAATTGACTTTTTTAAAAAGTCAATTTAGCAACTAATATCCTTAAAAATAGTTCTACGGCAAAGAAGGGGGATGTAAAAAAAATATAAGTACGAGCTAGCAGGGAAATGTAAAAAAATATAAGTACAAGCTAGCAGCTCATTAAAATTCAAAAACAAAAATTAATTTTTTAATATGTGGTGTTAAAAAAAAATAGTATTTTAATGTGTTGATGATTGTGATTGTTATTTATTGTATTAAATATATTATTTTATTGTGTTGTTTATATTATTTTAATGTATTAAATGTTTAAATAAAACTTTTAATATTAAGTGTATTATAAAATAAAGTATTAAAATAAATAAAATAGTATTTTGAGTTATTAAAATAGTATTTTGAAGTGTTAAAATAAATAAGAGTACAGTACCTCACCATATATTTTTTAGTTTTCTTACTGTGAACGCTCTTACTGAGTACATGTCGGCACATTCGTCCCCAATGCGGCCTGGAGGTGGTGAGCAAGCGGTTTTAACTTTTAACATGAAAAAAAAAAAAAAAAAAAAAATAGTAACTCTTGTCGGTGAGGTACTGTACTTTTATTCTGATATTCAAAATTGACTTTTAGTCTTGTAGAGCATTATAATTAATTTTGCAATTAAAGCTAAAGTGGGGGTCCTGTAAAATGTGCACTTCACAACTTTGTTGAATGTTCTTTTTTCTTTTTAATGAAAAAGAAAAGAGCGTTTGTAACTTTGTATGGACTTATGCTTTACATTACATAATAATAATAAATAATATTATATGTATTACTGGAGTTTTGTTAGGATTATTACTCAAACTACTCACTAAGTTAAGAAACGAAGGTTCTTTTTTGTGTTGACTTGGATGTCCTTGAGATTATAATTAATGTTAATTATTATTGCATATATAAAGTTACATAAGGTCGTACATACTTAAATTGAAATTATATTATTAAAATATGGTTTTAATTATATGGTTTACACACAATACCTAACTATCACTGCTATATACTTTAACTAGTTCTGACTTCTGACTCAATGGGTATTCACGGCGGAAAAGGAAAAAAGAATAAAAAGTCAATTGGTATTCATGTATAACAACAACCCAATAGTTAACCAATAATCACTAGCTTGATCTGATGATAGAGCGGGCTTAGTTATTACCTAAAATAATGGTGTTTCTACGTGATGTTTGTTATCATGTGACATGTTTCCAAGTTTAAACAAGAAAAAAAAGGACAATAAGTGTCCGGACACCAGAACATTTACAGAGAAATTCACAAATTATCTCTTCCATCAGTGTTTTGGTGGACAGTGGACACAATTGAGGAGAGCTGAAAGTTTGACGAGAGAGATTGTGAAAGTTTCCTATGATTTTTTTTATGTGGCTGTAGACTTGTTGAGGTCTGCTCAAGATAGTTACACAAGAAGTGTACAAAAGCATTTTCCAACATTTTAAGAGCAGGACAATGACAAACTCATAAATCTTGTCCATATTCGGAATTTAGGTCTCGCCTTTCTTATATGTCAGTGTCACTGGTATCATTTTCTATGCAAATTGGTCCCACAGCAAAACATCTAATAATTATCTCTTAGATTTAATATATACAACATCTCTCCCATACTATATAGACCTTACATATTATGATTTTTTTTAAAAAAATTAAAAAATACATCTTAAGTAAAGAGAGTTTTGAATCCTCAGGCGTTTCAATTGAAAACTAGAGCATTAAACGAGTTAAAATTTGTCGAGTATTGAATGTCCAAACTTAGTTTGACAACAAATGTAAAACAAAAAATCAAGCTGGCCTTAAGCTCAAACTAAACCAACAAACATTATTCAAACTCGAGCTTATCAAAATATCCAAAAGCTTGAGCTTGGCTTGGCTCAACTAAATTCTTTATTCAAATCGAGTTTGAGCTTAATATGAAGCTCTTAGATTCGATATCTAACACAAGTACATTACCAAGCCTATATTATGCCCATTTAGATTAGACGAATGGTCCTCAGTCTAAATGAATTAAAGGCTAATTAGTAAAATATGAGTATATTTTTTGAACATATATCAAGCTTCTACCAAGGCCATAAATGAGCCTAGCCTCTGCTTGTTTTTTTCTAATCAAATCCTATGATTTTTACAAGGTTATTGAGGTTCATAGCCTTTTACTAATAATTCTAGAGGTACTGTTTTGGTTTAATTTATTTTTATTCTAAAATAGAATGTGTAATTTTTAAAACATCACATTTTCAATATTTTAATTATACTTTCACATGTTAACAAAAAAACACATTCGTATAGTAGCCAAAATAAATTATTAAATTTCACTAAAAAAATATATTAATAAACTAGAAAAAAAAAGGGTTCATCTATACGCTATAAGTTCTCCAAGAACATAAATGACAAGGGGTAGTGTTTATTAGTGGTTCTTACACACTTGAAATACAGAATCGTGACTTCAGAGTCCAAGTTAGAAATCACGACTTCATGTTTGAAAAATTTTTATTTTCAATAATAAATTTGTGAGATAAAAAGCTAAAAGCTAACTTATTTTTATAAAACTGAAACTTATATTGTTTAAAATAAGAGATTAAATTCGGTAAGAATTTAGTGTAAAACTCATATTTTACCCCTTCAATCATAACATATTATACAATTTTATCATATATTTAAGAATAAACACAATCATACTCAATCAATTCTAATATCCATATATAAATCCAACCAAATTGGAAGTGTATTAAGATATTATTAAATATAGTAAGATGTATTAAATTTTAAGTAAAATACTGATATAACAATCTCTTATTGAATAAAATAAATTATGAGTTTTACATCCCATTCTTTCTAAATGGAAACTCTTAAAATAAAGATGAGATAAAAATGAACATGGCACTCACACACCGTGAATAATAAGCAAAAAAAGAAGAAGCACCATTTTAGTGTATGGGTAACCACAACACACTTTTGATATAATGATCATTCTATAAGTATAAATGCTTGTGAAATGTGAGGGGCAAAGACTATAGTTTAAGTATGTAAGAAAGAGTTTCACACATATATACACTTAAATTAGTTTAGAGTAGAAATTTTATCAAAAAAAAAAAAAAAGAGAAAAAAAAAAAAAAAGGAAAGGTGTATGGATAAGAATGTGAGTGTAGTATTTTTCCAATAATAAGACGACAGATAGGTTTAATTAAAGTGCGATCAACACGACAAGATTTGCTGTGTTGTCCATTAAGTTTTTCTGTGACGCTATTTTCGGTTCTGCTGCATGGAAAATGCCATGCATTCCCAGACAAAAGGGTCTAATTATAAGACGTCACACTCCCACAAGTCACACCCAGCACCAAAAGCTTAACGGGTGGTTTAAAAAAAAAAAAAAATTATGGGAGACCATTCGAGAAACGTGTTTATTTTATTATTATATAGCGATCAACCTTTGCGTTTGCTTAAGGTTGAAATCTACAAAATACATAAGCCATGATAGGGCATAATAAATACACATTGGAAGCACTACACCCAACAATATTAAAAAGTTGGAACTCCTATAAACATAATAAAACAAACGTCCATATCAAATCCGAACTCGCGCTGTTCTTGTATAGTAATTAATAAACATCTTCTGCCTGCAGCTGTTCTTTATTTTGACAAATCCTCATGCGTTCCTGCAAGAAAATGTTGTGACTCTGGTCAATATAGTTCATTTGCTTATGATGACTTAGAAAGCATAAGAGCAAAAAAAAATGTTTTGACAACTTAAAATGCGAAGATTGACTAGAGATGTTTACTATTGCTAAAAATGAAATGTCATAGAAAAAAAAATAGTAAGTGTAATATTGTTGTAATAAGAAGCTTACCATACTTCTGGAGGCATTCTCTAGTAGTGAGGAGGTGGGGGTGATGAGTAGATGTAGTGTGGTGGTGGTGGAGGTGGGGACTTGTACTTGTAGACTGGTGGTGGTGGTGGAGGAGACTTATATGCGTATGGTGGAAGTGTTGGGTGGGGAACTGGGTGTGGGTGTGGGTGTGGATGTGGGTGTGGTAATGGGTGTGGGTGTGGTGGGGGTGGTGGAGGAGACTTGTATTTGTAAACTGGTGGTGGAGGAGGAGGGGACTTGTACTTGTACGGTGGGACTGGGTGTGGGTGTGGGTGTGGGTGTGGGTGAGGATATGGGTGTGGTTTTGGGTGTGGTGGGGGTGGTGGAGGAGACTTATACTTGTAAACTGGTGGTGGAGGAGGAGGGGACTTGTACTTGTACGGTGGGACTGGGTGTGGGTGTGGTTGTGGGTGTGGGTGAGGGTATGGGTGTGGTGGGGGCGGTGGAGGAGACTTGTACTTGTAAACTGGTGGTGGAGGAGGAGGAGACTTGTACTTGTAAATTGGGTGTGGTTTTGGGTGTGGTGGGGGTGGTGGAGGAGACTTGTACTTGTAAACTGGTTTTGGGTGTGGTGGGGGTGGTGGAGGAGACTTGTACTTATATGGTGGGAGTACTGGGTGTGGTGGGGGTGGTGGAGGAGATTTGTACTTGTAAACTGGTTTTGGGTGTGGTGGGGGTGGTGGAGGAGACTTGTACTTGTAAACTGGTTTTGGGTGTGGTGGGGGTGGTGGAGGAGACTTGTACTTATATGGTGGGAGTACTGGGTGTGGTGGGGGTGGAGGAGGAGATTTGTACTTGTAAACTGGTTTTGGGTGTGGTGGGGGTGGTGGAGGAGACTTGTACTTGTAAACTGGTTTTGGGTGTGGTGGGGGTGGTGGAGGAGACTTATACTTGTAAACATGAGGAGGAGGAGGAGGAGGAGACTTGTACTTATATGGGGGGAGTACTGGGTGTGGTGGGGGTGGTGGAGGAGACTTGTACTTGTAAACAGGATGAGGTGGAGGAGGAGACTTGTACTTGTAAACTGGAGTAGGTGGGTGATGTGGTGGGATATGTGGTGGGTAATGTGGTGGATGCACTGGGTGGTGGGGTGGATGCACTGGGTGGTGTGGTGGGTGCACGGGGTGGTGTGGTGGATAATGAGGAGGATAGTGTGGTTTAACAGGTGGTGGAGGAGAGAAGTACTTGTAGGGCTTCTTGGGTGGTGGGTGGTGGGGTGGAAGGTGTGGTGGATAATGTGGGTGGTGTGGTGGGTGGTGTGGTGGATGCACAGGCTTCACTGGTACTGGTGGAGGAGGAGAGTGCACTGGATGGTGGGGTGGAAAGTGTGGTGGGTAGTGTGGTGCTGGGTGGTAAGGAGGTGGTGGTGGTGATGTGTAGTGGTAAGGAGGTGGTGGAGGAGAGGCATATGGGTAGTTTGCGTTGGTTTCTGATGGCAAGCTAAGTGAGACTATTGCTACTAAGACAGTGAGCATGAGAGAGGCCATTGAGGACCTCATTTTCCCCATCTTCACTCCTAAGAGGGTTTTGGTAGTGAGTTCTGCTCTTAAAGCAACCAACTAGTCCTTCTTATATAGCTTGTCTTTTTACCCTTGGGCCAATAAACCTGTGTCGGTAGTATGACTTTACAATAGTATTTCACCTTTCTTGGAAAACATTTAGTACTAGTGGGTTATCGTAAAATGATACATCTATGTTAAATTGACCACAAAATAATATTAATATCACCTCCGAACAACAAAGAAATATAATATACATACACATCGGAATATGTTTGAATAAGTTGTCATGAATATTTCGACTAATGTCCCCCAAGTGGGTATTGTTTAATTATTGGTGGATCTTGATTGATTAGATTTAGAGGCTGCAAGCTAAGCAGACTATAATTATCAAAAAAAAAAAAGCAGACTATAAAGTATAGGTGTGAACTTTTTTTTTTTTTTTTTTGTTTCTTTTTTAACTGTGGCTTTAAGAATGCAATAATTCAGAATATGGTTTTTTCTTTTCCTTTTTTTTAGAGTACATTCAGATCCTTGTGCATTTAATTTTCTTCACAGAGAGCTCCAAAACGTGTGACCAAACTTTCCATGATTTTTTTGGGGGTACAGGGACCAGGCGGCGCGACTTTCATCGTGCTCTCTCTCTCTCTCTCCTTTATCTCTATCTCTTGAGCGTCTTTTTCACATTTTGCATGGCATTTCTTCCTTTCTGTGGGCGTAGTAGTAAGATCAAAGAAAGTGCCCGTTTGCTTTCTTTTTTATTATTATTATTATATACGTTGCAATTACTTTATATAATTTGATAATTAGAGAAAAGTTTTAACTCTAAATATTTTGTTAGAAATAACAAGAAATGTCAACTAATTAAACTACAAAATTAATTAATGTAATTGTTTTTAAGATAAAATTTAGTTATAAAATTGGTTGTAGTTTAAGACTACAATTTTACTCAATATTTTTTTTTTATTAAAGGTGAATTTTGAGAATTCCACTATTGGATTATATCTTCTTCTTATATAGCTTGCAAATTTTTTAGAAAATTAAAGATTAATAGTTATGCTATCAATAAATTATTTAAATTGCTAGTTTTTGTATTTTAAAATTATGCATAAAATATAAGCTTATAGATCATATAGTATATAATATCCGATTGACATAAAATTTGACATGTGTATTAAGAGTGTAAAGAACATGTAATTCAACAGTTAGATTTTTAAAATATATAGTAATATTTATTTTATTGATTAAAATTGTAAACTTAAGTTACAACTAATTTTGTAACTAAATTTTGTCCTTGTTTTTATCTTGATAAACCTTATCAGGATATTTCAATCATTCAACCTCAGTTCACTACTCATAGAAGAGACAACATATACTTTATAGCTTCAGTTTTGTTACTTTTGTATGCTGTTATTAATATTATACTGCTAGCCGTATATCCTTGTTTTTAATCAGTTTGTTAGAGTTGAAAGTTGTCCTGTATTGATAGGTCAATTTGTCTATTTCGATTTCTATTAGTCAATGTTATGGAATTCATAAGTTAGGTGCTTCGAGTATCTGTTTTCTGAATATAAGAACAGGATAATTTATTTGTTAATTCTTTTTTTTTTTTTTTGAGAAGAATATATTTGTTAATTCAATAAGAGAGTTTATCATTTTATTCTCTCAAAACTTTGTTTTCTATATATAAGAACAGGGTAATGTATTTGTTAATTCGGTAAGTGAGTTTATCATTTTCTCTCACAGTGCCGACTCAAGCCTAGGCCTTAGCCCCCTCTTGTCCCAAATTTTTTAAAAGGTTACATTTTAAGGCCCCCCAACCATTAAACAAACAGAAGGCTCCAATATTTTATTTTTATAAAATAAATTCTCAACATTGTAGAATAATAATTAATTTTTTTAAAAGAAAAAATATATATTTATATTGAACCAACAAAAATCCAATGCAATACAATTAAAACCCTAATAGTTTTTCCAAAAAAAAAAAATGTTATTATTTTATTATGAATATGCAAAATAATAATTCAAAATTATTTTTTTCTAACAATTGTAAAAGAGATATTAATAAAACCAAAATACAAAAACTAGATTAACAATTTTGTATATCAAATAGATGGAAGAACAGTTTTTAAACAAAACAACTATAAAAGTTGAATAAATAATACTAGATTAATATATATTTTTTAATTATTAAAAAATACGTTAAAATTTACAGAGCGGAACTGATCCATCAGTGATCTCTTCTTCCATTTGTAACAAACCTCTTGGCTTGAAACATATGATTTCATGATTATGAAATTAGAAAACAAACCTCGGATATAGTTAGAATTAAAAAAATATATTAATCACTAATGAGAAAAAGTTAAGATCAATAAATTATTTTAATCACTAATGAGAAAAATGAATCACAAATTCTAACCAGTGAGCTGTTCGATGGTGACTTATTTCGATGATTGACTGACTATATTATAATGTCACATTCAAGTAGAAGCTATAGGTGTGATTTATTGGAATCCAAATTCCCTGTTGTATTTTATAATATTGTAAACAGCAAGATTTGCTCCAATCAATTTAATCTTAGGTGCCACAGTGCAATGCATTTTGATTCTCTCACATCTCCATACGATCATGGCATGTAAAAATGCAAGAACCAATAATCAAGAAATTAAAGTACCCACAACCTTAAATTAAGCAAATTTAAACCCAAAAAAAGATAGCGCTAAGGCCGGCATCAATGATGGTGATGCATCAAAATAAAGGGCTTGTGTGTGTGGTCCTTTTTGCATGTGGACCTCTTTCGTGTCATAGATCAAGTTGTTGCTCTCACTTGGGAAGACAGATCAGGAGTAGGTCAAGACTAAACCAAAGGAAATCTATTTTAAGCTTGAGCTAGCACGTAGAGAGTGAGTAAAAAAGAATAATAATGATAACAATTTGATCTTTCTTTGACTGTGTGTCTCTCTAGGATTTTCCAGAGGCTAGCTATCAGATAAAAGTATGTGATATAAAAACTAGTTCAACGTCAAGCAATTCAGCTGAGTTTTACCTAATCTGGGTTTGGCTCGATTTGGAATTTTGATTATTTTTTGTTGTGGCAATTTTCATAAGTCCTACTCATCATGTCAGCATGCATGTACTATATCAGATCTTCTTTATAACTAGGCAAACAAGAAAAAAGGGTACTATATCATCCAGAAATTTTTTTCTATTTTTTTTATTTAAAATTTTGTCTAATTACTGAAAACAAAAAAGGAAAAAGAAATAACAGAATAGGTAAGACAAAAAAGAAAAAGAAAAAGGCAATCGTGGAAAATTCAAAATGCAACAATTGGAAGAGTAGTTGGCATGTGCATTGGGACGGGATTTAGTCTAGAATTTAATTTTTATAAAAGGTGGAGAGCAGAGAGGAGTCCACGCAATTAAAAGGTCTTCGTTTGCTGGGCAAGTGGGACACGGAAATGGTTATTTCATGTCACAGTTTTGGTACAATTATTGTCACAAATAGTGTCGTATTTGCTAGTTTCAAATTGCAGAGTCTCTTTACTGATGTGTGCGTATGTTTCTATTCGGAAGCCTGTTTTGGCTTTTGATAAGCCTGTAATAAATTATTGTTACATTTTAATTGTGTGTGTGTGTGTGGATGAGTTCTTGCCTTGATTTACCATAACCTTTTTTGTGATAATTTGGAAGCAAATTGTCCTCTCTCACAAAACCTTAGCTAAATACTAAATAGTAAAATAGTAGAAATAGCAAATGTCAAATGCAAGCCATCTTTGTTGAAAAGAAGCACATGGAAACTGATTTCAATGAACCCGAAATCTAATTTAAATTTAAACCAGAACTATCCAAAAATAAATAAATAAATATATAGCATATATTAACCACCGACAGATCCATAAATTCACTAATTGATTTTTTAGCTGGAATTATTAATAAAAAATTGAATTACACTGTGTTACAAAGTATTATTTATTTTATATTCTTGTATGATTTTCATCATTGAGTCAGAAAAGTATCACATGTTCATTGACACGAAAAGGATGATCTGAGCGTCTGACAGTGATATGTATGGCGGGATTGAAATCAGACGTATAGTACAGGTCAAACAAGTAGCCAATGTCTGAGTACCACATATGTGGTATTAATTGTATTTTGTATGCGCCACAAGCAGATCCATACAGGTCAAGTTTGTAGCCATCAGAGCTTCTCGTCCTTTAGATCTGTGTGTGTGTGTGTGTGTTTTTTTTAACTGGGTCTACTTCGCTACCAAACATTATCTAATGAAGTTATTGTTGAAATAGATGACTTATCCTCCATTCAAGGGATGATGGATCTGTCTAACACTACGTAGCAGTGCCGACTCTCTCTCTCTCTCTCAATTTTGAAGCCAATAAACTTTTTACAAAGACTAATCAATAAGTTTAAGGACAGTAAATTTTAGAGTTTTCTTCATAATTGTTAAGACAGTTAGTTGAAATTGGCATATAATGATAAAAGTAATGTTGGTAACTGTAATTTTTCAAATAAAAAGTGTTATTATACTAATTACAACTTAATACTTCAAAAAATTATAAGAAAAACTGTGAATTTATCATGCTTCTAGTATCATCGAAAGCTAATAATTGATTGAATGAACTTTCTCTAAGTGACAGAAAAGAATCACGATTGAGATAATATAAAATACAAACGTTAGGCATATACTTTTGAAGATGCCATGCAAAGATGGAAAAGCTTGATTGAATATCACTGCACATGGGACCATCTGATTAATCATGGTGTTGGCCTTTTATTTCTTTTCAGAAATCCAGGTAGGGAAGGGAGTGCTTGAACATGGTATCCCAAGTCAACAGAAAATTTTGTTAATTAGATAAGAATGCCAAGCTAAAATTCATGTGTGAGTGAAAATATTTTGCCTAATTGATGATTTGCACCAAATTAAGGGTTTCGTTGTCAAGCTTGTCATTCTCAGTTAGGCAAGGAAAATAAAGCAAAAGTAAATCAAATATGTAGGTAGTGAAATTGAATATTGTGGAGGGCATTGCAATTTGCATGTTACTCGTGAAAAAAACTTTCTACATAAGGACAAGCTATTGCAGTCAAACTAAACTAAGATAACCAAAACAACATTTAAAAATCAGCAGCAACAACAACAACAAAAGGAAGTGAAAGAGAAATGGAAGAGCATTAAATAAACCCCAACAATTTTACGTCATGATTGAAAGAAGCAGATATATGCAACCAACTACAGTATAAGGTCAAGCAGTTTAGGACAGATTGGGGTGGGATATAAATCTTAATTTAGGCTATTGAATTAATTAATTCTTGACCCCATAGCCCCTCTCAATGACGCCTGAATTTCCCTAATACTGAGACAATCTCACCAATTGGTCATTTGGATTTGGTGCCCAATACCACGGGATTGAGCATATACGTCATAGAACACAGACCCCTCGTGATGATTTTCTTTTTGAATAAATATATTAAAATGTTTTTAAAATTCCAAATTTATTTTGATTCTTCCTAATAGTGTTCGAAATGCAATTATATATTTCCAGAATTTTAAAGTGTTCCTTTTTTTTTTTTCGAGTTTAGTAGTCATTGAGCTCAAATTTCAGAAAATGCAAAAGCTGGGTACAAAGCACAAAGTGCAACCCGCTCTACTTACGAAAAAGATAAAGAGGTGGAAGCTTCGTGATGTTAGCTTTATAATTATTAGAGAGGGCCTGGTTATTTTTCATTTTTTTTTTTAGAAAAAAATTCTAAAAATTACTGATTGAGTTTATTAAAATGGTTGCTTAAAGCTTATTTCATGGTTTTCCTTTGACATGTATGATGCATCACTTTTTATGATCGTGAATTACAACCAAACTTTTTCTTAAAGCAATCATCGAACTTCTAATTATCGTGAAGCCCCGTAGTTTTTTAATGGCTAAATTTGCGACCACGTTTGCACTTTGCACGGATAAAAGCTATTGAGGATTAAGAATGAGCTATATTTAAGTTGTGCCAAAACCAATAGGCAATAGCTCTTCAGAATGCACGTGTACAAAAATTATGCGAGTCTATCAGAAACAGTGAAAAAGTATTATGAAAAGAAGGAACACAGAGACACAGACAGAAACAATGAACTTGTATATATTTACGTGACAAGAGCACATGTCCCAGTAACTAGAAAACAGAGTCAGTTCTTGCAAATTGGCATCAGTGCCAAACCAACCCAAAAGCCAGGACTGAAGAGGAAAGGTTAGCATGGTCAAAATGAGTCAGAGCTTCTAGCCACTGTGAACAGCAGCGCAACCCAATGGCTGCTACTCTAGCTAGTCAACACCCAAAAAAAAAAAAAAAAAAAAAGTTTTGAATACAGGATAGACTTTTGAACGTGAACCAATGGAGATGATGATTACATTTACTGTATTCAGCTAGCAATTAAAAAAAGGAAATGTTAACTAATGCTCTAAGGGCATTGGTTTAGTGAAAATCTTAGTTCAAAATATTCAAATCATGAAGAAGGCATTGTTCCAATGGCTACTCCCAAACCTAAAACAGTGTTGTTTATCAGAGTGGTTAAACATAAAACACGCCTAAAGCCAAACATTGTTGTTTCACATTAATCCCAACGATGTTGTTTCTGTGGTGCTTGAATTATCAGTTATTGAAGCATTCTGTTATCTCACGTGTGGTGTTATGTTATTGCACGTGTGAAGTGGTTGAAAGTCAGTTGTAATAGACTCCATATTTCTCGGGCTTCTCTCTTCTTCCATTGTCTGATGTGTATATATATATATATATATATTCTCTTGTATTCATAGATTGTATTGTACTCTTTGTTGATAATAATACTTGATACTATTCAGTCTATTTTTTCTCTCTATTTTTCTTCCTAGTTTGATTGATAGAGTAACTGTGAGATTGAGAGAGTTTTATCTGTGAAATTGAAAGTGTTTTTACATGGTATCAGAGCTTTGATCCTTATCAATGGCTTCTGCTCAATCTGGTTCATCTTCTTCGTCGTCTTCTTCAAGTGCTTTGCCTGCTATGGCTACTTTAGGTTTACTGGTGAACTCTTCATTACTACTGCTGTCAAATATGTCATCTATGATGACTGTGAAGCTTGACTATGGGAATTATATTGTTTGGAAACATCAAATTGAGGTAATTCTTGATACCTATTCAATGATTGATGTCCTCGATGATTCAATTACCCCTCCAGATAAGTTTCTAAAGGATTCATCTGGGAATTTCACTACTGAGATCGTCCAACATTCATAGCTTGGAAAAATTGTGAGCGAGCTATGTTTACTTTTTTGAATTCAACACTCTTTCTTGCGATTCTTGCTCTCACAGTTGGGCAAAAATCTGCTAGAGGAGTTTGGAGAGTGTTAGAGAAGATATTTGCTTTAGTCTCAAGGTCTCATGTTATGAGTCTGCGTAATGAATTGAATGCAATCAAGAAAGGGGTTGATTCTATTGATGGTTATTTTCAGAAGATTAAGCAAGCTCGTGATAGATTAGTTGTTGTTTCTGTGTTTGTGGATGATAAGGAGCTTCTTCACATTATTCTTAATGGTCTTCCCTCTGAATATGATTCTTTTAGCTCGGCTATAAGAACTAGAGGTGATGTGTTGTTAGTGGAAGAGTTGAATGCATTGCTTAATGCTGAAGAGAGAGTAATTAAAAAGAGATCCAATAGTGTTGATCCAGCTTCTATGGCTATGGCTGCAAATTTCCACTCTCAAGGTTTTCCTCGAGGAAGAGGAGGCAGAAATCACAATCAAAGAGGTAGAGGTGCTCGTGGAAATGGTAATAATTATGGAGGTATGAGTTCTAACTATGGTGGAGGTAGTTATTCCAATTCTGGTTCTCAGTTTCAGAACTTCAACCCAGGCAATCCAAGCTTTTCTTCTTAGTTTTAATCAAGCTAAGCTTTTCAACAATCAAGGTCAATCTAGTAGGCCAATCTCTCAGATTTGTGGAAAGAGTGATCATTCAGCTCTTGATTATTACCATCGAATGGATTTTGCTTATCAAGGAAGGCATGCACCTGCTAAGCTTGCTTCCATGGTAGACAAAGCTGCTTAGGATCAAGCTTCCAACTCTTGGCTTACAGACACGGGTTGTTCTGATCATGTGACTCCAAATTTGTCATAGCTCTCTATTCATTAACAACCATTCCAAGGAAATGAGACTTTCACAGTTGGTAATGGCCAAGAACTGCCAGTCGCTCACATTGGCAATGGTGAGCTTCGAACCTTAACTCATAATTTTAGGCTTGATAATATTCTAAGAGTGCCTGACCTTGCTTCTAATCTTTTGTTTGTTCATAAACTTTGTCTCCAAAATAATGCTTTTTGTTATTTTGATGCCAATAAGTTCTTAATTCAGGATTTGCCCATGGGGAAGATCCTCTACACAGGGTTGAGTAAAGATGGGGTCTATCCTATTCCATCAGTCTCTGACTTGTCTTCACTTCCTTCCTTAAGTCACTTCAAGACTTTTGCTTTTGTGTCTGTCAAACCACAACATCTTTAGCTTTGGCATCATAGACTTGGGCATCCAAGTTCTAGAATTCTATATTCGGCTCTCAAGAATGTATTTTCATCTCTTTCTTTGTCTGTGATTGATGAGGTTTGTTCCTCTTGTGAATATTGTGTAAGTGCTACGATGCACAGATTTCATTTGAATAAAACTCCACTTGTAACTACTCCAGTTCTTGAAATTATGCACAGTGATGTTTGGGGTCCTTCTCTCATTACTTCTTTGCTTGGATTTAACTACTATGTGATCTTTGTTGATGATTACACTCGTTTCACTTGGTTGTTTTTACTTAAGCATAAGAGTGAAGTTCTATCCGTGTTTAAGCATTTCAAGTCTATGGTTGAAACTCAACATAATTCTAAGCTTAAAATTCTAAGGACTGATAATTGTTCTGAATACACTAACACTGAGTTTCAATCATTATGTTTTGTCAATGGTATTCTTCATCAAACCTCATGTCCTCATACCCCTAAATAGAATGGTGTTTCTGAGAGGAAACACAAGCATGTTGTTGAAATAGGCCTTACTCTTCTTTACCAATCTCATTTTCCTCTTAATTTCTGGTCTTATGCTTTTACTGTTGCTACCTACCTTATTAATAGACTACCTTCTTCAGTGTTAGGTTTTCATTCTCCTTGGGAGAAATTGTTCTCTAAACCACCACCTCTTCATGCTCTTAAGGCTTTTGGGTGTGCTTGCTATCCTTTTCTTAGGCCTTTTAACAAGAATAAGTTACAACCTAGGTCTAAACCTTGTATTTTTCTTGGTTACCCTCCTCTGTCTAAAGGGTATATCTGCCTTGATCCTACCTCTAACAAAATCTATATCACTTATCATGTTCTGTTTAATGAGACTCTTTTTCCTTTTGCTCATGATTCTCATCTTACCAATCCTCATATTCCTTTTTCTTCATCTTTGTCTACTTGGTTTTCTCAATCTAAGTCTCCTAATCTTCCTTTAGTGACCTCTCCATCTGTTGCTTTTAATACTCCTTCTTCCTTTCCTTCAAATTCTGATTTAGTCTCTTCTCTTCTTCCTTCCTTTCTTTCTTCTTCTTGCCCTATTCCTGTTGTTCCTCCTCCTATTGACCCTCCTTCCTCAGTGGATATTTCACCTCCATCTTCCTTACCTGTCCTTGCAAATCCTGTCCTTCCTTACTCCTCTTCTTTTGATCCTGTGTCTACTACTCTTATTCCTTCTTCACATGATTCCCATCCTATGATTACAAGGTCTAAGCATGGCACCTATAAGCCTAAAGTTATGCAGGTCCAATGTGATTACACTGTGACAGAACCTCCTTCCTTTGCCATTGCTTCTAAACATCCTCATTGGGTGGCTGCCATGGATGCTGAATTTCATTTATTACAGAAACAAGACACCTGGTCTTTGGTTCCTCTTCCTCCTCATAAGAATGTTGTTACCTATAGGTGGGTTTATAAGCTTAAAAGGCATAGTGATAGTTCAATTGCAAGATACAAAGTCAGGTTAGTGGCTAGAGGCTACCTTCAACAGTATGGCTTGGATTATGAAGTGACTTTTAGTCCTGTTGTCAAGCCTGCTACTGTTAGACTTCTTCTTGCTTTGACTGTGCAACATGGTGGGGAATTGAGGCAATTGGATGTCAGTAATGCCTTTCTCCATGGCATTCTTAAGGAAGAGGTCTATATGGCTCAGCCTCAAGGTTATGTTGATCTTGCTTTTCCTAGACATGTCTGCCTTCTTCATAAGGCTTTTTATGGTCTCAAACAGGCTCCTAGGTCTTAGTTTGAGAGGTTTACTTCTCAATTGCTTCATGTTGGGTTTTGTGCTTTAGCTGCTGATGGTAATCTGTTCATCTTGAGGCATCAGTCTTTCATTGTGTATTTGTTGTTCTATGTAGATGATATTATCATCACAGGTAACAGTTCTGCTTTTGTTTCTAGTATCATCAAGTTGTTGGGCATTGATTTTGATCTCAAGGATCTTAGATTGCTTCATTATTTCCTTGGTCTTCAGACTGATTATACCTCTACTGGTCTGTTTGTACATCAGACCAAATATGCTTCTGACTTGCTTCAGAAATTTGGTATGACTGACTGCAAGCCTTGTAAAACACCATGCTCACATAATCATCATCTCCTTCCTAATGATAGTCCTCTCTTACCTGATCCTAAGACCTATAGAAGCTTGGTTGGGGCTTTGCAATATCTTACTTTCACCAGACCAGACCTTTCACTTGCTATTCAACAGGCTTGTCAATATATGAGCAGTCCTACTCATAATCATCTTCAAGCTGCTAAACGGATCCTCAGATATCTTCAAGGCATTCTTCATTATGGCATTGCCTTTACTCCAGTCCCAATTTCTTTATCTGCATATAGTGATGTAGATTGGGCTGGGGATACTATGGACAAGCATTTTATTACTAGTATTGTTGTGTTTCTTGGGAATTCTCCCATCACTTGGTCTGCAAAGAAGCAATGCACTGTGTCTTGTTCATCCACAGAAGCTGAGTATCGTGCTTTAGCTTCCACTATAGCTAAATTGTATTGGATTAGGATGCTTCTTCGTGATTTTGGCATTTTTCTTCCTCAACCTCCTCTTCTTTGATGTGATAATGTTAGTGCTTTGGCCATTGCTTTGAACCCTGTGTATCATGCTCAGACCAAGCACATTGAGGTTGATTATCACTTTTTTCGTGAGAAAGTCCTCAGGCATGATTTGTTGGTTAAATTCATCTCCATTCATGATCAACTTACTGATTTGTTTACCAAGGGTCTTCCTTCTCCCAGGTTTAATTGGCTTACTTCCAAACTCATGTGGAAATTCCCCATTTGTTTCAGGGGGGATGAAAGCCTTAGGTTAGAATATTCAAATCATGAAGAAGAAGGCACTGTTCCTACGGCTACTCCTAAACCCAAAAGGGTGTCGTCTGTCAAAGTGGTTAAATTTAAAACACGCCTAAAGTCAAATGTCGTCGTTTCTCATTAATCCCAACGATGTCGTTTCTATGGTGCTTGAATTATCAGTTATTGAAGCATTTTGTTATCTCACGTGTGGTGTTCTATTATTGCACGTGTGAAGTGGTGAAAGTTAGTTGTAACAAACTTCGTATTTCTCGGGCTTCTCTCTTCTTCCATTGTCTGATGTGTGTATATATATATATTGTACGGGCTCCGTACCATGGCCCCTAGTGGGCCTTGGGCCCTGACCTGGGTATATGGCCCATAAGGCGTGTCACCCTCAGCCCAGCGGCCCACCCCCGAGCCACACATGCTGCGGGCCGAAGCTTCGCCCTTTCACCGTTTCTCGGCAAACCTTCCTCGAGCAGTGTTAAACGTACAGTTCGCAGGACCCCCCGCTCTCTACCTACCCGGCCGTGCCTCGGAGAGGCACCGCTGCAGGGAACTATCGTGGAGGTGGGAACCAAGTTCCAACGCCACCCTCACCGCTTCCCCTGTCTACCTAATCACCCACTTACGATCGATAATACTGGACCGCCGGTGGCACTCAGTGGCAAACATTTATGACCTCTCCACTACTCTGTAGACTATAAATACGATAAGTTTTGAGAAAACGGGGGTTGGAGAATTGAGGAGAGAAAGAGTGTAAACAGAGAATACAGAGGGAGGAAGTGGTTCAGACCCTGAGCAGAGGAAAGAGATTCCATCGGGCCTTGGCGTTCAGAACGACCCAGTGTAGGAAATCCAAACCCACTATACAAGTAAGTTGTGAGCCCAAGTGAGGCCCAGTTCAACGGGTTCCAGTTTTGGGTATGCACAATTGGCGCCGTCTGTGGGAAATCCTACTAAGTAGTAGTTCCACCAAGGCTAGTGTACAGAAAAGATGTCTAGAGGTAGCGCCGGGAGTGGCTCGGCAGGATCTTCCAGGGGCTCCACCTGGCGGGAACGGAGGCAGAAGAGACGCGAGGATCCGGTTTACGAGCAACTGGAGGAGCGGTCCGGCCTTGGAGAAGGGTCGTATCAAACGGGGAGAACGGTGTCCCATGCTTCCAGGCGTGGGCAACCCGACGTCAGGGATGAAGAGCTTGAGCGGCTGCGGAGGTTAGTACGGGAACTGGAATTGGAAGCACGAAACGAGCGCCGCCGGGCCGGACAAGACGACAAAGATAGGAGGCCGGACGCTGAAGAAGAGAGACGCGGGACGGGCTCGAACAGACCGGAATCCCGCCACCAGAGGGAGCGCTCGCACTCAGGGGAGTCCCGTCTCCGCTGAGACCGCTCCCATTCAGCAGAATCTCACCGGCGGCAGAATCGTTCCCGGTCCCGAGAATACGGAAATCAGGGCTCGGAATCTTCAGAGGGACGACCGAGGAATGTAGCTATGGATGCTATGAGCCGCGCATTGCGCGGGGCAGCACGGTCACCGTTCTCAGCAGACATTGAGCGAGCACCGATGCCGGACAGATTTACGCGCCCGCCGTTCAATTCGTATGGGGGAAAAACGGATCCCGTGGAGCATGTCAGCCACTATATCCAGATGATGTCTTTGCATACCTGCAATGACGCTCTGATGTGCAAGGTTTTTCCCTCCAGCCTCGGTCCCACGGCCTTGAGGTGGTTCAACGGGTTGCGTAAGGGCTCCATTCACAGTTTCGCCGAGCTAATACAAGAGTTCGGTTCCCGTTTCGTGACGTGCAGCCGGGAACAACAACCGGTGGACGCGCTGCTGTCTATGAAGATGAGGGCAGGGGAAACCCTCCGTGATTACGCTAGCCGATACTGGGAGCTCTACAACGAGATCGGCGGAGGGAATGAGAAGATCGCGGCGAGCACTTTCAGATTGGGATTGCCTGACGAGTCAGGGTTGAGGGAATCATTAACCAAGAAACCTCCCGAGGATATGAGGCAGCTGATGAGGTGCATCGAGGAGTACAAGCGGTTGGAAGATGACAGGATATAAAGCAAGGGCAAGGCACAGGTGGCAGATCGTCCTCGGCTGAGCGGTTTTCAACAGAGGGCACGGGGAAATTTGAGGATTCAAGAGCCAGTAGCACCAGCAGGGGAGGTGAACGTGACGTTCATGGAGCCCGTGCATAAAATTGTGGACAAGATCAAGAACGAGCCGTACTTCAGATGGCCGAACCGGATGGCAGGCGACCCCTCTAGGAGGAATCAGAACCTATACTGCACCTACCACAAAGACCGGGGGCATACTACCGAGCAGTGCCGAGTGTTAAGGGACCATCTCGGGCAGTTGGCTAAGGCGGGACACCTCAAGGATTTTGTGACGGATGCCGGGAATCGGGGAACAGGACATGGCGCCCCACACACGGGGAATCCCCTTCCGCCCCCTCTCGGGATAATTGACGTTATCCACGTTGCACCGAGAGGCATTTCAACGGCAAAGGGGAAGGAGGTGCTGGCAATGATACCAGTAGGGGGAAGTACGGGCATGCCGCCTCCCGCGAAGAAGGTCCGACCTACCCGAGAGCCGATCTCTTTCGACGACAGTGATTTGGAAGGAACCATTCAGCCACACGACGACGCATTGATAGTCACGGCAAGGATAGGTGGTTTCGTTGTAAAGAGAGTAATGATAGACCAGGGAAGCGGAGCGGATGTTATGTACCCGGACCTATTCAGGGGGCTCGGGTTGAGGAATGAGGATCTGTCGAAGTACAGCACTCCCCTGGTTGGGTTCGACGGGAAAATGGTGGTGCCCGAGGGGCGAATCTGTTTGCCCGTGAACATGGGGGGCAAGGAAGCGATGGTGAGCTTCTTCGTTGTTGCCTCGTACTCCCCATACACGGCAATTTTAGGGAGGCCATGGATACATGCAATGGGGGCTGTCCCATCTACTCTGCACATGAGGGTCAAGTTTCACACCGACTATGGTGTCGCGGTGATACAAGGAAGTCAGCAGGTGGCCAGGAAGTGTTTGATCGCCATGGTCGACTGGAAGGAGCAGATCGGCCGGAAGGACCCGGTCGATCCCGAGCGTTCGTCGTTGGGGACGCCTTTATAGCAATTACAGAGCCCGCCAGAGGTCGCGCGCACCGAGAACATGCTCAAGGTAAGGGTGTTGCCGGATACGGACAAGTACTTCCAGATAGGGGAGAGCATGGAGTACCGGGAAAAAGTTGAAATGTTACTACTCCTCATACAGAATGTGGACGTATTTGCATGGAGTCCATATGAGGTGCCCGGGGTGGATCCCGAATTCATCATGCATAGACTTGGGGTTGACCCCTCGTTCGCCCCTAAAAAGCAGAGGCCGAGGAGATCAGCCTGGGAGCACTCCGAGGCAGTGAAAGTGAAAGTTCAGAGATTGAAAGAAGCAGGGGTAATTCGGGAAATCATCTTCCCGGATTGGTTGGCAAACACCGTGGTAGTGAAAAAGAAAAACGGCAAGTGGAGGGTCTGCGTCGATTTCACCGATCTGAACAGAGCCTGCCCGAAAGACCCTTTTCCCGTACCGAAGATTGATCAGCTGGTGGATGCCACTTGTGGGCACCCGAGGATGAGCTTTCTGGATGCTTTCCAGGGGTACCACCAGATCGCCCTGGCGCCCGAGGAACAAGAAAAAACGGCGTTCATTTCCCCGGAGGCAAATTACCACTACACAAGGATGCCTTTCGGACTGAAGAACGTCGGGGCCACCTACCAACGAATGATGACAAGAATGTTCCGAGACAAGATAGGGCGCACGGTCGAAGTATACATCGACGACATGGTGGTTAAGAGCAAGCAGGAAGCCCTGCATATGGGGGACCTCCAGGAGGTTTTCGAGGTTCTCCGACGACACAAGTTGCGCCTTAATGCGGAGAAGTGCGCGTTTGGCGTCGGGGCCGGGAAGTTCTTGGGTTTCCTAATCAGTACACGGGGGATTGAGGTCAAACCCGACCAGATCGAAGCAGTGAGAAGACTGAAGCCACCGAGCAACCCAAAGGAAGTGCAAATACTAACCGGGATGCTGGCCGCCCTAAACCGGTTCATCTCAAAATTCGCAGATCGCTGCCGGCCGTTCTACCAACTGTTGAAGAAATGGACTGGATTTCAGTGGAGCGAGGAGTGCGAACAGGCCTTTGTAGACCTGAAGACTTATTTGGCGCGGGCGCCCGTGCTCGCGGCGCCGGAGGCAGGTGAGGATTTGTTCATGTACCTGGCGGTATCCGAGCATGCCGTGAGTGCCGTGCTACTGAGGGACAGTGGGATCCAGCAACCCGTGTACTACGTTAACAAAACTCTTATCGACGCCGAGACGAGATACTTGCCCTTGGAGAAGCTCGTATTAGCCCTGATCCACGCCACCAGAAAGTTGCCGCATTATTTCCAAGCTCACACCGTCCACGTCCTGACCGAGTACCCATTACAGTCGTTGCTGAAGAGGTCAGATTTCACGGGCCGTATAGCCAAATGGGGGACTCGGCTCGGTTCCTTCGACATACGATACCGACCTCGAAGCTCGGTGAAGGATCAGGTCCTAGCGGATTTTATCGCTGAGTTTTCGCCCAGGGAGAAGGGGGAGATGGTTTGCCAACTGGAAGTTCGACCGTGGAAGATATTCGTAGACGGCGCGTCAAGCTCCACGGGTGCCGGTTCAGGAGTTGTTATGATCACCCCCGAGGGAATATGACTAGAACACTCGTTTAGATTGGGTTTCAGGGCGTCCAACAACGAGGCGGAATACGAGGCTTTTCTGGCCAGACTGAGGGTAGCTTTGAGCCTGGGGGCTCGAGAGATTGAGCTATATTCGGATTCGCGGCTGGTTGTTAAGCAGGTGCGCGGCAGTTTTGAAGCCCGGGATCCCCGGATGAAAGCATACTTGGAACAAGCAAGGCTGGTTATGGCCAGCTTCAACGCGGTGAAGGTTTTCCACATAGCCCGAACACAGAACAGGCACGCCGATTCTTTAGCAACGCTAGCGTCATCAGTGACCGAGGAGATACCTCGGCAAATCAAAATTGAGCTTATCTCAGAGCCGAGTGTCGATGTAATGAGCAACTCGGGAACTACAGGGATCGATGTCACGGCCATCGCAGCACGCTCCCCGTGCTGGATCGACACCATTACCGACTTTCTGGCTGACGACCGATTGCCGAGTGACGAGAAGGAGGGGATCAGGATCCGGAGGACGGCTTCTCGGTATTGGTTGGCAGAGGACCGGACTTTATATCGAAGGTCCTTCGGAGGGCCGTACCTATTGTGCTTACGCCCGGAGAAGGTGGGCGAGCTCTTGGCGGAGCTACACTCCGGGGTATGCGGCGGCCATGTCGGGGGACGTTCGTTGGCGCACCGAGCGATGACCCAAGGTTTTTGGTGGCCTCAGATGCAGAAAGACGCCGCCGAGTATGTGCTTAAGTGTGAGCAGTGTCAGAAGCACGCCCCTCTGATCCATCAGCCTGCGGGCCACCTGAACCCGATCAGCAGCCCTTGGCCTTTTGCACAATGGGGGATGGACATCATCGGCCCGTTCCCTCGGGCGACAGGCGGCCGAAAGTTCGTTCTGGTGGCCGTCGATTATTTTACCAAATGGGCGGAGGCCGAAGCGTTGGCCAATATACGAGATGTGGAAGTAAAAAAATTCGTATGGAAAAATATCATCACCAGGTTCGGGGTGCTGAACACTATCATATCTGACAACGGACTACAGTTCGACAGCCGGGCATTCCGGGAGTTTTGCAGCGGTCTCGGCATCAGAAACAGATACTCAACTCCGGCTTACCCACAGGGCAACGGTCAGGCCGAGGCCGTGAATAAGGTGATCGTGTGTGGGCTGAAGAAAAGGTTGGAGGGAGCGAAGGGAAACTGGGCCGAGGAGCTCCCTAAAGTCTTGTGGGCATACCGCACCACTCCTAGACGGTCAACCGGGGAGACCCCTTTCTCTCTTACGTACGGGGCAGAAGCCGTAATCCCTACCGAGGTAAATCTGTGCAGTGCGCGAGTAGCGGGGTTCGATCCCGCCCAAAACAACGAAATGATGGTTGGATATTTGGACAAGGTGGAAGAGCATCGCGAGATGGTGACGATACGGCTCGCGAAATATCAGCAGAAGCTCGCCCAGAGGTACAACCGAGGCGTGAGGACCAGGGAGTTTGTCTCCGGGGATCTGGTTCTTAGAAGAGCCATGGGCAACATGCGGGACACTAATGCCGGGAAGTTGGCGCAGACATGGGAGGGACCCTATAGGGTCACGGCGGTAGCCGGCACCGGGGCTTATTTCTTGGAAGACCTAGACGAGAGACAACTGCCCCGACCATGGAACGTGCATAACCTCAGGAAGTACTATCATTAATGGGCATAGAGTAAACCACAACATGTTGTATATGTTTTTAGTTATACTAATGACATTTTTCATGCAGATTCGCACTGTTTTAACCTAATTCCCGGGCCAATCATATTCACTGAGCATTGCTCATTCTCGGCCGATCCGTTCCAAGGACAGAAACCTGACCCTCGGTTCGATCTAATCACCGAGCAGGTGGAAACCTTAGCTTTCTATTCTAAGGACAGAAACCTGACCCTCGGTTCGATCCTAATCACTGAGCAGGTAGAAACCTTAGCTGTTCTATTCAAAGGAAAGAAACCTGACCCTCGGTTCGATCCTAATCACCGAGCAGGTGGAAACCTTAGCTTTTTATTCTAAGGACAGAAACCTGACCCTCGGTTCGATCCTAATCACCGAGCAGGTAGAAACCTTAGCCGTTCTATTCAAAGGACAGAAACCTGACCCTCGGTTCGATCCTAATCACCGAGCAGGTGGAAACCTTAGCTTTTTATTCTAAGGACAGAAACCTGACCCTCGGTTCGATCCTAATCACCGAGCAGGTGGAAACCTTAGCTTTTTATTCTAAGGACAGAAACCTGACCCTCGGTTCGATCATAATCACCGAGCAGGTGGAAACCTTAGCCATTCTATTCTAAGGACAGAAACCTGACCCTCGGTTCGATCCTAATCACCGAGCAGGTGGAAACCTTAGCTTTTTATTCTAAGGACAGAAACCTGACCCTCGGTTCGATCCTAATCACCGAGCAGGTGGAAACCTTAGCCATTCTATTCTAAGGACAGAATCCTGACTCTCGGCTCGATCTTAGCACCGAGCATCCGTAATCCTGACCCCCGGTTAAATCACTATCACCGAGCATGTGAAGGCCTTACCATGGTCGGACACATCACAATAAAGGCGACCAACAGTTCATTACTCGGTCACATACGAAGGAACAACGCGGTAAAATAATAAGGCATTCATACTAAAGCATAAATCTTAAATAAACGTCTTGTTGCCCAAAACCCGGCAACACAAAAACAAGTACAAAACATAAACAAAACGTAAACAATGTATCCCGTCACCACAACCCGGTGACATAGGCAATTTCGCTCATTCAAGAAAGAAGAAAATTAAGAAAGTGCTGGCTTTCAACTCTAAACGTCCGCGGCATGAGCAGAAAAGGCGTCCCCTTGAGAGTGTTGGTCGGCATGAGGAGTTGGCGGCTGGATGTCCTCCCCGGTTCGGTCCCCCACATGGGGGTGGCTGGTCCCCTCCATGTCGGTCGGCACGACATGGGAGTCGATGGCGTTCACCAGTTCCCTCATGCTGGAGGTCTCTTCCTCGTCAATAACAAGGGGCGCTGGATTTTCGGTCTGAGGGACGCTCGGGAAAGGGATCTTGCTGCGATCCCTCAACGAAGAATCCTCGGGAACCCCCAATACTTGAAGTGCAGCGAACCAGCCCTCCTCAAATCCGAGTCTGTGGGCCTGGCGAATGACCGGTTCCGCTGAGTTCTCGGCATCCGCGAACCCCTCGTTATACCACTTGTTTTCGCAAGCTTCCAGCGCCGCCTTCGAATCGGCCAGCTGCCCTTCCAGCATGGTAGTCAGGCTCTGAGCCTCCGCCAATTTGAGCTCGGTGCCGCCCAGCTGCAGCTCCAGTTCCTCGGACTTCGTCTCGGCAAGGGCCCGGGCCTTCACGGCTGCAGCTATTTTACTCTCCGCCTCCGCGGCAATTTTCGACTTCTCCTTCGCCGTGGCCTCAGCAACGTCCTTCAGAGCCTTCTCCCGCTCAACATCCTCGGCCAGCTCCTTCATCCTCCCGTCCACAACGTACGACATTTGCGAGGCCTGATCACACAATATTCACTTCGTAAGGTAAAAATAGAAAATACACGCACGTAAGCAGATAGGAGACCGATAACTGTATAGAAAGAAGAAATAGTTACCGCTATGGTGTGCCATTGCAAACGCCTCCCCAAAGACTCATCCGTCGACTCCATGAAGGCATGCAAGTCCTCGGGCAAGAGGATGCCGCGCGCCAGGCTCTGCGCCACATGGCCCCCGTGACCTTTGTCCCATATCCGGGCACTAGCCGTCGATGGAAGAGGCTCGCCGCCGAGTTGAAAGGAAGGTCGCCAAGCCGCCGGAGCTCGGGAAGTAGATGCCAGGTCTATCCCGGTTTGCGCTACCGGTTCTCGGATGACGATACCGGCCGAGGGTCGAGGGGGCACGCTGCCCGAGCCCGTCTGAGGCTGATCAGTTGTGCGCGGCCTTTTTCGAATCCGGGATGGTGGGGGAGCAGGGGGCGAAGCATCACGGCTGGGGGTTTGTTGTTGCTGCACGGTAGGCCGGGCGCTCGGGACAAAGCGGTCTATCGTCATCTTCCTCCTGGCCACCATCGCGTTGCCTTGGTCGGATCCTGTTTCGGAAGAGTCGGACAGTTCTGCGACAACAACCTCTCCGGCTCTCTCGGGCTCCGCAGCTCTCTCGGGCTGAGCAGAAGCCTGCTGGATTTGCTCGTGGGCACGTTTTCTACGCTCGGCAGACACGCGCTCGGCTGATTCGTCACGAATAGGCTGTCGCTCGTCCGAACAGATGTACCGGGGACCGAGATCACGTGCCTCGCCTACGGTCAGCTTAGGGGGAAGGAAGTTTGCGTGCCGGACGTCGATGTATGAAAGGAGAGGGCTGTCAACTAGCAAAGCTTGGCTGAACGCCTGCCAAGTTGAGTAGACGGGGTTGACACCGAGGATGAGATGGGACGCTCGGAGTTGTCCGTCCGTATGTACGAAGATTTCCGACCTGAGCACGAAGTTCAGGTCCCGAACATGCACCACTCTAATGTCCGGCTTGAATCTTTTGGTATCTGCACAAAGGAAATAGGGGTTAGCGATTACATAACCAAACCCAAGTCAAAAAAGAGACCAAAGTGAATAAAGGTTAGTCACCGACCAACATCGCGCGGCGAAAACGCGCAAGGGATCTCCTCGGCAAACCAATTGCCGCTCACCCGAACAAAATCTTTTGCCGAGTTACGATTTGAATCTGGCAGGCATGAAATAAGCCGTACCCTCACGTCCCTAGTCTTTATATAATAATCGGACTCAACATTGCCGCACAGGCTATACATCTGATTAATGTCGTGGTGGTTTAGTTGCAACCCATATAACTGGTTCAACCTACTCACACAACTCACTACCCGGTAAAAGTTGGGAGGGAGTTGGTCGGGACAAAGGCCGTAAAATCTAAGGGTACTCAGAATTAGGGGGTCAACCGGGAACCTAAGCCCACCCTCTAAGATGGCCATCAAAGGAAAGAACACCGTGTTTTCACCACGGCGCCTTTGGATGTCGATATCACCCATGTTGCAGTAGGCGATATCTACGTCCCTAGGAACTTTATACGCTTCCCTAAACCTAGCCAAAGCATGCTCGGAAGAAAGGAGGTAAGAGTAACTCATGTTTTTTTTTTCAAAACGAGTGTTTTTTGATAAAAGGGAAAAGAAATGCTATGATTACCAAAGAATAGACTAAAATGGCTGAACTAAAAAAGCGAGAAGAGGGAAAGGAACTTACTGTGGGCTCTAGGGAGGGAGTGAGTTCTGGGCCAATAGATGAACCACGAAAGGGGGATGCTCGGCAGAGTAAAATACTGGAGGATGAAGAATGCAAAAGTGAGAACCAGTGACTAAAGGGACTATTTATAAGCGTGGGAAGGTGGAAGAAGAGGCATTTAATGATCCGCTGTAACAAAACCACGCGAAACGCCGCTTCAAATGGTCACACGCGCGACGCCTCGGTTCACGAACTGTTAGACAATAATGACGGGTAGGCCGTCAATCAATTCCAAATGCGTCTTTTGAGACGCGCATTAATACGCCCCACAATGGCCGGGCGCTGACCCTCCAACTTCCCAGACGCATCTACCCCTCGTGATCCTTGATTCATCCCCGGGAATGGAGAGTGAATCATGGGAGGGCTATTGTACGGGCTCCGTACCATGGCCCCTAGCGGGCCTTGGGCCCTGACCTGGGTATATGGCCCATAAGGCGTGTCACCCTCAGCCCAGCGGCCCACCCCCGAGCCACACATGCTGCGGGCCCAAGCTTCGCCCTTTCACCGTTTCTCGGCAAACCTTCCCCGAGCAGTGTTAAACGTACAGTTCGTGGGACCCCCCGCTCTCTACCTACCCGGCCGTGCCTCGGAGAGGCACCGCTGCAGGGAACTATCGTGGAGGTGGGAACCAAGTTCCAACGCCACCCTCACCGCTTCCCTTGTCTACCTAACCACCCATTTACGATCGATAATACTGGACCGCCGGTGGCACTCAGTGGCAAACATTTATGACCTCTCCACTATTCTGTAGACTATAAATACGATAAGTTTTGAGAAAACGGGGGTTGGAGAATTGAGGAGAGAAAGAGTGTAAACAGAGAATACAGAGGGAGGAAGTGGTTCAGACCCCGAGCAGAGGAAAGAGATTCCATCGGGCCTTGGCGTTCAGAACGACCCAGTGTAGGAAATCCAAACCCACTATACAAGTAAGTTGTGAGCCCAAGTGAGGCCCAATTCAACGGGTTCTAGTTTTGGGTGTGCACATATATATATATTCTCTTGTATTCATAGATTGTATTGTACTCTTTGTTGTCTTTGTTGATAATAATACTTGATACTATTCAGTCTATTTTCTTTCTCTGTTTTTCATCCTAGTTTGATTGATAGAGTAACTATGAGATAGAGAGACTTTTATTTGTGAAATTGAAAGTGTTTTTACATTTAGGAGCTAGTTTTAGAAACATTTTATCGGAAGAATGATAAAACAAAATAAATATTGTTGACATCTTTTTATATTTTTCATGGAAGTAGTGTCAAAACTTTCCTATTATAGTTTATTAACAATTGCCCTAAGGGCATTCATTAACATGACCATTAAAGAAATGCAGCCATTTTAAAATTTTTACACCACTCAATGTCATGTAACATTAAAGATAGACCACTGTGCACCCTTGGTGCGGTGGTGACTTTACAAGTATAAATGCTTGTGAGGTGTGGGGGGCAAGGGCTAGGGTTTAAGTCTCCAAGAGGGAGTTTCACACACATATACACTTAAATTAGGTTAGAGTAGAAATTCTATCTTGTAAAAAATAAAAAAATAAAAAAATAAAATAAAATTAAAGATAGGTTTATATAATGCATACAAATATATATAAACATGATGGAAATTTGTGACCATTGGAGGAAGACAAAGGGTGTGGGCGGGTGCATTTTCAATGATACAAGAAACCATCCAATTTTTATTCTGGTGGTTGAGACATGATGACAAAGAATGTGATGGTAGGCCCAACAATAAAGAGGCAATGGCTGTAGAGAGTCTATTTTGTAACCATTATTATTATTATTATTTTATTTAATTTTTAGCCTTTATTTATTTTTAGATGTCATCAAATTTCAGTCGATTCATAATGATAGCTCAGGCCAAGACATCAATTGATTTTTAGTGTAAGTAGAGTATTTGATGAAAAATAACTTTACCAATTAAGCTAATCGGAACCCATTAGTACTAAGGGAAAAAAATGATAATTTTATAAGAATAATAATTCCATTAATGACCAAGATCTTAATATCCATATCATATAAATGGTCATTGTCCAATTAAGGATAAATTGTTTTTTTTTTTTTTTTTTTCTATGCGAAAAACAGTGCTTGGATCTTCTTTTTCTTTCTTTTTATCATTTAAAAGCTTAAATTTGAGTAGCTAGCCAATTATCTTACTGTACAGTATGGGATCCCCGAGCCCTTTGGGCCTTTGACCTCGGCCCTATGGTAGGGTCCCTGGCCTAGACCATTTGTATGGGGTAGGGCCCCAGGCCTGCTAAGCCATGGGCTTAGGCCTCGTGCCGTGATATTTGACCCAAGGCACATTGGGCCTGTAATCTTGGCCCAGACACACCTCGGGGCGCAATCTGGGCCTTGCCCGGTCAACTGCCTCTCGGACGGAACGTGATTGCTCGGAGGTACTGTTTTGGTTGCCCGGTATAGCCTCGGGGAATATTGCTGCCGAACAGCCTTTAGGAGGTGGGAACCAGTTCCAACGCCACTACTACCACTCCCAACGAAACATCCACTTAGAAACAATGGAATTGGACCCCCATTTCCACTTACAATCAGGAATAATCATGACACTCCCATTGACCTCATGCTATAAATAAGAGACTAGGGTGAGAGGTTGGGGGGGTTGGAAACTCTGAGAAGAGGACAAAGAGAGAGGAGTGACTACTTCAGGAGAGGAGGAGTGACTTTGTGAGAAAGGAGGGGAGAGGCTTGCAAAAATAAGAGTGAGTGACTGGGTCTCCGAGCATAGGACCACCCATAGTAGGAAACCCAAAGCCCAAGATATAAGTAGATTGTGAGTCCAAGTAGAGATTGAGCACAATAACCATATTTTGGGTGCGCACACTTACCATAGACATACATGCATGCATAGGTATGAGAAACCACATCTTCAGTGAATTATTAAAAAAAAAAAAACCACAACTTCTGTGTATTCTCAATCTAAGATATTACAAGGTCTTGATTCCTAGTTACATTTTAAAAAATAAAAAATGTATTGATAACACCCACTTTATGATTTATGAACCATTGATTTATGATCAAAGGCTGTTATGAAGTTGGGATGTATTAGGCACCCACCCGTTCGATGAACTGGTCTTCTAGATTATGGTATCCATAGTAATGTCATGCAATCATCAATTTTTTTTTTATATCCAAATGTGTCACAAACAAGAAAACAATCAGTAGCAAAATCTAGAAAATGTTTCACTGCCAGTGGCCAATTTCCTACTTTCAGCTAAAACTACATTAGGCACTGTCAAAATTACAGCTTTAATGTTATATTGCTGCATTATATTATGCATGTCTTCAATGATGTTTGCAGTCCAACAAGGCCAATGCACTTTGTTTCTCCAGAATTGTTATATTGCTGTATTAAATTATGTCTTCAATGATTTCACCTGGGCCACTGCTCTTTGTTTCTCCAGAACAGGGGCGGCTCTACCAAATATATATATATATATATATATAAAATATATTTTTCTTTAATATTGTAATTTATTCTTAAAAATATTTTTAGACACTCTAACTTAAATCTTATACACCCTTACTACAAGTATTTCTAACTCTAAAAGTACGAGTAAGTGTTTGTGAACTGTAAGTGTCACTCTTTATTATAAACTAGATGATATCCTGCGCGATGCGCGGACTACTTTACAATTTCATTTGAAACTATTTTTATGTATATTAAAATCTACATATAATACTTAATACTTATTTTTTTGTATAATATTTATGTCTGCCCACAATATTGTTAAATACTTTGAAACTTGATTTTTTTTTTTTTTAATTCACAATTTATTTTAAAAAATTGTATAACATTGTAAGATTATAATACATTATAATATTTACAGTTAAAAGTAGATTTTATTTTTCAAACTGATTAAATGATTGTGAAATCTACAAATAAGAATTTAAAATATAAAATACTTTTATATCCTAAAATTATATAAATTTAAGCAACCTATCAAACACTTTCTCAATCACTCTATTCTCACAATCAAATATAGAGACATTGATCATAAACACCAAATTAATTATCTCAATGGAAATAAAGAAATCATTTGTAAGTATCAACATAAAGAGAACGTAATTAAACAAAGATAAATTTGCTAAAAACACATTCATTTATCAAAATTTAATTGACTTTAGTTGGGCTTCTGTATCCTTAAAAAAAAGTGAAAAATACTTTTAAGTCACCATCAATTTTTGTTTTTACCACTATGGCTACTGTAGGGTCAGTTTTTGTAGCCCAAGCCCAAAAAGGATGGGTTAGAGGCTCAACGAACCCAGCACAATGAATTTGTAGAGAGTGGGTGAAAGAGCTGGGCTGGATCTGAATTAAACAATGAATGGCTAAGTTACGTGAGGCAGAAATAACATGAAACAATGACAAAGAGGCTACTTAGGTGAAAGTCCGAAGAGGCGTTTTATTGAATGAACAGTAATTACAACATTCAGAACTACAGTAAAACTTTTTTTTTTCCTCCTCCCCCCCTCTCAGGGATCGACCTTCTTTATATAGCACCTTTCTCCCTCACCTCCATCGTCCACTTATTTCTCATCTGGGAATCCACTTGAGCGCATGTCACAGCATGCGCCCACTTTAGTTCTTTGTGAGTGGCGGTAGCTGAGGTTTCACTGTTCAGAGGTTTTCTCCACATAAATGTGGCTAGAAAAGCTGTTGCAGTGCATTAAATACGGTGGTAGCAGCTTTTCCTTTAGATATTTCTTCATTCTTATCATCCTCAGGAGTGCCCAGAGCTTATTTTTGTCACCCAGATTGCCAAGAAGGGCACTCGGGCTTCCTGTACATGTATTTAATCAGAACTACTCTTATCCGAGGAGTAAAACCTCTTCGGACGATGAATGACCTCTTCGGATTATACTCTTCGGCCATCTTTGGGCCTGATGTCCGCAGGAGAACAGTGTCCCAGCCCGCTTTTGCTCTTCGGACGTAGGATGCCATAAAGAACAGGGCCTCAGGCCCAATTGATAGATCTGGGCTTTTGCCCCCCACAATAGCCCCTCAAAATCTCAATTTTTCCCTCGCATCCGAAGAGAAAAAGTGGGATTTTGACTTGCCACGGAGCAAAAGCTTGGGAACAGACAAAAATTCAAACTGGCACGTGTGTAGATATGGATGTGCGCGTTCCATCATTGCTGCAGTTGTTTTCCGTATTCCCAAAGCGCTATATTAATTACTCCAGGCGGCGTCTTGTCCTTTGGATCCAACGGCGGACTGTTGATCCAACGGACAGGGTTCTGTCTCGGGATTTGAGCGAAATAACTTCTGCCCCTTCGTTCGACCTCATATAAAATCTCAGAGGCTAGCATTTCCTTTTTACCTTGCAATTCTCAGACTATCCAACAAGAACAAGTATCCAAACGCTCCGAGCTTTCTCAATCGCTGACCCCAATCTTTCTCAGAGCCTTCAAGAATCTTCCTACGAGTTCAAGGATCGATCCCTAGTTCCGCGTCTGTAAGTTTTCATCGCCCCAAGCCTTCTGTTTTCTCTTCGGCTGTCTTCTACATCGTGTTTTCATTTTTCCGTTTAAGAAAGATGGGCAAACTCGAGTACATGGTAGACAGTCCTGCCCAGTTGGAGAAGTTTAGGGCTACATACCGTATACCCCCAAACGTGGGGGTGAGGTATTGTCCTCCAGAGAAAATACTGACTGATTGGAAAACCGGGGAAGTTGTGATCCCCCTCATCGCTTTCCTGGAGGGAGGAATGACAATTCCTATGGGTCCCATCACCACTAGTTATCTCCGAAACCATAGGATTACCCCTTGGCAGTGCGCGCCTAACATGTTTAGGATCCTAGGAGCAATTGAAGACCTTAATCATCACCTAGGATTGGGACTCACTTGGCTCGACGTGGTGCACATGTACGAGTTCCACAGCCAACAAGGGGCGGGATATTATTTAAAATCCGAGTCCGACATTGTTCGGCTGATTTCCTGCCTCCCTAAGTCCAACAAAGGGCTGAAGGACGACTATGTGATCGTCTCGGGCGCGTGGTATAACGGCCCTCACTGTCCGACCAAGCCAGGAGAGCCAGCAGGCACTCTGACCGTAGGCTTAGGATCCGTGTTTTTTAACAGTTTCTGATTCTCTGTGTTGCTGCTTTTGATTTTCTAATCAAACTTTGCTGTGACTTGTAACAGATAAAGAACACATTACTCCTCGGCTCAGCCTCACCAACGTCGCCGCGTTGAACTTTTTATTACGGTCGGAGATCTTCGTTAGCGAGGACGGACAACTCCGATCAGCTCCCCTCATCCTAGGGTACAAAGCGAAACCCAAAGACTTCCAACCGGTGGGCAACGCGATAACCCAGGGGGATCGCCGCCTCAACCGTATTGACGTGTCTTGGAAGGGTTTTTTGGCACCGCACGAACTTCCACCCGTGCCACATCCAAACCCTCAGAATATACCACCTCTCGTCCAACCACTCCAACAAGTTCCCCTCGGACAAGAGGTTGAGGGTGAAAGAGTTGGCTCCTCTATCTCTTCACTTGAGGAGCAAATAGACAAGTTCCATTTCGAGGGGGAAGCTCCAGGGGGAGAACAAGTGGTAGAGGTCTCGGACGCCGAGGAAGAGATCGACAGGCATTCAAGCATTCACCCTGTTCTGATCGTTGCCAGTCCTGAAGACTCGTCGGACGAAGATATGGACTTAAAGAGTCTAATGAAGAAGAGGGGCCAAAAGACCGAGCACAAAGATGCTGGGACGTCTAAAGCAGTGGTGACCCTGCCCCCAGTGCCTACCCAGGTCCCTGACCCAGGTTTGAAGCCCGTACCAAACCTGCAGAAGAAGAGGCCCCACGAGCCTGAAGAGAGGGAGGTGGTTGTGCCACCTAAGACGAATAAACAACAAAAGGTGGTACGAGACCATCGAAGCAGGAGGGCCTCCTCCACCGAGATCCGAGAGGACGTGGTTGTGGCTGACGTCCGCCGAGGAGGGGGAACTCGCATTTGGTCCCCAAGGTTAGAGCTGGATGGCGCTCCCTTTCCTTGGGACACCTCCCTCCGTAACTATGATGGGGGAAGGGCAGGGTACGTTGCTGAGGCCCTGCAGCAGCCACTCCTTCTCCCTCATGACATGGACTCCTACAAGCGCTTCAACCAGAAGGAGCTCTTCTTGTCCCTTAAGAGGGACGTGGCCATGGTAAATAAACTCTTTCTTAATCCAGGTTTTATCCTTAATTGGCTTTGCTTCCCTTCTTCACTCAATGTTGAAAATATTGTCATGCAGATTACTCAGCAAATTTACGTCACCGAGGAATGGAATAAGAAGTCCTACCTCGAGGCTCAAGCAGCAGCTCAGTCTCAATCCGAGGCGGAGAGATCTCTGGGTCAGTTGAAGGAGGA
The DNA here is from genome assembly GCA_032727855.1 of Quercus ilex subsp. ballota. Classification (NCBI taxonomy): domain Eukaryota; kingdom Viridiplantae; phylum Streptophyta; class Magnoliopsida; order Fagales; family Fagaceae; genus Quercus; species Quercus ilex. Next base: position 27,536,172 of record CM064909.1, read on the forward strand.
CTATGTTCACATGTCAGAGCAACTGAAAGACATGACCAATCAAAGGAACAGCCTCAGAGCCGGCCTAAAGAACGCCGAGACCCAAGCCGAGGAGCAGCGCAAACAGCTGCATATGACAGAGATCAACCTGGTGACTGAAAGGGAGCTAGTGAAGGGTCTCAGAGCTGAGCTCCAAAAGGCCAAAGAGAACGCCCTAGCAGCCGAACAGAAGGCTCTATTGGCCAAGGAATCAATTGAAGCTGAGAGGAAGGCGGCGTATCAGTTGGGGGTAGATGAGACCGGGCAGCAGCTTACTGAGCAATTTGCCTCGGTTAGTCGTGATTACTGCGACATAACCTGGCAAAAGGCACTGGATGCTGCTGGGGTCCCCTCGGACTCCCCCCTGAGGTTACCTGGGAGCACATATTATGACCTCGAAATCCGAGAGCTCCCAGGTCCTGACCCTCCTGCTGCTCCACAGCTTCCAGAGGTTTCGGAGCAAAACTTGGTCAGTCAAGCTCCCCCCTCCACCCTTGATGCCCCTAAAGAGACTGGTCAGCTAGGTGATAAGGGTAAACCGGCTGAACCAGGAAAACACAAAGGCAAAGGGTTAGAGGGAGAGAAGACTTCTGCTGAGCCCGAGGGTCAAGCCCCAGAAGCTGCTGCTCGGATGGGCCAGGCTGCTGACAATGTGATCCCTCCAGCAAAAGAATAGACTGATAGGATTTTTATTATTATTATTATTATTATTATTATTTTTGAAAGAGATTGTAAGTTATTCTTTTTTAATCAATGAAGTAATTTTTCTTTTACTTTTGTTATAAAGTCTGGTACTTTAGTATTATGGGAATATAGGTAATCGTGATCCTAATATTATGTTAACAACGTGCATGACTATGGTTGTTACTAAAAATAAGCAGAATGTATAGGAACTATCAATAAAAGGCAACATGAGCCAGGGATAATTTAAATATATTTAGGAGTTTCAATCATGGCTTATCAGAGAACGATATTTCAGCAATAGCAATTGCATTAGATTTAAACTAACCCAAATCATCTGGTCCGAGGACTACAGGCATGATTGGATTTAAGTTTAAACACTTAAAAGAACTGTAATGAAGTGTAAACTAACCCAAATCATCTGGTCCGAGGACTACAGGCATGATTGGATTTAAGTTTAAACACTTAAAAGAACTGTAATGAAGTGTAAACTAACCCAAATCATCTGGTCCGAGGACTACAGGCATGATTGGATTTAAGTTTAAACACTTAAAGACTACAGGCATGATTGGATTTAAGTTTAAACACTTAAAAGAACTGTAATGAAGTGTTAACTAACCCAAATCATCTGGTCCGAGGACTACAGGCATGATTGGATTTAAGTTTAAACACTTAAAAGAACTGTAATGAAGTGTTAACTAACCCAAATCATCTGGTCCGAGGACAACAGGCATGATTGGATTTAAGTTTAAACACTTAAAAGAACTGTAATGGAGTGTTAACTAACCCAAATCATCTGGTCCGAGGACTACAGGCATGATTGGATTTAAGTTTAAACACTTTAAAGAACTGTAATGGAGTGTTAACTAACCCAAATCATCTGGTCCGAGGACTACAGGAATGATTGGATTTAAGTTTAAACACATAAAAGAACTGTAATGGAGTGTTAACTAACCCAAATCATCTGGTCCGAGGACAACAGGCATGATTGGATTTAAGTTTAAACACTTAAAAGAACTGTAATGGAGTGTTAACTAACCCAAATCATCTGGTCCGAGGACTACAGGCATGATTGGATTTAAGTTTAAACACTTAAAAGAACTGTAATGGAGTGTTAACTAACCCAAATCATCTGGTCCGAGGACAACAGGCATGATTGGATTTAAGTTTAAACACTTAAAAGAACTGTAATGGAGTGTTAACTAACCCAAATCATCTGGTCCGAGGACTACAGGCATGATTGGATTTAAGTTTAAACACTTAAAAGAACTGTAATGGAGTGTTAACTAACCCAAATCATCTGGTCCGAAGACAATAGGCATGATTGGATTTAAGTTTACACACTTAAAAGAACTGTAATGGAGTGTTAACTAACCCAAATCATCTGGTCCGAGGACTACAGGCATGATTGGATTTAAGTTTAAACACTTAAAAGAATTGTAATGGAGTGTTAACTAACCCAAATCATCTGGTCCGAGTACTACAGGCATGATTGGATTTAAGTTTAAACACTTAAAAGAACTGTAATGGAGTGTTAACTAACCCAAATCATCTGGTCCGAGGACAACAGGCATGATTGGATTTAAGTTTAAACACTTAAAAGAACTTTATACATGACATGTTGTTATGTTGATTATAAGGAAAATTCGATTAATAATAATACCTTTTGAGGTTATTTACATTCCAAGGGCGCGGTATCACATGACTATCCAAGTCTTCAAGGAAATACGCCCCAATGCCAGCCCCTGAAGTAATATGATATGACCCTTCTCAATTAGGCCCTAATTTTCCCCAAGCCGGGTTCTTCGCAGTGCCGACCACTTTTCTTAACACCAGATCACCAGGTTCCAAAGGTCTGAACCTTACGTTGACGTCGTAACCCTGTCTGAGCTTTTGCTGGTAATGCGCCAATCGGACCATTGCATTTTCCCTCCTTTCATCAATTAGGTCCAAACTCCTCTCTAGCTGCTCATTGTTGCCCGTCAGGTTGAATGAGCTAGTTTTCAACGTTGGGAATCCAGTTTCCAGGGGTATGACAGCTTCAGCCCTATAGGTCATCGAGAAAGGAGTCTCTCCGGTAGACCTGCGTGGAGTAGTTCTGTAAGCCCAAAGCACATGTGGCAATTCTTCCACCCATTTGCCCTTCGCGTCGTCAAGTCTCTTTTTCAGGCCACTCACGATGACCTTGTTGACAGCTTCTGCTTGGCCATTACCCTGGGGATACACTGGGGTGGAATATCTGTTCATGATTCCCAGTTCGCTACAATAACTCCTAAATGCTTTGCTATCAAACTGGAGGCCATTGTCCGAGATAAGACTATGTGGAACTCCAAATCGAGTAACTATACTCTTCCACACAAACTTCTGCACATCTACGTCTCGGATGTTGGCCAGAGGTTCTGCTTCAACCCACTTGGTGAAGTAGTCAGTGCCGACCAGCAGATATCTCTTGTTTCCTGCAGCCTTAGGGAACGGCCCCACGATGTCCAAGCCCCACTGGGCAAAAGGCCATGGGCTGGTTAGCGGGTTAAGAGTTCCTCCGGGCTGATGAATGCGTGGGGCAAATCGCTGGCATTGATCACATTTTTTAACATAATCCAGGGCTTCTTTTTGTATGTTGGGCCACCAATAACCCGGTGAGCCAAAGATCTACCCCCAGTGTGGCTTCCACAGATTCCTTCATGCAATTCTTTTAATAACAGCTTAGCCGCTTCAGGAAGCATGCACAACAAATAAGGCCCCGAATAAGAACGTTTATATAGCTTCTTATCTTCGGATAACCAGAACCTGGTCGCCTTCCTCCGAATTTTGTCGGCCTCCCCCTTTTCTTCAGGCAAGACATCTTTCTTTAGAAATTTAACTAAAGGTTCCATCCAACTGAGTCCAGCCCTGACTTGATGTACTTGGATTACTTCGCTTCTTGCGTCGGTAGGCTTATGCAAGTCTTCGACGAGGATAACTCTCGGCAAATCCTGTGCCGAAGAGGTGGCTAGAGTGGCCAAGGAGTTAGCGTGTGTGTTACCACTCCTGGGAACATGCACCAGGCTGAAAGATTCGAACCCCGTTTGCAGATGTTTAACTCGGCTCAAGTACCCCTGCATCCTTTCATCTTTTGCCTCAAACTCCCCCTGTACTTGACCCACAATCAACCTTGAATCAGAAAATAGCTTTACTGCCCTTCCTCCCATCTTCTGGACCATACTCATCCCCATCAGTAGGGCTTTGTATTCCGCCTCATTATTTGTTGCCGAAAAGTCCAGCCTTAGTGCTTTTTCAATAATGATTCCCTCGGGGGATATCAACACTAGCCCCACTCCAGAACCTTTTTGGTTCGCAGCACCATCCACGTACGCCTCCCAAAGGGAAGGGCCTTGTTGAGAAATCATGCCAACTGATTTTTCATCCATGTCTGACATCGACTTTACCTCTTCTAATTGGGGCTCCGTGAACTCAGCTACCAAATCAGCAATCACCTGACCCTTGATCGAGGTGCGTGGCATGTACTTGATATCAAAAGCCCCTAGGATCGTCCTCCATTTGGCAATTCTTCCAGTATAATCCGCACTTCGGAGTATTGCCCTGAGCGGAAGTTGGGTGAGAACAATGACTGTATGGGCTTGGAAATAATGTGGGAGCTTTCGCGTACCAAGCACCACTGCTAGAATAGCCTTTTCTAGTGGTAAATAACGGATCTCGGCTTCATACAGCGATTTGCTTACACAGTAAACTGGTTTTTGTACACCACCATCTGCTCGGACCAACACCAAGCTTACCGCATGGGGAGCTACAGCGATGTACGCAAACAAGACTTCGTCCGGCTCAGGGCTGGACATAATTGGCGGTCGAGCTAAATAATCCTTTAATTACTGGAAAGTCGTAGCACACTCTTCTGTCCACTCGAACCCTTTCCATTTATTAATCAAGGAAAAGAAAGGCCGACACTTGTCTGCTGATCGTGAGATAAATCGATTTAGGGTTGCGGTTATCCCCGTCAGTTTCTGAACTTCCTTGGGATTCCGAGGAGCTTGTAGCTCATTAATGGCCTTTATCTGATCTGGGTTGACCTCAATTCCTCTGTGAGTCACCATATATCCTAGGAACTTGCCTGATCCCACACCAAATGAGCACTTAGAAGCATTCAAGCGCAGCTTGTATTTCCTGAGAACTCCAAAAGTACTTTCTAGATCCTTTACATGCTCGGCCACCACTTTGCTCTTCACCACCATGTCGTCTATGTAAATCTCGATATTTTTTCCTAACTGTGGTTCAAACATCCTCGTCATCATCCTTTGGTAAGTGGAACCCGCATTTTTCAAGCCGAATGACATCACCTTATAATGGTAGTTACCAATGGGAGTTACAAAAGCAGTCTTCTCCTGGTTATCCAGGGCTAAGGGTATCTGGTGATAGCCTTGAAATGCGTCCAAGAAGCTCATCCGGGGGTGTCCGATAGTGGCATCTACAAGCTGATCGATTTTTGGCATAGGAAATGGATCTTTAGGGCACGCCCTATTTAAGTCAGTGAAGTCCACACATACTCGCCATTTCCCGTTCTTCTTCTTCACCACTACAGTATTTGCCAACCACTCTGGGTAGAAAATCTCTTTAATAGCTCCAGCCTGCTTGAGCTTTGCTACTTCCTCTCTAACTGCTTCGGCATGTTCTTTAGATGGACGCCGAGGAGGTTGCTTCTTAGGGGTGACCATGGGATTTACTTTCAAATAGTGGCATATGAATTCTGGATCCACCCCAGGGGCTTCATAAGCGTTCCAGGCGAAGACGTCGAGGTTTTCCTTAAGAAGTTGCACTACTCCTTTTCCTGTAAAGGTAACTGGGATCCAACCCGAAAGAATTTTTCAGGGTCACCCTCAATGATGACTTTTGTTAAATCTTTGCACCCTACGCCCTTATCCAGATCTTTAGTGGGCGATAACCGAAGCTTTCGTTGCTATAAGCCCTCTTCGGCTTTCGCTGGTGACTCGGCTTCTGGCTTATGTTGAATGGCAGCCACCAAGCATTGTCTAGCCACGGATTGGTCCCCGCAGATTTCGCAAACCTGGCCTTCGGATGGATATTTGATTTTCTGATGTAAGGTGGAAGAAACTGCCCCCAAAGCATGAAGCCAAGGTCTGGCTACAATTGCCGTATAGGGCGAAAAGACGTCTACAATTATGAAATCCATTTCCACCACCTCTGAGCCAGTCTGCACAGGTAATCGTATTTGGCCCTTAGGGGTCACAGCCCTTCCTTCGAAACTGATCAATGGAGAACTATACGGCGTTAGGTCACTGAGTTTGTGGTTCAGTCCCCTGTAGAGATCAGGGTACATAATTTCTGCAGTACTGCCTTGGTCAACCATCACCCATTTCACATCGTACCCTCCGATTCTGAGGGTTATGACCAATGCATCATCATGCGGCTGGACAGTCCCCACCTTGTCAGCATCCGAGAACCCTAAAACTGGATGACTGTCCAATTTGCATCTCTTCGGACCCTGGCCAAAGTCCCCCGCAGGCAACCGATCTACTGACATGACCTTAGATGGCCAGGATCCTGTTCTTCCTGGGGCTGCAAAGATAACGTTGATAGTTCCCAGAGGGGGTTTTAAAGGATCGTCCCTCCTGGACTCTGAGTTCATCTGGCCCCCTCGACCACTGGAGTGATGCAAGAGATGCCTCAATTTCCCTTCACCGACCAGCTGATCCAAATGGTCCCACAAACTTCTGCAGTCCTCGGTCGTGTGTCCATGATCCTGATGGTACTGGCAATAGAGATTGCGATTGCGCCTATCAAGATTCCCTACCATTTTATTTGGCCACTTGAAGAATGGCTCGTTCCTGACCTTTTCCAAAACTTGGTGCACTGGATCTCTGAAGACGGTGTTGACTGCCTGAGGATTGGCTGATCCTAACTGTGCAGGAAATCCCTCCTCGGTTTGTTATTATGGTATCGGTCCGACCTGAAGTCCTTCCTCTCCTGGGGGATAACCTTGTCCTTGCCTTTTCCTTGTTGCTGATCTTCTTCAACTCTTATACTTCTTAATGCGATCCATTAGCTAACGCATGCTAGTAACAGGTTTGCCAGACAAAGATGTTCTTAAACCATGGTCGGTAGGAAGACCGAGCTTAAATGTTTCTAGGGCCATTGCATCAAAATTGCCCCGTCGTTGAACATCTCCCAATATCTATCCGAATACACCTTCAGGGTTTCTCCTTCCTGCATGCTTAAAGACAGCAATGACGACAAAGGTCGGGCCACTCTTCGGCAGGTGACGAAACGTGAACCAAAGGCTTGGGTGAGCTCTTTGAAAGAGCTAATGGAATGTGGGATTAGTCCATCGAACCACCTCATCGCGACTGGTCCAAGACTAGAGGGGAAAACCTTGCACATCAGTGCCTCGTCCCTGGAGTAGACAGCCATCTTCTGGTTAAAATGACTCACGTGTTCCACGGGATCCGTCTTACCATTGTAGACAGTGAACGTTGGTTGGTTAAAGCGCCGAGGAAGTTTCGCCTCCTCAATTCTGCGCGTGAAGGGTAACTTAGAAATCTGATTTAGAGCCCTGTTCATGGCGTCATTTCCCACGTCTTCATGTGATGGACTTCTACGTTGCCCCTTACGATGGGCTTCTTGTTCATAAGAATAGGACTTACTGGCTGGTGTCCTGGATTTATGTTGATAAATAACGTCTGGCTCGTCATCAGGGTCCTCATCGGAATACGAGGAAGCCCGTTTCCTCTTTGCATGGCGTAACTCCCTTTTTAGCTTTTTAACCTCTCGCTGCAAATCTCGATTCTTTTCTGCATGGGATATGTGACTCCCACTGTGTGATTGGCTCTGGTCAATGGGCACGGTGTGTACACTACCTTCGCGGTCTTGTCTTCTCTCCAAGTTGAAAAAAAGGGTCCACGTGCTGAGATGCCCTAGATTCTGCTTCTTGCTGACTTGGTTCAGCCATCACCTACTGTTGTTTTCTCCCCTGCACAAGCTCTTCCCATAGACGGCGCCAATTGTAGGGTCAGTTTTTGTAGCCCAAGCCCAAAAAGGATGGGTTAGAGGCTCAACGAACCCAGCACAATGAATTTGTAGAGAGTGGGTGAAAGAGCTGGGCTGGATCTGAATTAAACAATGAATGGCTAAGTTACGTGAGGCAGAAATAACATGAAACAATGACAAAGAGGCTACTTAGGTGAAAGTTTGAAGAGGCGTTTTATTGAATGAACAGTAATTACAACATTCAGAACTACAGTAAAGCTTTTTTTTTTTCCTCCTCCCCCCCTCTCAGGGATCGACCTTCTTATATAGCACCTTTCTCCTTCACCTCCATCGTCCACCTGTTCCTCATCTGGGAATCCACTTGAGCGCATGTCACATCATGCGCCCACTTTAGTTCTTTGTGACTGGCGGTAGCTGAGGTTTCACTGTTTAGGGGTCTTCTCCACATAAATGCGGCTAGAAAAGCTGTTGCAGTGCATTAAATACGGTAGTAGCAGCTTTTCCTTTAGATATTTCTTCATTCTTATCATCCTCAGGAGTGCCCAGAGCTTATTTTTGTCACCTAGATTGCCAGGAAGGGCACTCGGGCTTCCTGTACATGTATTTAATCAGAACTACTCTTATCCAAGGAGTAAAACCTCTTCGGACGATGAATGACCTCTTCGGATTATACTCTTCGGCTATCTTTGGGCCTGATGTCCGCAAGAGAACAGTGTCCCAGCCCGTTTTTGCTCTTCAGACGTAGGATGTCATAAAGAACAGGGCCTCAGGCCCAATTGATAGATCTGGGCTTTTGCCCCCCACAGCTACATACAAAGAAACCTACAAATTATGAATTCTAACAAAAATAAAATAAAAAATAAAAAAGAAAAAGAAAAAGAAAAAGAAGCTAACTTCATAAATAATCAATTAGAAGGGCTTTTTTTTTTTTTTTTTCCTAAAATAAATACATTTATAACTTTCCCAAACGAAAATCTCAAACACTCAAAGACTTCAAGTGAATCATAAACTTCACAAAATCTACAACATCTGACTTCAACATAAAAATCGTAAGCTACCGTCACTGAATAAAAAACGCAAGCCTCCTTCCTTGGTCATAGCCTACTCATACGGGTTCCAATCAAATGATATTGCAACGTTGGAGTTATGTAGGTGTCATTGAAATGTTGAAGCTAAATCACATAATTTTTTGTCTAAGTGTATTTGAGATAGGATAAGATGAAAGACTATGGACATGTGTATATAAAGAAGTAAAAGTGAAAATGATGAATGAAAATGCAAAGAGTTTTTTGTATGTGTGAGAGATGGAAGGTCTTGAAACATTGAACCAAATGAAATAAATAGTAGTCTTAAAACATTGAATACAAAATGTAACAAAAATTAGTCTTGAAACATTGAACCAAAGGAAATAAAAAGTCTCCACTTTTAAATTTGTTATTATCTCTAATATGAATTAAGAGTATCTCAATTCTCTTCATAGAGTGTGTCACATGGCAGAACCTCATGCTCTCTCGCATGAAGTCTCTGCTTTTATATATATATATATATATATATACATATATTGAAGAAGTAACCATTGAAGACTAATTGAAGCTGCGGCTTCAACAGGAGGAGAATCGATCTAAAGACAACTTGGAAGACGAGGGAGACAGTCATAGAAGAAGTAACCGTTGAAGACTTACTACTCCAGATGAACAAAATTCAGATCTCCTTAGGGAGATGAGGAAAGAGATGGACGAACTGAGGAATGCTATTAAGGAGAAAACGGACCGGAGCGTTGATAGACTGGTAAGAGCCACAGATTCGCCCTTCACTACAGCAGTCCTAGAGTGTCCAGTACCGTCAAAATTTCGCTTGCCTCAATTTGAACCATTTGATGGACCTAAGGACCCCTAAGACCATCTTAATACCTTCAAAACGACGCTGGGTCTTCAACAGCCCCCTGACGAGATATTTTGCCGTTCCTTCCCCACTACTCTCAAAGGGGTGCAAGGGAATGGTTTACAAAGTTGCCAACATCATCCATCGATAACTTTGAGCAATTGAGCAACGCCTTCTTGCATCACTTCATCGGGGGGCAACGTCCGAAAAGGCAAGCAGACCATTTGCTCACTATTAAACAGGGAGAGAAGGAAACCCTGAGATCATATGTAAAATACTTCACTCGGGAGACCTTGGAAGTAGACGAAGCTGACGATAAGGTGCAGCTGGCAACTTTCAAAGCAGGGCTAAGATCTAGAGATCTCGTGGCTTCGCTCGCGAAGAATCCTCCAAAAACGATGGCCGAGATGCTCCTGAAAGCACAGAAGTACATGAATGCTGAAGATGCATTAGCAGCCATCAAGGATGTAAAGAAGCCAGGAGACAAAGGAAGGAAGGACAACGAGCATAAGAGACAAAAGCGAGAGCGCCCAGATTGTCGAACTGGTGATGGGAACAGAAGGAAAGACGATAAGAATCCTCGAACGGTAAAATTTACTCCTATAGTTATGCCTGTTGACAAAATTCTAATGCAGATCAAGGACGAACACTACCTCAAATGGCCAAGACCATTACATTCATACCCCCATGTTCGTGAAAAGAATAAGTACTGCCAGTTTCACAAGGATCATAGTCACTACACAAAAGATTGTTGGGACTTAAAGGAGCAGATAGAAGAGTTGATTCGAAAAGGGAAGCTGCAGAAATATGTGAAAAAAGGGGAGTATAGTAAGTCCAGAGACGGTGATAAGAGTTAGCACGAGTCTTTGTCTGGGAATGAAGGTCGTCCATCCCAGCTTCCACAAGATGTGATTGGGGAAATAAAGACGATTGCAGGGGGACCCTTCAAGGGAGGATCATTTAGATCCCTCAAAAAAGCGTGCTAGAGACAGGTGAACAGCATCCACATAATACCCCCGTTTAAGTAAAGACGGACAGACTAGGACATGTCTTTCAACGAGACGGATGCTAGAGGAGTGAAGCAGTCCTACAACGACCCTTTGGTTATAATGCTGACTATAGAGAGATTCAACACCAAAAGGATCCTCGTGGACAATGGCAGCTTCGTGGATATAATATACCTTCCTGCTTTTTAGCAGCTGAAGCTAGATCCAAGAAGACTGCGCTCATTTGATTCTCCCCTCGTCAGTTTCAGTGGAGACAGAGTCTATCCCAAGAGAATAGTGATGTTGACAGTGACAATGGGGACCTACCTGACGCAGTTGACTCGTCAGTTAGATTTCTTAGTGGTAGATTGTCCTCCATCATACAATGTCATTATTGGAAGGCCTACACTCAACAACTGGAAAGCAGCCACATCTACTTATTGCCTGAAGGTAAAGTTTCCAACAGATAACGATGTAGGCGAGGTAAAAGGAGACCAAGTCCTAGCTAGAGAATGCTACCAGGCTGTCTTGGCTGCAAAGGAGAACCATACATGGATGATTGAGGAGAAGATGGAAGATAGAATGGAAACCCTGGAAATGGTGGAACTGGATGAAGGAGACGCGACAAAGACGAGAAAAATACAGACGACACTAAGTCCTGTGATGAGAACAAAGCTCATCCAATTCCTTAAAGAGAACATGGATGTCTTCGCATGGAGCCACGAAGACATGCCAGACATATCTCCAGAAGTTATTCAGCATAAGTTGAATGTAGACCCGGAGGGAAAACCTGTTCAGCAGAAACGAAGAATTTTCGCCCCAGAGCGAGACCAAGCGGTTACAGACGAGGTTAACAAATTATTAACGGCAGGCTTCATCCGTGAAGTATACTATCCTAATTGGCTCGCAAACGTCGTCTTAGTGAAGAAGGCAAACGGGAAGTGGAGAATGTGTGTAGACTTCACGGACCTGAACAAGACATGCCCGAAGGATAGTTTCCCTCTACCAAGGATAGACCAGCTTGTGAATTCTACAGCCGGGTATAAGTTACTGACGTTCATGGACGCTTTCTTAGGATACAACCAGATAAAAATGGATGAGGAAGATCAGGAGAAAACGACTTTTATCATAAGCCAAAGGCTTTATTGCTATAAGGTAATGCCTTTTGGATTAAAAAATGCAGGAGCCTACTTATCAGAGGTTAGTAAACAAGATGTTCAACAAGCAGATCGGCAAAAATATGGAGGTTTACGTGGATGATATGCTCGTCAAGAGTAAGGAAGAACTTGCCCATCTAGATGACCTAAAGGAGACGTTTGTCACCCTCAAAAAATACCAGATGAAGCTGAATCCTAGTAAGTGTGTTTTTGATGTATCTTCAGGGAAATTCTTGGGATTCATAGTGTCCTAGAGAGGAATAGAAGCAAACCCGGAGAAGGTGCAAGCCATAATCAACATGGCATCGCCCAAGACCGTTAAGGAAGTCTAGAAGCTCACTAGAAGGATCGCAGCTCTTAGTAGGTTTGTCTCTAGAGCAACAGACAAATGCCTTCCCTTCTTCAAAACTTTGAAACAGGCTTTCGCTTGGACCGACGAATGTGAAGCAACTTTCCAGGAACTCAAACGCTACTTAAGTAATCCACTTCTCTTAAGTCCGTCCAAAGAAGGGGAAAACCTATACTTGTACTTGGCAGTATCAGCTATAGCTGTGAGTGCAGCCCTGATTCGAGAAGAAGACAAGAAATAGCTTCCAGTTTACTACGTCAGCCAAGCCTTCTAGGGGGCTGAGTCCAAGTATCCAAGGATTGGGAAGATTGTGTTCGCATTAATAGTAGCCTCACGTAAACTAAGGCAGTATTTTCAAGCAAACCCAATCTTGGTGATGACGGACCAACCTATTAAGAAGTCCATGAAAAAACCAGAGGCGGCTGGAAGAATGGTCCAGTGGGAAATTGAGCTCAGCTAATTCGACAACAAGTACCATCCCAGGACAACCATTAAGGCACAAGCCTTGGCAGACTTCATCGCTGAGTTTACCTTCCCGAACGAGGGCGGTCTCACTAAGGAGGCCGAATTATGGACGATGCAGACCGATGGTTCGTCAGCCTAAAAGAGGGGAGGAGTAAGGGTCGTCATAACTGCCCCTGACGGAGAAGTGCTCAAGTACGAAGTTCAACTGAAATTTCCGGTTACCAACAACGAGGCCGAGTACGAAGGAATATTGATGGGATTGAGGCTCAGGAAGGTACTTGGAGCTAAGAACATGTTAGTCCAAAATGATTCAAAGCTGGTGATTGGACAAATCAAAGGAGAATACGAAGCAAAGGAGGAGAGAATGCAGAAATATCTCAGGCTGATGAAACACCTGACTGAAGAGTTTGATAAAGTGAAATTTGTACAAATCCCTAGAAGCCAGAATATGGTAGCAGACGAAGTCTCGAAGATGGCATCGTCAGAAGACGGGGCAACAAGCATGGACTTGGTGATGGAAATCCAAAAGCGCCCCAGCATTGAAGAAGTTCCAACATTCGCAATCTAGAGCACAAATAGCTGGATGACCCCAATCATATCTTTCCTCCAGGACGGGAAACTCCCTCAAAATGCAGAAGAAGCCAAGAAGATCAAGAAGAGGGCAGCCTGGTTCATGATCCTTAATGACACTTTATATAAGAGAGGCTTCTCCATGCCCTACTTGAAGTGTGTCGACGAAGAAGAAGCCAAGTACATTATGGAAGAAATTCATGAAGGAATTTTGTGGGGACCATGCTGGCCCTAGATCCTTAGTAAGCAAGGTCATTCGAACATGTTATTTCTGGCCTACTATGCAGGTGGACGCAATGGAGCTTGTCAAAAAGTGTGACAAGTGCCAACGGTTCGGGAATGTTCAGCGACTTCCAGCAGAGAAACTGACGACGATAGCATCCCCGTGGCCATTTGCACAATGGGAAATCGACATCGTCGATCCACTGCCCCTAGGTAAAGGACAGGTAAAATTCCTATTAATTGCTATTGATTACTTTATGCAGTGGGTTGAAGCAGATGCCCTTGCAACCATCACGGAAGCAAGGATCCAGGGCTTCGTATGGAAGAATATAATTTGCAGGTTCAGGATTCCAAGGATGATCATATCAGATAATGGGCGACAGTTCAATAGCCAAGGCTTTAGAGAATTTTGTTCACGCCTAGGTATCAAGAACCAGTTCTCATCTCTAGGGCATCCTCAGGCGAATGGACAGACGGAGGTGACAAATCGGACACTACTCAAGATCATCAAGACCAAGTTGGATGACGCGAAAGGTGCTTGTCCGAAAGAATTACCTAATGTCTTACGGGCCTCCAAGACCACAGAAAGAACCCCTACAGGGAAAACCCCCTTCAAGCTCACCTATGGCACTGAAGCTGTGATCCTAGTCGAGGTTGGAGTAACCAGTATCAGGCGGAAGGTGTTCAACGAAGAAGACAATGACAATCGCCTACGAATCAACTTGGACTGTCTGGACGAAGTGAGAGAGAAAGCTTCCAGCAGAATGACGAAATACCAGCAAAAGATGGCCGACTACTACAACAAGAGGGTAAAACTCAGACGACTTGACATAGGTGACCTCGTCCTGTGCAAAGTCACCCCAGCAACTAGAGACTCTACCCAAGGAAAACTTGGCCCCACATGGGAAGGACCCTATCGAGTCGTCCACTACTCAAGGAAAGGCAGCTATCACCTAGAGACCCTGGACGGACAGAGACTCCCGAGGCCATGGAACATTGAACACTTGAAGAAGTACCACTAGTAGAAGTAACAAACAAATGTATTCATTCTGGAAATTAATAAACGAATTATCCAGCTGATGTCTTTGTGTAAGCAGGTCTATTCAACTATAAGTCGCAAAAGCCTAGAAAATGGACTAAGTAACAAGATTTCGCCTAGACGAATGTAAGTTATTGACGAATACAAAGAATGACAACATCCCTAAAAGGATGCAAGTCACAAAAGCTAAAAAATGCTAAGTAACAAGATTCCGCCTTGACGGATGTAAGTTACTAACGAATATAGAGAATGACAATATCCCTAAAAGGATGCAAGTCACAAAGGCCAAAAAAAGGCTAAGTAACAAGATTCCGCCTTGACGGATGTAAGTTACTGACGAATACAAAGAATGACAATATCCCTAAAAGGATGCAAGTCACAAAAGCTAAAAAAGGCTAAGTAATAAGATTCCACTAAGACGGATGTAAATTACTGACGATGCTACAGAATCAGAGCAGCTAAAATTTTTTACTAAGTACAAGGCGCAGACGAATGTCAGATAGCACAAGCAAATCATGAAAGAATAAACCCACAATCACAACGGCAAGTAAGTATGCAACTACAAGTTTAAATTAAAGCCTAAAAACAAAGGGCAATTACCATTGTTTTTACATCTAAAAGCCCATAAACACTGGGCTAAAAATACCGTTCCCAGGGCAGAATAAAGGAAATTGTTTTGAAATTAGATTTACAAAAAGCCCAAAAGATATAACGGGCAACAACCAAAAAACAAATTGAGAAAATTTTCACAAGTAATAGATTCAGGCATCAGCAACTGTAGGGGCGTCACCAACAGGGGCATCGTCGGCAGGAGCGTTCTCAGGGACATCATCTTTAGGAGTAGAGGATTAGGCCGCCTCGTCAATAGCCATTTCTTTGTCCACCTCTTCCAGGTCTAGGCTCTCCATATCAACTCCAGTAGGGTGCTTGGCTAGATACCTCCTGAGAAGCTCAAAACCTTTAAAGTACCAACTGAGGAGCACTGTGTTATACTCGTCAGTGGTTTGGAAGGCTTCCACAGATCTAGCATCAATCGTTTTGAGCGACTCCTTGGCACTTAGAAGCTAGTCGTCCTTTTCCAAAGTCAGTTGACGTTCAACTCTGAGGTTGTCACTCAGGGTCTTGACTTTCTCCTTCAAAGTGGTGGCCTCATCCATAGAATCAATAAGATTTTTCTTTAACTTAGAATTCTCCTTCTCCAAAGCCTCCATTCTGGATGTGATAGATGCCACCTTGGCCCCTTGGGTGATATACTCGGAGGTAATGTAAAGACTTTCCCCTAACACCTGAAGAGAAATTGAAAATCGTCAGTAGACTAAGAAAGAAACGAAGACTAAAAGCCACACAAACTAGTTACCTGAACAAGTTTATGGACATGGCGAGCAGCAACGTCATTGAAGGGCACGCCTGAGAAAACCTTCAAATCCTCCATAGTGATGACCTCATGAGCCCTATCCACGGACAATCTCTCGTCATCCCAGACGATGGACGAGCCCAAATCAATCTTCTCTTTTTCTTTATCAGACATGCGTTGCCTTTTTAAGGCAGGAGAAGGAAGCTCTTCAATCGAAGTTGAGGGGGAAGCCATCCTCGTCATGCCAATTCCAGAGACAATGGGAGTAACGGAACCAGCCAGGGTGATGGAGGGACCCTTCCTAGTGACACGCAATGTCCTCTTACCTATATTTGACAAAGGCTCATCTTTCTTTGCCCTCATTTTAGCATACATATCTTTGTTGAATTTGGTCGTCATTTTTGCAAAAGGGAAACCCATAAAAAAAAAAGAAAAGAAAAAGAAAAAGAAAAAGGGTGTACAAATTAAAGATCAGTATTGACGAACCAAACACTTACTCTTCTTTCCTTTGATATCGATGTTGCGCAAGACGAAGGAGGACGGGTTAGGACCGAGATTGTAGAAAGCAAGGGTACGTGGGTCTACAAGATTGTCCCAACTTTCGATCGTCTTGGAGTATTCTATCTCCTGCTCAACACCCTCCTTATACCTGTTTTAAGCTTAGCCTTCTCTTAACTGTGAAAAACAAAAGGAGTCAATAACGGTAACGTCACGATGCAACAGAATTAAAGTGACGGGAAGAAATACTGACGCACCTAAAGTCAGGGTTCCCCACCGACGAAGCAACCTTAGGACATCACCTTAATCCCTGTCAGAGGAAGTCTCAAAATCATCCCCGGACACAAAGAAAAATCTTGATTTCCAGTACCTGAAGGACGAAGGTAAACCCCTGACTATCCTGGTTCTCCTCTCCCAGGGTACCAACTCATAATATCCGTATTCCTTAGATTCTTTCAAACGATATAAATAGACGAGTTCACCAACCTTAATCATGTCCCCGTTGGTGGCCAACCATATCTCCATACAATTGACCAATATCCTCCAGGAATTGGGCATAAGTTGCCCTGGAGCAATACCAAAGTAATCTTAAAGCTCCATCAGGAACGGATGGACGGGGAACCTAAGCCCACAAGTGAAAGCAGCCTCATAGAAGCATACTTCACCAGGGAAGAAATGGCAAGCCCTATCCTCGTCACTGGGCCTACAAACGTAGACCCTCTCCAGGAATTGAAACCTATCCTTAAACCTACCCACGGTGTCAGTGTCTAACCCACACGTCTCCTCGAGGGCGTAAAAAGCCCTAACCACTTGAGGAGTAGAGACGGCTATATCTCTTTCCGCTGGGCTACCGTTAGACGATAACCTAGTCTCGAATTCACTCGACCTAACTTCAGACATCATCTCTCTCTCTCACCAGACCTTTGAACCAATCAATTAACTGCCCCAACAGTGGCAACAACTCGGCTAATACCACACCCAAACTATTTCCCTCAAAAAAAAAAACAAAAAAAAAACCCTCTAGATTTGGAAAAACACCCAAAGACCCTCCTAAACGAGCGAAAAGGAAGGAAATTGAAGGGCAAGCTATCCTAACCTCAGAGCTACTAAACATGGAAATCCAGAAAAAACACAAAGGGAAACAATACGAGCTACATCCCCAGAAAATCAAAAAACAAACAAAAGAAAAGAGAAGGGGGAAGAAGAAAGGAAATTAGAAGCTATATCTAGGGCTGTCCAGTCAACCGATGGACCCGACCCACCCGCCTCAACCGACCAAATCCGACCCGCCGCCGACCGAACCGACGTCTCCGACAGTCAGCGACGGATTGCTTCCTCTAGAACCCGACGTTGACTGGTCGGACGTCGGTTCACCTTCTTCAAAATCTGATAAACTTGATCCGACCGACCCACAAATATTTCGACGTTATTTGATAAATCTGGTGAGTTTTGAGATGTTTTTTTGGCTAGATCTGGCAAGATTTTGCTAGATCTAGTCGAGTTCTTGGCTAGATCCGGCGAGATTTCGCTAGATCTAGTCGAGATCTTGGTTATTTCCGGCGAAATCTCAAAGGATTTTGGCCGATTTTCATCTTCAGGCGAGTTTTGAGATGTTTTTTTGGCTAGTCTTGGCTAGTCCGGCGAGATTTCGTTGGATCTAGTCGAGTTCTTGGCTAGATCCGGTGAGATTTCCCCAGATCTAGTCGAGATCTTGGCTATTTCCGGCGAAATCTTAGAGGATTTTGGCCGATTTTCGTTGTTTTCTCGCCGGATTTCCTCTATTTTCCAGATATTGACTCCGACCCGAACCCAACCGCCGCTCGTTGGTGTTCCAACCCGCCCAAACCGATCATCCTCTCGGTCGGCGGCGAGTTGAAAGTTTGTCCACCCGATCTGGTCGGGTCAGGTGCGAGATGAGCACAAATCCGATCTGACCCGACTCGTGGACAGGCCTAGCTGTATCGCAACAAAAAAGGGAAAGGCAAAGCAAGAAAAAGAGGAGAAAAGTAACTTAAAAATGGCGGACAAAGAAAACACCACCACATAGGGCACCGGTTCGAAGAAGAGTTGCAGAGGGAGATTAGCGAAGAAAATGCTCAGAACAACGATTGGGAGTTTTTGAGAAAAGTGAAAATGAAAAAATGGGAAGGAGAGAAGTTTAAAACCAAGGCTCAGAAAACTTAGAATCAGCAGGAAACCCAATAGTCCCACAAATTGGAGCATTAGCCCCACCAATCAGAATATGCCACGTAAGCCACAACCTGAGAAGCGCCGCCACTATGCATTTAAAGCGGAGCGAAACCCCAAGAGTCACTTACAGCTCATAAACCTTTCATATTCTATGGTCGTCATGACACATCACGACGACCACAGAATTGGGAGGCAACTGACGGGACCAACGAATCCGTCTCCCAACGACGAGCTCATCAATACAGACAAGGATATCGTCTGACGAGCCAAATGAATACCCACATTATTGATGAGAACAACTCTGCCATTCAATATGGCCAATTATACCCAGAGCGGTTACAGAACTGGCTGTATGAGCCGTTGAAGTACATTGAAGCCACATAACAAAGCATAAAACGTTACTAAGAGGAACATTAAGGCCACCATAACTACTCCAACGGTTAGGAGCTGCAAAAACAAAAATAAGGCCCTCACAATATCAACACAAGGTACGAAAATACTCAGACAATTTTACTACCATTCTGCAACTCTGTTTTAACTTACAAAAAGATTTCTTTGTATTGATTTTGGCATCGGAGACGTTGTGGCAGGCACCACACCGGTGACCATCTCTGAGGATACACCTACATAAGCTGGGGATTGACTCCATCTGCCCATTCTGACTGACGAACTTACGCATCATCAATGTGTGTGTATTGTTATCATGTTATAATAACTTTTTGTTATAAAGTCAGAAAAATTGTAAAGTTAGTGATTGTTCAAGCATTTAATTGGTTAAGTAGACATGTAGTGTATTATTTTATATTTGAATAAGTGTGGTTGTATGCGTCAATAATTTATACAGATCTAATGAGTTAAGTTTGTTCATTTAGTTTAAAATATTTTTATAAAAACAATAACAAATTAATAGATAATAACAACGGCATAAAAATAAAAATGTTAGACAAACATAACAAAATAAAATGGTCATAGCTATCTACATTGACAATAAATACTCATAATAAACTATCGTGTAACAAATTAAAATTTGAAAACTTGTAGAAAAAAATTGTAAAACCTTTTTTTTTTTTGGTCGATAACTTGATATATTCAAGTTCTCTTTTTATTAAAAAACATTTAATTCAAGTTTCTTAATGAACACTTCAAAACAAAATTCCTGGAGCAGCACTGATCCAGAATTGTTGTATTTCCTTGCAGCAGCAAGTACAATCATCCTGTTGCAGCCCATTTTCTTCGACTTGCATTGCTTCTCGGAGCAAATTAAGTCAACCATTAAGGTTTTTTTTTTTTTTTTTTTTTTTTTTTTTTTTTTTTTTTTTTTTTTTCGGGTGCCCATTTATGATTTATCTTTATGACAAGGTGGCCCAAGGCAACAAGGCAATATCTCTCTTAAATAAAGCGTTCACAAATTCTTCACACCAATGACACAATAAGCACTCAAAGCTGCACTCTCACGCATGGCTGTTTGTGTGAATTTGTGCAAGTCTATGCCAACATAATAATGAATTCACACATCCCAACTTATATTTGAACGTACATTAATTCACACATCCCAACTTATAACTACAGAACCAACGCCCTTGTAATCTAATAATACTTCTCCAACTTTTGAAGGAGATTTTTATAGGCCATTATCGAGGATTCATGGTGTTAAGAATTAATGCAGATGCTAGTATAATGTCAATGTTCACCCCAATGCGGTGGATAAATGGGTAAGTTCAGGATAACAAAAGAACTCTGAAGTTCGAATGCAAAAATAATTTTACAAAACTTCTTTCTGAAGGTAACCATGGACATGACCATCCAGGGTTCCGTCTGTTCAGTTGCATTGACAATGATTTCCTCTATCTGTTCAGTTGCATTAACAATGATTTCCTCTATCTCACCCCCTCAATAGTATCAGCACCTCGTATATGGTCAGCATTGAGCCACTGAAATTGCTTTTGTTCAGTACATTATAGTGTGGTCACAATGCTATCTAAATTAACCTAGGTCTATCTCCCTGAAGCTTGTTCACCTCTTACCACGAGATCCAGAGCCAGACCTTGGACCTGGGTATCGCGAAAACTGCAGCCGCAAGTAACTAGAATCAGCATCATTTTCATCCATTTTATAACCTGTGCAATCCAATCCAATCCAAATATACAGTCAGCATATCGATGAATTTTAGATAACCAGTTACATAGGTAAATATATCAAGCAAGAAATCTAATCCTAGATTTTGATTGCCCACCTAAGAGCAATGATTAGTCAGTCAATCTTAATCACAATTTCCAGACTAAATTATTCCCTAGTCGAAGCATACAGTAAACTCCCATGCCCCCATACCCTATTTATACCACTCATGCTAGAATATATATCATGAAAACTTCACAAAGCACTTAGCAGACATTTTAGACAACCAGGCACTTATACAAACAATTATTGGGTAAATAAATCAAGCAAGGAGCTACATCATACATTTTGATGGGTCCACCTAAAAGCAATCACATTCGTAACTGTAATTTTGATCACAAATACCCATCTATAGCATTCATTGGCAGACAATTCAACATGTAAAAATAAGCTTCTGTGCACACATAACATTCCACCCTGTTACACCTCTCATGCTTAGCACAACATCCTTGAAAAAATAATTTTTAACGTGATCAGATAAAATACTAAAATCCTGAGAACTTGCAAATATACAAAGAAGCACAGAGCAGACATTATGTTATATTTTGGTTGATAAATTCAATAGTTCGAAAAGGGAGGGGGCATTTGAACCCTAGAAATCTCCATTGGAAATACCAAGAGGTGCTAGTTGAGCTACAAGGGTCTTGGCAACTTGACAAAAAATACAATGATAAAAAGATGAAAATAATTCCCCCAACATTGGAACTGTAAGAGTGAAGAAGAGCAAAGTCATCACCTTGCAAAGCACTCATAGCAGTTGCTGCACAAGCTGGATTTACAAAATCCACAAAACCAAGGATAAGAGGATCTCCACCACGCTGGATTATGAATGAATCAGTTTAGTATGAAGAAGTCACTCTTCTGACAAATTATGATAGTGTGACAACCCAAATCAAACTAAGCAGCCCAAATGGATTACAATTCAAGGTCCACTTACATGTTTGGATTCTTTGCTCACAAGTCTCACTTCTTTATATCCAACAAAAGGGCGGAAAATATCTAAAGATCCGGTAAAGGAAATGTTAACAACTAGATCAAAAACAGTCAAGTTTGACAATTAAAAGACTCAGATGAGGGACAAAGATCAATGTAATTTCTTAGCAGGATCAAAACACAATTAAGGATACGTGCCACCTCCCTCTTTGAGCTGTCAGGAGGAAGTCCTTCAACATATAAAGTGTTGGAAGCATCTGGAGGTAGAGATTGTGTTTCACGACCCCGCCTAGTTGTGTCCAGTGGAAGCTGACTGCTAAGGCTAACATTTCGACCATTTGGTGCTAGATCAGGACCAACAGCCCCAGGACGACCCAACAAAGCAGGATCAGCTATTGGGAGACCAGGCATTCCAACACCAGAGATCCTTCCCAACCCAACTCCACGAAGTGTACTTGCTTCTCCAGAAGAAAAAGAAGGAAGTTGCTTCAAAAGCAATTATGATGAACTTTTAGCAGACATATAGGTGAATGCATGAAAGAAAAAGTAAGCACAGCTTATAGGTTTATCAGGTTACCGCACTCTGGAGATAGCGGTCATAAGCTGATCCAATTGTTTTTGTGTCCTTTACTGCCTGATGACCACTGCGATCATCATCTCTTGCTAGATAGTTACGCATCTCATGACCTGAAGGCAGCCCAGAAGGCACAAGATCTGCAAAATTTATAAATACAGATGAATAGAATTCTTGAACTCGATGATCTGTCTTAAACAAGATGCAGATATACAATGAACCAAATTCTTAAAATTGTTCGTAGACACACCTGTACATACATCTGCCATACTGAAAGAATGTAAAATAAAAGTTAAAAAAATAGGAAAGACCAAATCCAAGAACAGAAGGTGCCTTTTAGTTGATTTGTAGATTTATAGGAACAGGAGATGCGCAGCCTAAAACTTGAAACATGATAACAGAAGCTAACTTTAGGTGTGGGGGCGGAGGATTGATTACAGTAGAGGGAGAATACAATTTGATAACTTCAAGAAGGTTAATTTTTAGAATTAGTTTTTGCTGTGAATCAATTATTATCTACATTAGATAAGCAATGTATTAGCCATAGACAATTGACATAGACATGGACAATCTGGTGGGCTTCTTTTGAGCCAATCACATTTTGAGAGAGCTTAGGCCAAAAATAGTGAAACACTCAAAATTGACAATCTTAGCAGTCGATGCATGCTATGGCCCACAGCCAACATCAGAAAAAAAGAAAATAACGATGATGTACAGAATATAAATGAAGGACATAACACAATGTGCTATAGTCGTACTAGAAGAAGCTTAGGATGAAAATTTTAGAAAAGATAATCTAATATTTGAGTAAAATATGCATTACGAAGAGTGGCTTGCACCCTGGAACTAACTTCTAAATTTTTCCTGATATGGAACACTGTCATAGACTATTAACATGCAACAGCTGATCACACACAAACTAGAAACAAAAGGTAGAAGCATTTCTTAAAGATGTACTGTCATGGGAATTTTTTATCTGCAGATCAATGCTGTGAGATGCTCAGATGCAAAGAGGTCACAGAATATCTAATACGTGAAAAAGAAAATGACATAAAGAGCAGACCAAACATTGAAGCAATAGAAACAGTTGCAAATAAATACAATACAGCTCAATGTATAAAAGAACAAGAAAAAAAATCAGCAGAATCACTAATGGTTAAATGGTTTGTATCTGATCTGACATGTCTTGGTATTCGAAATGATATGGTTATTGATATCAAACATCCCTAAACTAAATTAAAAACGAAACAAATGACTACCTATGATATTTTTCCACACCAACAGCATTTGGAATGTAAAGGGATTTACTAAAGATACCCAAAGGTTTTCCTGGCTAGAGGCAAGTCCAAAGAGCTCTTCTTTGGAAAGGTTCCCTATGTTATCACCAAAAAAAAAAACAAAAAAGGGAGCAAAACAAGACAAATATTAAGGGAAAATGCAGCCATACCCCTCCAACTTTGGGTCGGTTTCAAACTAACCTCTTGAGGTTCTACGTTTATTCTAGCTCCCTAAATTCATCACAACAGTAAAATTGCTCCTTCCATTCCATTCCGTTAGTTGAATGGACAGAAAGTACTGTGCACCACATGACTACAAACGTGTGCAATAGCCCATTACCAGTTCCTACAACAAAATGAGGGAGTTAATGAGTAGAGCTGCACCAACCTTACTCTCACAGCACACCCTCAGCCAAACCCAACGCAAGCTCCCACCATCAAACCCTCTCACACAGCAACTCTCTTCCAACTAACAATCCATAGCAGCCCCAAATCATAACACAATGCCACATCAAGCGGCCAAAGCAACAGACCAGCTTTTCTCAAAAAAAAAAAAATAAATAAATAACAAGAAGAAGAAGAAGCAACAGACCAGCGCAGCCACCCTTGTTGCAATTCCCATGATAAAGCCATTGCCACAAACATACTTGTTTTTTGATAGGCAAATCATTCGATTAATTGCCAATGTGCTACAGCAGAAACAAAAACAAGCCAGACCCAATTAAACCTCCACCCAAATCTACTAACTCAAACAAAAAATATCCAATCACCACTGCTGGCCAAACCCAAAAAAACACCCATATTGCCAAGACCACAGCAGCCCTTGTAGCCAAACAGCCCAAATCCTCAATCCATTAGTTGAAATCCACCACTTCATTGAGAGCCTATCGCGCCAGCAAGAAGCCTAGCCCAGTTAACCGCCACAATGCTGTTTTTGATAGGGGTGAGGCTGGCCACTGACTAGAGAGACTGAGAGAGGGGGGGGAGAGAAAACAAGATTAGATGAGAAGAAAGTAAAAAAATAAATAAATGAAAGGAGACAAAAGCAGCAAGAAGAAGAGAGAAGAAACATTGATGCCAATGGCGATGAAGAGGAAGTCGATCAGGCAAACCCCTTCGCCAAGCGCCCAAGACCATAATAAACACCCAAAAGCCAAATTGCCACCATGAAGCAGAGGCATCCAACAGAGAGAAAGTAATGGGTTGGTCAAAGGAGAGAGAGAGAGAGAGAGAGAGAGAGAGAGAGAGAGAAGCTTTTGACATAGGTCAAATTGGGGAATTTGTCTTTGTACTTGTGGTGAGTTTAGATTAGGAGAATTTGTGGATCTAGGGTTTAGAATTGTTGAAGAAAAGGCTATGGAGTTATGTTAGGAATTAAAAAGTGGTTTTGATGAGTTATTTGATAGCTATTTGATAGAAGAAAGTATGCGGGTTTTAGCGTGATGATAGGTAAAAGAAATGGCTTGATTTGGGATTGTAAGGCAAAAGAAAAAAGAGAAAATCTTGTGGTGTTTAGTTGAAATCCACCATTTCATTGAGAGCCTATAGCGCCAGGCTGCCAGCAAGAAACCTAGCCCAATTAACCGCCACAATGCTGTTGTCGATAGGGGCGAGGCTGACCATTGACTAGAGAGATTGAAGGGGGGGGGGGGGGGGGAAGAGAAAACAAGATTAGATGAGAAGAAAGTAAAAAAAAAAAAAAGGTAAAAGAAAGGAGACAAAAGCAGCAAGAGGAAGAGAAAAGAAACATTGATGGCAATGGCGGTGAAGAGGAAGTCGATCAGGCAAACCCCTTGCCAAGCGCCTGAGACCATAATAAACACCCAAAACTTGCACAACTACCATCTTTCCACAAAGCAGCCAAATTGCCACCATGAAGCAGAGGCATCCAACAGAGAGAAAGTAATGGGTTGGGAGAGAGAGAGAGCTTTTGACGTAAGCCAAATTGGGGAATTTGTTTGTGTACTTGTGGTGAGTTTAGATTAGGAAAATTTGTGGATCTAGGGTTTAGAATTGTTGAAGAAATGGCTATGGAGTTATGTTAGGAATTAAAAAGTGGATTGATGAGTTATTTGATAGCTATTTGATAGAAGAAAGTATGCGGGTTTTGATAGGTAAAAGAAATGGATTGATTTGGGATGGTAAGGCAAAAGAAAAAAAAGAAAAAAAAAAAGAAAAAAGGATTTTATGGTGTTTAGTGATGCAGGCCGAGACCCACTGGGTTGGCTAAGTCAAAGATTCAACCAAATTATAAGATGGATAGTTCCAGGATGCCACTCAACTAGAGGTAGCGGATGCCACTCAATGCTACTAATCGCAGATGCCACTCAATGTGACCAAGCGACACACTTGATTGTTAGGAGGAATCACTCAACTCCAAAGCAATAACACTTGCAAATAATTATCTATATTAAATACTCCCTCTCTCCTTGTTTCTGATTTCTCATTGATATTTATAGGTGAATACGTTGCATGGGAGATAAATGCTTACAATTAAATGCTAGACAACTCCCTAGATTGGCTTCAAATCATAGTATGATAAGATTATTACACTGGAACAACTACCAACAAGACTCATAATTAACTTTGACTGAATAATAAAGATAAATAAAAGACAACTGGACTTATAAATAAATGACACATGTCGCTGCCACATAAGTTGCCACAATGCTCTTGCATCATTTAGTAGCTAAAGAACAAAACAATACCACAAAAAAAAAGAGGGAAGAGAAAGGGAGAAATAAACACATTAAGGCCAACATGCTTAATGCTCAAAATACTTAATATTTTTATTAACATCAACTCTTCTTTGATTCCATTGAGCGATCGCGCGCGCGCGCGCACATATATATTAGAAAAAACCAAACCCAATACACCGCTAGTGTACTAAGAGAGAAGTACAATCAAGTCAAAAAACAATGATCAAACAAGTGTAAGTGAGAAAAACAAGGGGAGAGAAAATAGCTGCACTCCAATCCAACAAAGTAAGGAGGAAGAAGGCTTTAATTTCTAGGATATTTCGTTCACATCCCTCAAAACTTCTAGAATTCCTTTCTTGCCAGAGATACCATATAATGCAATGTGGCACAACCTTCCAAAAAGCAATATTTCTATGCTTGCCGAAAGACCCCTGCCAAGCTGAAAACATAAACATATGGATGACTGTCATTGGCATAACCCAATGGAGGCCAAATAAGCAAAACACCATATTCCATAGCTCCAAAGCTATAGGACAATGAAGAAGCAAGTGATCCACAATCTCCCCACATTTTTTGCACATGCAGCACCAATCCAAGATCAACATACATCTCTTTCAGAGATTACTTATAGTTAGGATCTTCCCTAGAGCAACAGTCCAAGAGAAGAAGGCTACCCTAGATGGGACCTTTGAGCACCATACCATCTGCCATGGGAATGATATGCCATTAGTTCCCGAAGTTGAAGAACAAAACCCCTCCATCCACTACCTGACTTCCCTTCCGGCACTATGATGGAACCCCTATGCCGCCCTTTCATCAATTCTTCAATCAAAAAATAGGAACCATTTGCATTTGAACCCTTATGAAGGATGAAGGCTTTATCGCTTTCTCTTATTAATCTAACAAATTGACCATCATTCTACACTGATATCAATTCCTCAATGTTATACAATAACCAGTTAGCACTCTCCTTGCCCAGAAAGATTGACCGCAATGAATCCCTGCCTCTTTCATACATGCGCAAATGCAAAGGTGAATCTGTTGATCATCTTTTGCTGTATTGCTCTATTGCTTCAGACTTATGGTCAATGATTTTGGGTTTGTTGGGAGTTTATTGGGTGATGCCAAAATCTGTCGTTGAACTTTTGGCTTGCTGGCAAGGTTGGTTTGGTTATCATCAGAAGGGTCATATTTGGATGGTTATCCCCCATTGCATGATATGGTGCATCTGGATGGAATGGAATAGCATGAGTTTTGAAGACACCGAAATTTCTATGCCTGACCTCAAGTTGTTCTTTTTTAGAACTTTATTGGATTGGTTGTCAGCCATGAGGAACCTTTCTTTATTTTCTATTGTTTATTTATTAAATTTATGCAATTTGTGTAACTGATTGTTTACCCTAGTATACTTCCTATAAACTTGGGAGACTCATTTTCCTAATTTATACAAGTTTATTACTTACCAATATATATATATATATATATATATATGCGCAACAAGTAATAATTACCACCCTCAACCAAGAATTCAAACAATTTTGATTCAATGAAGACAAAAACAGAACACCCCCCCCCCCCTTCCCATCTCATCAGGAAAAAAAAAAAAAAAGAAAAAAGAAAAAGGAAAAATGATAGGAAAAAAAAAAACAGTGAAGCCAAAAAATGTGAGAAATCTATGGCTAATTCGAGGTAGCCAGACCTCATTTATGACTAATTCGAGGTAGTTAGGACTATGACTAATTAAGGACTCTTTCTTAGACTCAAAGAAATTAAAACCTACAATAATTATGATCTCCTAGAAATTCTATACTTAACTATATTACCAAAATACCCTTAATTTGCAAGGATTACAAAAGCTACAAATTTTCCCTGAATTCAGAATGACCCTACCTTGTTAAATAAAAGACAAAAATGCAAATTGCAACCCTAAAGTTTGGGTAATTTTGATTTTGCCCCTAACTGCCTAACGTTTAAAAATTTTGATTGGCAGTCCTCCCATTAATGGTTGTGTTGATGTGTTCATTAAGTGAAACCTACACCTGCCACATGTATTAGACTATTAGTTTGTCCAATCAAATTATGCCATGTCAATTAATCATGTCACATCACTTAAATAACCTAAAAAGATTAAAATAATTCTACACACACACATATATATACATATATAATAAATGCATACAATAAATTAAAATCATTCCCAACATTTTCTCGAAAGCACTTTTTCAGCATCGAAACAGAATTTATGTAGTGAAGAAAGAAGAATCAAAGAAACCAATAAATACATAGGTTTACAAACACATACTATTATACTAAATAATCTTGCAAATAGCCAAACATTAATGAATCCCATATCACACAATACATCAGAATCTTTGGCAAATCTTATAGATTGCTATCACCTCACTTTCTTGTCTCACTCTCTCTACCCAATTCTCTCTTACCAAGGCCTCCAAGCCACTTGCCACTGCCATCAACAGCGGTGGCTCCAAAATTTCTCCTCTCTCTCCAAAGTGAACCATCTCTAGATTGATGTCTTGGTGGCATGTGGGTCATAGACTCGTGAAGTAACAGTCATGAGGCCATGGGGATGAGTGATAGATTGAGTGGAAAATGATGTTGCAAAAGCACATGGAGGCATGTGGTTGCCATGGGAAAGACCTACGAGACGGATGCTGTCCTTCTGAATCTCAAAGCTCCATGTTCTCCTAGAACGTTGTCATCCTCAACGTCTCTATGAAACCCGGCTCAAATCCCAGATACTTGTCTCTATGAGCTTTGATTTTTAGGTTGGAGAGCCTAGATATCTGATCCTTCAAGCTTTGAGTTTTAAATTCCCATGTCTCTCTATCTCTCTCTCTCTTGCCGTGACCGGTATTTTTATGTCTTGATTCCTCTTCCTACTTGGTATAGTAGTTCTTAAGTCCTTATATTTGTTATTCCAGGAATAGGTTTATTCAGAGTAATAGTCCTAGGAAAGCATTTAATAAAATCCTATATAAAGGCTATATTATAGTCAATAACACTGATAGAGAGATTGATTTTAAATAAAATTCCAGCAGCTTATTTTAAGCTTAAAGGGTGTGATCCCCTACCTAAATGTGATTGCTAAGGAAAACCGAGGCGTGATTGCCTAGTGTTTTATCCATCTTATTTCTAGTTCTATTCACTGTTTTAACACCAAACAACCATCAACATATTCAAGATTCAATCTTTTCTTTCCCTGATCCCTTATAAACATCAATCTTTGTTCAAGCACCCTATCAGATCTTATCAAGCAATCTAATATAGTACATTGGGAATGACCGAATTATAACGACAAAATCACATGCAGCACAAGATTATATACATTATATATAGATAGTGACAAAATCACAACGCTGGTTTTTGTAAGCCAGATTGTGAGGCACCTAGTGATGTTAATGCATAAAAAATTTTGAATGCACTACAACAGAATTAGCATTTAGCTGAGTTTTATTTTCTTTTAAAAGCAAAGAGTTTTCAGTTTTCACAAATGCTAAAGAAATTGAACATTATAATGAATTTGAAAAGACGAACCGTATTCAGAACGAGGTCGTTTAAGCAAGCCGCCTGAAGGTAGTAGAGGCGGTCGATGTTGATGTTGCTGCTGCCGATTCCAATAGCCATCCGCCATTTCTTGTATCTGCAATTGAAGAGAGAGAGAGAGAGAGAGATTTGGTTTGTGAGAAAATGAAATGGCAATTAGACAAAACAATACCCTAATTTTTGAGAGTACCTTTTGGGTTGGGTTGGATGAAACCCTAAGCTGAAAATGCAAAAGCACAGTCTCTTTCTTTTTCTCTCTCTCTCTCTCTCTCTCTCTCTCTACTGGATCGCTATGTGTTTTGTTATGTTTTTGTTTGTTTTTTTTTTTTTTGGGCTGAGAACAGAAAAGTTTCTCTTTGGTTTTTGGGGGTGGTACTGTCTGTGTACACACTGCCACTATCTCTGTCACACGCAATTGCGACTGCTGGAGTTGTACGTGAGTGCCTTACTTCTTCACTTCATTGGTACTTTGGTACAACCAATTGTGCCCCACCACATCATGGTGAGTTACTTCGTGGCAACATGTGAATGTGATACTACTATGTGGCGCCTAACCCCGTAAGTGCAAGCGCGGCCCGTCCCCTTGAATTTTTGAATACTTGGATTAGAAAATGTAAAAGAGACTCAAGACGAGTTAATTATTAAAAGTTTAAATTTGTTCATTTTCAAGTAATATGGTAAAATATCATATTATATTTTTAGTGTGATGGTTACTTCATAAGTATAAGTGTTTGTAGAATGTGAGGAATAAGAGCTGGAGTTTAAGTTTTCAGAAAAAAACTTTACACACATATATACTTAGTATCCGTTTGACATAATTAATTTTGCCAACTTATTCATCTATTTAACTTATTTTTGCTACTATTCATGGATCTCACTGCACTTTTTGATATTATTCATAGGTCCCACTGTATTATTTTAGCTAACTTTGACATTTATCTACAGTACTTTCAGCAACAAGTTTTCAGTTTCAGCAAAATAAGTGGATCCCAAACAGATTATTAGATTAGAGTAGAATTTCTACCTTATATAAAAAAATAATAAATAATAAGGTAGAATTGTTTTTTTTTCTTACAAAAAATCTATTTTGATCATGAGCCGAGCTCGAGCTCATAACCAAACAAGATTTTATATTCAAGTTAAGCTCATTTTCTTATCGAGTAAGTTCGAGTTTATTCAAAAGTTACTTAATTGACTTATTCTTATATATATATATATATATATAGTGAAATTATAACTTAAAATGTTTACCTCTTCATAATTTTATGATTTTTTACTATGAAACAATGAATAGACTGTTTATATAATCAATAATTTAAAAATTATTATTTAATATCATATAAACATAATGATAAACTTATATAATCAAATTTCAGATCTATATAAGTATATTTTTTGACAAATATACATATAAAAATGTTATCTTATACAGTTAAATAAAGTCATCATGTTCACGAACACATTATTATATTTGAACTTAACTCATATAATAATTGAGTCTAAACTTAAGGCTTGAACTTGGGTTGTTTTCTAAACAAACGAATAAAAAAGTTTTTTTTTTTTTTCTCTGAGCCGAGCTCAAGCTATTCATAAACAGCTTGGTTCATTTACAACACTAACTTTGACCGAAAATTATTTTGGTCATTTAAGTTTGAAATTGATTATTTTAGTCCAGTAACTTTTTCCAAAAATCATTTTAGTGCTTTAAATTTGAAGTTGGCCATTTAAGTCTAGTAACTTTGCTCAAAAATAATTTTAGTCCTTTAAGGACTCACTTAGTCGGATAATGTTGTAAAACCCACTCAAAACTACTAACTTATAGGACTAGAATGATTTTTGGGTAAAGCTATGGAGTAAAATGATAATTTTTAAACTTAAAAGGACTAAAATGATTTTGAGGTAAATTTATTGGGCTAAAGTGACAAACTTCAAACTTAAATGATTGAAATGATTTTTTGGGCAAAGTTAACCGTGTTAATTGCATTTTTGCTAAAAATAAACCTAAGATACTTATTAGGATCTCCTAGAAGATTTTAAACTCAAACAAATTATCAAAATACCCTTGATTCGCAGGAATGGCAAAAAGTAAAAATTTGTTTTAGAATATAAAATGGACCGTAACTAATAAAATGAAACCCAAATTAAAATTTTTTTTAATCCTAACAGAGTCAAAACTTAGACCATTAAAATGACATGACCTTCACTTCAATTGGACTTCTAGGGAGGACCCAATAAAACAATTCTTGAATAGGTGAATTTGCAAAGTAATAGCATATTAATCTTCCATGATTTCATCATTCTCCTCTGATTAGAAGAAACTTGAACTCGAGTTTTAAAGTGTTGAAGTATAAGAACCTTCAAACTTGAAACTTGCATATAAATTCTTCAATCACCTTTGGAATCATCAAGAATAAAGAATCCAAAGGAGGGCATTTTGTAAAAAAATGTACCAAAAGCTAATTTATTTATTTTAAGTTCCCAATTTAACAATACACCCCAAATTTCATACTCTATTTTAAGATACAATATATTAAAATAATCTTTAAAAAATTCTACTTTATAATGCCCCATGCTTATCTCACCCAAAACAAAAACACAATACCCAACTCATGATTAAAAAATTAGAATTTAAAAAAAAAAATAGAGATTTATTTATGTATCATGGCTCCATTTTAGCTCCCCAAATATAGGGGTGTTTGTGCATTTTTCTTTTAATAGTGAGAGTCATTTTACATTTTGGCTCCCCATATGAGAATGTTTTTACCAATATTCGTTTTATTGACCAATAAATTGATTTTGAATTTAAACCCATCTCAACTATACTCATCTCACCTAACCTAATTTAGGCGGGTTTTACATGTCTCACATGGCAAATGGGGTGGGAAAGAGGTTAATTTTCTTTGTACCTGACTTGTTTATAATTAAACATTTAAAAAATATTTTTTATAGATTTTTTTATAAAGTATATATATATATATATATATATATATGGGCTTTTAATCTTCAAACATTGAATCTATGGTGTCTATTAGTGTTGTATTATTCAATTTATATTTTTATGTTTTAACATTTAAATATTTTAATTTCTGTATATGTATTGTTATATTTGAATTGTGTTAATATTTTATTTTTCTGCAATCTTATAGCAAAGTACGTGTCATCTTGCAATTTTTTTAAAGCCTCAATCCAAGGGTAAGTGACACAGAAAGTCTAGTTTCAACTTTCAAGAGGTAGTCAATATTTTCGCTTCTAGTTTTACGGTTCCAAGTCTTTAGAAATAACTTTTTAGTTGACTTCCAAGAAGAGTGAATTTTTTAGAAATGGTGATCGTTGGCCTCAAACTGCACAACATGACCTTGAATCACTCTTTTGGAACAACTAGCAGATATCTTGTCCTATGTACGAGTACATTATATATTTATGTGAAAAATATTTTGTAAAAAAATTTGGGTAAATTTCACTAAACTACGCTGATGTTTGAGCTAATACCAACTAGGTCCAAGACTCCTAAAATATGAATAGCTTGATCCTTAAAAGAAAAATTCGTTCCCGTCTCTATTAGCACTATTACTTTAGCCCAAGCCCTTCTCCTCTCTCTCTCACAGAATTTGGCTCTTTCTTCTTCTTATTTTAGGTCCAAGACTCCTAAAATATGAACAGCTTGATCCTTAAAAGAAAAATTCGTTCCCGTCTCTATTAGCACTGTTACTTTAGCCCAAACCCTTCTCCTCTCTCTCTCACAGAATTTGTCTCTTTCTTCTTCTTCTTTTTTTCCTCTCACCTATGGCGGCTCCCTCTCTCTCTTACCCACACCCACGATGGTTGAAGACTCCTTTTTTCATGGCCAAAACCCATGTTTTTCCATTACCATCTTCCACTCTCTCTTCAAATTAATGCCATGGAGACATTTGGCTAGGGAATTTTGAGCTTCGCATCACCACCACTATTATTGTTCCTTGCCAACAACTCTGATTTGGTGCCAAACGTGTTTGGGTCTTTGTTTGTGTTTGGGTTTGTGTGCCAAATGTCAAGGGAACGTTTGGCAAAGACCCATAACTCCGCCACCACCACCATCGGCGATCTCTATCCCCCTTTCTCTGTTCTATTTTATTTTATTTTATTATTATTATTTTTTTAGTTTGGGTCTTTATTGGTTTGAGTCTTGATCAATTTAGGGATTGGGTCTTTTTATGGTGATATAAGGATTTGGTGATTTTTTATTTGGGTTTGAAAGGGGTTTTGGGTATAGTCATTTGCAGATTTGTGGTTATTTTTTTATTTAGGGTTTGTCTCAAAATGGCACTAATATGGTGATTTTGTTGGTGTATGCATCTGAATCTTTATGTATGATTGTTAATCTGGGATGATTTTTAGGGCTTTCAGGTTTTAGCATGACTATGTGTGTATGTTTGTGTTCTATGAGATGGTGTAGCCGTGCAATGTGATTTGTGCTCAAATCCATGCACATATTGGTGTAATCACAACAAATAGAACTCAAAGATCTTAGCATGTAATAAACATTCACTAGAGAAGAGAAAATATGAGAGAAGAGTGTGAAAAGAGGGTCTGAGATGAGAAAGAGGAGAGAGAATAGAATGTGAGAATAAAGTAACTGTGTTAAACGGAGTTAGAACACTAGCAATAGTGGTGCTAAATATTCCTAAAAACCATGTTAACCAAAGATCAAGTAAAGGTAAATGTTTTAATTGTGGAAAACCTGGTCATTTCAGTAAAGATTGTAAACAAAAACCTGGTAAGTTAAAAAATAAGTTTAACATGTTAAATATTGATGATAATGCTCAAGAAGAATTATTCAGAATCCTTGAATCACACAATTCGTCTGATTCCTTGGAAGATGATTTTTCTTCTTCAACTGATTCTTGCTATCAATCTGCTGATGATTCTTCTGATTCTCCTAATATTAAAATTGGTTGCAGAGATTCTTGTTGCAATGTTATTAACTCTGTTAATACTCTCACTAAAGGTGAAGAAAATGAAAATTTGTTGATTAAATTGATAAGTCAAATTGAAAACCCTGATTTACAAAAAGAATATTTGGATAAGTTTAAGAAGAACTTGTTAAAAGAAGAAACTAGTAAAAAACTTAAATCAACCATAAGTTTTGAAGAAACTTTGGACAGATTTAATAAAAAGAAATCCAAAGATTTAACTGTTAATGATCTTCAACATGAAATTAATATTGTTAAACAAGAGATAAATGTATTAAAAAATGAATTTAAAAATATGAAAAGTGATAACCATAATCTTAAACAAGAGTTGTTAATGTTAAAAATTGATAATAATATTGATCAAAATAAGTCTGATAATGAACAAGATGAGCACATAGATGGAGATGAATCCTGTCAACAAACTATTCTTTCTGATAAAGGTAATATTGATGATTCTCACCTTGCTCTTGTTAATAACATACTTCCTCCAAAATGGTTCACAAAAGTGAAAATTGTTATTTCTCATGATTATCATTTCACTGTCATTGCTATGATTGATTCTGGTGCGGATAAGAATTGTATCCAAGAAGGATTGATTCCTCTAAAATATTTTGAAAAATCAATTGAAAGATTGGTTTTTGCTAATGGTTCTCAAATGAAGATAAAATATGAACTAAATGATGCTTATATTTGTCATAATAATGTCTGTTTCAAAATTCCTTCTGTTCCTGTCAAAAATATGACTGACAAAGTGATTCTTGGTTTGCCATTTATAAATGCTTTGTGTCCTTTTCTTGTTGAACATGATGGAATTACTGCTGATCCTTTTGGACAGAAAGTAAAATTCGAATTTGCTTCAAAGCTTGAGATAGATATTAATAATGCTTTAGACCTGTCTTATGATTTCTCTACTAATAAACCTGTTCATGAACCACGGATGAATCTGTACTTCACAGACAATTTTCAAGGTAATACTAGTCATGCCAAATTGTCAACTATTGCCAATCACCCTAATATTCTTAATAATTCTTTGCAGGAATCGGGCAATGATGCGTGGATAAATACCACTAATAAGTGGGATAATAATAATATTTATAGTTATACCACTAGTAAGTGGATTATTATGGCTCCCTTGGCGGAGAGGAAAAACAAGGGAAAAGCTCCTGCACAGGACTATTCTCAAAACAAAAGGGTCCCAGCGGGACAACCTTTTAATATGCATGAAGGCGCATCTATTGGGGTAAAACCCAGTGGATCAACATCCCTTCAGGAATTTGTTCCGGCAATGGTGACTTATTCCAGTGGTGATATGATGATTGCTTTACAGGAAATCTTATCCAGATCCTTACAGTTTCATAATGCAGTCTATAGTGAATTACCATATTCCATAAAATTTATTCTTGACAATCTCTATGCTACTTTTATTAAAGACCACTATTCCCTGTTTGAAAAAACCCTCCAAGCTCTCGAAATTCACCTTGTTAACCTTACTGCTAAAAAAGAGGCTTATATGAGCCACTATGCAAACCTTATTTCCGAAAACAACCCTGTTTCCGAAAATGACCTTGTTTACGAAAATGATATTATTCCAGAGAATGAGACTCTTAGGATTCGCCTTGAAGCCTACATTAGTCAACTCTTTGGCAAAGAGGATATCCATTCAAAGGATAAAATGACTATAATGGGCACTAATTATGCTAGATTGAGTCTTAAGACCCAATCTCTATTAAGAAGTGCTTTTGCCAACTTGCCTACAGACATACAAATTCGTATTCTGAAAAGCAAGGCTATGTTTAGGTCTTTCGACATACGGTTCAAATGTTTCCAGAAACTTGTTACAGCCACTATTCCTGATCTTGATGAACTAAATGAAGGTGATAATGTGTTTATCCAGTTGGACTGGGAAGAACACTTTGGGAGTACTCTCAGAGTGTATGAAAAGAAACACCCATTTCCTGGTCTCTTAATTAATTATGATGATGGTTCATTTGTTGCTGATACATGGTTTTTAGAAATATTTTTCTTTTCAGCATAAAAATCATTAACATTGGTTCTGTATCTTTTATGTTTTTTATGGCTATCATTTTTGTAACTTTTATCATGTTTTTCACCCTTTTGCCTGGAAGGGGCAATAAGAGGCAAACCATATTGTTCACAAAAATTACCCATTTCATATTTAGCTTTTCTTTTATTTTTTAATTGGTGTTTTAACAGCTTTTCATCATTGCACATATTAATTCCAAGTTTTTTAATAGTGCTTAAAATATCACCATAAGTTAAATTATCATAATTAATGGAATCATTTTTACCAATTAATTCTTGTTTTACCTTATGAGCAAAGATAGGAGGCAGACCGTCAATAAACTTTTCTTTCCAATAAGGCTTGTAACAATCTTTCCTTTGCATTACTCTGGAAAGGAAAACATCTTGATGCCATCTGTAATCAGACATAGTAGGACATCTCAAATTATTTAGCAAATCAGAAATTCGAGATGAAACATTATACGAAGTACCAACAAAATGTTTGATAATAGTATAAATCAAGGTATTAACACCATCAAGAACACCTCGACCAATACGATCATCGAAAATAGGCAAACCTTCATCATTCTTTTTAACAGCATGTTTAATAGAGTCTCTGGATTCTTCTGTGAGATATGAATCCCACCATCCACGAAGAGTACCAGAAAAACCCGTAGCAAGTAAATCCACAATTTCAGGTTGGTCAAAATCATGATTATTCTGGTAAGCAATTCCAACCATAGACATGTGACCCATTTTATTAATAATTTCTTATTCAGAAAACCCATCAATATTTCATTCATAAATTTTATCGGCAAACACAGAAAACTGAGTTTGAAAAGGTCTTTCTTCAAACTGCATATCAGGAGGAGTAGGTTTTGAATACCAATTTTTTGTAAGAAACATGGGTTTGGAAGAACTTCCAACAAATCTTTTGATTTCTAGGAAATCATTATCAAAAACCTTTTTAGCAGAAGCAGAAGAAACAGTATCAGAATCTGTATCAGAAACAATTTCATTTTCATTTCTTGAAATAGTTCGAGTAGCAGGAGTACTTGTAGAAGTACCTTCAGTTTTAACTTTTAAATCAGCAAGCATTTTTTCAACAGTTTCAAGAATTTTGGATTGGGAAGTTTTAAACTTAATCTTGTTATCATGATTGGGTAAAGTGATCAAACGTTTCTCAGTCTTGATAGAAGCAGGTTTTTGAACAGAAGTAGATTTTTCAATAGAAACAGTTTTTTCAACAATTTGTTCTTCAATACGGTCAAGCTGTTGACCAATAATATGCAAAGACTCATTAGCAAAATTGTTTTGTTCAATAAGACTAACAATAGGAGTTTGATCATCAGCAATTTTGAAAGGAGCAGCTTTAACATCAATGTTGCCAGTAGTTATCAAAACAGTCTCAAGAGGTGGATGACTAGACCTAACAATGGTTTTGTCACTTTTAACAAAATTTGATTTCTTTATCACATTCAAATGATTTTTTGAAACTTCATCTTTTGAAACATAATAATTTTCAAGGAAATCAAAGAACAAAATATGTTTTTTCAATTGATGCATTTTTTCTTTCCATTTTCTTTTAACACGGTCTTTTTCAAGCTGAGCAAAATTGTTTTGGAAATATTTTCTTTTTGGTTTGTTTTTTGAAAGCATAAATTCATTGAATAATGAAACCATATCAATTTCAAAGTTTTCATTTAAAACAATCAAAACTCTCAATTGGTTAACAGGATTTTCAATAGGGGGAAAATCAGAATCAGATGGACAAATAGATTTAGAATCATCTTCTTCGTCATTAGCAGATCTGTCATATGAAGAAGAAGGTTCAGCTTTGGCAGAATAGAAAACAGCATTGATTTGAGATTTATCACTTGAAACACCTTTTAATTTTAAATCAGTGGGCTTTTCAAAACTCTTTTGTAAAAATTCATTGAGATCTTGATCTCTTTTGGAAATACTTTCAGACCCAGCAAAGGAATGTCTTCCTTCGTTGATCCTCAAAGGTTGAATATTTTGAAAACTTATTTTAACAATACCATCAAGATATTGTTGAATATTTGTGAGATCTAGCTCATCAAAAATAGGTTTAGCAGTAGTACATAGTTTCTCTCCGCTAGAGAAAGTGGGTCTTCCCTCTTCTACTAGGGTGTAGAATATGCAGTCCCTTCTTAGGAAGGTGTCGTAGTCCCTCTTGGTAACAAGTTTACCTGTGAGGTTTGTGGGTTTTTTCTTCGTGGGTTACAGGGAAACAGTGTTTAGTTTTTATTGTTTCAGTCAATAGGATACTATGGAAGACCTAACAAAATCCTGGAGTTGCCTGACTTTATCGGAGAACGAAGGTTCTGGTCTTCGTTTGACGGAAGAACAGGCAGAAGTGGAACACGTTTTGGCCGTAAAATTTTTAACCAAACGTGCTCTAAACATTGATGCCATTGCAAAAATTTTCACACCGTTATGGAGAACAAAAAACGGTTTTAAGATTCAGAAAAAAGGGGACCACGTTGTTCTCTTTACCTTTGACGATAAAACTGAGATGGAGAAGGTCGTAGCGGCAGAACCTTGGAGTTTTGATAAGCGTATAATGGTGCTGCAATGTTATGATAAGGAGGTAGATGTGAATGAGTTAGAGTTCAAGTGGGTTACGTTTTGGGTGCAGGTCCACGACATACCAATCCGGTTCAGAAATAAACGAGTGGCTAAGAGAATTTGTGAAGCCATTGGAAAGGTGAATGTGATGCCTCAGGATAACGAATCGGATGGGGACGGTTTTGTTAGAGTGCGAGTCACCATTGATACGTCGAAACCTCTGTGCCGTGGACAGGTGATCTCTCTGGACAGTGGTAAGGAGTTATGGGTGTCTTTCAAATATGAAAGACTCCCAAATATATGTTATTGCTGTGGCTGTTTAACGCATGATGATAGGGACTATGAGCAGTGGGTTGATTCAGATGGAAGTGCATCAAATGAATCAAAACAGTTTGGACCTTGGATTCGTGCTCCCCCTTTCTTTCCAGCACGGAAAACTGTTATTAAAGTCCCTGGTTTCAACACTTGACGGGGAAGAGAGCCAACTGAGACACCGCCATCAGCAATGGGGAAGTCGCCGGTGTTTGTTGTTCGTACGGGGAGACCAGCGCCGGAGATAATTAGAACAGACAAGGAAAGAACAGCAAATAATGAGCAGAGCAATAATGTTGCGGATTTTCAGGATTTTGGTCCGCCAGAATCTTGCAAAGAGCCATATATTTCGGGGACAACAGGGAACTTAAATGGGAAGTCAACGGATTTGGAGGGGGGACAGTCAGCTGCTGAGTTATTTGAGGAAAGAATTGCTGAAATTGATAAGGAATTAAAAAGGTATGACCAAGCAATAACTCTGGATGCCAAAAATATAGAAGATACGGGTAAGGAAAATCTTTTGGAGTCTTTATCACTCACTGATGATCAATTTGTGTCTACTCAGCCAACACGTGCACAGCAACCTCTAATGTTAATGCCTCACTCACGTGCACCCCTGTCAGTTATTGATGAAAACAATGTGCAAAGATCTCAACGTATGGCAACTTGGAAAAGGATTAATAGAACAGAGGTGGGGACAGATATTGTTATGGAGGATATTGTAGGGGAAAAAAGAGGGTGTGATGATAAGGATGACCAATTTGAGTTACTAAAGAAAAGAAAGGTTTCTCAGGTGGGTAAGGAAAATAAATCTATATTGGCGGAGGCTGATTCCCAGCCCCGCCAGTACCAATGGGTATTTTATGTTGGAACTGTCGGGGGCTTGGGAACCAACGAACAGAGAATCAGCTTGCAGAGATGGTGTGGGCGAAAGATCCCTCCGTTGTGTTTTTAGCCGAAACATGGACGGATGAAGCAAGGCTAATTTTTGTGAAGGAACGTTTGAAGATGAAGAATAAATTTGTGGCTCCTAGGAGGAATAAAACGGGGTGTTTAGTGATTTTTTGGAAGGAAGATTTTAATCTGACAGTGGAGACTTTTTCGGAGTACCACATTGATAGTACAATAAATAAAAATAAGGAGGGGGAATGGCGCTTCACTGGTTTTTACGGGGAGCCAGACACTCAAAAAAGACATGAAGCTTGGGGGAGGCTGAGAAGTTTGAAAAACAGAGGAAAGGCGCCTTGGTTATGTGCTGGTGATTTTATTGAAGTAACTACGCAGTCAAAAAAAATAGGGGGTAGAGCACGACCGCATGGGCAAATGCAAGGATTTAGAGATGTATTGGATGAATGTGGATTTATGGACTTGGGTTGTGTGGGTCCTATGTTCACTTGGCATAAAATCTTCGAAACATATACAGTTTGGGAGAGGTTAGACAGGGCTGTAGCAACTAATGATTGGTTTTCAATGTTTCCAGATACCAAAGTATACCATTTGGATGCAACAACTTCTGATCATAAGGCTCTATTAATTCGTCTAGAAGGAATGGAGTGCAATCAACAGAAACCCTTCAGGTTTGAGCAGATGTGGATGGCTGAGCAAGGGTGTGGTGCAACCATTGAAGCGGTTTGGAAGAGGGAAGTAGAGGCCGTGGCTTGCAATAGGGTGTTAAAAAAAATTTAGAATTATGGGGAGGCACTTATGAAATGGAGCAAGAATAGTTTTGGGAGTGTGAGGCGTGAATTAAAGGAAAAACGTAAGCTTTTGGCTAAAGCGGAAATGGCAGCAAGCAGAGGAAGAGATGTGACACGGGTAAGAAGGTTGGAACATGAAATTAATTTACTGATGGATCGTGAAGCTCAAATGTGGTCCCAACGGTCAAAAATTCAGTGGCTTAGAGATGGAGATCGAAACACTCGGTTCTTTCATAGCAACGCTTCTGAAAGGAGATGACGTAATTATATCAAGGGGCTATACAATAGAGAGGGAAGATGGTGCACGGATCAGAGAAGAATGGTGGAAACGGTTGTGGATTTCTATCAAAAGTTATTTACTTCCTCCAATCCGAACAGTTTTAAAGAAATTTTGGAGCAAGTCCCACAGGTAGTTACAGAGGAAATGAACCTAGAACTGATGGGGGAGTTCACAGCAAGGGAGGTAGAACTAGCACTTAAACAAATGGCACCTCTAAAGTCACCTGGCCCAGATGGTATGCCTCCAATTTTTTATCAAACTTATTGGTCTTTGGTTGGTAGTGATGTGACTGATGCTATTCTAATGTATTTGAACACTGGCACTTTTCCACCCTCACTTGGTCATTCCTTTATTACTTTAATCCCCAAAGTAAAAAACCCGGAATACATTTCACAATATCGACCTATTTCCCTTAGTAATGTCTTGTACAGGGTTTATTCTAAGGTATTAGCAAATAGGTTGAAACAGTTGCTGCCTAATATAGTGTCTGACCAACAAAGTGCTTTCATGACAGACCGTTTGATTTCTGATAATGTTATGGTTGCTTTTGAGACTTTGCATTATATGAGGAATCACAGTACAGGGAGTACCGGTTTTATGGCACTAAAACTGGATATGAGTAAAGCCTATGATAGGGTGGAATGGCAGTATATGGAGAAACTTATGAGGAGAATGGGGTTTTGCGAGGCTTGGGCGAAGCTAATGATGGGATGCATCTCCACATCCACATATTCAATCTTGATAAATGGGGAGCCACAAGGGAACATTGTACCAACTAGAGGATTACACCAAGGAGACCCCCTCTCACCATATCTTTTTCTGCTGTGTATGGAGGGTTTTCATGGGCTACTGAAAAAAGCCGAAAATTTGGGAGACATTAAAGGAGTCTCTATTTCTCGTAATGGTCCAAAACTAACCCATTTACTCTTTGCAGATGACAGTCTTATTTTCTGTAGGTCAAAAGATAGTGATTGTCAAAAGTTGCTGGAGATTTTGGATACGTATGAGAAAGCTTCTGGGCAGCAGATTAATCGGGATAAGACCACTCTCTTCTTCAGCAAATCCACTTCCCCAGCTATGCAAGTATCTATAAAGCAAGCGTTAGGAGTTCCGGTGGTCCAACAATATGAGAAGTACTTGGGATTGCCATCTTTTATTGGACGGAAGAAAAAGGAGAGCTTCGATAATATCAAGCAAAAGGTGTGGAAAAGGCTACAAGGATGGGAAGGAAAGTTGCTCTCACAAGCGGGAAGGGAGGTTTTAATCAAGTCTGTGGCTCAAGCACTTCCAACCTACACAATGTCATGTTTCAAATTGCCAATTGGATTATGTCACGAGATGGAGGCCCTCATCAAAAAATTCTTTTGGGGTCAATGGGGAGAAGGCCGAAAAGTCCATTGGCTTAAATGGGAAGAGCTTTGCAAACCAAAGTCCCAAGGGGGTATGGGTTTTAAAGATCTATCTATGTTCAATGATGCTTTATTGGCAAAACAGACATGGAGGCTCCTACACGACAAAACATCTTTGTTCTATAGGGTGTTTAAGTCTAAATACTTTCCAAATGGTACAATCATGGATGCAGCCAATCCAAGTTCAGCTTCATATGCATGGCGTAGCATACTTCGGGGTAGAGAAGTCATTAAAAAAGGGGCAATATGGAGGATTGGGGATGGCAAATCTGTAGAGATATGGGCAGATAGGTGGCTGCCTCAAAAATACTCTCCTAAAGTATTATCCTCTCGGCCTGTTGAACTGACAGATTCAAAGGTTTGCTCCTTGATAAATGTGGACCAAAAGCAGTGGAAAACAGAGGTCTTGGAGAATATGATGCTTGATTTTGAAGCAGAGATCATTCGAGCAATCCCCCTCTGTCGCACTGAACAGCCAGATGTCCTTACATGGCCCTATAATCCTAGAGGAGAGTATACGGTTAACTCTGGGTATCAGTTTCTGCACCGAGAGCACCAGAATGCATAGCCTAGTCAATCTGATGTGTTGAGGCTGAAACCGTTGTGGCAAGCTCTTTGGAACCTCCCCGTCCCGAGCAAAGTAAAGAACTTGGTTTGGAGAGCAACCAGGAACTCCTTGCCAACCAAAGATAATCTGGTTCGAAGAAAGATCATCCAAAATGATAGTTGTGATATCTGCCGAGAACACATGGAAGATGTGAGCATGCATTGTATAGCTGTCCTAAGCTTGCTGAACTGTGGAAAACAACGCCTCAATGGACTCACGGGAATGTTAGTAGCGCTGGGAACTTTGTGGACCTGATTGGAAATGTCTTAGCAGAAAACAGGGACCCTGCTTTGTTTGCCACAGTAGTGTGGGCCTTATGGAATAGAAGACATAATTTGAGAATGGGTAAAAACGTAGACCCACTGTGTCTTTTGTTACAGCGAGCTAGGAAGAGGGTGGAAGATTTCTCACGCCACAACACTATATCGATAGCGCCAGTGGGACGTCAACCAGCACGGTGGCAACCTCCAGGACCTAGTCTGTACAAAGTAAACGTCG
Source organism: Quercus ilex subsp. ballota (assembly GCA_032727855.1). Taxonomy (NCBI): domain Eukaryota; kingdom Viridiplantae; phylum Streptophyta; class Magnoliopsida; order Fagales; family Fagaceae; genus Quercus; species Quercus ilex. The sequence goes on from CM064909.1 coordinate 27,580,166, forward strand.
ATGGGGCCCTTTTTGATGTAGACAATACAGTGGGAGTGGGTGTAGTCATCAGAAATGAACAAGGTCAGGTAATGGTTTCTCTTTCAGAGCGTCTTCCTTTGCCTTCTTCAGCAATAGAGGTGGAAGCATTGGCTGCTCGACGAGGTGTAGAATTAGCAGTGGAAACCGGCTTCAGGAACATAGTATTGGAAAGCGACTCTCAGATCCTTATCACAGCACTTCAGGGAGACTCTTATTCCTTGTCAAGTTTTGGTCACTTAGTTAGGGATGTTCAGTTCTTAGCCTCTTATTTGTCATCTTTTAATTTTACTCATGTAAGGAGGCATTGTAATGCTCTTGCTCACTCTCTAGCAAGACGAGCACAGAGACTCTCTCAACCACAAGTCTGGATGGAAGATGTACCACTAGATACTTTGATTGTTTTACAAGCTGATCTTTTAGGCCTTCCTTAATAAAAAGCACAGCATTTGATTCTCAAAAAAAAAAAAAAAAAAAAAAAAAAAAAGGTTTAGCGACAGGGGATTCTTGTTCCAACAACCATTCAGTGGGAAGCTTGACATCTTGCCATTGAATCATTTTTGGAACTTGAACGTTAGCATCAGGAGTTGAACATTGAATTAACATGGTCTTACCAGAAGGTTCTCTATTATTTAAACAACCAGGATTTAATTGAGTACCCAACAACCTGTAATAAATGTGGTAAATCAAAGCAAAAGGTTTGCTACCTTCGTCCATGATATAACCAGATGAAGCAATATTCAAAGTCAAAGCTTTAATAATATTAGGATCATCTAAAGCAAGAGTAAGATCAGGATAACAATTGAAATAAATAGGACCATCATACAAGGAAGTAGTAATCATACCAAGAATGCTATCTTTAAAGTGTTTAAATCTAGCATCTCGTAAACACATGAGAACAGAAGCATTGATACCCTTTCGAGTGAGCGGTTTAATAGCAACTTGAACCATTCCAATATGCAAATAACTTTGTTTTTTAGCAAGGAAATCATTAATATTCCTTTTAGAAAACAAGCAACATTTTTCATGAGTTTTTGAAATAGAAAATATTTGTTCAACAGTTCTCACTTTGTAAATGGGTTGAAAAGTAGTTTCAGCCCAACTAGTTTAATAAATAGTTTTAGTATCAACTTTGGGAATGTTCCATTTTCGGAAATCAGGAATCTCATTATCTTCAATAGTGTGATCTTCTTCATTTACAATATCAGGAGGACAACCAGTCCTGGAGCTGATAGAGGAGTTGGATCTCCACAACTTATCCATACTATCCTAGGTTTAACACTCAAATATCATGTTTTTCTCACAACCGTTGCATTTCGTAACACATACCCTAAGCAACCCTATACCACACACATGCCCTACACGCCCTCTCTTGGCTCAAACGGGCCTTACAGTCAGGTTCTGGGAATTCACTTTACACCTAGGGTGGCGCCAACGACGGTAAGAAGGGGACACAACAATGGAGCACCAAAGGTTCGGACAAGCACTGACGAGATACAAGGACACAACAACATTATCACCGGCTAGAAAAGAATGGCTCTGATACCATAAAGGGAGAAGGGGACGCACAACTGAAGGGAAGATATGGAAGAAAGACGGAAGCAGAGTATAATATATGTTGAAAGTAATGTAAGCAAAGTAATACATAAAGGGGGAAGGGGACACACAGCTGAAGGGAAGATACGGAAGAAAGACAGAAGCACAGTATAATATATGTTGAAAGTAATGTAAGCAAAGTAATATAAGCACAAGTTAGAATAATAATAAGGCGGTAGAACTAGCCAAGCAGTATATATCAAAATAGTTCAAAGTAAATGAAAGTAATTTAGAACCGTCCAATATGGCGGTAATCCTCCATGGTGGCGGTAGCAACAAGTAGTATAATGAACATAAAACTGAAAATACTTGTTATTGAAAGTAGATTAAACACTTACAGTAGTAGTGAATACAAGATCTCAACAGTAGAGGTTAACAATTACAAAGCTTGAACTAGTCCTAGTTACAAGGTTTGTAGGGAAAGTAGAAGTAGTAACAAGGTAGTGAACAAGGTAGTAGTAGAAACAAGGAACTCTCTCAAAGAAGGCTTCTAAGGAGGAAAACTCTCTCTAGAAGAAAATTCTAAGAAAAGTTCTTAAATTTACTTAAGGGACAGCCCCCTTTAAATAGGCAAAATTCAGAGTGAACAGTGTCATGAACAATAAAAAGTGAACAGTGTCAGTGAACAGTAATCGATGAACAGTAATTCGTGAACAGTAATCCGTGAACAGTAAAAAGTGAACAGTAATTTTTTCCACTTTTTATCTTGAGATCTCTAACAATTTTGGCATAGTCAAAAGAAGAGTTTCTGACTTGGAGATGACAAAAAGCAAAAAGAACAAATAATGGAGCATGTAGGAGTAGGAGCATTATGGCTACTAGAATATTTGTACATAGATTCTTTGAGCCACCATGTTGTCTTTTTGTTCACCATAAGTGGGAGACTTTAGAAACATGTCACTAAAGAACCCCAATTTTGTCAGACGCATGGCTTTGCACAGGAATATCACAGCAGGTGCATGGGCTTGTCAAGCATTATTTGAAAATTGCAATTTTTTTAGCCTTTGTGGAGGCTAGACAAATAGAGAAACCAATCATCAATCAAATTTAATCTGTAGAAGGAGCATCGGATGGATAACCATCAAAAGGATCAAAAGGACCTTGTGGAGAATCACATGGATGGTCATGGTAAATAGCATATTGATTACAGAATCCACAATATAAAATAGGCTTAAACTCTGGTCTTCTCCCTGGGATGAGAAGGCTTCTTGGATTACTATGATCAGTTATTCGTAAGTGAGCAATGGCATCAGCATAGGGCCTAGGACCAAAGATTGAAATTCTATCAGTGCTCCCTATAAAATGATAATCCTGCCATAGGTTTTGAGCAACCTCAATAATTTGATTATTAAAATAATTTCTCCAACATTCAGCAAGAGCATAAGGATTTTTAAAGGATAAGTGAGAATTTCCTTCAAACCATTGTCCTTGATGAGTGTGACCATTGATGAGAATGAGATGCTTTGAAGGCTGGATATTCATCCAATTATCTCTTTCCCATTTTGGCAAAGTACTCCAGCATCTGATAGAAACAAGAGGACTCACAAATCTTTTAATAGCATCCTGAATAATTTGTGGGAGCTGGCTGGCTTGGCAATGGCTTGTTAATTTTAGGAACCTAATAAAGCCATATTCAAACATATGGGAAAGCTAGTTAGGATCCCTGTCATCATCGTCATCTAAATCATCAGCAACAAATGAATCATCATCATAATTAATTAAGAGACCAGGAAATGGGTGTTTCTTTTCATACACTTTGAGAGTTTAAGAAACTGAGAGTTTAAGTAAATTTGGATAAGTTTAAGAAAAACTTATTAAAAGAAGAAACTGGTAAAAAATTTATATCAACTATAAGTTTTGAAGAAACTTTAGAAAGATTTAATAAAAAGAAATCCAAAGATTTAACTGTTAATGATCTCCAGCATGAAATTAATATTGTTAAACAAGAGATAAGTGAATTAAAACATGAATTTAAAAATATCAAAAGTAATAATTATAAACTTAAACAAGAATTGTTAATGTTAAAAATTGATAAAAATATTGATCAAAATAAATCTGATAATAAACAAGATGAGCACATAGATGGAGACGAATCCAGTCAACAGGCTCTTCTTTCTGATAAAGGTATCACTGATTTTCAACTTGCTCTTGTTAATAAGATACTTCTTCCAAAATGGTTTACAAAAGTTAAAATTGTTGTTTCTCATGATTACCACTTCATTGTTATTGCCATGATTGATTCTGGTGCGGATATGAATTGTATCCAAGAAGGATTGATTCCTTCAAAATATTTTGAAAAATCAACTGAAAGATTGATTTCTGCTAATGGTTCTCAAATGAAGATTAAATATGAATTGAATAATGCTCATGTTTGCCATGATAATATCTGTTTCAAGATTCCTTCTGTTTTAGTCAAAAATATGACTGACAAAGTGATTCTTGGTTTGCCTTTTATAAATGCTTTGTATCCTTTTCTTGTTGAACATGATGGTATTACTACTGACCCTTTTGGTCAAAAAGCAAAATTCAAATTTGCTTCAAAATTTGAGATTGATATTGATAATGGTTCCAATCTGCTTCATGCTAAAATCAAACATCTTAATTTCCTTCAACAAGAGGTTAGATACAAGAAAATTGCTGAACAGCTTTCCAATAAATTGTTGCAATTAAAAATTGATAATTTCGAAAAAATATTAATTGATGATGTTTGCTCTGATATTCCTAATGCTTTTTGTCATAGGAAGAGACATATTGTTGACTCGCCTTATGTTAAAGATTTTGATGAGAAAAACATTCCCACCAAGGCTCGTCCAATTCAAATGAATGCTGAAACTGTTGAATTTTGCAAAAAAGAAATCCATGATTTGTTAAAGAAAAAATTGATTAGGAATAGCAAGTCCCCTCGGTCTTGCTCTGCTTTCTATGTTCAAAAGAATGTGGAAATAGAGAGAGGAACTCCTCGCCTAGTTATTAACTATAAACCTTTGAACAAGGTTTTGGAATGGATTTGGTATCCTATTCCCAACAAGAATGACCTGGTCCATAGGTTGAGTGAGGCTGTAGTATTCTCAAAATTTGATATGAAATTAGGATTCTGGCAAATCCAGATTAGTGAGAAGGATAGGTACAAAACTGCTTTTACCACTCCTTTTGGACATTATGAGTGGAATGTTATGCCTTTCGGTCTTAAGAATGCCCCTAGTGAATTCCAAAACATTATGAATGATATTTTCAACTCCTTTAGTCACTTCACCATTGTTTATATTGATGATGTTCTTGTTTACTCCAATTCCATTGATGAACACTGGAAACATTTGTATTCGTTTCTAGATACTATTAAGAGAAATGGTCTTGTTGTCTCTGCTAAGAAAATCAAACTGTTTTAAACAAAAGTACGTTTTCTTGGCTATGACATCTCTCAAGGACAAATTCGTCCTATTGATAGAGCCATACAATTTGCTGATAAATTTCTTGATGTTATCACTGATAAAACTCAGCTCCAAAGATTTCTTGAATCATTGAATTATGTTGCTGATTTCTACAAGGATATGAGGAAACAATGTAAACCTCTTTTTGATTGGTTAAAAAGCAACCCTCCATCTTGGTCTGATGTCCATACTTCTCTTGTTAAACAGGTCAAATCTCATGTTAAGACATTGCCGTGTCTTGGTATTCCCACTGTTGACGCTTTCAAAATTGTTGAAACCGATGCCTCTGACGTTGGTTATGGTGGTATTCTGAAACAGAGAGTTTCCCCTGAGTCTCTTGAACAAATTGTCTGTTTCTATTCTGGAATTTGGAATAATGCACAATTAAATTATAGTACTATTAAAAAGGAAATTTTATCTATAGTACTATGTATTTCAAAGTTTCAAAGTGATTTGTTAAACCAAAAATTTCTGTTACGTATTGATTGCAAAAGTGCTAAGTATGTTATTGAAAAAGATGTTGAAAATATTGCTTCAAAACACATTTTTGACAGATGGCAAGCTATTTTAAGTGTTTTTGATTTTGATATTAAATATATTAAAGGATCTCAAAATTCCATCCCTGATTTCCTTACCCGTGAATTTCTGCAGTGTTCCAATGGCAAGTAGAAGGTCGAAAGACAAGACACCTGCCACTGTTAATCCAATTGTTAAAACTGAACCTGTTTCCTCTTTGGACATTGTTAACCGTTTCACACCACTAGGTACTATCCCTAAGCCCAATTATTCCTCTGTTCTTGCCTCATGTTATGATCCTTATGCTATAACCACTGTTAACCGTACTATTAAGACTGTTTTCCCCAGAAGCTCCAATATCCCTCAATACATCAAGAAACAGTATTTCCAGAACATGTTTTATATTGAACCCAACAGAGTCTCAATTTCTGATCCTCTCAAACTTGTTAAAAGCTATTTCCCTCCAAGATTTCACTGGATCCCTGAGCATAAAGATAAGAATTTAAATTATTATTCTGATCTCTTACGTAATGAGAAATCTATCATTATTAACACCATTTCTGACAAAATTGATACCTCCAAAATTATTTACCACAATGTTTACATTGTCAATGTTACAAATGAAGAAAAATGGGGTCCTTCCCCCAGTTTTACTAGAACAATGCCCTCTTCTCCCATCCCCTATTCCTACTATGATTACATCACTACTTGGTCAAGATTTATGCTTCACCAGAATGAAAACATGTCTCATTCCTGGTTAGTTAACTTTGATAAAAATTTCACTGGTTCTCTGCCTCTTTGGTTCATCCGTTGGTGGTCTCAATATGGCCCTATTAATGACATATTTCCTGAACCATTGCTTAATGCTTTTGAATGTTTCAAGAAGTCTTATAAGGTTGATGCTCATGGTGCTAAGTTCCCTCCTTTGCTTCACTTTGTTAAACGCTTCAAGATACCTTGGATATTAAAATGGCAGTATGAAAAGTATGGTGATGTTCTCTCCAGACATTGGTATGTAAAATGGTGGGCAAATTCCCTCATGCTCAAAAAATTATTGCTACAATCTCCAGAGATTCTTCATCTCCTGCTGTTCTTCCCAATGCTAAGGACTGTTCACATGGTCAATCCCCTGTCCTTGATGCACCTGCTTCCTCTTCTAAATCTGTTAAATCATCTATTAAACCTAGAAAATTGAGTTCTCCTTTGGATGAAATCCGCAAGGACCCTGAAGCTCTGAATGCTCTCATTAATATGTTAAAAGGAGAAAGAGCTGGTTCAGACGATGAACGGTCCTCTGAAGCCTCTGTTACAAAAGATCCTTACTACCCTTACAATGAAGAGTGGTTTGGACATGATGAAGATGATGCTGATGACCTAGCTCAAAATTAATTGATTCACCCTATTTGCCTGGCCTGCACAATGGCCAAGAAGTTACTGTTCATTCCCATGCTAAAACTGCTACTGTTGTCTCCCATGCTATAATAATATCTTGAAAAGAAGATTCTTCATGTTTCCAAGGTCCTGAAAAGAAGATTCTTCATGTTTCCAAGACTGCTTTCAAATATTCCGAGTCCTCCTTCGGCATGCTTCTACTGTTCATGTTACTTTTACTATTCAGAATATTGCCTATTTAAGGGGGGCTGTCCCTAATGTTGAACTCAGAACTTTTCTTAGAATTTTCTTCTAGAGAGAGTTTTCCTCCTTAGAAGCCTTCTTTGAGAGAGTTCCTTGTTTCTACTACTACCTTGTTCACTACCTTGTTACTACTTCTACTTTCCCTACAAACCTTGTAACTAGGACTAGTTCAAGCTTTGTAATTGTTAACCTCTACTGTTGAGATCTTGTATTCACTACTACTGTAAGTGTTTAATCTACTTTCAATAACAAGTATTTTCAGTTTTATGTTCATTACACTACTTGTTGCTACCGCCACCATGGAGGATTACCGCCATACCGGACGGTTCTAAATTACTTTCATTTACTTTGAACTATTTTGATATATACTGCTTGGCTGGTTCTACCGCCTTATTATTATTTTAACTTGTGCTTATATTACTTTGCTTACATTACTTAAATCATAATTTGTGGTATAGGGTTTCTTCTTTTAACAAGTATTTAGCACCACTAAAACTCAAAATGTATCCTGTAATAGTGGAGCCAAAGTAATATTTTTTGGCTCCACAGCTACAGCGCACAACTATTTTTGGCTGTGCACTGCAGCTGAAAGGTAATTTTTTTTTTTTTTTTAATTTTGCATTTACACTACTTTTCTTATTTTTTATTCTTTCTTTTGCATTTTATTTTCCATTCACTGTGTCTCTCTCCTCATTGCCTCCCCATCTCCTATTTCTTCCTCCACAGACCCATCACCGATTTGCATGAGCCCAGCCGCCACAAACCCATCGTCGCTGACACACTCTCGGCCGCCAACCTATCTCGGCCTCTCTTCTCTATTTTCGACATTTTGGCTTGTGTTTCGGCTTTGTGTTTCGGGCTGTGCTTATGTTTCGGCTTTGTGTTTCAGGCTGTGCTTATGTTTCGGGTTTGTGTTTTGGGTTGGGTTTTTGTTTCGGGCATAGGTTTCGGTTTCGGTTTGTGTTTCGGGTATGGGTTTCAGCCTCTTTCTTGTGTTTTGGGCATGGGTTTCGGTTTGAGTTTGTGTTTCGGTTTGATTTTTTTGCTTTCTTTTTTTGTTCTTCTTCACTGGTTTTGATGGGCACGGCAGGGTTGTGGCTGTGCAGTGGTTTCTATGGCTTTGATGGTCGTTGTGGTTGTGTGTTGGTGGTTGAATGAAATATTATTTTATTGTAGTGTTTATATTATTTTATTGTGTTAAAAGTTAAAGTAAAACCACTGTTGTAGGATGTGAGAAGGTAAAATAGATAATGTGACTTTTTGTGGTGTTAAAAAACTAAAAATTTGGCTCCACTACTGTGAATGCTCTTAGGGACAAAATTGTCTTTTAAGGACCAAGTTGGTATTAACCCAAACCTAGTTTAGTAGAATTTACCCAAAAACCTTTAAACAATGTGATTTGAGCGTTTGTCTATTAGGTGTTCGCAAAAATGGCTGAATAAGTTTTAGGCGAAAACACCAATTTGGTCCTTATATTTTGGAGTCGTAGTCAATTTGGTCTCTACATTTTAGTAGTAGTCGATTTAATTCCTGTTATTTTTAACATGCAGTCAATTTAGTCCCAACCGTTAACTTACTAACGGAATTGCTGCAAACAGCTTACATAGCTGACAACATACACGGCAAGCAAAACAATAAGAATACATTTAATTATTATTTTAAAAAAGCCACGAATAAAAAAAAAAAAAATCACATCTAAAAAATAAAATAAAATAAAATAATTGGAGGGTGTGAACTAAAAAAATTTCTCCAGACTTTCTTACACTTTCTTTGCAACCAAACACAACCTAGATTTCAAACCCAAATTTAAAACCAAACACAATAGGGTGGATCTCTCCCTCTCTCGGGTTCGTGAGCTTAGCCATGGCTTGTCTCTCTACGAGACCCACCATAACAAAAATAGGGTCTCACGTCGACGCTGCCACCACCAGCTGTAGCCATCGCTCCTCATCTCCCTCTGCTTTTCTTATTTATTTTTCTTTTTTTAAATTTATTTTTAATTTTTTCCTCTTATTTTTCTCATCCATGACCGAAACTCAATTTGTATTTCATTTTCCTTTTTAATATAAATTTCTCCATTTTGGTTGATATAATGGGTTGGTTTTGTTTTAGTTGTGAGAAATTTTTGATTTGTGTTCAGGTTTACGAAGTGGGGTTTTGGCCTTTGGGTCTCTGTTAGTATTTGAGTTTGCTTCTTCCTCTCCTTCTTTGTTTGACCTTCGATGTTGTTGGAGACGTTGAGCTCTTGGGTCCACTTGGTATTCTCTGAGCATATGGATGGTTTGGTTTTTTGTTTGAATGACTATTTCAGTGGGTTTTCTTATTTCTTTGATGTGGGTTTACAAATGAAATTTCTAGTGAAGACAGCTTAAATGTATAAGTTGAATTTATGGGTTTTGGTTGGGTTCGGTTTGCAGAGAAGGTAATATGATATGAGTGTTCTTTGTTGTGATTTCGAAGCATTATTTTCTTTCTTTAAAAATAAAAAGAATTGAGAAATTAATTTTTTGTTGTTTTTAATTTAGATGTTGAAGTGGCATTTTAATTATAATTTTAGTAGCCATGTTATCATCAACTTTGCTACTTGTGTAAGCCATTTGTCACATAGACATTTTCGTTAGTGAGTTAACGATATGGACTAAATTGATTGCATGTTAAAAATAATAGTGATTAGTTGACCACTACCAATCGTATGACCAAATTGATAGCGACTCTAAAATATAGGGACCAAAATGGTGTTTTTGCTTAAGTTTTAATTGCGTTAACAGTTCGATTTTATTTTCTCTCCTATTTGTTTGGTTGAGAGTGAAAAAGTGGAGAGATGGAAAAAATGGGTTTGAATAAATTTACTCATATACCACTGTTAAAGAATGATGCCCAATTAAAACAAAAAAGTAACAAATAACCAAAAAAAAAGAACAATCTCTCAAATTGATTAAAAAAATAAAAATCATGTCCCAAAAAAAAATCAAGTCTAGTTTAAAAAAAAAAAAAAAATCATGCCCAGCCCATAGAAAATCAAAAGAAAAAAAAAAGAATAGGAAAAAAAAAAAGGGAAATAAAAGGCAACTTTACTGCCAGAAGAAGGAAAAAAAAAAAAGAAAAAAAAAAGAAGGCACGCCCAGGCCTTAAAAAAAGAAAAAAAAAAGGGCAACACTTCTACCCAGAAGAAGAAAAAAGGCAACCTAGAAAATCAAAAGAAAAAAAGAAGAGGCAACGTTGCCACAAAAAAAAAAAAAAAAAAAGAAAAAAAAGAAGAAAAGAAAAAGAAGAAGCCAAAGCAACGTTACTAAGAAGAGGCAAAAGTCATCAGATCATGATTAAAGTGAGGGGTAGGTGAGAGGGTATTTGTGTAAAATGCATTTCTCAACACTTTTTCCTTCTCATTTTCCTTTCAAATTGGGAGGATAAAAAAAGTGAGCTCAGAAGGAAAACTTTCTCCCCTATTTTCTGTCTTTCCTATTTTCTTTCCTTAACCAAACAGTGAAAAATGATATTTTTCACCCTATTTTCCATCCTCCCTATTTTCACCTCAACCAAACATACCCTTAAGGGTCCGTTTGGTTGGAAGAGTGAAAAAGTAAGAGAATAGAAAATGATGGGAGGATGGAAAAGTGAAAGGATATAAAATATTTTATTTTATTTCCTATTTGTTTGGTTGAGAATGGAAAAGTAGAGGGATAGAAAAAATGAGTTTGAATAAATTTACTCATATACCCTTATTAAAGAATGATGCCCAATTAAAACAAAAAAGTGACAGATAAACAATCTCTCAAATTTATTAAAAAAATAAAAATCAAGTCCCAAAAAAAAAAAAATCACGCCTAGTTAAAAAAAAAAAAAAAAAAAAAAACTCACGCCCAGCCCGTAGAAAATCAAAAGAAAAAAAAAAGGAAAGAAAATGCAACTTTACTGCCAGAAGAAGAAGAAAAAAAAAGAAAAAGAAAAAAAGGCAACGTTTCTGTCCAGAAGAAGAAAAAAGAAAAAGAAAAAAGGCAGCCTATAAAATCAAAAGAAAAAAAGAAAAGGCAACATTGCCAAAAAGAAAGAAAAAAAAAAGCCAAAACAATGATTACTGAGAAGAGGCAAAAGTCGTCAGGTCATGAATAAATTGAGGGGTAGGTGAGAGGGTATTTGTGTAAAATGTATTTCTCAGCACTTTTCTCTCCCCATTTTCCTTCCAAATTGGGAGGATTAAAAAAATGGGCCTAGAGCGAAAACTTTCTCTCCTATTTTCTGTCTCTCCTATTTTCTTTCCTCAACCAAACAATGAAAATTGACATTTTTCACCCTATTTTCCTCTCTTTATTTTCCATCTTCTCTGTTTTTACCCCAACCAAACACACCTTAAGTCCTGGGAATTTTTGCTGCTATGGGATGTGGTGTTGTGTGCTAATGGGATGGATGTGGGTATTGGAATTCTTATTTTGGAATCACAGTGAAGAATTGTTGCAACTTGCAACTGCAGCGCAGATGGGAGCTTGGTTTTTAAATAAGCAGCATAGCATGATTTGTGGCCTGGTACAAGCTCTTGAGATTTGCTATGGAAATGAGTTTTAGCTCAATTGCACTTAGTATGACATCTTCTGATCTTCATCACGTTAAAAGTATTTAATGAACCCCATATAAAAAAAAAAAAAAAACAGTATTTAATGAACAAGAGATGACATGCCGATTTTTAACCACAGGACATATTCAAGAGGAGTGCCTCTTTTGTATAAATACTACTATTTAATTATAAAATTTCTAATTTTTTTACAAAAATTATAGCCAAACAAAGAAATTTATAAATGTTTCTTTCCAAGGTCGGTTGATATATAATATATGACATTTTACTTCATGAATTTTGACCTCATATGTATGGAATAGGATCAAATTATATACAATGTAACTCTTTGATACTTTTATACCATTGAATAACCTTTAGCTGGATTAATATTCTAAGAATTCCATAATTGGATTAAACATTCCTGCTCTTCTTAACATGCCACTAAGTTTCGTATTGAAAAAATGATATTTGTATTATTCGATCCATGAACTTGTGGGCTTAAAAAAAAAAGAGCAAATATTCTGTGTTGAGAAGAAAGAAGAATTACAAGCTGCTGCAGAATTAAGAGACAAGTTGCTGCTAAAGCTACAAGTCGTTTTACTTCCTATGTAATAAGTAGCTTATAAGCTACAGGTAGTTTTATTAGTGTGTATTTAAGTGATTCCCACGTGAAGCACGTGCCACTTATGTCAGTGGGCTAATCTGTTTTTATGTTAGATTACTGTTAGTTTTTTTTTTTTCCCGGTAAACGATTGCTGTTAGTTAGTTACAGCTGGTATATCATCCTTGGGTTGATGTATATAAAATTAGGTGCTGTTTGGGATTAACTTATTTTGTTGAAATTAAAATTTTTTCTTTTAAAAGTATAGTATATAAAGGTAAAAGTTAGATGGAATAATATAGTGGAATCTATAAATTGTAACAAAAAGTGCAATAAGACCTATGAATAGTAACAAAAATAAGCTGAATAGTAAAATAAATTGACAAAAATAATCTTTGCCTTAGTGTGTTTTTGGATTGCATTGAAAACAGGGGACTTGCGCATCTGCGTTTTTTTTTTTTTTTTGTGTGGGTCCTGTGCACTGTTCACAGGACCCGCAAATACGAATTTCAACAAAATTTTCTTTAAAACTGGGTCTCACGGCATTATTCACACATTTAAAAATTATTTTGTTATAGTGTTTTTAGTTTTCAGTAATAAGCTGTATCCAAACAGACCCTTAGTGTTCGTTTGGGATCCGCTTATTTTGCTGAAACTGAAAATTTTTTGCTGAAAGTACTATAGATAAAGGTAAAAGTTAATTGAAATAGTACAGTGAGACCCATGAATAGTACCAAAAAGTGCAGTGAGACTCATTAATAATAGCAAAAATAAGCTGAATAGTAAAATAAGTTGGCAAAAATAATCTATGCCAAACGCACACTTAATCACATCAATAATATTCATTATGCATTATTCATCAATTAGTTTCTCTTTCAAATTCAATATTCTGAGTATACTTTAAAATAACAAAAAAAAAAAAAATAAATATTCATAAACCCGTGTCTTTATATTCTTTCGAAGTAGTTTCAACTTTTTTCAATAAAGCAAATTAGAACCATGGTGGGTGACGCTAATAGGATTTTTGAGTTTAACTTAAGCTAGATATTAATCAGGCAATACAAAGCTAAATGGACACACAAAAAAAGAGTACATTGTGGCTAGCTAGTAACATATGGACTACATTATGATATCACAGGAGAGCATAAGAATTTTCTTTAACTAAAAAATTAACTACTTCATTAATCAGTCAAACGAATTATTGGTCATGGTGATTTTGGGTCCTAGCTACTTTGGTGCTGGGCTCAATTAACTTCAAAGGAACTGAGAAAGGATGTAGGACTAGGAGGAGCTGGTATCTCCACTGTCCCTTCCAACATCCGCACCACCTTCTTTATTGGAGGGCGAAGTGATGGCTCATCCTGGATGCACCAAAGTCCCACCCTAACCATTCTCTCCAACTTGTTCCTGTCCACCTCTTCATCCTTCACCAGCTCATCCAACTCACCAGCCTGAAAACAATCATACACCCAATTTGCAAGAACCACTTCATCCTCTGGAAGATCCATATTCACATGCCTTCGACCACATATGATCTCTAACAACATGATCCCAAAGCTGTAGACATCAGCTTTCGCTGTTATGGGCAAATTTCCATGCCACTCAGGTGCAACATACCCCCTTGTTCCTCTAATCCCAGTGTATGTCCTTGTTTGGTTAGGCATCAGCAGCTTGGCCAAACCAAAATCAGCAATTTTGGCACACTTGTGTTCATCCATTAGTATATTTTCAGGTTTGATGTCACAGTGGATGATCTGGGTCTCACACTCTTCATGTAAATAGAGGATGCCTCGAGCTACATTCAAAGCTATTCTAGTTTTTTCCTCCCAACTTGGCTTTCTTTCAGATTTAAAGAGGAATTTTGCTAGTGAGCCATTGCTCATGTACTCATAGACCAAAAGCCATTTGTTTCCATCATGACAGTAACCAAACAACTTAACAAGATTTTTGTGATAAGTTCTCTCAATTGCTTTCATCTCATTTCGAAATTCTCTTTCACCTTCAGCCACCACATTTTCTAGTCTCTTGATGGCCACCACTCTCCTGCCATTTGGTGTGACCCCTTTATAAACTGTCCCGGAAGCTCCTCTACCCAATTCATCCAAGAAACCATTAGTAGCCTTTTCAAGCTCCGCATATGTATATGATCGTAGAGTAACATCTTCAATCAACCCATCATTCTCAATATTTTTGTTTTTGCATGCACGATATCTGTAAATGAGAATACTGGTAATTGCAAGAACAATAAGGGCAAAAACCAAAATTGTAACACTACCAAATAAGATAATTAGCAGATGTTTCTTTCTTTCCTTTTTGATTACTCCTACCTTGATTATAGTTGTCCCTCCTTGATCACCATCTTGTCTTCTCCCATATCTTAGAGGAAGCTTTTGTTTTCTGCATAGCCGGTCTTTAAATAATACAACTTCACAGTTGCAGTCCATCAAGCAGTCTTCTCTACAGTCAGCTTTGCTTGATGAGATATTTGAAAACGGGTTGTCTTCCCATGCAATACCTTCGAATTCCTGAAGAGAAAATGTGTCTCTATTTTTGCTGATGCAACCATCTGTGCTAAAATTTCTCTTGCAGCCCAAAATCTTCTGCTCCTGGTCAATGAAAACAAAACCAGGAGGACACGTACAAACTGGTTCCTGATCCATGAGAGTACAATATGAATTTGGACCACAGAGGCCTTTAGGATCACACTTATTGGTAGTTGATGGCCACTCACTAACCCAATCATCTCCTTGATTCGAGCTATGAGAATACAACCGTAATATTCCATCAACATCAATTGTCAAACGAAAGAAAGCTTTATCAGAATTGTTACTAGTTACTAGGCCGTTTAAATTCCTGATATTGAAACCAGTAGCATTGAGCAGGTAAAGCTGGCCATTACTACCAAGATTTAGACTCACATTATCTCCAGCGGTGGTTGTTCCTGAGTCCCAGTAAGCATAATCCATTGTATCTATAGAATTGTCTGCCGGGTATTGAACCAGGTTCCCATCAGTCTGCATTTTGAGTTTAAACTTTCCACTTGCACGGTTTGTCTCAGAGATGCTGGAGACAAGCACTTTTCCCACCAAGAGACGTTGGCCTTGTAAAATGGTGTCTGTTGGAACTTCAAAAGTCTGCCACATGATTATTGAATCTGAATTGTAGAGTACAAAGTTTCCAGTATTGAGCATAGATGCCGAGGAAGCAGACTGAGGAGCATTTGCTAATGTTGTCTGTAAGCCTTGGTTCTGTTGCAAGATAAGTCTGCCATCTCTACTCAAAAGCAATTTGACATCTTCGGGAAGTGGCGGGTCGTCCCGGTTTGCTGTCCATATGACTGTTTTTTGCTGAATTGCTTCCATCCAGATGCCTAATGCAAAGCCATTGTCTTTCTTGTAGAAGCCAAAAGCAAACTGGCCAGAACTTGACAACCAATATGAATTGTTTTTTGGAGAGAGGGAAGAGCCCAAGCTAATATTGAGATTTCTTTCTTGAGCAATTGTAGTTGAGAATTGAGTAATTAGGAGGAAAAGAAATATTACTTCCATTTTATCTAAATCTATAGCTCTTTTATGTATTTTTTTTCCCTTTTCTCTTCTTTGCTGCAGTCTTATTGCAAACTGTAAGTCATCTTGTAATTTTTCAAGGCTTCAATCAACAGAAATTGCAGTCTAAAGGGGTAGTCAATATTTTTGTTTCCAGTCTGATGGTCAGCCAATACGCTTTACAAGTAGAAATAACAATATCAGGTACAGAAGTCAATATTCCCATAGAAATAAAGTATTTGAACTTTTTTCCAAAGTCTTTAAAGAGATAAATTAGTTGACTTCCAAGAAGAATAGAAATGGTGATTATTGACCCACATTTCCCTGAACCGCTTTTTTGGACCATTTGTTTCAATTTTCGTATAGTGCCGACAAAGATAGAGTAATTGGACTCCTTAATTTTTGGTCAAATTAAATTGATTTTGGGGTCTTCTACCTTGAAATTAGTCTCTCTCTAAACTTAGATATTTATTTAACTGGATTGGATAGAAAATCTCATAACATAATTAAGAGCGTGATTTGTTTTAATAGAAGAATTTTCGATCCTGATCTTCGCCTTCATTTTCTCATTTTCTCTCGTGCTGCTGGTGGCCTGCTGGTAGTTTTTGACCATAACTTAGAATGTCATGTCGGTTCTCAACCCCCTAGCCCTGCTGTCACGTACACTTGCCCAACCCAAACTTTACACTCCTTACCTATACTCCAATTCAACATACATCTCCGTCAACAAGGTTGTTTTCAATCCTATCAAGCAACCCAAAAGAGGGGGCAGTTCATTTTTAATTTGATGACTCTTGTAAAAAACACATGGATTTTTCAGAAGTTCCAATGGACTTGTTCTGTTCTGTTTTGTTTTGGCTCTCTCTCATCTTTTTTTTTTTTTTTGGGTTGAATACATGCCTTGTTTAATTAATAAGATCATAGAGACCTTTTTTCTAATTCTACTTGATTAGCTAAGAGCTTGGTAATTCAATTGGCACCTGTCTCCAAGGTTCAAAAAAAAAAAAAAAAAATTCTTCTTTGATAAGTCATTTGAAATGTTAGACATATATAATATAAAAAAAAAAGAAAGAAAAAGAAATGTTAGACATATATATAATCGATTTTATTACAAAAGTTTACAAACTAACATAATAATTAATGTCATTGGTGGCACCTAGCAAAATAATAAATAAATATGGTAATTAATTTTTAGTTTTGTATTTAAAAGTTAACAAACCAATTTGTCAAATTTATCTAGTAAAATTTGTAACAGCACTAATATCATTCTTTTTTAAAATAATTTAATATTTAGTTTTTAGTTTGGATTTTAAGTTATTTGAATAAAATAAGAAAATACAAATTTATTCTTGGGAAGAATTTATGAATGGATTAAAATTTATTACTATGGCAATTTAATTAAGACTAGGGTAAATTGTGAAGTACACTTCTAAAGTTTGAGGTTTGTTTAGATTTTACACCATGGAATTCCCCTCCATTAGCAAAAGCAACCCCTCCATTAGTGGATTTGCTTACATGGCCGTCAAATGACATGCTAGCAACCGAAACACACTCTAGTTGTCTGACATGTAATGTTTTTTGGGGTAAATTGCAAATTATACCCTTAAAGTCTGAGATTGTTTGGATTTTACACCATGAAATTTGAAATTTGGATTTTATAACTTAAAGTTCCACTCTGTTAGCAAAAGTAGCCCCTTCGTTAGTGGACTAGATAGGCTATAGACATTCCATTTTGAAACTCTCATTTAACTTTACTTGCATTGCATCATGAATCCCATTACATACCACATCACAAAGAAGAACTATAATTTTGACGACATAATTTCTAATTAAATTGCATGATTTAAATCTTGAAGTCATTACATGGTGATGCGTAGAATATAAATTAAGGACAAAACACAATGTGGTACAATTGTACTAGAAGAAGTTCAGGATGAAAATTTTAGAAAAGATAATCTAATATTTGAGTAAAAGATGCATTAAGAACAGTGCACTACAAAAAAATGGGTCTATAGCCGCGTTTAAAAAACGCTGCTATAGATACAAAAAACGCGGCTATAGCCTGGAGCCGCGTTTTTTATAGCCGCATTTCCAAACACGGCGTAAACACCGCAGCAACAGACTTATGGCCGCGTTTTTCCAAAACGCGGCTATAGTCAGACCTATAGCCGCGTTTTTAACCGCAGCTATAGGATTCTGGCCTATAGCTGCGTTTTTAAAAAACGCGGCTATAGGTCAGCTTTGAGCTGCGTTTATAACCGCGGCTAAGGGTTCGGACCTATAGCCGCGTTTTAAAAACGCGGCTATAGGTTTTTTTAAAAACAAAAAAAAAAAATAATTTTTGGTTTTTTTTTTTTCCGGAAAATAAAAAAAAAATTTTGGGTTTTGTTTTTTTTTTTTCCCAGAAAAAAAAAATTTTTGGTTTTTTTTTTTTTTTTTTTTTTTTCCAGAAAATTCAAAATTTGAAATTCAAATAAAAAAAATTCAAAATTAAATGCAAATCCAAAAATTTCAAAATCAAACACAAACTCAAAAAATTCAAAATCAAACACAACATTCTCACAATACAAAAACACCCAGAAAATTCAAAATCAAACACAACATACTCACAATACAAACACACCCAAAAAATTAAAAATCATACACAATGTGCTCCAAAATATAAGAACACAAACTCATTTAAACATAATCACAATATTAGCAAACACAGTAGCACAAATTCAAGCACAGATCCAAAAAATTTAAAATCAAATATTGCTAGAATATCCACTTCATTCAAAATTTTCAGTAGATCTAATGACAAATCAGTGTGCTTGAGATGAAGAAAAAAAGAAAGAAACAAAAAAAAAAGAAGCAGCAGCTCCAAAGAAACAAAGAACAAAAAACAAAAAAAGAGTTACCCAGATAAGAAGAAGGAAGGAAAAAAAGAAGAAGAAGAGTTACCCAGATGTGAAGAACGAAGAAAGAAAAAGGAAAAAAAGAAGAAGAAGAAGAGTCACCCAGCTGTGAAGAATGAAAAAAGAAAAAGGAAAAAAAAAAAAAAAAAAAAAGAAGAAGAAGAGTCACCCAAATGTGAGAAAGGAAGAAAAAAAAAAAAAAAAAAGGAAAGAGAGAAGACTTACGGTGGGAGTGAAGAATGAAGAAAGAAAGAAGAAAGAAGAAGAAGAAATAAAAGAAAAGAAGAAAGTGGGGTAGGTGGGGATGTAGGTGGGAAAGGGGGTGCATGTGGGAAGTTGAAGAAAATTTTTTTTTTTTTTGGGTGTTACATATAGCGGCGTTTTTAAAAACGCGGCTGTAAAACGCCACTATAGGCCCCCTTAATTACATAGTTATACGGCTGGAGCTATAGCAAAAACGCGGCTATAGCTAACTTGTAGCTGTGTTTAAAAACGCGGCTAAAGGTCAACGTAGCCGCGTTTTCCAAAAACGCAGCTAAAGGTCAGCTGTAGCCGCGTTTTCCAAAAACGCAGCTATAGGTCACCATTAAAAAATCTTTATTCGACTGGACTACCTTTAAAAAATTATTCTGCTGGACCTATAGCCGCGTTTTTTAAAAACGCGGCTATAGCTTACCTGTAGCTGCATTTAAAAACGCGGCTAAAGGTCAGCTATAGCCGCGTTTTTTAGAAAACGCAGCAATAGGTCCCTGTTAAAAAGAATTATTCAGCTAGACCTATAGCCGCGTTTGAAAAACACGGCTATAGGTTGTCTATAGCCGCGTTTTTGAAAAACGTAGCTATAGCTTGAGGATTTAGCCGCATTTTTAACAAACGCAGCTCAAAGTCTAGCCTGGAGCCACGTTTTACAAAAACGCGGCTCAAAGCCTAGCCTAGAGCTGCGTTTTACAAAAACGCGGCTTAAAACCGCATTTTTTGTAGTGGCGGCTTGCACCCTGGAACCAACTTCTAAATTTTTTTCTGATATGGAACACTGTCATAGACTATTAACAAGTAACAGCTGATCACACACAAACTAGAAACAAAAGGTAGAAGCATTGCTTAAAGATGTATTGTCGTGAGATGCTCAGATGCAAAGAGGTCACAGAATATCTAATACATGAAAAAGAAAATGACATAAAGAGCAGACCATGTTCTCCTAGAACGTTGTCATCCTCAACATCTTTATGAAACCTAGCTCAAATCCCACATCTTTGTCTCTTCGAGCTTTGATTTTTAGATTGGAGAGCCTAGATATATGATCCTTCGAGCTTTGAGTTTTAAATTCCCATATCTCTCTCTCTCTTGCACGGTTCTCTCTTGCCATGACCGGCATTTTAGTAGTTCTTAAGTCCTTATATTTGTTATTCTAGGAATAGGTTTATTCGAGTAGGAGCATTAGGGGCTGTTTGGTTTTGTTTCCATCACTCATCCTCAAAAATGGTGGGACCTATCTAGGGAAGCTTGTTTGGATTTGTTTTCAAGTTTTGTTTCCATTACTCAATTTTCTGATTTTTGAGTGATGAGTTATGGAAACTGAAAACACATTTTAGGTGTTTTCAAGTTATGGAAAAAGAGTTATGATGGTATTTTTGTAAATACACACATTGATGACCCACGGTCAGACCTTTTGCTCTCTCCAACACAGTTGTCTCTTTTTTTTTTTTTTTTTTTGGTCTGTCATGCTGGGTCTGGATCACCTTTCTCTATTCTCTTCTTCTTCTTCTTCCTTTTTTTCCTTCTTTTATTTCCTTTTTACATTGGTTTCTGGGTTTGGTTGCATTTTTTTTTTCCATTCCTTTGCACTGGGTTTCTGTGCTTGGTTTTTTTTTTTTTTTTTTTTTTTTTTTTTTTAACATTGGGTTTTTGGGTCCGAATGCTGCTGCACCGATTAAGTCTAATATTGAACACTATGAGTTGAAAAATACAAAACCTGGCTTTATATCCAAAACCAACATCATACCTTCATACAAAAATGCAACATGATCTTCATGCATCGGAACAAATTTTGACATTCAATTTATCATTAATACCATCCAATTCATATCAAGTTAGACCTACTTCAATTCAATCAACATCAACCTTCAATTTAACATCAAAATCCATAATCCCTTAAGGAAATCCAAAATCCAATATCCATACAAATCACTACGGATTGAAAGAAAAAGGAAATAAGTGACAGATCAAGCTCTGAAATGAGTGTTTCGCTTCTCTCATTTTCTTTGGGTCAGAGCACGTTTCAAGGATGACTGATCGGCGCCGCTGGGTGATGATGGAGGAGATTCGTGCCACTGTTGCACGTCGGAAAAGAACAATTGGCATGAGGTAGCTGGGTGACGATGAAGGAGATCGGCGCCGCACTGGGTGACAATGCACACGAGGTACAGCGGCGCTGGGTGACGGTGGAGATTGGTGCCACAGGTCCTTGATTTGCTAACAATGGTTGGGTTCATTGAGGGTTTTGGTAGAATAAAGGGGCTAAGAAAGATGAGAGGTAGAGAAAGATGAGAGTTAGGGGAAAAAGAAAAAAAAAAGGAGAGAGAAAAGTCTTATGACATTGGGTCAGTGTGTGGGTCCCAGTTTTTTAAGTTTTTTGGTTGAAAACATAATTGAGTGATGTGTACCAAACGTGTGGGGTTTAGGGAATTAGGGTATTTTAAGTGATGAGTTATGAGTGATAAGTGATGAGTGATAAATGATGAAAATTGAGTGAGGAGTGATGAGAGATGGTTTTTTTAAAACCAAACAGCCCCTTAGTATCCGGAATGCAAATAATATCTTATTTTACCGTCTTAAAAGTCACTTTATCTGTTATACCATCCAACTTTACAATATACTCATTACCCCAATTTCTATTTTACCATACAACTCATTAAAATAATATATACTATCCAATGAAATAATATAATCCAATTTCTCTCCCTTTCTTTTACCCCCATCTCTTGTTTATCTTTTCCTTTGTATCTCTCTCTTTCAACCACCCATCACCAACACACATAAACCCATATCTCACCAAATTACTCACACAACCCACTGCCACCACTACCAATCCAAACATAATCCAACCCAACCCACTGCTATCAAACTAAACACCTCTCTCTTCCTTTGCCTCTCTCTCTTTAAAAGAACTAAATATTAAGAAAATAATAATTAAAAAATAAATAACAAATCGAATTCCCACTTAAAAGATGCTATAATAGGCCAAATGGTTCTGGAAGGGACTCAAATCCATTATCAAAGATTGGCCCTTGGTGTTTATAAAAAAAAAAAAAAAAAAAAGATTGACCCTTGGTCAAACTTATCATCAATACTGTGTAGCTAATTTGTATTTTTCAAATCTTCTTTGAGCAATATTGCATCTGTGGGGATAGGATTTGTAGCCCCAGCCCTAAACAATGAATTTGTAGAGAGTGGGTGAAAGAGCTAGGTTGATCATGAGATTGACAACAGTTAACCACAACCCCCAAGTGAGAACCAACATAAACATACACGTAAAAAACGAAATGAATTGGTGTCCGAATAGATATATTATTAATTGAACAGTGATTATAGTTCTTAGAGTTACAGTAAAGTCTTTCTTTTGCCCTTCTTCTGATTTTTTCCGATCCCCCATTATCAGAGGCCTTTTCCCTTTATATAGCATTATCTCCTATCATCTTCATCGTCCACTTGTTCTTCATCTGAGCATCCACTTGAGTACATGTCACGTCAAGTCTCTTTTTTAGCCCTTTGTGAGTGGTAGCAACTGAGATTGTACTATTCAGGGGTCTTCTCCACATTAATGCGGCCAGAAAAGTAGTTGCAATGCATTTAATGTGGTGGTTGCATCTTGTCTTCTAGATATTTCTCCGTTCCTATCTTCTCCATACGTGCCTGAAGCTTATCCTTATCATTAAAATCATTAGAAGGATTGCCTGAAACTTTCAGGTGTCTGTTTGACCAAGACTCTTTGCACCCGAGGAGAATAACCTCTTCAGACCACTGGTAATCTCCTTGGACTATGCTTCTCGTTCATTTCCAGGTATATTTCTTCCACATGGACCCTTTCTCACATTTTCCTCTTTTCAGACACACAATAATCTTCAAATGGGGCACTAGGCCCAATACATAAGGTTGGACTTTCACCCCCCACAATAGCCCTTCAAAATTTTAGTTTTTCCCTCACATTTGAGGAGAAAAAATAGGATTTTGACTTGTCACGAAATAAAAATTCAAAACACATAAATGTCCGGACTTACATGTGTGCGAGCATAGATGCAAGCGCTTCATCATTGCTAACGTCGTTTCAATATTTCCAAAGCCCTATTAATTACTCCAAGCGGCGTTTTGTCCCTTGTATCCAACGGTGGGCTATTGATCCAACGGACGTGATCCTTCCTCCAAGGTTGGGCAGGATGACTCCTGCCTTTTCATCTGTCCCCCTATATAAAGCATCAGAGGAGGTTATTTCCTCTTTACTTTGCAAATTTTCAGATTACCCAGTGAACTCAAGCACTTGAATCCACCAAGTTCTTCCAAACATCAATCCTTGTTCTTCCTAGAGTCTGTAAGAATCTTTCTGCGAACTCGAAGATCATTCTCCGGTTTAGTTTGCGTAAGTTTCGACATCTCTAAACCCTCCATCCTCTTCTCGGCCAGTATTCTCAGCCTTCAAACTCTTATCCGCCAGTTATTGCTTTACACCTTCCTCTAGTTAACCAAAAATGGGTAGATTTGAGCATCTTGTCGATAGTCCTGCCTTAGTAAAGGAATTTAAGGAGACCTACGGCATACCCCAGGGGGTAAATTTGAGGTATTGTCCTCCAGAGCGGATATTAACCGATCGAGGAAAGGGGAAGCCATAATCCCCATGATAGCGTTCATAGAAGGAGGAATGACTCTTTCTATGGGTTCTGTCACCAAAAACTATCTTCGCAACCATAGGCTTTCTCCTGAGCAGTGCGCGCCCAATTTCTTTAAGATCTTAGGAGCCATTGATACCCTGAACCTTCATCTAGGATTAGGACTTACGTGGCGTGACGTGGTACATATGTACGAGTGTCATAGCCAGAAGGGAGCGGGATACTATCTCAAATCCCGATCCGACGCCGTTAGGCTCGTCTCCTGCCTTCCCAAGTCCAATAAAGGGATGAAAGACGACTATTTGATAGTCTTGGGCGAGTGGCATGACGGTCTTCATTGCCCGACCCAGCCAGGAGAGCCAGGTGGGACCTCCTAGACCTAGGTTTACTAACAATAGATTTAGGATCTTCGTTTTCTAGCAATCTGTCTTCTCTTGGTATCATTATTTTCAAGTTTCTGACCAAGTTTCTTTTTATTGTGGTGCTAACAGATAAAAATCACGTTTCTCCTCGGCTCAGCCTCACAAACGTTGCTGCTCTTAATTATTTGCTGCGATCAGAAATTTTCGTGAGTGAAGATGGGTAACTTCGGTCGGTTCCTCTTATCCTTGGTTATACGGCAAAACCAATTGATTTTCAGCCAGTCCAGGGAGATTATCGCCTCAATTGCATAGATGTTGGTCGGAAAGGCTTTTTAGCATCGTACGATCTTGCACCCGTGCCACACCCAAATCCCAGGGCGTGCCATTGCTCCTCCAGCCACTTCAGCAGGCTCCCCTCGGACCAGTAGCAGGAGGTGAAAGAGTTGCTTCTTCAACCTCTTCACTTGAGGAGCAAATAGACAAGTTTAAGTTCGAAGGAGAGGCTTCGGGAGAGGTTCAAGTGATACCAGTCTTAGACGCCGAGGAGGAAACTGACAGTCAATCTGGTGTCCACCCTCTTGTTCTGATAACTGCTCTTCTCGAGGACTCTTCGGAAGAAGAAGATATGGTAGATTTAAGGAGCTTAATGAAGAACAGGGGTAAAAAATCTGAGTCCAAAGGGACTAGTACGTCCTAACCAGCTGTGAGTCTTCCTCCACCACCCCCTCAGGCTCCTGATCTTGGCTTGAAGCCATTGTCGGATCTGAAAAAGAAAAGGCCCCACGTTGCTACGGATGAAGGAAGGGAGGTAGCGCCTCCGAGGGGGACCAAACAACAAAAGGTGGTTAAAGATCACCGCAGCAAGAGGGCTTCATCTATAGAGAGCCGAGATGAAGTCCACGTGGCTGATGTGCGCCGAGGAACTCGCACTTGGTCCCTAAGACTGGATATGGATGGTGCTCCAATCCCCTGGGAGGCCTCCCTCAGAAATTACAACGAAGGGAGGGCAGGTCTCGTTGCCGAGGCCTTGGAGCAGCCACTTTTCCTCCCAAGTGACATGGAGTCTTACGAGCTCTTCCTATCCTTTAAGAGGGATCTAGCCATGGTAACTGAACTGATCCACTTAATTAAGGTGTTGATCTCTTTTACTTACCCCTTTTCTCTGCTCTATATTGAAATTTTTTGTTATGCAGATTACTCAGCAAGTTTACGTGGCCGAGGAGTGAAACAAGAAGTCCTACATCGAAGCCCAAGCGGAGGCCCACTCTCGGTCTGAGATGGAAAAATCTCTGGGTAGCTTGAAGAAGGAATATGCTTATCTATCCCAACAATTCAAAGACATGACCAACTAGAGGAACAGCCTCGATGTTGGCCTTAAAACTGCTGAAAAATAGGACGAAGAGCAGCGTAAACAACTAAACATGGCAGAGATCAACTTGGCGACAGAGAGGGAGATGGTGAAGGGACTTAGGGCTGAGCTTAAAAAAGCCAAGGAAGCTGCCCAATTGGTTGAGAAAAATGCCCAGTTGGCCAAGGAGGCAGTGGAGGCCGAAAGACAGGTGGCATACACGCTGGGGGTGGAGGAGACCCAAGCCAACCTCACTGAGCAATTTGCCACAGTCAGTCGGGAATATTGCGACGTGACTTGGGGAAAGGCTTTGGATGCTGCTGGAGTCCCTTCGGAATCTGTCTTGAGACAACCTGGGAGTGTATACTGCGACCTTGATATCTGAGAACTCCTAGGGTCTGATCCCTTTCCTCCCACACAACTCCCTCCTGCCAACTTTGAGGCCTCCAAGGAGTCTGGTCAGCCTGATGATCAGAGCAAGCCGGCCGAGGCTCCTAAGGATAAGGGCGAGGACTTGGGAAAAGAGAAAACCCTTTTGGAGTCTAAGGACCAAGCCCCAGAAGATGCTGCAGCTTAGTCCAGTCAGGCTGCTGACCCCTTGGTCCCTCAAATGAAGATTTAGATACTTAGGAGTTTTTACTTTGTACTTGTATTAGCTTTTCTTTTATTTAGGGGATTGTAAACTATTTTCTTTTGATCAATGAAACAGTTTCCCTTTTATTTCTGGTGTCTTCGTTGCCTATCTTATAACTTCTTATTGTTGCAAATAACTGTACTTGGTAATTACAGTAATGTAGGTAAACTTAACCACCATTTCATGCTGATGGTGTAAATAACCAAAATTGGTACCGAAAAGAACAGTTTGTATAAGGATTACTAATAAGCAATGAATGAAACGAGTAATATGGGAGTTTCACAGGTATTTTCGAACATGCACAGAGCATGTTATTACTCCTTGGTTTTGAACAAAACGTTACTAAGGAGGCCTATCATAAATTAGGATTAATTTAAATACATTCGAGAATTTTAGGCCTGAATTATTTCAAAATTAAACTTCAATAATAATAACTGTGTGGAGGTGTGAACTAACCCATATCATTTGGTCCGAGGACTACAAGCATAATTGGATGTAAGTTTAAACACTTAAGAGATTTGTAACCGAATGCTAACTAACCTAAATCATCTGGTCCGAGGACTACAGGCATGATTGGATTTAAGTTTAAACACTTAAGAGAACATTGAACGAGTGCTAACTAACCCAAATCATCTGGTCCGAGGACTATAGGCATGATTGGATTTAAGTTTAAACATTTAAGAGATTTGTAATCGAGCACTAACTAACCCAAATCATCTAGTCCGAGGACTACAGGCATGATTGGATTTAAGTTTAAACACTTAAGAGATTTGTAATCGAGTGCTAACTAACCCAAATCATCTGGTCTGAGGACTACAGGCATAATTGGATTTAAGTTTAAACACTTAAGAGATTTCTAACCGAGTGCTAACTAACCCAAATCATCTGGTCCGAGGACTACAGGCATGATTGGATTTAAGTTTAAACACTTAAGAGATTATTGAACAAGTGCTAACTAACCCAAATCATTTGGTTCGAGGACTACATGCATGATTGGATAGAGAACCTTTTAGATAACGAATTGGCATGTTAATTGAAGAGAAGATTCGATTAATAATAGTACCTTTTGAGGTTATTTACATTCCAAGGGCGTGGTATCACATGACTATCTAGGTCTTCTAGGAAATACGCCCCAATGCCAGCCCTTGAGGTAATACGATATGGCTCTTCCCAATTGGGTCCTAACTTTCCCCAAGCTGGGTTCTTTGTAGTGCCGACAACTTTCCTCAGCACCAAATCACCAGGTTCTAGAGGCCTTAGCCTCACGTTGGCATCATAACCCTGCCTGAGCTTTTGTTGGTAATGTGCTAGTCGGACCATTACATTTTCCTTTCTTTCATTAATCAGGTCCAAACTCTTCTCTAGCTGCTCATTGTTGCCGGTCGGACTGAATGAACTAGTTCTCAGTGTTGGGAACCCAGTTTCCAAAGGTATGACAGCTTCAGCCTCATAGGTTATTGAGAAGGGGGTCTCTCCAGTAGATCTGCGAGGCGTAGTTCTATAAGCCCAAAGTATGTGTGGCAATTCTTCTACCCACTTACCTTTCGCATCGTCTAGCCTTTTCTTTAAGCCATTTACTATGACCTTGTTAATAGCTTCTACTTGCCCATTACCTTGGGGATAAGTAGGAGTGGAGTATCTGTTTATGATTCCCAATTCGCTACAATACTTCCTGAATGCTTTGCTATCAAACTGTAGGTCGTTATCCGAAATGAGAGTATGAGGAACCCCAAATCGAGTGACAATATTCTTCCACACAAATTTCTGTACATCCACGTCTCTGATGTTGGCCAGAGGTTCAGCCTCGACCCATTTGGTAAAATAGTCTGTGCCAACCAGAAGGTGTTTCCTATTTCCTGCAGTCTTAGGGAATGGTCCCACGATATCTAAGCCCCATTGGGCGAAAGGCCATGGGCTGGATAGTGGATTAAGAGTTCCCCCTGGTTGATGAATGTTCGAGGCAAATCGCTGACATTGATTGCACTTTTTAACATACTCGTGAGCTTCTTTTTGTATGTTCGGCCACCAATAACCTTGAGTAATGACTCGGTGAGCCAAGGACCTACCTCCAGTGTGGCTCCCACAGATTCCTTCATGCAATTCCTCTAGTAGCAACTCAGCCGCTTCAGGATGCATGCATAACAAGTACGGTTTTGAATAGGAGCGTTTGTATAGTTTCTGGTCCTCGGATAGCCAGAATTTGGTCGCTTTCTTCCGAATTTTGTCAGCTTCCCCCCTTTTTTCAGGCAAAATATCTTCTTTCAAGAATTTAATTATAGGATCCATCCAGCAGAGCCCGGTTCTGACTTGGTGAACTTGGACTACCTCTCTTCTTGCCTCGGTAGGCCCATGCAAGTCCTCGACGAGGATAACTCTAGGCAAATTTTGCACCGAAGAGGTAGCGAGTGTGGCCAAAGAATCAGCATATGCGTTACCACTTCTGGGGATGTGCATCAAACTGAAAGATTCGAACTCCGATTGCAGACATTTAACTCGGTTCAAGTATCCCTGCATTCTTTCATCCTTCGCCTCAAACTCACCTTGTACTTGACCCATGACTAACCTTGAGTCTGAGAACAACTCCACTGCCTTTCCTCCCATTCTTCGGACCATAACCATTCCCATCAGTATGGCTTCGTACTCCGCCTCATTATTTGTTGCTGAGAAACCCAGCCTTAACGACTTTTCAATGATGATTCTTTCGGGGGATATCAGCACTAGCCCCACTCCAGAACCTTTCTAGTTCGCTGCGCCATCCATGTACACTTCCCAATGGGAGGGGCCTTGTTGAGAAATCATGCCAACCGATTTTTCATCCATGTCCGATATTGGCGTTACTTCTTCTAATTGGGGCTCTGTGAACTCGGCTACCAAATTCGCAAGTACCTGGCTCTTGACCGATGTGCGAGGCATGTATTTGATATCGAAAGCCCCCAAGATCGTACCCCATTTAGCAATCCTTCCAGTGTAGTCAGCATTTCGGAGTATAGCCCTGAGTGGGAGCTGAGTGAGGACAATGACCGTATGGGCCTGGAAATAGTGAGGTAACTTTCGTGTACCGAGCACTACTGTTAGGATAGCCTTCTCCAATGGCAAATAACGGATCTCAGCTTCATGCAGCGACTTACTTACGTAATAAACTGATCTTTGCACACCATAATCTGCTCGTATTAACACTAAGCTCACAGCATAGGGAGCTATAGCAATGTAGGCAAACAAGACTTCACCTGGCTCAAGATTGGACATGATTGGTGGCCGAGCTAGATAATCTTTAAGCTGCTGAAAGGCCACAGCACATTCTTCAGTCCACTCGAATCCCTTCCACTTGTTGATTAGAGAGAAGAAGGGCCGACACCTGTCTGTTGATCGAAAGATAAATCGATTCAAGGCAGCAGTCATTCCAGTCAGTTTTTGAACTTCCTTGGGATTCTGAGGAGCTTGTAAATTGTTGATAGCCTTTATCTGGTTGGGGTTAACCTCAATTCCCCTGTGAGTCACCATGTACCCTAAAAACTTGCCTGACCCCACACCAAATGAGCACTTGGAAGCGTTTAGGCGCAGCTTGTACTTCGTAAGAACTTCAAAGGTACTTTCAAGGTCCTTCACATGTTCGGCAACAATCTTGCTCTTCACCACCATGTCATTTATGTAAATTTCAATATTTTTACCTAGCTGTGGTTCAAACATCCTCGTCATCATTCTTTGATAGGTAGATCCCGCGTTTTTCAGACCAAATGGCATCACCTTATAGTGGTAATTACCAATAGGGGTGACAAAAGCAGTCTTCTCTTGATCCTCCAGGGCTAGTGGTATCTGATGGTAACCTTGGAAAGCATCCAAGAAACTCATCCGAGGATGGCCAACAGTGGCATCCACAAGCTGATCAATTTTTGGCATGGGGAATGGATCCTTAGGACAAGTCTTATTTAAGTCAGTGAAGTCTACATAGACTCGCCATTTCCCGTTTTTCTTCTTCACCACCACAGTATTCGCTAACCATTCCGGGTAAAAAACTTCTTTAATAGCTCCAGCCTGTTTGAGCTTTGTTACTTCTTCTCTCACTGCATCTGCATGTTCCTTAGATGGGTGCCGAGGAGACTGCTTCTTGGGGATAATCAATGGGTTAACTTTAAGATGGTGACAAATGAATTGGGGATCCACTCACGGGGCTTCGTAAGCATTCCAGGCAAATACGTCAAGATTCTTCTTGAGGAATTCTATTAACTCTTCCTTCTCCTGAAGAGGCAGCTGAGATCCAACTTGAAAGAACTTTTCAGGATCATCTCCAATAACAACTTTCACTAAATCTTCGCATCGAGCGCCCTCGTCTGGATCTTCGACGGGTAATACTCGAGACTTTAACTGCTATAAACCCTTTTCGGCCTTAGACGAGGACTCAGCTTCAGGTTCATGTTGGATGGCAGCCACTAAGCATTGTCTGGCTACAGACTGATCTCCCTAAATTTCACAAACTTATCCTTCAGATGGATACTTAACTTTTTGATGCAGGGTAGAGGAAATAGCCCCTAGCGTATGAAGCCAAGGCCTGGCTACGATTGCCGTATAAGGGGAATACACATCCACAACTATGAAATCCACTTTTATCACTTCTGAGCCGGTTTGCACGGGTAATCGTATCTGGCCCTTCGGGGTGACAACCCTTCCTTTGAAACTTACAAGGGGGGAATCGTATGGTGTTAAGTCTTGAGGCTTTAGGTTTAGCCCTTTGTAAAGATCAGGATACATTATCTCTACAGCACTACCTTGGTCAACCATTACCCTCTTCACATCATACCCTCCAATTCTGAGGGTGATGACTAATGCATCATCATGGGGTTGGATGGTTCCAATCTTGTCTTCATCTGAGAACCCTAAAATTGGTTGGGCATCCGATTTAGCTCTCTTCGGTCCTTGGCCAAAGTCCCCTGTGGGTAACTGGGCGATTGACATAACCTTGGATGGCCAGGATCCTGTTCTCCCGGGTGTTGCGAAAATGACATTGATAGTTCCCAATGGAGGCTTTGAAGGGTCATCTCTTTGGGGCTTTGAGCTCATCTGACCTCCTCGGCCGCTAGAGTGGTGTAGGAGGTCCTTCAATTTACCTTCACGGACTAACTGGTCCAAATGATCCCACAAGCTTCTGCAATCCTCAGTGGTATGCTCATGGTCTTGGTGGTATTGGCAATAGAGATTATGATTACGCCTCTCAGGGTTCCCCACCATCTTATTCGGCCACCTGAAGAATGGTTCATTCTTGACCTTCTCCAAAACTTGGTGTACTGGCTCTTTGAATACAGTGTTGACTGCTTGAGGATTCGTTGATCCCAATTGCCCAGCAAAATCTCTCCGCGGCTTATGATTATTGTAACGGTCCGACCTGAAATCCCTTCTCTCCTGGGGGATAACCTTATCCTTTCCCTTCCTTTGCTGTTGATCCTCCTAAACTCTTTTATATTTTTCAATGTAGTCCATGAGCTAACGCATGTTAGTAACTGGTTTACCAGTTAAGGATTTCCTTAAACCATGATCAGTGGGGAGACCGAGCTTAAATGTGTTAAGGGCCATTCCATCAAAATTGTCCTCCATATCATTAAGCATCTCCCAGTATCTATCTGAATACGTCTTTAAGGTCTCGCCCTCTTGCATGCTCAAGGATAGCCGGGACGGGAGCCAAAGGCTTGAGTGAGCTCTTTGAAGGAATTAATGGAGTTTGCATCTAGACTGTCAAACCACCTCATTGCAACCGGTCCAAGGCTGGAGGAAAAGACCTTGCACATTAGAGCTTCATTTCTGGAGTAGATAGCCATCCTTTGATTAAAGTGGCTCACATGTTCCACAGGGTCCGTCTTACCATTATAGATGGTGAATGTCGGCTGGTTGAAATGCTGAGGAAGTCTCGCTTCTTCTATCCTACGTGTAAAAGGTGACCTAGAGATTTGATTCAAAGCCCTGCTCATAGCATTGTTCCCTACGCCTCCATGTGATAGGTTTCGAGGTTGCCTCTTGTGATGATGCTCTTCTTCGTAGGAAAAGGATTCATTAACTGGTGTTCGAGATTTCTGTTTGTAAGTGACGTCCTGTTCGTCATCAGAATCTTCATCAGAGTACGAAGAGATCCGTTTCCTCTTTGCATGGCGCAGCTCCCTTTTTAGCTTTTCAATTTCTAGTTGCAAATTCTGGTTCTTCTTTGCATGAGACATGTGACTTCCGCCATGTGACTGACTTCGATCAGTATGTGTAGTGTGGACACTACCTTCATGATCTTGTCTCTGCTCCAAATTGAGAAAAGGGTCTACGTGTTGGGACGCCCTAGATTCCGCTGGTTGTTGCCTTGGTTTAGCCATTATCAACTGTTGCTCCCACTTTCGCTCAAGCTCTCCCCACAGACGGCACCAATTGTGGGGTTACGATTTGTAGCCCCAGCCCTAAACAATGAATTTGCAGAGAGTGGGTAAAAGAGCTAGGTTGATTATGAGATTGACAACAGTTAACCACAACCCCCAAGTGAGAACCAACATAAACATACACGTAAAAAACGAAATGAATTGGTGTCCGAAGAGATATATTATTAATTGAATAGTGATTATAGTTCTTAAAGCTACAGTAAAGTCTTTCTCTTGCCCTTCTTCTGATTTTTTTCGATCCCCCATTATCAGAGGCCTCTTCCCTTTATATAGCGTCCTCTCCCATCATCTTCATCGTCCACTTGTTCTTCATCTAAGCATCCACTTGAGTACATGTCACGTCAAGTCTCCTTTTTAGCCCTCTGTGAGTGGTAGCAGCTGAGATTGTACTATTCAGGGGTCTTCTCCACATTAATATGGCCAGAAAAGTAGCTGCAGTGCATTTAATGTGGTGGTTGCATCTTGTCTTCTAGATATTTCTCCGTTCCTATCTTCTCCATACGTGCCTAAAACTTATCCTTATCATTAAAATCATTAGAAGGATTGCCTAAAACTTTCAGGTGTCTGTTTGACCAAGACTCTTTGCACCTGAGGAGAATAACCTCTTCGGACCACTGGTAATCTCCTCGGACTATACTCCTCGTTCATTTCCAGGTATATTTCTTCCACATGGACCCCTTCTCACATTTTCCTCTCTTCGGACACACAGTAATCTTCAAATGGGGCGCTAGGCCCAATACATAAGGTTGGGTTTTCACCCTCCACAGCATCATATCAAGAGCTCTCACAGTCATAGATATCTATTTCACCCAATCTTGAAGAATATCGTCCTCCATTTTTTTTTTTGCGTGGAGCACCTAGCCATACCCACACCCAAACTCATCAAACTAGCATCACAGTACCACCCACCACCACCAACATCCTCAATCACACTGATTCAACCTAAAACCCACTGATTCAAAGCCAAAAATCACAAAACCCACCACCACTTCTGCCAACAAAACCCACCACCTCCACCGCAAAAAACCCAGCCACCACCATTAACATAAAACCCAGCCACCACCATGCCCAGACCAACCCATAACCCTCATGCCCAAATCAACACAGAAACCCATAAATCCATAGCAACCCCATCGGAATCCATAACAAACCTATCGAAATCCATAGCAAACCGATTTGAGATAGAGAGGAAGGAAGTGCTTAGATGGGTTTCGAGTTTGAAGAGGAGAGAGTAGAACGAAGTAGAGAGAAAGAAGAGAGAGAAAGCGAAATGAAATAATGAGAGAGAGAGAGGAGAGAGAAGAAGTATAAGACAATAAAAAACTAATTTTTATTATATAATACGGTACTATCTTACATATAGGATGGTATTGTAGCAAGATTGTAAATTTTTTTGCAATTGGAAGATTTTGCGAGACCGGATAATGAGGCTTTTTGGGCCTCTGATGCTAAATATTACTAGCATATGGCATTTACAAGACTCAATGCGAATGTTCTAATAGTCCTAGGAAAGCATTTAATAAAATCCTATATAAAGGCTATATTATAGTCAATAACATTGACAGAGAGATTGATTTTAAACAAAATTCCAGCAGCAATTAAAATATTTAAATGTTAAAACATTTCATACTCTATTTTACGATACAATATATTAAAATAATCTTTAAAAACTTCTACTTTATAATTTTTCCATACTTAACTCACCCAAAACAAAAACACAATACCCAACACATGATTAAAAAAATTAGAAAAAAAAGAGAGAAAAGAAATAGAGATTTATTTTTGCATCATGGCTCCATTTTAGCTCCCCAGATATAGGGGTGTTTTGTGCATTTTTCTTTTAATAGTGAGTGTCATTTTACATTTTGGCTCACCAAATGAGAAAGTTTTTACCAATAATTGTTTTATTGACCAGTAAATCAATATCGAATTAAACCGATCTTTACTATACTCATCTCACCTACCCTAATTGAGGCGGGTTTTCCATGTCTTGCATGGCAAATGGGGTGGGGAAGAGGTTAATTTTCTTTATACCTGATTCATTTATATTTAAACAATTAAAAAAAAAAAAATTTTTTATAGATTTTTTTATAAAGTACACACACACATATATATATGGGCTTTTAATCTACAAACATAAATTTATGGTGTCTATTAGTGTTGCATTGTTGAATTTATATTTTTATGTTATCACATTTAAATATTTAGTTGCTGTATAAGTATTATTATATTTGAATTGTTTTAATATTTTCTTTTTCTGCAATCTTATAGCAAAGGACGCGTCATCTTGCAATTTTTTTGAAGCCTCAATCCAAGGGTAAGTGACACAGAAAGTCTAATTTCAACTTTCAAGAGGTAGTCAATATTTTCGCTTCTAGTTTTATGGTTCCAATTCTTTAGAAATAACTTTTTAGTTGACTTCCAAGAAGAATGGAATTTTTATAAATGGTGATGGTTGGCCCCAAATTGCACAACATGACCTTGAATCGCTCTTTTGGAACAACTAGCAGATATCTTGTCCTATGTACAAGTACATTATACATTTATGTGAAAAAATTTGTGTAAATTTCACTAAACTACCCTGAGGTTTGAACTAATACCAACTAGGTTTAAAACTTCTAAAATGTGACCAACTTGGTCCTTAAAAGACAAAATTTTCCCTGGCTCTATTAGCACCGTTACTTTAGCCCAAACCTTTCTCATCTCCTCATCTTAGACCCAAACCCTTCTCCTTTCTCCCTCTCTCTCTCTCAGAATCTGGCTCTTTCTTCTTCTTTTTATCTCTCACCCATGGTGGCTTCCTCTCTCTCTCTCTCACCCACACCCACAGCGGCTGAAGACTCCCTCTTTCATGGCTAAAACCCATGTTTTTCCACCACCATCTTCCACTCCATTTTAGCTCCCCAGATATAGGGGTGTTTTGTGCATTTTTCTTTTAATAGTGAGTCATTTTACATTTTTCCTCCCTAGATGAGAATGTTTTTACTAGTATTTGTTTTATTGACCAGTAAATTGATATCGAATTTAAACCCATCTCCACTATGCTCATCTCACCTACCTAATTGAGGCGGGTTTTACGTGAAAAAGAAAATGACATAAAGAGCAGACCAAACATTGAAGCAATAGAAACAGTTGCAAATAAATACAATACAGCTCAACATATAAAATAAAATAAAAAAATCAGCAGAATCACTAATGATTAAATGGTTTGTATCTGTTCTAACATGTGTCGGTATTGGAAATGATATGGTTATTGATATCAAACATCCCTAAACTAATTAAAACGGACACAAATGACTACCTATGATATTTTTCTACACCTACAACATTTGGAATGTAAAGGGATTTATTAAAGATGCCCAAAGGTTTTCCTGGCTAGAGGCGAGTCCAAAGAGCTCTTCTTTAGAAAGGTTTCCTACGTTATCAAAAAAAAAAAAAAAAAAAAAAAAAAAAAAAAAAATTCATCCTATGATCAGATTATTACGCTGGAAAAACTATTAACAAGACTCATAATTGACTTTGAATAATAAAGATAATTAAAAGACAACTGGACTTATAAATAAATGACACATGTCGCTGCCACATAAGTTGCCACTATGCTCTTGCATCATTTAGTAGCTATATGAACAGTACATGTGAACACCACCATGAAAAAGAAAAGAAGAAAAGAGGGAAGAGAAAGGGAGAAATAAACACATTAAGGTCAACATGCTTAATGCTCAAAATACTTAACATTTCTATTAACATAAACTCTTCTTTGATTCCAGTGAGCACAAATATAGAAACCTAGTACACCGGCAATGTACTAAGAGAGAAGTACAATCAAGTCAAAAAACAATGATCAAACAAGTGTAAGGGAGAAGAACAAGGGGAGAGAAAATGGTTGCACTCCAATCCAACAAAGTACGGAGAAAGAAGGCTTTAATTTCTAGGATATTTCGATCACATCCCTCAAAACTTCTGGAATTCCTTTCTTGCCAAAGATACCATATAATGCAATGTGGCACAACCTTCCAAAAAGAAATATTTCAATGCTTGCCGAAAGACCCCTGCCAAGCTGCAGACATAAACATATGAATGACTGTCATTGGCATAACCCAATGGAGGCCAAATAAGCAAAACACCATATTCCATAGCTCCAAATCTATAGGACAATGAATAAGCAGGTGATCTACAATCTCCCCACATTTTTTGCACATGTAGCACCAATCCAAGATCAACGTACATCTCTTTCAAAGATTACTTATAGTTAGGATCTTCCCTAGAGCAACAATGCAAGAAAAGAATGCTACCCTAGATGGGACCTTTGAGCACCATACCATTTGCCATAGGAATGATATGCCATTAGTTTCAGAAGTTGAAGGCCAAAACCCCTCCATCCTCAACTTGACTTCCTTTCCGGCACTATGATGAAACCCCTATGCCACCCTTTCATCAATTCTTAAATCAACAAATAGGAACAATTTTCATTTGAACCCTTATGAAGGATGAAGGCTTCATTGCTCTCTCTTATTACTCTAAAAAATTGTCCATCATTCTACACTGATATCAATTCCTCAATGTTATACAATAACCAGTTAGCACTCTCCTTGCCCAAAAAGATTGATTGCAACAAATCCCTGCCTCTTTCATATATGTGCAAATGCAAAGGTGAATCTGTTGGCCATCTTTTGCCTCATTGCTCTATTGCTTCAAACTAATGGTCATTGATTTTGGGTTTGTTGGGAGTTTATTAGGTGATGCCAAAAACTGTCGTTGAACTTTTGGCTTGCTGGCAAGGTTGGTTTGGTTATCATTGGAATGATCATATTTGGATGGTTATCCCCCATTGCTTAATATGGTGCATTTGGAGGGAATGGAATAGCACATGTTTTGAAGACATCGAAAGTTCTATGCCTAATCTTAAGTTGTTCTTTTTTAGAACTTTATTGGATTGGTTGTCAGCCATGAGGAACCTTTGTTTATTTTCTATTGATTATTTATTATATTTATGCAATTTTTGTAACTAATTGTTTACCCTAGTATACTTCCTATAAACTTGGTAGACTCATTTTCCTAATTTATACAAGTTTATCACTTATCTATATATATAAATATAAATGCGCAACAAGTAATAATTACCACCCTCCTCAACTAAGAATTCAAACGATTTTGATTTAGTGAAGACAAAAATAGAACCCTCCTCCTCCCCCCCCCCCCCCCCTCTTCCCATCTCATCAAGAAAAAAAAAAAAAAAACTGATAGAGAAAAAAACAAACAATGAAGCCAAAAAAAAGTGAGAAATCTATGGCTAATTTGGGGTAGCCAGACCTCATTTATGACTAAATCGAGGTAGTTAGGACTATGACTAATTAAGGACTCTTTTTTATACTAGTAGTCTTAGGAGTTAGGACTCCTAATTTGAGTAGTAAACAAACTTCGACTCAAAGAAATTAAAACCTGCAATACTTATGATCTCCTAGAAATTCTATACTTGACTATATTACCAAAATACCCTTAATTTGCAAGGATTACAAAAGCTACAAATTTTCCTTGGATTTAGAATGATCCTACCTTGTTAAATAAAAGACAAAAATGCAAATTGCACCCCTAAAATTTGGGTAATTTTGATTTTGCCCCTAACGTTTAAAAATTTTGACTGGCAATCCTCCCATTAATGGCTGTGTTGATGTGTTCATTAAGTGAAACCTACACCTAGCACATGTATTAGACTATTAGTTTGTCCAATCAAATTATGCCATGTCAATTAATCATGTATCTTGCAAACAGCCAAACATTAATGAATCCCATATCACACAATACATCAGAATCTTTGGCAAATCTTATAGATTGCTATCACCTCACTTTCATGTCTCACTCTCTCTACCCAATTCTCTCTTACCAAGGCCTTCAGGCCACTTGCCACCGCCATCAATAGCAGTGGCTCCAAAATCTCTCCTCTCTCTCTCTCCAAAGTGAACCATCCGTAGATCGATGTCTCAGTGGCATGTGGGTCATAGACTCGTGAAGTAAAAGTCATGGGGCCATGGGGATGAGTGATAGATTGAGTGGAAAATGATGTTGCGGAAGCACATGGAGGCGTGTGGTTGCCATGGGAAAGTCCTACGAGACGGATGCTATCCTTCTGAATCTCACAGCTCTATGTTCTCCTACAACGTTGTCATCCTCAACATCTTTATGAAACCTAGCTCAAATCCCAGATCTTTGTCTCTTCGAGCTTTGATTTTTAGATTGAAAGGCCTAGATATATGATCCTTCAAGCTTTGAGTTTTAAATTCCCATCTCTCTCTTTCTCTTGCATGGTTCTTTCTTGCCATGACGGGCATTTTAGTAGTTCTTAAGTCCTTATATTTGTTATTCCAAGAATAGGTTTATTCAGAGTAAGAGCATTAGTATCTGGAATGCAAATAATATCCTATTTTACTATCTTAAAAGTCACTTTATCTGTTATACCTTCCAACTTTACAATATACTCATTACCCCAGTTTCTATTTTACCATACAACTTATTAAAATAATATATACTATCCAATAAAATAATATAATCCAATCTCTCTCCCTTTCTTCTCCCTCCATCTCTTGTTTATCTTTTCCTCTGTATCTCTCTCTTTCAACCACCCTTCACCACCACACATAAACCCACATCTCACCAAATTATCCACACAACCCACTGCCACCACCACTAATCCAAACACAATCCAACCCAACCCACTGCTATCAAACCAAACACATCTCTCTTCCTTTGCCTTTCTCTTTAAAAGAACCAAATATTAAGAAAATAATAATTAAAAAATAAATAACAAATCGAATTCCCACTTAAAAGATTCTATAATAGGCCAAACGGTTCTGGAAAGGACTCAAATCCATTATCAAAGATAGGCCCTTGGTGTTTATCAAAAAAAAAAAAAGAAAAAAGAAAAAAGAAAAAAGAAAAAAAGATTGACCCTTGGTCAAACTTATCATCAATATTGTGTAGCCAATTTGTATTCTTCAAATCCTCTTTGAGCAATATTGCATCGTATTAGGAGCTCTCATAGTTAGGGGTGTGCAAACCTGTACCGGAGCCGACAAGACCGACTGGCGCCGACCTTTCCGCACCACCACTGCCTTCGACTGATGAAGCCAATGCCGGCGATTGAAACTCGAAGGGACATCCGACGCCGGTGCGGTGCAGTCGTCGGAGTTGCAAATCCCTCACCGATGGGTGCCGAACCGAACCGATATAGGTAAATAGTTTAATAGTTTTTCAAACTTTTGGATACGGCTTTGTTTCCTGAGCATGGATTTTAATTTTTTTTACTAAAACGTTGTTGTATTGGGTTTTATTTAAAAAAAAAAAAAAAAAAAAACACAAAACAACACCGTTTGGTTCTAGGTTTTTCAGATTTCCCTCCCTATAAATACACTCTATTCCCTCTCATAAGACTTAACTCTCTCTGTCACTCTCGCCTCTCACCTCTCGTCGGACTGACGACTCGTGTCTGAGCTCGTACCGGCTCACCGCGGACGAGCGCCCATAGTCACCGGTAAGCCATCTTTGTGTCTTGGGTATCTTGTTATTTTTTTGGTTGTTTGTAGTACGAACTTTACATGCTGGCTGCTGGGTTTGTGTTTCTTTGTGAATGTTTGCCTTACATGGTAACATGGGTTTGTGTTTCTTGTTATTCTTTGTGTCCTGGGTTTGTGTTTCTTGTTATTTTACATGCAACAAACATTGTACTTTGTTTTATGAGAAAACAGTCAAAACACATTGTTCTTAATTTGTTGATAAGGTTTAGACATTTAGTTAGCGTTCCCATTTAACTTATTTAAGTGCGGTGAGGGTGAGTGGGTGACCCCAGACCCACTAACTCTATTTTCTCAACTTTAATGAGTTTCTCTGTTTTGACTTTATAGTTTATATTGCGAGGTAAAAACTAAAATTTAAAAAATAAAACAAAAGGTTGAGATAGTTTTAAAAAAAAAAAAAAAATCATAAATTGATCTAAAGATTGTAGAATCCCAACAAAACAAGAGTCCATGAAAATACAAACCTCAAAACCTCATATAAATAAAAGAATAAACTCAATCTAACTGGTCCAATTAATAACAGAATCCTTTTTTTTTTTTTTTTTTTTAATGTATATATATTTTTTAATGGTAAAGCAAGTGTAGTAAGTGTCTAAAGAAATGTTAAAACCGACCAAACCGATTAAACCGAGCCGACCAAACCGCATCGCTATAGGTCGAAAAACCGACCCTAATCGGTATGCATCGGTTTTATATGAGAAAACCGATCCCTATCGATTCGGTAACAAATTTGAGAAAATACCGAGCCTACCGAACCGCGCACACCCCTCTCATAGTCATAGATATCTACTTCACCCAATCTTGAAGAATATCGTCCTCCATTTTTTGCGTGGAGCACCTAGTCACACCTACACCCAAACTCATCAAACTAGCATTGCAGTACCACCCACCACCACCAACATCCTCAATCACACTGATTCAACCTAAAACCCACCGATTCAAAGCCAAAAATCACAAAACCCACCACCACCTCTGCCAACAAAACCTACCACGTCCATCGCAAAAAACCACACAAAACCTAGCCACTACCATGCCCAGATCAACCTATAACCCTCATGCCCAGATCAACATATAAACTCACAAATCCATAGCAACCCCATCGGAATCCATAACAAACCCATTGGAATCCATAACAAACCGATTTGAGATAGAGAGGAAGGAAGTGCTAAGATGGGTTTCAAGTTTGAAGAAGAGAGAGCAGAACGAAGTGGAGAGAAAGAAGAGAGAGAAAGTGAAATGAAATAATGAGAGAGAGAGAGAGGAGAGAGAAGAAGTATTAGACAATAAAAAACTAATTTTTATTATACAATCATGCTAGAGTACCATCTTACATATAGGATGGTACTGTAGCAAGATTGTAAATTTTTTTGCAATTGGAAGATTTTGCAAGACCGGATAATGAGGCTTTTTGGGCCTCTAATGCTAAATATTACTAACATATGGCATTTACAAGACCCAATGTGATTGCTCTAATAGTCCTAGGAAAGCATTTAATAAAATCCTATAAAAAGGCTATATTATAGTCAATAACATTGACAGATAGATTGATTTTAAACAAAATTCCTGTAGCAATTAAAATATTTAAATGTTAAAACATTTCATACTTTATTTTATGATACAATATATTAAAATAATCTTTAAAAAATTTGCTTTATAATGCCCCATACTTAACTCACGCAAAACAAAAACACATTTCCCAACAGATGATTAAAAAATTAGAAAAAAAAGAGAGAAAAGAAATAGATATTTATTTTTGCATCATGCCTCCATTTTAGCTCCCCAGATATAGGGGTGTTTTGTGAATTTTTCTTTTAATAGTGAGAGTCATTTTACATTTTGGCTCTCCAAATGAGAATGTTCTTACCAATATTTGTTTTATTGACCAGTAAATCGATAACAAATTAAACCCATCTTTACTATACTCATCTCACCTACCCTAATTGAGGCGGGTTTTCCATGTCTTGCATGACAAATGGGGTGTTTCTTTATACCTAATTCATTTATATTTAAACAATTAAAAAAAATATTTTTTATAGATTTTTTTATTAAGTATATATATGGCCGTTTATTCTTCAAACATTGAATCTATGGTGTCTATCTATTAGTGTTGTATTGTTGAATTTATATTATTATGTTTTCACATTTAAATATTTTAAATGCTGTATAAGTATTGTTATATTTGAATTGTTTTAATATTTTCTTTTTCTGCAATCTTATAGCAAAGGACGTGTCATCTTGCAATTCTTTTAAAGCCTCAATCCAAGGATAAGTGACATAGAAATTCTAGTTTCAACTTTCAAGAGGTAGTCAATATTTTCGCTTCTAGTTTTATGGTTCCAATTCTTTAGAAATAACTTTTTAGTTGACTTCCAAGAAGAATGGAATTTTTATAAATGGTGATGGTTGGCCCCAAACTGCACAACATGACCTTGAATCGCTCTTTTGGAACAACTAGTAGATATCTTGTCCTATGTACAAGTACATTATACATTTATGTGAAAAAATTTGTGTAAATTTCACTAAACTACCTTGAGGTTTGAACTAATAACAACTAGGTTTAAAACTTATAAAATATGACCAACTTGGTCCTTAAAAGACAAATTTGTCCCTGACTCCGTTAGCACCATTACTTTAGCCCAAACCCTTCTCATCTCCTCATCTTAGACCTAACCCCATCTCCTCTCTCTCTCTTTCTCTCTCAGAATCTGGCTCTTTCTTCTTCTTTTTTTCTCTCACCCACGGTGGCTCCCTTCTCTCTCACCTGCACCTACGGCGGTTGAAGACTCCTTCTTTCATGGCTAAAACCCATGTTTTTCCACTACCATCTTCCACTGTTAGGATATGTGCCCTTTAAATCTTATTGTATGACACTATGTATGACATTATGTTGTGATTAATAAAGTTGTTTTTATTATTATGTAAAATAATGGTAACATGAATATTTGGACATTATCATATAGTCCATGAAATGTGTAGTGTGTGATTTATGTGATTTAGTCATAGAAGATATAAATCACAAGTTCTTTGTAAACTTAGAATTTTAGTTCGTAATCAGTGATGAAATTTGGCATTTCATCTACGAAGACTATAACATATCAACTAAGATGATTTGTCTTGATCATGGAAGTGGAGACTTCTAGTTGATATGTTGATATGTTTTAAGTGTTAAGATATATTGAACTAGACTGCTGTGAGATTTATTATTCTACTAACAACTGTCAAATGAATAATAAATCTCATGACTTCTATTTACATCAACTCTTAATC
Organism: Quercus ilex subsp. ballota; assembly: GCA_032727855.1. Lineage (NCBI taxonomy): Eukaryota > Viridiplantae > Streptophyta > Magnoliopsida > Fagales > Fagaceae > Quercus > Quercus ilex. Next base: position 27,623,414 of record CM064909.1, read on the forward strand.
TTGAGAGAATAATGAATCTGATCATGAAGTGTAGGTTGCTTTGATATATCAGGAATGAGATCTAAAGATATGATCAAAACCTCAGATGGAATTCATAATCTTTTAACAGAGATATAAAATATTCCTTTGAGATAAGTTTAATGGGTTTAGTTATTCAGAGTGTTAGGCTTAACCACTTTAGTAAGGAGTTACTAAAGTATATATTTATGAAATTGGATTTCATAAATCCATGATGAATAACTTAAAGGATTAAACCGGGTACTCAACGATTAAGATGTAGTAATCTTCAAAGTGGCAGTCAACATACATGACTTTGTATTATTACGGATATTTTATGAAGGGCTTGAATGTATAATAAAGTCTTGGAATATAATTTATTAATAAGGCCTAGAGTGCAATTATATTTATATTTATATAGTGGTGTTAAATATAATTAATGGTAATTTTGGGCTTGTCAATAGTTGACAGAAAAGCCCAAAACCCATTGGAGCTAGTGTCTTATTTGTTCCCTTTTGATCCCATTCTAAGCCACATGAATGGCCTAAAAGGCTAGCCTAATTAGATAATTAGTTATAAAGAGAGAAACATACAGAATTTTATAAGAGAATAAAATGGTGTGTATGTGAGTGTAAGCCACTCTCTAATTCTCTCTTGAACACATACATATAAACTGATTGAGAGATTACACCTCTTGGGCACAAGTGGAATTGGAGTAAAGATTAAAAGTGTTCCTGAGTACTTCTAATATTTGGTTTTGAATTTTACCGCACCAAGGTACACTCTCTTGTTCTTAAATTTTGAAATTTACATAGTACATGTTATCAATTGCGAATGAAGTAGATTCGTTATTTTTCCGCTGAGTATGTTTTGTATGCGATACAAACTATGTTTTTCCAACATCCACTCCATTTTAGCTCCCCAGATATAGGGGTGTTTTGTGCATTTTTCTTTTAATAATGAGAGTCATTTTACATTCTGGCTCCCTAGATGAGAATGTTTTTACCAATATTTGTTTTATTGACTAGTAAATCGATATTGAATTTAAACCCATCTCCACTATACTCATTTCACCTACCCTAATTGAGGCGGGTTTGACATGTCTTGCATGGCAAATGGGGTGGGGAAGAGGTTAATTTTCTTTGTACCTGATTCATTTATATTTAAACAATTAAAAAAAATATTTTTTTGTATATTTTTTTATAAAGTATATGTATATATATAGGCTTTTAATCTTCAAACATTGAATCTATGGTGTCTATTAGTGTTGTATTGTTGAATTTATATTTATATTTTTTAACATTTAAATATTTTAATTGCTGTATATGTATTGTTATATTTGAATTGTTTTAATATTTTCTCTTTTTGCAATTTTATAGCAAAGGACGTGTCATCTTGCAATTTTTTTAAAGCCTCAATCCAAGGGTAAGTGACACAGAAAGTCTAGTTTCAACTTTCAAGAGGTAGTCAATATTTTCGCCTCTAGTTTTATGGTTCCAAGTCTTTAGAAATAACTTTTTAGTTGACTTCCAAGAAGAACGAAATTTTTAGAAATGGTGATGGTTGGCCCCAAACTGCACAACATGACCTTGAATCGCTTTTTTGGAACAACTAGCAGATATCTTGTCCTATGTACAAGTACAGTATACATTTATGTGAAAAAATTTGTGTATATTTCACTAAACTACCCTGAGGTTTGAGTTAATACCAATTAGGTTTAAAAGTGTTAAAATATGACCAACTTGGTCCTTAAAAGACAATTTTGTTCCTAACTCCATTAGCACCGTTACTTTAGCCCAAACCCTTCTCATCTCCTTATCTCAAAACCAAACCCTTCTCCTCTCTCTCTCAGAATTTGGCTATTTCTTTCTTTCTTTTTTCTCTCACCCCCAGTGGCTCCCTCTCCCTCTCACCCACACCCACGGCGGCTGAAGACTCCCTCTTTCATGGCTGAAACCCATGTTTTTCCACTACCATCTTCCACTCTCTTTTCAAATTAGTGTCATGGAGACATTTGGCTAGGGAATTTTGAGCTTCACATCCCCACCATTGCTATTATTCCTTGCCAATAGCTCTAATCTTGTGCCAAACATGTTTGGGTCTTTATTTCTGGGTTTGGGTCTTTGTTTGTGTTTGGGTTTGTGTGCCAAACGTCATCGGAACATTTGACAAAGACCCATGAGCTCCGCCACCACCATTGGCGATCTCTATCCTCTTTCTTTGTTCTATTTTTTTGTTTTTTTATTTATATCTTTTTTGGTTTGATTCTTTGTTGGTTTGAGTCTTGGTTAATATAGGGATTAGGTTTTTTTATGGTGATATAAGGATTTGGTGATTTTTTATTTGGGTTTGAAAAGGGTTTTGGGTATGGTCATTTGCAGATTTGTAGTGTTTTATGATGATGTTATAAAATGCAATTTTCAAAGTCGTCCATATGGTTCGTCCTCGATTAAAGAATGGAGGATGGGCGCAACAAAAAAGCCGTCCGTCCCCATCAAATCTCATCTATCATAAATTAAGGACGGACGAGACGAGGCCTCGTCCGTCCCAAATGACGGACGAGGCAAACTTTCTGAGCTTGAACCAGGGCTCGTCCGTCCTTAATTAAAGACGGACGAGGCAAATATTTTGAACTTGCAAAATTAGTCCTCATCTATGAACCAAGGCCTCCATTATTCGTGATGAAGCACCGGTCCAGATAAAGTAACTTCCATGGAAGTTATGGAAGTTACCTCTGACTTTGGTGAATTCCTTGACAATAGGAACGGTTATCAGAGCAAGTAACCGTTCCATGTGCGCTATATAAACGTTTCTCTACGAAGAGGTAAGGGATTGGGACATTATTTTTTACAGAGCAAAAGAAAGTCTTAGAAATATCTCTCTCTATTCCAGCCTACTGACTTTACCATCGGAGGACCCTAGACCGGCCTCCACCGGTCTTTCTCTGATTGAATTCCATTTTTCAGGACCTAGCCCTCAAGATCATCGAAGCCCGGAGACTTTCAACCCACTGATTTTCCAGGATCATCATTTTATTTATTTATTTATTTAGGGTTTGTCTTAAAATGGTTCTAATATGGTGATTTTGTTGGTGTATGCATATGAATCTATGTGTATGATTGGTAATCTAGGATGATTTTTGGGGTTTCAGGTTTTAAAAATTACGAGCCTGTTTGGTTAGGGTGCTTGAACCACAGTTTTAAGTGTTTAAACACTGAAAACTGTGGGCCCAAAAAAAAAAACAATGCATTTAGTAAGGGTGTTTTTTTTACCGAAGTGTTTAAGTTACGTTGCTCATTTTAGGGGGTTTACTATGTGTGCATGTTTGTGTTCTATGATATGGCACAGCCATGCAGTGTGATTTGTGCTCAAATCCATTCTCATTTAGTGTAATCACAATGAATAGAACTCAAAGATCTTAGCATGTAATAAACATTCAATAGAGAAGAGAAAATATGAGAGAGGAGTGTGAAGAGAGGGGTTTGAGATGAGAAAGAAGAGAGAGAATAGAATGTAAGAATAAAGTAATTGTGCTGAACGGAGTCAGGGACAAAATTGTCTTTTAATGATCAAGTTGGTTGTTTTTACAAAGTATTAGACCTAGTTGGTATTAGCCTAAAGTATTAGACCTAGTTGGTAGTAGTCAATTTAGTCCCTGTTATTTTTAAAATGCAGTCAATTTGATCCCTACTATTAATTGACTAACGAAATTGCCTATGTGGCAAACGGCTTACACAACTGACAGCATACATAGCTAATAAAATAATAAAAATACATTTAATTATTATTAAAAGAAAGCCACGAATTAAAAAAAAAAAAAATCACTTCTAAAAAATAAAAAAATTGAAGGGTGTGAACTAAAAAAATTTCTCCGGACTTTCTTACACTTTCTTTGCAACCAAACACAACCATGGCTTGTCTCTCTGCAAGACCCACCAAAACAAACAACAGTCTCATGACGACACTGTCACCACCAGCTGTAGCCATCGCTCCTCATCTCCCTCTGCTTTTCTTTTTAATTTTCCTTTTTAATTTTTTTTAATTTCTTTTTAATTTTTTCCTCTTGTTTTTCTCATCTATGACTGAAACTCATTTTGTATTTCATTTTTCTTTTTAATATAAACTAGTCGCTAACCCGTGCGATGCATAAGAAAGCTAGTGTATAAAGATGTAAGCTATTCTTTTTCTCTTCCTTTTTGCTTGTACATTAGGATTTCAGTTTTATAGCTTCCTATCCTTGATATGAAATATTAATTTTGATATGAAATATTAATTTACATAATGAAATATATAAATCAAACATAAGTTTTAAAATAAAATTAAGAATTAAATCTTTAACATCCTCAATTATCCATAAAATTTATGAAACACAAATTTAAAGAATTACTTAATCAATATTTAAAATAAATTGAAAGACAACTTTAAAGTGTTTTTTGTATCTTCTTCCTTTGTTGCTTTGTAGTAGTCACTGAATATGTCCTTTTGTTTTCTTTGAGTACAGATGTTAGTGTGAGCTACGCATTGCTTTGAAGTATCACTAATGTAAGTCTGGCAATAGAACATGTTGAGGAATGTATTACAACATATACAAGTTAAATATCATATTTGTAATTTTTCCTAATTAAAGAATACATACTTCTGTCATTTTATCAAGCTAAAATGCTTTGTCAGTTTCTTCAAAAGATTCAAAAACTTTCTTGACGGTATAGAATTCTCATCCATACTTGAGATTATAGTCATTTAGTTGTATTTGGAAAACGAATTAATTCTTTTCCATTCAGATTTTCTATTTGTACAAGAAGGACGACTTCTTTGGGCACCTAACAAAAGTAATATTTTTCAAATTGTACACTTAAGTAAAGTTTAGTAAATATTAAATACTAATTTTATCTTCCATATTCTCACCTCTAAACATTTGTTCAAAAGGTCTTTCACTGATATGTTGAGTAATTTATCTACTTCTAAATAAAATAAAATGAATATGATCATTCCTGAGCTATTTTCAACCTTTAATTGAATTCTATACCTGATAAGAGAAATGACATATATAATGTTAATATCATATTAGTTATTGTGTATTTTAATATAAAAAGTAAATATTTTCATTTTGTGTACCTTGGGATTGGGAAGCATGCCTTTTTGTTGCAATTGTCGCACCATAAAAATTCATCTCTTGATTTTATCTTTTTACAACATACTTCGCAACAGATAATATACCAACCAGAATTATCTATCTCAATGTTTATAATCTTTCTAGAAATTAAATTTAATATCAATCAATTCATAATTTTATAATTAAATTTTATAAAAGTAGATTTATAGTACATAAAGCAATTTTAAGGACACAATGTTATTATTCAAGGTTTTCTTTTTTCTTACCTCATTACCAGAGTCTCACATAATTTTTGTTATTTCACTTATGGTTCTTTTGTTGATGTTCATATTAGACATAGTATTGTAGAGATTGTAGTACATTAAAAATGTGAATCCAAAACAAAACACTTACTGATCTTTGAAACTAGCAGTCTCAAAAATTTCCAAATCAATATAAATTCTTGTTCCACTTGTTGACGATAAGTTATACTTTCCTGCAATGCACGAGATTTATTAAAAAAAAAAATAATCTATATATAAACTTATATTTGTGGTACAATAATGAATACACTGATGTACATATGACTTTGTACAATTCAGCATTCAACTTGAAATGCAATGGCCCTTTCTTTCTTCTAATGTAAACGCACTGCATCTTAGGGCTAGTAGAGCCAATTAAATTGACATTATTAAACACTTTTGTACCATCACAAAAAGGCCATTCATGCATAAAATGTAATGGTTGACGTTGAAATTGAAAAGATGAGCTGGAGAATTGAGATTGTTAATTTCAGGCCCATCAGTGGACCCTCCTATCACATGTAATTGTTGGACACTTCTTAAGCAAGGAGGGTATAGACAATGCACAGAACACATGACATTATAGCTTCAATTTTTATAGATTCAATTTATTTACAGAGGATCCATTGTCTCTTGAAGAGTTGAAGTGCTAGCTAGAAGCTAGGTTAGCTACCTCTCATTTTAGTCTAAGATTTCGATAGGTCATTTATGGCATGCAACAAAGGGCTCATGCAACTGCAGTAGGATTTGAAACCCATTGAATTTCGATCAAATATTCATACTTATAACAGTAGAATAATAACTATCTCACATAATTTAAACAATGGCTATCAATGTCACATTTTCAATGACAGCCATCAATATCACAAAGTTTGTGTTGGATATTTAGTTAGATTTCCCAGCAAATAGAAATGAAAGACAATACGTTTAAAACAGGGCATTCCAATCACAATTAGAAACTTAAAATAAACTTAAAAGCTCAAGTAACCAACACCCAATCGTGCATAAATTACAATAAGAATTCAGACATTGGCAGCCATACATGAACCCAAATAAGAATTCACAAAATGAAATCCAAAAACCTAATTATTGGAAGCACCTGTCCAGAGCTACATGCCATAGTTATAATGATATCACGAATGTGCAAAGACTAAATTACCAGAGCTAGTCGGGTATATTATATGTAAAACAATACTTGTATTCTGATATTTTCATACCTTAACACTATCAACTACTAATATTTTATATGACAAATACTTCTGATATAAAATAGACTTCAAAAACCAAATAGAGTCATAGTATTGCATATACAGTTTAGATTAAACTTAATAAACCAATAATGATATAAAAAAGACTTCCACAGATACACACAGTCTACTCCAACCCTGCCCCAAACAAAAAATCTACAGGGCATTCAATAATAAAATAGAAAATGACAAACTAAATCTAAGTTTCCAGTCAGTTATACAACTTCTTAATTGGATGCTTACATAATTATTCAGCCAAAATGCTTTGTATTTCAAACAATATCTTATACGAATTAAGAAACTCCAACCAAGGCTACTAATAATAAAAAAGAAAAGAAAAGAAAAGTATGAATCTCCAACCAAATAGAAAAAGGAATTAAAATACAAAATAAGAAAATGTGAGAACTTGAGAGGAGGAGGATATAGTATATGTATACTCATGGATTATCACTCCATCTCAACCATTATAGGGTAGCATTGAAGTTTTATAGGTCAAACCACATACTGAGTAACCTTTTCCTGAATTTGATATATATTTGAACCACAAGCAAAGCCAAACTACAATAAAATATCCTCATACTCAACTGCTTTAAATTTCAAATTCACAAATAATAATAAAAATTTCCAACCAAATTCAAAATTATAAAACTACAAAATACGATTAACTCAAGAATACAAACCAAATTCAGAATTATAAAGCAAGAAATAAAATTTTCTTCAACACATTTTTAATTCCTTATTTCTCTATAATGAAGAGGCAGAAGGTTGTCATTTTAGGTAGCCAAATAATTATTCAACCAAACAGACGATTAAGCTAAGGTAAATCGGATATGTTAAAAAAACCTAAATAGCAAATAAAGCAGAACTTGAACATAAAGCAAAACTTGTAGGATTGTTGTCAGATTTTGAGGGTTGGGAGGCTTTTCAATACTATCTCCACTATAAAACCCATTCATATCCACAATATATTTCTTACAAAACCTATAGAATTTGATTTTCTGTAAGTGTTTCCCTGACTTTAACAAAAAAGAATAGAGAGGAAAAAAGGGTTAGGAATTGAAATCCCTAAATTGACAGAAAACCTATTGAAGATAGTACGATAAGAGATTAGTCATAGATTAATTGAGAAATACCCAGAGAGAATGATTTGATATGATGGCCGGGTCGGAGATTGAAAACGTTGGCACCTATGGTCGAGCTTGGGTTTGTGTTTGAGAGAGGAACACCCATGGTTGTTCTTGGGTCAGTGTTTGAGAGAGGATAGATAACAATCTTTTGCTTGATTTGTTGTTTCTTCGTTGATTCTTTAGTCTGCTAGCAAAAACTATTGAATAGAAAATAGGTTTGTTTCAAGAGTTTTATCGGGTTTGCTTTTAGGGGAAGAAAGAGAGGTTTTCAAGTCTCATATTATGTCCTGATCAACTTGAAGTTTGATATCTACGGCTCACTATTAGATAAATAATGGCTACTAAATTTAAAAACCATAAGCATTTAAAGATAAGAGAGAAACCTAACAGGAGTTTTGTGTGTGTGTGTGTGTGAGTGTAGTGATAGGGGGAGATGGTCATTGATAGGGGGAGGAGAAGCTAGAACCGTTGTTTGTTTATTTTTATTACTTTCCTTTAAAGTTTTAGTACATTGTTTTTATTTCAGTTTAATATTTAGTACTTGTGTTTATCTCATTGCTTTGTAGCATTTTTTAGTACTTTTAGATGTTGCTAAACTATCTTGAGTACTACACACTTGTACCATAGTAGGATTTTGTATCCTTGATGCAAATACTTCGTGTATTTTGCATTGGTTGTGTGTTGGACATGCAATTGATCCTTGTGATTGGACTCAATTGCATTATGTGTCCAGATGATCATTTACTAGCTAAATGATCATTGTAGTCATTCTTTAATGACTATTCTTGTATGATCAAGATATGTTTAACTGTCTATATAGTGTTTATTACCTTGATTGCATTTTACTTGCTTATATACGTACCGTGTATTCAACTTGTCATAAGCTTAATGGAAGTTTTGTTTGTGTGCGAGTGTTTTAGGTTACAGGTATATACATGCAAGTGCTTCACAACTTCTAGATTAGGTGTGAGTGAGTTTTACCACTGTTCCCAAACTCACATTTAAGTCTAAAGTCTGTTTTAGGGGTTTTGTCACAGAATAGCCAAATGGGGAGATTGTAAAGTTGTAATTTACAACAATTTTATGTTGGCTTTAATTCCATGCCAAATTTGATTGTAATTATGTTAAATCTTATGTACCCTGTATTTTATATGGGATTTATTTGTAAGGGTTGTGTGAGAGAGAGAGTGTGTGTGAAGACTCAAGGCAATTGAAGACTAAAGCTGTTTTCGCGGGTAGCTCGCGAGTAGGCTTCCTGCGAAGTGATGCATATGCCCAGCACATGATTGAAATGCGAAGAGTCAGGACATGATGGAGACAATTGGTTTTCGTGAGTGTCTCACGAGTAAGGTCTTCTCGCGAGATACCTGTGAAACATTCTGTTTTGCTGAACTGTCATTTTTGATACAGATTATCTGTACTCACACTATATATATCCACATTACCCACAGATGTTGAGGAGTACTTCTAAGAGAAAACCTTAGCCACAAACCTTGAGAGTTAGAGATTGTTATACCCACATTTCTCTACATAATCCATTGTGGTTTTTCCTCAACTCCTACCTCTCCATTTCCATATCCTTGAGAGGTTGATAGCCCAAACACTTACCACACCTATACTGAGTGTCAAGTGAGGTTTTGGTGCTACTGGGAAGCATTGGAAGAAGCCAAGTTTTGGCGGATGCAATCAAGCATATTGTGGGACCCGAAGAGCTAGACAAGACACGGTTCCGAGAGGCCTTGTTGGTGTAGGAGCTTAGAGGGCTTAGGTGCATTGGGTAGATTAGGCTTGGAGGGTCTCTTGCTATTCGTGTATCCCAACTGATTATCTAGCGGATTGACTTACCGCTTGGAGGGCGGTGAAGAGGTTTTACGCCGAGTACTTCGGTTTTCTCTTCGATAACACATCGACGTGTTAACTTGTGTTTGCATTCTTCTTCCCTACTCTTTTAGCTTTCATTTTACTTTTGTGTTTTAATGAATATGGCTTAGATTAGTTATTTTTTCTGTTCGCTCGCATTTACTCTTTTTCGCACTTAGTATAAGTAAGAGTAAAATCAATTGAGCCGTAATCTTTAATTTGGGGGTCTAAACAGCTCTTGTGTTTTTAACAAATTTTCGAGCATTCAATTGGTATTAGAGTGGGTACACTTGTTTGGTTTTAGTACCTAAGTGTGATCCTAGACCCCTTGGCTTGCTATGGAAAGTGCTATGGCAACGGCCAACATGAAGCATAGTAAAGGTGTTTGTGATAATGACTCTATGAGCATATTTGGAGATTGTCCTAGTAATGAGATTTTAGAGTTATTCAAATGAAAGAAACATGCTTGAATTTTTATACACATGTTGAAATCCTTAGTGTATAGGAATCATGATATTCATAATAGCCTGTGTGAGTCGAATTCCCTAATTGATAAATATAAGAGAAGGAATAGACATTTGTGTGATAAACTTGATTGTTTGAAAAGAAAGCTTTACTCATCTATGAATGAAGTAAAGAAAGATGAGTCTTGCTTTGATGGTCAAGAATGCCTATCTCATGCTTGTCTTTTTGTTCATACTGCATTGAAAGTGTTTAATTCATGTTTGTGGTATCTTCACAACAGTTGTTCAAGGCATATGACTGGAGATAAATCTTTGTTCAAAATTGTTAAGGAGAAGGAAGACAGCCTTGTGACATTTGGACATGGTAGCCACTCATAAGTTCTTGGAAAAGGAACTGTTGATATTCTGGGACTTCCCTTATTGACTGATGTTCTGTACATTAAAGGATTGAAAGTGAATTTGCTGAGTATCACTCAAATATGTGATGAAGACTTCTTAGTTCAATTTTCAAAGAGAGGGTGCCAAATCCTAAATGAAGAAGGAGTTCAAGTATTGCAGGGACTTAGGACCACCGACAATTGCTATGGTGTTATTCCCAAACCAAGCATAGCATGTCGAAGTGCTCGAGTGAACCTTTTGGAGTTATGGCATCAACGATTTGGGCATGCAAATTACAAACAAGTGGCAAAAGTTTCAAAGCTTGAAGCAGTGGTTGGTTTGCAAAGTTTGAAAAGATTGAGAAGAATGTTTGTGGTCCATGTCAATTGGGAAAATAGACAAAGTCAGCCCATCTTAAAGCAAATGTAGTTGCTACTTCTTGCCCTTTGGAGTTACTTTATATGGATCTAATGGGTCCAACGAGAATAGAAAGCATGGGTGGAAAGTGCTATATTATGGTGGTAGTTGATGATTTCTCAAGATACTCTTGGGTGGAATTTCTTAGAGAGAAGTCGGAAGCATGCAACAAGATGGAAAGGTTATGCAAGAGGCTACAAAATTATAAGGGAGTTCCCATAGTCAAAATTAGAAGTGATCATGGGAAGGAGTTTGAAAATGCAAAATTTGAAACATTTTGCAATGAGCATGATATCAATAAGGAATTTTCAGCTCCAAAGACTCCACAACAGAATGGGGTGGTTGAAAGAAAGAACGGGGTGATCCAAGAGATGGCAAGAGTATTGTTACTCAACAAAAACATTCCACAGAAGTTTTGGGTTGAAGCGGTGAATACTTTGTGTTACATTGGGAATAGGATTTTCTTCCGACCAGGAACAAAGAAGACATCGTATGAAATTTGGAGAGAAAAGAAGCCGAAGGTGAAATATTTTCGAATATTTGGAAGAAAGTGTTACATTCTTAATGATAGGGAGAATCTTGGAAAATTTGATGCTAAGAGTGATGAAGGGATATTCCTAGGATACTCCACAAATAACCGAGTATATAGAGTGTACAATAAGCGCACTAAGATGGTGATAGAATCAATAAATGTGGTCATAGATGACACCATCTTAGAAAAGGATATTGATGATGATGGTGAAGGACCAAACCTTAAGAAGAATGAAGGTGATGACAACATGTCTCAAGGTGATGATGCTGAGAAAGAATCACCAGAAAAGGAGTCTACACCTCCTATATCAAGAAGGGAGACTAGATCAACACAAGGATCTTCAAGCCCACTCACCCCTCCGAAAGTTCAACCTCCAATCTCTTGTGATGGGGAACCTTTCACTTCCAAGAGACCATTGTCAAGAGTAACTCTCAATCATCCCATAAGCAATATCATTGGTGATTTAGATGAGGGACTTCGTTTGAGAAAAGGATCGGGCTATAGTGTGAATCATGTGAAGTACAATTGTTATCTTGCTCAATTTGAACCCAAGAAAGTAAAGGAAGCTTTGAAAGATGAAAATTGGGTAGAGTCCATGCACCAAGAGTAGCATCAATTTGTTAGAAATGATGTATGTGAGTTAGTTCCAAGGCCCAAGGATACACATGTAATCGGCACCAAGTGAATTTTCAAGAACAAGATTGATGAAGATGGTGAAGTTGTCCAAAACAAGTCTAGATTGGTGGCTCAAGGATACACTCAAGTTGAAGGCATAGACTTTAATGAGTCATTTGCTCCTGTAGCAAGACTAGAGTCAATCCGAATTCTTCTTTCCATAGCGTGTATTATGAACTTCAAGTTATACTAAATGGATGTGAAGAGTGCTTTCTTGAACAAATTTTTAAATGAAGAAGTGTTTGTTGAGCAACCAAAGGGGTTCCAAGACCCTTACTTTCCAGATCATGTGCTAAGGCTGAAGAAGGTATTATATGGGCTAAAGCAAGCACCAAGAGCTTGGTATGATCGCCTTACCACATACCTATTGAATCATGGCTTCAAGAGAGGTCAAGCCAATCGAACACTGTTTTTTTAAAAGAGATGAGAAATCTCTCTTTGTTGCTCAAGTGTATGTGGATGACATTGTCTTTGGATCCACAATCGATCACCTAGCTCATGAATTTTTGGAAGAAATGAAAAGGGAGTTTGAGATGAGCATGGTGGGGGAGCTAAACTACTTCCTAGGGCTTCAAGTAAAACAATGGAAATATGGGATATTTATTTCTCAAGAGAAATATGCCAAAAATCTTGTCAAGAGATTCAGTCTAGACTCTAAGAAATATACTTCCACACCAATGAGTTCCTCAGCAAAACTGAGCCTTGATGTAGTCAGTGTGGATGTAGACCCAACACTCTATTGAAGCATGATTGGCAATCTTCTCTACCTCATTGCAAGTAGACAGGACATCACTTTTAGTGTAGGGGTATGTGCACGATTTTAGGCAGCTCCCAAAGAATCCCACTTGAATGTAGTTAAACGAATTATTCATTATATCAATGGCATATCTGACTATGGAATTTGGTATTCAAGAGACTCAAATGAGTGCTTGGCTGGATATTCAGATGCTGACTGGGCCGGGTGCATTGATGATAGGAAGAGCACTTCAGGTGGTTGTTTCTATCTTGGAAATAATTTGGTGTTGTGGATGAGCAAAAAGCAAAATTAAGTCTCTCTATTAGCAGTTGAAGCTGAATATATTGCAGCGGGGAGTTATTGTGCATAACTATTATAGATGAAGAAACTCTTACATGATTATGGAATCACTCAAGACACTATATGTGTGTTTTGTGATAACATGAGTGCCATAAACTTGTCAAAGAATCCAGTTCAACACTCAAAATCGAAGCATATTGAGATCTAGTACCACTTCATTTGAGACTTGGTGGAAGAAAAGATTGTGTGCTTAAAGTTTATTAACATTGACAACCAGAAGGCAGACATATTTACTAAACCTCTTGAAGGTCCGAGGTTTGAGTCCTTGCGTAAGACCATTGGTGTCGGTATCATTCCTTGAATTCTATCTCTTGTGTGACCTCCTTTTTGCTCAATGATGCATATTTGCTTTATAGGTCTCACATGTTCAGTTAGATGATGTTTCTTTTACAAGTTTTGTTTTGTACTTGTTGTTCTGTTGATCTTACTTTTCTTGTCCTTTTTTGAGTGTGTTGAAAAATTCAAAAACCCATAAAAATTGAAAAATCTCCAAAAAGTTTGATCGCTTGTGTTGTGTATATCACATGTGAGTTTGGCCTAGTACCTTCATACTAATGGCGCAGTGCATTTATGAGCTTAGCTTGTTATGTATGCACATCTATCTTTGTGGGAAACATCTTGAAATCTATGTGTGACTGTTGTAAATCGATCTTCAAACTTGTCATGAATGATTGATCAATAGTTTTGTTGGTTTTGATACATGCATAGACTTATGCCTATATATCTTCCCACACTTTTTATGTTTTTGTTTAAAGAGCTCAACAAATGTAAATCTCCAAATGAAAATAGATAATGAGCTGCAAAAGCCATCGCACATACTAGTATTTGACTAAAAAAAAGGAAAAAACAACTTTTTATTGAAATGTATGGTGCTTAAAAACCCAAAGGCTTATTCTTAATATTGAAATATCAAAAATTTCAAGCACCGATCTCAAAATGAGACGTATTGTTCAAAATGATCAAATGTTATGATTTGTATAAAAGCCAAATGAAAAGCTTCTAAGATTTGTAACCATTTTATTGTGGGAGGTCATATATGTTCAGTTCTATAATTGAGATAGACCACTTGACTTAGTACCAATTGTGTATGACTTGATTAAATTGATTACTGAAGCTTCATTCTGGACTAAGGACTATTCCACATTTGATACTCACACACAACACACAAGACTTATGTTCAACAAATACTTATTTCATTTGTGTGATTGTACATGATCAAATGTGATGTGTATGCTCAATTGCTTGCCAATCAAACCCAAAAAGATTTTTGAGTATTTTATATGTTTTTTAAAGTGATTTTATACTTTTGCGTTTTAAGTTTTTGTTCAAAATGCATTTTTGTGCTGGTTTTCAAAAACTTGTTCAGAGGCCTTTTCGCAAGAATCTTGCGACTAAGCACTTTCCACGAAAAGAGGTTAAGGCAAAAACTGGAAAACACAAATTTCATACAGAGACTTTCGTGACTGTCTCGCGACAAGAAGCTTCTCGTGAAAGTTTTTTTGTGCTTCAGTGGTATTTTTTGTGAGTAATTTTGCGACTATCTAACCTGCGAAAAACGCGTGTTTTCAGTTTTATACGGCTGATGTGATTGATTTTTAAAACACTCTTGAGTTCCCTCCTTTGCCTCACTCGAACCTCTCTCAACCCAAATTTGATTTTCACTCAAAACTCTCCAATTTCAAGTACAAATCTCTGCAAAATCTCTTCAAAGGTATGTTTCTTAACATTCTTTTCAGCTTTTCATTTTAGATTATGCAGAATTTGTTTTAGGTTTGTCTTGAATTGGGGATTTTCGAAAAAGGGTTGGGTTTATTGATTTTGGGCCAATTTTTTTTTCAAAATCTTGATTGGGCTTTGCCCCATTTGAATTGTTTGTATCTGTGTTAGCCCCTTGTGGCAATTTGATCTTGTATTTAGGCATATTTTCATCTGTTCATGCATTGCTCATTTGTGTAGTTTAGTGTTGCATTCCATGTGTTTGATAAAATGCTCAAGTGGCATTTTGAGTTGTTTAGACTCAAATGAGTTCCAAATTTTGGGTTTACCCTTGATTGAACTTGTTTAACATGTTTTGATCTTTGGGTGTGTGTTTTACACACTTTGACCCACATGTGCCTCACCATGCCTTGCCATGCATCACCTAGGCACATACCATGCACACACATGCACAGTTACCATATTTTTACATTTTGCTAATATTTACATGGTTTAGCACTTATTACATGTTGATTTGACATTGTTGTGTTCTATTTTAAGTCATTATACTTATGTTTGGACTAACTTGATACTACTCAAGTTTGTGTTCGTGTTTTGTGGTTTGCACTTGTGTTTTTCTGGTTTGTACTTACTTGTGCAGATGTCTCCATTCAAGACGTTAGTTGTAAAAGGAGGCAGCAGCAAAGGAAAAGAGCCTGTGATTGATGTTGATAACCTCTCACCAAGGCCAAAGAGGACTCGATCACCGATAGGAGTTTTTGATCCTGACAAGTTCAAATCCTATGCTGCATTTCAGAATTATGTGAACTACTTTAGAGAAGCTCCGTTGTTGGTTGAAAGGGCTGTTGAGCAAGCGTCTCTTCTTGACACTAAAATCCCTACATGGTTTGCCACCAAGAATTGGAACTACCTACTTTCCAACTTTGATGATGCATACGAGAACATGGTCAAAGAGTTCTATGCCAATGCCATTGTTGAAGGAGAGGAGCTCAAATGTTGGGTTAGAGGAAAGAGTTTCTCCATAACACCGGTT
Source organism: Quercus ilex subsp. ballota (assembly GCA_032727855.1). NCBI lineage: Eukaryota > Viridiplantae > Streptophyta > Magnoliopsida > Fagales > Fagaceae > Quercus > Quercus ilex. The sequence goes on from CM064909.1 coordinate 27,639,350, forward strand.
TATCTGGCAGAGATTCTACACATTAACTGGCCAATGTTTACTACACCACTGGTATATGATAATCTGAATTCCGATGAGGAGGTTCTTCGAGAGGCCTTAGAAGATAACTTGGAGTTCGCATCCAATGGGAAATCAGTAAGTGTAGCATCCCTATCTCCCAAATTGAGGCTACTCACAACGATCATGTTTCACAACCTCTATCATTTGTCCAGTATTGGCTGAACGGATTGCTTCAAGGAACTGTATTCCCTTTTGCCGTCTTGTCTTAAAGATCTTGAAGCTCAAAGGTGTGCATCCTTCAGAAGATGAGCACCCATACCCGCTGCCAAGTCCAATAAACATTCGCATTCTCAATGCAAGTATAAGTCACACCAAAAAGAGCACCAAGCAAGAAAGCCATGCTACTCCAGGAAGTTCAAGCTCTACCTCCCATGCTTCTGATGAAAAGCTACAAAACATCATGGCCACTCTACAAGAGATTAATACCAAAATCTTCGGACTAGCTACCATCATGCACTGCCAACACATTCGCTTTGACACAAAGTTCACATCTCTCCAGACTTAGTTGGACCAAATTCAGAGGAAGCTAGAAGAACATGGAGACTAGCTATTCCATGACAAAAAGGGGGAGATGGTCATTGATAGGGGGAGTGTAGTGATAGGGGGAGGAGAAGCTAGAATTGCTGTTTGTTTATTTTTATTGCTTTCCTTTAAAGTTTTAGTACATTGTTTTTATTTCAGTTTAATATTCAGTACTTGTGTTTATCTCATTGCTTTGTAGCAATTTTTTAGTACTTTTAGATGTTGCTAAACTATCTTAAGTACTACACACTTGTACCATAGTAGGATTTTGTATCCTTGATGCAAATACTTCGTGTATTTTGCATTGGTTGTATGTTGGACATGCAATTGATCCTTGTGATTAGACTTAATTGCATTGCATGTCCGGATGATCATTTACTAGCTAAATGATCGCTGTAGTCATTCTTTAATGACTATTCTTGTATGATCAAGATATGCTTAGCTATCTATATAGTGTTTATTACCTTGATCGCATTTTACTTGCTTATATACGTACCGTGTATTCAACTTGCTATAAGCTTAATGAAAATTTTGTTTGTGTGCGAGTGTTTTAGGTTATAGGTATATACATGCAAGTGCTTCACAGCTTCTAGATTAGGTGTGAGTGACTTTTGCCATTGTTCCCAAACTCACATTTAAGTTTAGATTTTGTTTTAGGGGTTTTGTTGTGGAATAGCCAAAGGGGGAAATTGTAAAGTTGTAATTTACAACTAGTTTATGTTGACTTTAATTCCATGCCAAATTTGATTGTAATTATGTTCAATCTTATGTACCCTGTATTTTATGTGAGATTTATTTGTAAGGGTTGTGTGTGAGAGAGAGAGTGTGAAGACTCAAGGCAATTGAAGACTAAAGCTGTTTTCGCGGGTAGCTCGCGAGTAGGCTTCACGCAAAGTGATCATATGCCCAGCACATGACTAAAATGCGAAGAGTCAAGATAGGATGGAGACAGCTGGTTTTCATGAGTGTCTCGCGGGTAAGACCTTCCTGCAAGATATCTGCGAAACATTCTGTTTTGCTAAATTGTCATTTCTGAAACACACAATCTGTACTCACACTATATATACCCACATTACCCACAGATGTTGAGGAGTGCTTCTAAGAGAAAACCCTATCCACAAACCTTGAGAGTTAGAGATTGTTATACCCACATTTCTCTACACAATCTATTGTGGTTTTTCCTCAACTCCAACCTCTCCATTTCCATATCCTTGAGAGGCTGATAGCCTAAACACTTACCACACCCATACTGAGTGTCAAGTGAGGTTTTGGTGCTGCTAGGAAGCATAGGGAGAAGCCAAGCTTTGGCAGATGCAATCAGGCATATTGCTGGATCCGGAGAGGTAGACAAGACATGGTTCCGAGAAGCCTTGTTGGAGTAGGAGCTTGGAGGGCTTAGGTGCATTAGGTAAATTAGGCTTGGAGGGTCTCTTACTATTCGTGTATCCTAACTGATTGTCTAGTGGATCGATTTACCGCTTGGAAGGTGGCGGAGAGGTTTTACGCCGAGTACTTTGGTTTCCTCTTCGATAACACATCGGTGTGTTATCTTGTATTTGCATTCTTCTTCCCTGCTCTTTTAGCTTTCATTTTACTGCTGTGTTTTAATGAATATGGCTTAGAGTAGTTATTTTGTTTGTTTGCTCACTCGCATTTACTCTTTTTCGCACTTAGTATAAGTAAGAGTAAAATCAATCGAGTCGTAATCTTTAATTTGAGGGTCTAAACAGCTCTTATGTTTTTAACACATTTTTGAGCATTCAGATGGTTTGGGTTTTTTGTTTGAATGACTATTTCAGTGGGTTTTCTTATTTCTTTGATGTGGGTTTACAAATGAAATTTCTGGTGAAAAGAGCATCAATGTACGAGTTGAAATTTCTGGGTTTTGACTGGCTCTGGTTTGCAAAGAAAGTAATATGAGTGTTCTTGGTTGTGATTTCGAAGCATTATTTTCTTTCTTTAAAAATAAAAAGAATTGAGAAATTAATTTTTCATTGTTTTTAATTTAGATGTTGACGTGACATTTTAATTATAATTTTAGAAGCCATGTTATCATCAACTTTGCCACTTGTGTAAGCCGTTTGCCACATAGACAATTCCGTTTGTGAGTTAACGATAGGGACCAAATTAACTACATGTTGAAAATAACAGGGACTAAATTGACCGCTACCAAAATGTAAAGACCATATTAACTGCGATTCTAGAATATAAGGACCAAAATGGTGTTTTCACCTAAGTTTTAATTGCGTTAACAGCTTCGACTTTGGTGCCTCGTTCTTCCATTAAGTCCTGGGAATTTTCGCTGCTATGGGATATAGTGTTGTGTGCTAATGGGATGGATGTGGGTATTGGAATTCTTATTTTGGAATCAAAATGAAGAATTGTTGCAACTTGCAACTGCAGTGCAGATGGGAGGTAGGTTTTTAAATAAGCAGCATAGCATGATTTGTGCCCTGGTACAAGCTCTTGAGCTTTGCTAAGGAAATGAGTTTTAGCTCAATTGCACTTTGTATGACATCTTCTGGTCTTCATCACTGAAAGCTCGGAAATGTGTCGAAAACACACGAGCAGTTTAGACCCCTAAATTAAAGTTACGGCTTGGTTGATTTTACACTAACTTAATACTAAGTGCGGAATAGTGTAAACACAAGCGTATAAACAAGACAACTACTCTAATCCATATTTAAAGCAACACAGCAGTAAAAATGAAATGAACAAGAGTAGGGAAGAGAGATGCAAACACAGATAACACCGAGACGTGTTATCGAAGAACTTGGCGAAAACCCTCTCTACCGCCCTCCAAGCAAAAATCGATCCACTAGACAAGTAGTTGGGATACATGGGTTAGCAAGAGACCCTCCAAGCCTAATCTACCCGATGTACCTAAGCCCTCCAAACTCCTACTCCAACAAGGCTTCTCGGAATCGTGTCTTGTCTTCGTTCTCCGGATCCCGCAACAAGCTCCATGTTGCATCTGCCATCATCGGCTTCTTCCAATGCTTCCCAGTAGCACCAAAACGTCACTTCACACTCTGAAAGGGTATGGTAAGCGTTTGGGCTATCAACCTCTCAATGGTATGGAAATGGAGAGGTAGGAGATGAGGAAATTTTCAAAACAAATGTGTAGAGGATTGTGGGTATAACAATCTCTAACTCTCAAGGTGTTTGGCTAGGGTTTTTCTCTCAAAAGCTCTCATCTCATTTGTGGGTAATGAGGGTATAAATAGGGTGGGCGCAGAAAGTGTGATTCAAACTTGACAGGCTAGCAGAACAGAATACCTCGCGGGTGTCTTGCGGGAAGGCTTTACTCGCGAGATACTCATGAGACATAGATGTCTCCACCTGGACTGACTCTTCGCATTTCAGCATGTGCAGGGCACATGTATCACTTCGCGGGAAGCTAAGTCGCGAGATACCCGCGAGAAATCTTCATTCTTCAAATGCTTGAGTCTTCACACTCTCTCTCTCTAACACACAACCCTTACAATGAAATCCTACAACAAATATAGGGTAAAACAGATTGAATATAATTACAATCAAATTTGATACGGAATATAAGCCAACAAAAACATATAGTTGTAAATTATAACTTTACAATCACATTAATAGTATTTAATGAAGAAGAGATGACATGCCGATTTTTAACCACAGGAAATATACTGGAGGAGTGCCTATTAATTATAATTTCTAATTTTTTTTACAAAAATTGTAGCCAAACAAAGAAATTTATAAATGTTTCTTTCCGAGATTGCTTGATATATAATATGTAACATTTTACTTCATGAATTTTGACCACATATAATTTATGTAATAGGATCAAATTACACACAATGTAACTCTTTGATACTTTTATACCATTGAATAACCATTAGCTGGATTATTATTCTAAGAATTCCATAATTGGATTAAACATTCCGGCTCTTCTTAACGTGCCACTAAGTTTCGTATTGAAGAAATGATTTTGTATTATTCGATCCTTAAACTAGTATTTTGTGGGCTTAAAAAAAAAAAACAAGTGTTCCGTGTTGAGACTTGATAATTAAGAAAGAAGAATTACAAGCTGCTGCAGAATTAAGTGACAAGTTGCTACTAAAGCTACAAGTCGTTTTACTTCCTATGTAATAAGTTGCTTATAAGCTACAGGTAGTTTTATTAGTGTGTATTTAAGTGATTCCCACGTGAAGCACGTGCCACTTATGTCAGTGGGCTAATCTGTGTTTATGTTAGATTACTGTTAGTCACCGCTGGTATATCAGCCTTGGATTTATGTATATAAACTTAATCACATCAATAATAATCATTATGCATTCTTCATCAATTAGTTTCTCTTCCAAATTCAATATTCTGAGTATACTTTAAAATAGCAAAAATAAAAAAATAAATATCCATAAACCGGTGTCTTTCTATTCTTTCGAAGTAGTTTCAAGTTTCAAATTGCAACAAAGCGTCAACGGGAGCTCGGCTCAATTGGTAAGACTCGGACACTTCGTCTAACCTACCTAAATTCGAGTCCCGCTCCTAACAGGAGTCTGATGGTAGACATCCACACGAGTTGGTCCATGAGCTTTTAATCTTAGCGCCTTGCCGGGGGCTGACGTAACCTAACTAACCCCTATTTTTGTTAATCCAAAAATAAAAAATAAAAAAAAATAAAATAAATTGCAATAAAGAAAATTAGAACCAGGGTGACGCTAATAGGATTCTTGAGTTTAACTTTTAGTTAGATATTAATCAGGAAATCTAAAGCTAAATGGACACACACACAGGAAAAAAGTAACATACGGACTACGTTATGATATCACAGGAGAGCATAAGAAGTTTCTTTAACTAAAACATTAACTACTCATTAATCAGTCAAACAAATTATTGGTCATTGTTGAATATTAGCTCTGATACTATGTTAAATGGATAATCCTCCGTGGATGTAGGCCGTCAAGGCTGAACCACGTAACCCTCGTGTTCATGATGTTCCTATTCTATGCTTTCTCCTTCCGCATCCACTCTGGCATACACAACATGATATAACACATTACGTTTGATAATATTATCCATTTAACATAGTATCAGAGCTAATATTCAACATGGTATCAGATGGTGCTATGCATTGAGAATATATAGGCGACTAAACCCTAGACTACTAGTACAAGCAGGAATGGGCTTGGGCCTATTACATTGGGCTAATATATGTCTAATATATATCTCTAACAGTCATGGTGATTTTGGGTCCTTGGTAGCTACTTGGGTGCAGAGCTCAATTAACTTCCATGGAACTGAGAAAGGATGTAGGACTAGGAGGAGCTGGTATCTCCACTGTCCCTTCCAACATCAGCACCACCTTCTTTATTGGAGGGCGAAGTGATGGCTCATCCTGGATGCACCAAAGTCCCACCCTAACCATTCTCTCCAACTTGTTCCTCTCCACCTCTTCATCCTTCACCAGCTTATCCAATTCACCAGCCTGAAAACAATCATAGACCCAATTTGCAAGAACCACTTCATCCTCTGGAAGATCCATATCCACATGCCTTCGACCACATATGATCTCGAACAACATGATCCCAAAGCTGTAGACATCAGCTTTTGCTGTTATGGGCAAATTTCCATGCCACTCAGGTGCAACATACCCCCTTGTTCCTCTAATCCCAGTGTATGTCCTTGTTTGGTTAGGCATCAGCAGCTTGGACAAACCAAAATCAGCAATTTTGGCACACTTGTGTTCATCCATTAGTATATTTTCAGGTTTGATGTCGCAGTGGATGATCTGGGTCTCACACTCTTCATGTAAATAGAGGATGCCTCGAGCAACATGCAAAGTTATTCTAGTTTTTTCCTCCCAACTTGGCTTTCTTTCAGATTCAAAGAGGAATTTTGCTAGTGAGCCGTTGCTCATGTACTCATAGACCAAAAGCCGATTGTTTCCATCATGACAGTAACCATACAACTTAACAAGATTTTTGTGAGAGGTTCTCCCAATTGCTTTCATCTCATTTCGAAATTCTCTTTCACCTTCAGCCGCCACATTTTCTAGTCTCTTGATAGCCACCACTCTCCTGCCATTGGGTATGACCCCTTTAAAAACTGTCCCGAAAGCTCCTCTACCCAATTCATCCAAGAAACCATTAGTAGCCTTATCAAGCTCCGCATATGTATATGATCGTAGAGTAACATCTTCAATCAACCCATCATTCTCAATATTTTTGTTTTTCCAGGCACGATATCTGTAAATGAGAATACTGGTAATTGCAAGAACAATAAGGGCAAAAACCAAAATTGTAACACTGCCAAATAAGATAATTGGCAGATGTTTCTTTCTTTCCTTTTTGATTACTCCTACCTTGATTATAGTTGTCCCTCCTTGATCACCATCTTGTATTCTCCCATATCTTAGAGGAAGCATTTGTTTTCTGCATAGCTGGTCTTTAAATAATACAACGCCACAGTCGCAGTCCATCAAGCAGTCTTCTCTACAGTCAGCTTTGCTTGATGTGATATTTGAATACGCGTTGTCTTCCCATGCAATACGTTCCAATTCCAGAAGAGAAAATGTGTCTATATTTTTGCTGATGCAACCATCTGTGCTGAAATTTCTCTTGCAGCCCAAAATCTTCTGCTCCTGGTCAATGAAACCAAAACCAGGAGGACAAGTACAAACTGGTTCCTGATCCAGGAGAGTACAATATGAATTTGGGCCACAGAGGCCTATAGGATCACATCTATTGCTAGTTGGTGACCACTCACTTACCCAATCATCACCTTGATTCAAGCTATGAGAGTATAATCGCAGTATTCCATCAAAACCAATTGTCAAACGATAGATAGTTTTATTAGAAAGGCTACGTATTCCCGAGAAATCCTTTACAATTAAGCCAGTATTAGTATTGAGCAGGTAAAGACGGCCATTACCATCAAGATTTAAACTCACTTTTTCTCCAGCAGTGGATGTTTCCGAGTTCCAGTAAGCATTCTCCTGTTTAGGATTGCTTGCCGGGTATTGCACCAAGTTCCCATCTCCCTGCAATATAAGTTGAAACTTTCCACTTGCATGGTTTGTCTCAGAGATGCTGGAGACAAGATTCTTGTTCGCTAAGAGACGCTGCCCAGGTAAAATGGTGTCTGTTGGAAAATCGAAACTCTGCCATATGATCATCGAACTTGAATTGTAGAGGACAAAGTTTCCAGTGTCGAGCATGGAAGCTGAGAAAGCTGACTGCTGAGGAGCATTTATTACTGTTGTCTGTTGGCCTTGGTTCTGTGTAAAGATACCATCACTATTGAAACTCAAGTTGACATCTTGAGGAAGTGGCGGGTCGTCCCGCTTTGCCGTCCATATGACTGCTTTTTGCTGAATTGCTTCCATCCAGATGCCTATTGCAAAGCCATTGTCTATCTTGTAGAAGCCAAAAGCAAACTGGCCAGAACTTGACAACCAATATGAATTGTTTTTTGGAGAGAGGGAAGAGCCCAAGCTAATATTGAGATTTCTTTCTTGAGCAATTGTAGTTGAGAATTGAGTAATTAGGAGAAAAAGAAATATTGCAACCATTTTATCTAAATCTATAGCTCTTGTATGTTTTTTTTTTTTTTTCCTTTTCTCTTCTTTGCTGCAATCTTATAGCAAACGGTAAGTCATCTTGTACTATTTCAAGGCTTCAATTAATCCAAGGGTTAGTGACAGAAATTGCAGTCCTAAGTGGTAGTCAATATTTTTGTTTAGAAATAAATTATCTGACCTTTTTTACAAAGTCTTTAAAGAGATAAATTAGTTGACTTCCAAGAATAATAGAAATTTTAGAAATGGTGATTATTGACCCCCATGTCCCGGAACCGCTATTTTGGACCATTTGTTTCAATTTTCATACAGTGCTGACAGTGATAGAAATGGACTTCTTAATTTTTGGCCAAATTTGATTTTAGGGTCTTCTACCTTGGAATTAGTATCTCTCTAAACTTAGATATTTATTTGACTGGATTGAATAGAAAATCTCATAACATACTTAAGAGCGTGATTTGTTTTAATAGAAGAATTTTCGACCCTGATCTTTGTCTTCATTTTCGCATTTTCTCTCGTTGTGCTGGTGGCCTGCTGGTAGTTTTTGACCATAACTTAGAATGTCATACAGTTCTCAATTCAACATTCATCTCCATCAGCAAGATTGATTTCGATCCTATCAAGCAACCCAAAAGTAGGGGCAGTTAATTTTTAATTTGATGACTCTTGTAAGAAACACATGGATTTTTCAGAAGTTCCAATGGACTAGTTCTGTTCTGTTTTGTTTTGTTTTGGTTCTCTCTCTTCTTTTCTTTTTTCTTTTTTTTTTTTGGTTGAATACATGCCCTGTTTAATTAATAATTAAGATCATAGAGACCTTTTTTTCTAATTCTAGTACTTGATTAGCCAAGAGCTTAGTAATTCAATTGGCACATCTTGGTATTTCTAACTGAGACATCTAAGGTTCAAAATTTTCATCTCTTAACTATTAAATTATCAAAAAAAAAAAAAATCTTCTTTGATAAGTCATTTGTAATGTTAGACATATATATAATCGATTTTATTACAAAAGTTTACAAACTAACATAATAATTAATGTCATTGGTGGCACCTAGCAAAATAATAAATAAATATGGTAATTAGTTTTTAGTTTGGATTTTAAGTTATTTGAATAAAATAACAAAATACAAATTTATTCTAGGTATGAATTTATGAATGGATTAAGATTTATTACTATGTCAATTTAATTAAGACTAGGGTAAATTACAAAGTACACTTCTAAAGTTTGAGGTTTATTTAGATTTTACACCATGACCTTCCCCTCCATTAGCAAAAGTAGCCCTTCCATTTGTGGATTTGCCTACGTGGTTGTCAAATGACACGCTGGCAACCGAAACACACTCTAGCCATTTGACGTGTAATGTTTTTTGGGGTAAATTGCAAAGTACACCCTTAAAGTTTGAGACTGTTTGGATTTTACATTCTGAAGTTTGAAATTTGGATTTTATAACTTAAAGTTCCACTCTATTAGCAAAAGCAACCACTTCATTAGTGGATTGGCCTATATGGTTATAGGCACTCCATTTTGCAACTCTCATTTAACTTTACTTGCACTGTATCATGAATCCCATTAAATATCACATCTTTGACCACATAATTTCTAATTACATTGCATGATATAAATCTTGAAGTCATAACGATCAAAATGACAATTCATGAGCCTTAATCGGGCAACCAGATTAAAAGATATCAAAAAATGTACTTAAAATGAATCAAGTCTTAACTGTACACGATTATGATCTCTTAATTCTGAATGGTCTATTTTTAGTCCAATTTAAATTAAATGATGTGTCATAATGTTATTGGTTGATGATATAGTTTATGGTAAGGTTGCATGCACCTAATTTAATTCGGAAACAAAGCATTAGTGTGCGTTTGGAACGCATAGAAAACGTGTGTTCCAGCGTTTAGCTGAAACAATGGTGGGTCCTGTGCACTGTTCACGGGACCTGTAAGTACTTTTTTTTTTTTCCCCCAGAAATACAACTTTAAAACTGGGTTTCACGACACTATTCACACATTTAAAAATTATTTTGTTACAGTGTTTTCAGTTTTCAGGAATAAGCAGTATCCAAATAGACCCTTAATTGATTCTTTGCAAAGTTAGTAAAAATTGATTAAATAAATAATTAAACATATTTGGAATTCATTTTTTGAGCTTGTGGACCAAGAAAGTATAAAAAATGGTTGAAATTTTAGTTTTTGCTCCGGCCTGCTCTCCACTCAGTTTGACTTTGCCCCTATCTTTTTCACTCAGAAAACCTAATTTTCCTGAGTCCCACATTGCCCAGAGACTTGTTCTGAACCCCCAACATCTAGTATAAATACCTCTCTCCATCAATAGTTTAAAGCACACCGGGTCCCAAATCCAAACTCTTTTCTCGTCATCTCTATTCTCTAGAGTTAGTAATAGGAAGGTGTCTTTGGGTTTCTTGGACCTTCTAGTCCTAATTCACTAGAAATATTGATAGTTTGGTCCTCTTGATCTTGAGCTACGATTTCCTATTCACAGACCTCCCCCCCCCCCCCCCCTCTAGAGAAGCTTTCTTGCTTGGAGTGTTGGTGCATGCATGTAAGGTTTCTAACATTTCTTTTTATTATGTTCTAGTTCTGTTTAGATTCAAGTATGTTTTATTTTCAAGTTCTTCACATGTTCTTGGCTATTTAACATGTTAGATCTAAGTTGTTATATTCTTGCAATTTTTTAGGACTTCAATTCAAATAATTGTTGGGAAAACATATGGAAAAATATAGTTTTGTATCTCATACAAAAACACGCAGCGGAGTATAAACGGATCTACTTCATTCATGAGAGATAACATGCAAAATTTGAATTTAAAAACAAAGAATAAGAAGGCGTACCTTGGTGCAGCGAAATTCAAAACAAATGAAGATTGAACTTGGGAAGACTTTTAATCTTCACCCCAATTCCACAATGAGCCCAAGTTGTGTGGTCTCTCAATCGGTTCTATACGTATTTGTTTAAGAGAATAAACAAGTGTCTCTTAAGAAAAGACTCTGAATCTTTCTCTCTTTTTCGATCATATACTTAGCCGTTACTTTATTTAATAACTCTTATTAAATAAATAACTGATTATTTAATTGAGTTAGCCTTTTAGGCCAGCCCAATTAGGCTTAAGTGTGTGGCTTGGAATGGGACCAAAAGGGACAAATAAAGCTCTAGCTCCAATGGGTTTTGGACTTATCTGTCAACTCTTGACAAGCCCAAAGTTATCATTAATTATATTTAATACTATTATATAAATATAATTACACTCTAGGCCTTATTAATAAATTATATCCCAAGACTTTATTAAACCTTTAACCCCTTCATGAAAATATTCGTAATAATAAAAAGTCATAATGTGTAACTGTCACTTTGAAAATTACTACCTCTTGATCCTTGAGTACTTGATTTAATCTTTTAAGTTATTCATAAATATTTTATGAAATCTAATTCCATAAAATATAAACTTTAGTAACTCTTTACTAAAGTGGTTAGGTCTAACACTCTGAATAACCAAACTCATTAAACTTATTTTAATGGAATATTTTATATCTCTATAAAGAGATTATGAATTTCATCTTGAGAATATGTGTTCCTTCAACATTACTTGTGGTTGCCCAATATATTGAAGTTTTGACCGTTTGTCTATATCTCACTCTTGATACATTAAAGTAACCTACATTTCATGATCGAGTTCACTATTCTCTCAAGATTGAGAGTTTATGTAAATGAGAAGTCGTGAGATTTATTATTCATTTGACAGTTGTTGATAAAATAATAAATCTCACAGCAGTCCAGTTCAATATGTTTTATACACTTAAAACATATTAACATATTAATTAGAAGTCTTCATTTCCATGATCAAGACAAATCATTTTAATTGACATGTTATAGTCTTCACAAATGAAATGCACAATTTCATCACCGACTACTAAATAAGATTTTGAATTTATAAAGAACTTGTGATTTATATGTTTTGTGACTAAATCACATACTATGCATCTCAATGACTATATGATAATGTCCAAACATTCATGCTACCATTATTTTAGATAATAATAAAACAAGTATATTACATAAAACATAATGTCATACATGGCATACAATAAGAATTTAGGGCACTAATCCTAACAATAACATGTTTATATGCTCTTAGATTAGGGTTAATCACAAATCACACACATGTTCACCATGTTCTTCAATATCAATTCCTTGCATGCCTAGAAAAAGGTTTTATCATGCTCTTGCTTGTTTCAATCTTTGCAATCATATGTTTTTAGATGATATAAACTCTTGAATGATATGATATGATCATTAGCCACCAAAGTCTAGAAGACTGGTTTCACCAGGCAAGTTGAATGGCTAACATTTTTCCAGTCTTGTAACCTAAACTCTTAGATCAAGAATTCGTAGATTATGATTTTCCTTGTAATTTTGAATTTTTTAGATTGTAATTAGGAAACAAAGTCATGTACCTTTGTTTTAGGTTGTATCTAAGACTAACGCCATGTGATTTTCTAGTTATCATCAAGAAATGTACATTTTTCAATTCATCAATAAAAGTTGTGTATTTTTTCAAGTTTAGTTTTTTATTTTTATTTATTTTCATATATATTAAAATAAGTAGCAACTGCATTGTAAAACCTTTAACCTTGGAGGGAAGATAAAAGTATTAGAACCTCCATTCTTGAGAGACACACAACATGACTTCACTCATTCATGTTATGTCAAAGCCTTAGTTTGAGAGGTTTAGCCTAAGAGTGTAGTCTCTCATAGTGGTCGTTAAGTGACACACTAGCAACTGAGACGCACTTAAATTGTTTAAGCGAGTTTTAGGATATAAAATCCAAACAACTATATAAAATAAATAAATAAATAAATAAATTTACATGTCAGACACCTAAAGTGTGTCTTGATTTCCAATGTGTCACTTGACAGCCACATAGGCTAGTCCACTAATGAAGGGGCTGTTTTTGCTTACGGAATGAGAACTTTTGAGCATAAAATTTAATTTTTCAAACTTTAAAATATAAAATCTAAATAACCAATAACTTTAGAAATGTATTTTACAACTATTGGGTGTAATTGTAATATAGTAATATACTGCTTTGTTAGAGTAAAATTTTTAATACTCATTGTGTCTTTTTAAATTCAAATTTAGCAATTTCTATTTCATTTATTTGAATCCTTAAATTCAATGGAAGCTAAAAGTGAACTTCTCTCCAATTTTTTTCTCATTCGGCAAATCATACCCAAAATAACTAAAAAAATCTCACTCCATAACCCTTCTTTTATTTAACGTACAAATAAAAAAGAAATGATTTTGAATATATGTAATAACTAATAACCGAAAAAAAAAAAAAAATTTCTTTTATTTGTTTCTTTCTTGAGCATTATGTCAACAGAACAATAACATCTCTATTAACGGGGGAAAAAAAATCCTTTGTACTGAGAATCATAATTCATATCTCCACTCCTCAATTATTGTAACAATAAAATTATATTTTTAAAAAAAAAGATAAGAAAAAAAAGAAAAGAAATATTCATACTAGACCAATTAGCAAATAAACATATTGTAGATTATTACACTTTCAACAGGGCATGATATGAGTAGTCTTGGTCTCATACCTCCTCAACGCACCATCACCACCACTACCACCAACCTTGCACCCAACTCTCAAAGTCTTAACTAACTCTCCACACATCCTCCTCACGTGCCCCTCACACTCACTCTGCATAACCAGCAGTATCTTAGTCACTCCATTACTCTTCGCCACCACGTCCTTCACCTTCTTATCCCCATGCACGCAACACAATCCCCACAGCATCGCCACCGCGTCTTCCGTCCCCGCCTTCATCAGCCGCTCCACCACCGCCGCTACGCACTTTGGCGCCTCGCTTATCGCCGAACGCCCCTCCGGGCACGTCGAAACTCTTGACAATAGCTTCACACTCTTGCCAGCTGTGGAAAGTTTGGTGTTAGGGTTCAAGAGTTTTTCTGAGAGAATCGGAATGAGCCTGAACCGGACGAGCCGGGGTTTCACTGAACGAGTCACTGACACCGCGATTAAACACGACAAAACGGCGTCGCATAGGTTGAAATCATTCTCGGAAGCTAACAAACGGAGCAGCACAGTGAGTATTTCTTCTTCTTCAGCGATTCTGCGTTTGGACTCGGTTACGTCAAGAGCGGCTAGATGTTCCAAAACCCTAGCAGACTCGATCTTCGATTTTAGACTTCCATTTCGCAAAAGCAAACAAATCGAAGCGAACCATTTTTGGTGATTGCTTCTGAAAATGGAAGTGTAAACTCGTTCTTTAACTCCATTTTGCGACATAATCAGATCCAAAACCCTAACAACCAATTCCACAACCTCCATCTCCGCACTTTTGCAAACAACACCAACGATCGCCTCAACAAAGCCATCGAAATCCGCCAAAAACCTCCGGTTCTCGTCTCGAGCACTAGCGAACTCCACAATTTTTTCAAGGCAATCACGGCGGCCAACGTTCTCGGTTATATTCTCGATGAAAACCCGAACTTGGTTAGAAGAGATCAACGACGCCGTCGCAGCGGTGGTGGCGGAGTGGTGGAGCCAGAGGTGGATGAGGCGGTGGAGAGTGAGGTTAGGGACGAAAATCTTAGAGGGAAGGACCTGCATGGTGGCGGGACACGTGTCGTGGCCTGATTCGAGCCAGTGCTGGATGCTGGAGCGGTCGTAGGTAACACCGGTGCAGAGGCTCACAGGGGATTTCATCACCTCCATCGAGATTGGGCACTTGAAGAGACTCGGTACAGTTATGTGCAGTTCCTCTCTACCCATTATTGTTTCTTTGTTTTTCTGAGTAAAGTTTGGAGAGAGAGAACGGGAAGAGAGGTTGTAGTTACTTGAATTTAAGGGAGGCTGGGTGGGTCAAAGCTCAAAGGAGTGTGAATGTGATGTCCTTTTTTAATTTTTAATAAGAGGTAGTCGTTAGTCAAATGTGTTATGGGTACTAAAGTCCGAGCGTGTACCATGCGTCGTGACTATTAAAGTGATGACCAGTGGGGCATGACAGGTGGCAAGGGCACGTCGTTTTCACAACCATTTTGCAATAAAATCGAGTTACTTTCTAAAGACTAGTCACGATTCAATTAGAGAAGTGTTTAATACACTACTTGCTGCTTTCACTTTAACATGTATTAAAATTATACTAAAATCGTCACGGTTTTGAAGTTAAAAATCTTGACCTGTTCAACGCAATTTTGCGTGTGTTTAACAATTATTTTCATTCCATTTTGGGGCTATTACAATATGGGGTATTTATTTCACAAGGCGTACATATGTTTTTATAAACAGAAAATGTAACCTTTTTTTTTTTTTCAGTTATAAAAACTCATGTCTGTGTAAAACACTATGATTGCGTTTAAAATTTGAGAAAAAGTTAGTTTATTTTATTTTTTAGCTTATTTTTTCTTTTAAAATGAGTTTCATTGCTTTGTTAAGTGGGTTATATTGCTCTAAAAGTTAGGGGGTGTTTAGTAGAGTAGTTTGAAAATTGTTGTTTATTGTTTTTTGAAATACGTGTGGGTGAAAAAGTGTGTTGAAATGCGTAAAATGCTTTTAGTTTTTCTTTTTACATACTTTCAGTAACAAGTTTTTAGTTTCAGTAAAATGAGCGGTTCCTAAACGAACCTTATGTACACAAGTTTTTTTTTTTTTTTTTTTTCCATTACAATATACTTTTTATTTTAATAAAATGTTGTTGATTCTTACTTGGATCCATCATTAATATTTTTTTTCCCTGCTATTAACAACTTATTGGCTGAACTTTTTAAAATTGTTATGCTAATAGTTTTTCCCTATCATTAACAACTTATTATCTAAACTTTTTGAAATTGTTGTGCTAATAACTTTTAATATTGTGTCCGTAGCGTTATTCAGCATAGGATTTAAACCTAAAACGTGGAAATGGAATACTATGGGACACTCTTGTCTCACCTACCATGGAGGACTCGCTGACTGACTCAAACTGAGGACTATAAATATAATCAAAATTCAGTATTGAGAGCTTTCAAGTTTGAAAATTTCTTCTCCGCGTATGTGTGTAGACTTTGGACCGTGCAGGCCACTGCTAGCGAAGTCTTCTTCAATTTGGGTCGGCACTGACGAGAGACGACCAAAGACTGCATTTATTAATCTCATGGTTCAATTTTTCTACAAATCCCCCAATAAAATTTATGTTTATTTATCTATAAAGTCAATTGAATTGGCGTAATTGGAACGAAAATCCTCTGTCAAGGGCCAATGCTCCGGCTAGTACCTCGGTAAGTCTAGACTCTAGAGTAAGCCACGGTTCCCATCTTGTTGTGCCCAACACGTCTTGACTCTTGAGGTTAGATTTTCTCCAAACGATGATGTTTCGTTAGACAAAAATATTCGTTGAAATTGAAACATAAAAAGGAAGCTAAGAGCAAGGAAAAAGTTTACCCCTATGTCGGTTTTGAAGAAATTTTTCCTCTTAACTCATTACGCAGCAATTGAAATGGGCAGTCACGTGAAATTTCTCTCAAGTCATTACGTTATAATTGAAATGGTTATCCATGTGTACTATTAGTCACATGATATTTTCAATAAGTCATATAATTTATTTAAATAATATACGCGGATAATCTTATAAATGATCATATATTGGTTTGGAGGAAAAATGTGTCTTTTAGAGAAACAAGTAAACATTCTACAATCCTTGAGTTTAGTTTGATTTCAAATTGCATAAATTTTATATGAGATACATTTAGGGGTGCGCTTGAGTTGAGTTGGAGGGCTTATTCAAATTTATCCAACTTTAATAAGGTGAGAAATTCCAAGCCATCATATGTAGAAACAAAACCCATTCGAAGCACATTGGTCAGGTTGGGTCAACGATTGGGCTTATATGTTTCATGTCCTTATTAAAAAATTGGGATCTCAGTTAATTATTTAAGTGATTTTTTTTTTCAAAAAAGTTATTACTATTAACATTACACACTTAAATTATATTCTAAATTTCTAAATTTATCAAAACTAATTCTCAAAATACCAAAATAAATCAAAGAGTTAAAATAAAATTTTATAAAATGAACCTATATATATTGGTTAGATGAGTTGAAAAAATTACAATTCGAACTTGACTAAATTAGAGGCTAAAAACAAAAATTCCAACCAACCCAACCCAATTCAAGGGTTAGTTCAATTTTAATCCCTTAAATTAGCCCAGAACCCATACAATGCATAGGAAAGTTATTAAACATGAAATCTAAACAATATCACCTCTTAATTTCAAAACTATTAGGGTTTGTTTGGTAAGAGTATTTAAATATAGTTTTTTTGTTTTGCAATCCATAAAATGGTGGGTTCCACACTTGAATTTATTGTTTGGCTGATGTTCTCTAAATACAGTTTTCAAAAAATTGTATCATATTTTCCTTGTTTAGAACATGATTTTGAAAACGGTTAAGAGGGTGTTTTCAAGATACAAAAAATGATTTTAATGATATAGTTGTAAGTTAATTGAAAAGAATAGACCCCATTGATTTGTCCAAACTCTTTTATCCCCTAAATTAAGGAGTTTATCTTTATCACAAAAAATTCTCATACTTCAAATTTGAAACTTATATATCATTAAAAAAAAAAAAAAAATTTAAATGAAGAAGATACATTAGCTCTATTCACTTATCATTATCCCAAAAAAGTAATTTACAAATTCTACACGTTATTTTTTGTAAATTTTTTTAAAAAAATACATAAAAATAGAAATGGTCTTGCAAACATTTTTTTTTTTCAATATTTTGAAAATTGTTCTTAAAAGTGGGAGCCAAACACGTATAATGTAAAAATTATTATTCAAAAAGTAGTTTCAATTTCAATTTTTTGAAAAAAATTTTCATACTGTTTAAAAAAAACAAAAAACAAAAAAAAACAAAAAACAAAAAAAAAAAAACAAAACAAAAATCTTCCTACCAAACAGGCCCTTAATGTTCTAAAAATAGCTGAGTGTTTTGTTCTGTTTTTTAAAGTAGATTTTGATATACCTGTTTGATAACATACCTCTTTTTTTTTTCTCAATAGAAGACTATTTGATTTTATTCGTGCAGTAAGTCCTGCCAAACTTTCATGGCCTATTTGGTTTTGCAATTGGTTTAATTTTTACATGTACCAGTGAGTAATTGGTCTATAAATTAGTTTTCTTTTTCTTTTTCCTTTTTAAAATTTAACTTGTCTTTTTGTAGTATACTAACATTTCGCTTTTAATGATTGGAAGACTTGGTGTCCGTTTAGGAACAATTTATCTAGTTTTTTGTTGAAAATGTGCTAAAGTATACTTGTGCCTTAAAATTTTTTGAAAAAGTGAGAAAATGAGGAGAAATGTGTGGTTTTAAAAAACTATATATAAAAACTAAAAGCTAAAAGTTAAAGTTGATACCAAACAGACTCTTGGTTTGACTTAATCCTTTTTAATTATTAGAGCATCCACGTTAGTGGAGCCATAATTTTAGCTATTTGGCTCCATCAAAACCTACATTATTTATTTTACCTTTTCACTTTACAAAACGCCCAACATCAGTGGTTTTATTTTAGTTTTGAACACAATAAAATAACGTAAACAACACATTAAAATAATAAAAAAACAAACACCACAGCCACCTCCACCAACGGCCACAACCACCACTCTACTCTGGCAACCAAAACACAACATAGAAAAAAAAACAAAAACAAAAACAAAAACAAAAAAACAAAACCACAACCACAATCACAACTCCATCACCACCAGCCACCACAAAACCCACTGCCAAAGCCAAAATCATAAAATTAAAGTAAAGAAGAAATAGGGCACGAGAAACTCACTGATAGCCCCCACAAAGGTGAGCAAGGAGTAGAATCCAAATAGGGTGAGCTTTGGAGTAGACTTGGATTTAGTGATGAAGTACAAGAAACCAAGTTAGGGAAACAAAGAAAAAGCAAAGAGTCGTGAAGCTCTACTCTGTGAATCAATGTTGGGTGCCCATGGGTCAACTGGGAGTAAGGCCTAACACACAATCTCTCCCCTTCTCTTACCAACCAATCTCTCTATATAACACTTGGATTCCCTCCTTTTTCTACATATGTTTTTTATGGGGTTTTGTAAGAAATTCATTGCCACCACTACTACCATAGCCAAAATCCACCACCACCACCACCACCACCACCAAACCCATATAAAAAAACATTAAAAAAAAAAACTCAATCACAGCAAAGAGAGAAGAGAGATGGGCAACGACAGCTTAGGGCTTGGTGTTAGGACATATGTGTTTTCACTTGTTAAGAACATATGTCACTTATTTATGTAAATTGGCTAATCCTTTGACAAAACGCACTCTACTTATAATTGGGTAGTTCTAGGTGTTTTTAATACTTCAAGAAACAAGGTTTCAAGATCAAGTGTTGAAGTCATCAAGTCTGTCCAAAAAAAAAAAACTGAAGTGCAAAATCATTAAAGCTCGACACCTGCTCGATAGCTCCTCGACACCTGCTATCTGTCGAGATTTATAAAATCAGATTTTCTAATCTGATTTCTTGGGATCCATGAATGTGTTTTTGGGCCTTCTTTTCTCCTAACCCTAGACATATAAAATGATTACTTTAAGAGCTGTCAAATAGTACACAAGTTGCACAAGCATTGAAAAAACTCTGTTCAAGCAATTTGTGATCAAAGACGAAGTTCTTGACCTAGTTCATCTTCTCTGAAGAAGTTACTGTGTATTTGTACCAAAGGGTTTTGTGACCAAGTATCTTCCTGATCTTCATCGTGTAAGATGAACTGAAAAACTTTGCAGCCAACCTCTTCTTCTAAGTTGGTGTTTGAAGTCACGTACTAGGATCCGCGCATTGGTTAGTCACGTACTTGGGAGCCGTGCATCAAAAGGGGTATAGATCAAGTCCAATTGGGTATTGGGGTAAAGGTTCAACTATAGGTTGGTAAGATACTTGGGATTCCTTTACTTGTAACCGCTTAATTTGATAATAGTGGAGTTTCGGGAGTGGTGACCTGAAAATCACCCAGTGGGATTTTTGCCGTAAGAGTTTTCCCCATTCGTAAACAAATTACCGTGTCATTTAATTTCCGCTGCATATTTAGTTATTTGGTGATTTGTTTGTGCTTCTATGTATTTGCATGTTAAATTGATTAATTAATAACTTGACTAATTAATTAATTGGTTTAATCACAATAGGTCATTCAGTTTGTGGCATATCAAGTGGTATCAGAGCAGGCACACTCTGATTAGGTTTAATCTTTGTTGTGTTGATTCATTGACCCCTGTTGTCATGGAAACTCTTGATTGTTTTGATTTGCATGATCTTATGTTGAATGATGATGATGATGATGATATTCAAGATGCCTATTGCAAGCTTTATAATTTTTGTATGAAATCTCTTGAATATTCTGCAAAATTAAAAGCTAAATTTAAAAAGGTCAAGCTTGAAAAAGATGATTTGAATGAGAATTTTAAAAATCAAATTTCATCTCAGGTGGATAAAATTAAGAGTTTGGAAGAGCAACTAGTTGAATTTAAAACTGAAGTTGAAAAATTAACTAGTGCCAAACTTGTTGTTGAGCCTAACTCAAAAGAAAAAGATTTTTATATTCCCTCATTTGAAAGGAATAATGAAGAGTTGAAGGCTAATATTGCTAGGATAGACAAAGGTAAAATTTCTGATGTTAACGCTGAAGTTTCTAAACCTATGTCTAAAACTCCTCCTAGGTTGAATAAAAATTCTGAATTTGTCCCCACTTGTCATCATTGTTATATTGTTGGTCATATTAGGCCAAATTGTCCTAAGTTGTCAACCTCTAATGTTAGACCTCCTTCTAGAAAGCCGAGTAGCTCTAAAACTACTCATGGTTGTCACCATTGTGGTGATTCTGGTCACACTCGCCCTAATTGTTTCAAGTTGTTTCCTCATAAGCAAGTGTCCAATAGGTCTCATCCTTTGTCTAAAGGCTCTGTACCTATTCTTAGTGAGTTATTAAAAGCTTTGAGCTTTTTGACTCAATTTCAGGGGAATTCTAATTCCTCTATGTCCTTTAGTAATCATACTAGGACACGTGCCTTTTCATCTTCACGATCAAAGACTCGTGCTGTGTCGGTGATAAAGGATCCTAAGACTTAATTGTCTTTTCTGTTTTTCCTCTGCTTTATTTCTTTCTATCTAAAGTTGAACTTTCTTTCTTGATTTCTTATTTGTTTTTGGAATCATGCTTTCATGCATTTGCATCTAGTTTTATGCTTTGCTTTGTTTAACATGTTTTTGTTTGGTTATTTTTCAGTTTTGCTTATTTTTGTTTTACATATAAAATTATAAAAAAAATTTGAGAAATCAGAAAAATACAAAAACAGTGTGTGTTTTGTGTACTTTGGTATTTGTGTACCTTGTATGGCCATTGAAACAAAGTTTTCTAAACTTTGTATCTTTTGTAGCTTAGATGAGCATCTACATGCACAACTAAGCAAGTGAGTTTTGTGGCTCTTGTTTGTGATGAGTAAGATTAAGTTATCTCTTAAAACTTAACATTCATATCACTCTTTTTGACGGGTAGGACTAGAAAATCCTAAGATTTTCCACCCACCTAACCATCTCACCACTGTTGTCCGCCAATCATATTACGACACCTGTATACTTCGGCATAGCAAAAGTGCAGTGTCATAGATACCTATATGCTTCGGCATAGCAAAAGTGTAGTGTCAAAGACATTCGTATGCTTTGGCATAGTAAAAGTACAATGTCTATGCTTAACATGTTGGGTATTTCTTTTCTCTCTTTTTATGCCCATGCATGATATGCTTAGAAGAAAATATGCAAAGAAAATAAAAAGCAAAAAGATTAAAATGCTTTAAATATGATTGCAAGCGTGTTTTCTAGGAGATGTGGGTGTTATAGGATGTACCTCGAAGGTGATAGTGCCCATCAAACAGTTATGATTGTGTGTGAGTTAAAGTTATTTTCTCATATCTCAGATCGTCATAACATGTATACACATGCAATCTTGCAATGTTTTTCACACACAACACGTAATATTCTTTGCTACTATTGATACATGTGCAGATACAATGTGATTTGGTCATCACTAGCTTTTACATGTGCTAATGTATACGCACTAAACTGTCTTGACTTGTTTTTGAAAAATAAAATTGGTTAGACTTGTTTAGTGTGTATGTGTGTTTCTGAGGATCCATGTGCTTAAATTGTTTAATGAGAGATGTTTTTGAGAGCTTAATATGTTAATTGGATCATTGGTTAAGGTGTATGTTGGATTGCATTCATGTCTGTGTTTTTCACTTCTCGAAAAACTGCTTTTAACTGCTGGCTCGACACCTCCTCGATACCTTGTTATCTGTCGAGCTTCTCAAGCCTTTTTCTTATCGCAATCTCGACACCTCTTCGACACCTGATAAATCGATCGAGAAAGTTCCTGTCTTCTCGATACCTTCTCAATACCTTGTCGATCAATCGAGCTTCTGTTCTTGGTTTTGGTGTTTATTCCTAGATACCTTCTCGACTGTCGACGTTCATTTTCTCGACACCTACCTCAACAGCTGTCTCGACACCTTAGTTGTCGAGAATTACTGAAGCTCCTATATAAGCTTCTGTCGCGATCCAGTTCTCATTTTCTCAATCTTTCTCGATCTATCCACGGCTGTTCATCTCCCAAACTCCTTTTTCTCACTCAAAACCTTCAACCTACATGTTTTTTGGCCCTTCCTTTCAAATCACTTGGTAAGATCTCTTTTTCCCTCATTATTCATGCATTTCATGTTTTGAATCTTAGGTTTTGGGATTTTTCAAAATTAATGAGTTTTTCTTGAAATTTTGGGTTGAGTTTTCACTTAAATGTGTTCAAAATGTCATACATTGCATTTCATGTGCATTAGAATGGTATTTACATGCATTTAGATGTGTGTTCTATGTTTGTGTGCAAGTAGTATTGGATTGGGCTGAGCCCATAATGCTTTTTACTTTGCATGTCACATGTTCATGCATTCCCTATACATACGTACTCATTGTTCAATATATTTGATATATGTGAACTGTTTTGGGACTTTTCTGATTGTCTCCTTCTCTATCTCTTTCTCATTCTGTTTACGTTAGTAGTGTCTATGGCACCTAAGCAGAAATCCACTCTTGCTCGGAACCCTCTGCGTTCTGGAGTTTCTTCATCTTCTGATTCTGCTCCTTTCAATCTTTGGTTTCTTGATGGTGATGCCCACAAGGCATTTTCGGAGAACTTTTCTAGACGAGGTGTTCATTCGGAACGCCAAGTCATTTTGGCGGACTTCGCCGACACTGACCTTCCCTCTGTCATTCATAGTAGGGGATGAGAGTCACTGTGTGACGTCCTGGTCACATGTCCTCTCGTGCTCATTCAGGAGTTTTACTCCAACGTGCACGGGATCGATCGTTCAGTACCTCTCTTTTTCACTCGCGTTCGAGGTACACGCATCCCTGTCACACCGCAGCTAGTTGCGGATGTGCTTAGGGTTCCTAGGATAGAGTTTCCTAACTATCCTTCTTATGAGCGTCTGAGGACTATGTCCAAAGATGAGCTCATCTCTGCTTTTTGTGAGCGCCCCGCTGATTGGGGTGAACATCAGTATACATCATGTAGACATTTTGCTAAAGGTCCTAGATTCTTCAACATGGTGATGGCTTTTGTACTCCATCTACTCTCTCACTACAACTCCATCACAGAGCCTCGTGCTCGATTTTTGTTATCTCTTCTTAAGCATCTGACTATAGATTTTCCTCTCATTTCATTCTTTCTATCATAGATGTTCATTTAGATTCAGCGTCCCGTGATAAGCTCATCTTTCCTTCCATTATCACGAGGATCTTACGCCATTTTTCCATCCCTTTTCCTGTGTCCGACCACTTCACACACATTTGTGCCATAGATGCCGCTACCGTAAAACATAGTGAGGCTCAGTTTAGGTTGAGACAGCCGGATTCCACTCCTTCCTCTCGTTTAGCTCCATCCAGATCTGCTCTATCTATATCTGCTCTTTCTTCCTCTATGGGCGATGTATCTCTTGGAGACATCATGGCGCAGCTGCAGCGCATGGATGCTCGCCTCGATACACTCTCCACTGAGTTGTATCAAGTGAATGTTCGTGTTGGTCGTATTGCACGACGGCAGGCGACCATGGGTGGGTTTGCTTCTGAGGCTACTCCTTCACCATTTCCTCCAGCGGCTTCTGACTCTGAGGATGATGATGATGATGGTGATGACGATGACGCTTCGGATGATGATGGAGATGCTAGCTCTGCTGATGAGATGTCTATATGACACTCTACCCTTTGTCACTCGTGACAAAAAGATGGAGTAGTTTTGGGTTATGAGAGTAGTCATCTTAGGGGGAGAGCTAGTATAGGACATTTTTGTTAGGGGAAGTGTTGATTTTTGAGAGATGTAGTGAGGTTTTGATGTATCTTTTCTTTTCTATTCTTTTTAGATACATTGATCTTGTATATGAGGTCTTTTGACCAGTTTTTACATACATTGTATTTATTTTCTCTATATATGTGGATGTATGTTTCTTTCACCTATCTCTTCATGTGTTGTTTCTTCTCTATACTTATACAAATGATTCTTATACTTGTATGCAATCTATTATTTCTGTTTCACACAAGATGCCTTGATGAGTTTTGTTTAAAGTGTTTCAGAAATATAGGTTGTCAAAGTCTACTTGCCATAAACTCTTTTCTTGCAAAGTTTTTCAAGGGTTTGTGATAGGATAGATTTTATTGTATTCAACAAGTGAGTATAAGTTGAGTGATTTATGACTTCTCTCATATGTTCATTTGTTTATTGTGGTTTTGTCACGGTTTGCCAAAGGGGGAGATTGTTAGGACATAAGTGTTTTCATTTGTTAAGAACATATGTCACTTATTTTTATAAATTGACTAATCCTTTGACAAAACACACTCTACTTGTAATTGGGTAGTTCTAGGTGTTTTTAATACTTCAAAAAACAAGGTTTCAAGATCAAGTGTTGAAGTCATCAAGTCGTTCCAAGAAAAACAAGCTGAAGTGCAAAATCATTAAAGCTCGACACCTGCTCGATAGCTCCTTGACACCTGCTATCTGTCGAGATTTATAAAATCAGATTTTCTGATCTGATTTCTTGGGATCCGTGAACGTGTCTTTGAGCCTTCTTTTCTCCTAATCCTAGACATATAAAAGGATTACTTTAAGAGCCGTCAAATAGTACACAAGTTGCACAAGCATTGAAAAAATTCTGTTCAAGCAATTTGTGATCAAAGACAAAATTCTTGACCTAGTTCATCTTCTCTGAAGAAGTTGCTGTGTATTTCCACCAAAGGGTTTTGTGACCAAGCATCTTCCTGGTCTTCATCGTGTAGGATGAACTGAAAAACTTTGCAGCCAACCTCTCCTTCTAAGTTGGTGTTTGAAGTCGCGTACTGGGATCCGCGCATTGGTTAGTCACGTACTTGGGAGCCGTGTATCAAAAGAGAGAATTGTCACTACAGATCAAGTTCAATTGGGTATTGAGGTCAGGGTTCAACTATAGGTTGGTAAGGTACTTGGGATTCCTTTACTTGTAACCGCTTGATTTGATAATAGTGGAGTTTCGGGAGTGGTAACCTGAAAATCACCCGGTGGGGTTTTTGCCGTAAGAGTTTTCCCCATTCATGAACAAATTACCGTGTCATTTAATTTCCGCTGCATATTTAGTTATTTGGTGATTTGTTTGTACTTCCACGTATTTGCATGTTAAATTGATTAATTAATAACTTGGCTAATTAATTAATTGGTTTAATCACAAGGGGTCATTCAATTTGTGGCCTATCACTTGGGTCAGCGAAGCTGGGCAGAGAGGGATGAGAGAGAGAGAAAGGAGATCCAATAGCAGTAACGGGAGAGAGAGAGATGAGCTAAAAGAAAAAAAAAAAGTGGAGAAAAGAATAAAAAAATATTAAAGGGATTTGGCTACATGCTATAGTAAACAGGTACTAGTACTTGTTTACCATAGCATATAGCCAAATTTTTTTGGCTATGGCACCACCAATGTGCATAATATTTTGTAGTTTGAGGAGGCAAAAATAACATTTAGATATATGCCTCCACCAATAATGATGCTCTTAGATGAGATAGGTTATACTTAAGGGAGGATAGAAAAGTGGGAGGATAAAAAAATTTAATTTTCTTCTATTTGTGTTTGGTTGAGAGGATAGAAAAGTGGAGAGACAGAAAACTTATTTGTTTGGTTGAGAAGAATAACACATTTTGTTTTTAGCAAAAAAATTGTGTATGTGCAAGGATGAAGAAGGGAAAAAAAAAAGTAATTGAACCACAAAGCAACAAGATTAAAAAAATAATAATAATAAAAAAATAAAAAAGCAACCCAATGTTGGACAAACTGGGCATTTTTGTTAATTAGCCTAGTTCATCCTCTCCCCTTCCCATAGCTTTCTCCCCATTTTCGGAAGAAAATTTTTTGGTGAGTTTAGAGAAAAAACACCCGGGCCCCACCACAATTTTTTCTCTCCCCCTCCCAACCAAACATCAATTAAAAATCATTCCTCTTCTATTTTCTCTCATTTATTTTCCATCTACCCTATTTCACCTCCAAATAAACACATCCTTAGTCTGTTCCATTTTGTAGTTGTTCTATTCCATCCTATGTTGGAATGTCCTAAAATATATTTCGCATTGAAAAGTTAATTAATACAATTTTTGTTATTAATAAACCCTTTTCTATTCTCTTTTTTTTGCTGATTCAAGTTGTTTTCTCTTTGTAGATTCCAGTTAGCTCAACTGGTAAAATCTCTGATAGTTGAATAAGAGATTTGTGGTTTAATCACCGCCTACATCAGAAACCGATTAGTGTTTTAGTCTAATGATAAAAAGCTATTATTAAGAGCGGACGACATAAGTTGAAACTCTCTAAAAGAAAAGTTGCTATCTCTCTATGAATTTAATGATAATAAATCAAAATTGAAAAACAATGTTTAATATATTATTTGATTTGATTTAAATAATAATAATAATAAATATTAATCTCTAAGCCTTTCAACAGAATCAATGGTAAGGTTCTTTATGTTGTGGGACGTCTTTAATATAATTATTAAGACAAAGTTGATCCAACGGTGTCTATGGTGAAGGTTGAGAATTGAGATGGCTCCCTAGAATGCACAAATGCAAGAGATTTAAGAGGAAATTGAACTCGCTGCAATGAACTATATGAAGATCAAGCAATCGGAATAAATGCACATTGTGATACAAGTTACAAATATTGAGAGCACATAAGAAATTACACCATCACCACTGCATACTCTTGGTGCAATGATCACTGCATAAGTATAAGTGCTTGTGAGATGTGAGAGGGGCAAGAGCCGGGATTCAAGTCTCCATAAGAGAGCTTCACATACATATACACTTAAATTAGGTTAGAATAGAATTGGCGAAACTACATTAATGTTGATCCCTCAAGTTTACCTTATGTGCACTATTGGTCCTGCAAGTTTGAAGCGAGCATAATTGGTCTCTCAAGTTTTAATACTAAGTTGTATTAGTCCTTTTAATAATACCGTTAATAGTGTTACTTACATGGCTAACAGAACAATGATTTGTCATTTTTTTTTTTTTAATGATGTGGCTTTTTTTATTGAAAAATTACAAAATGCTTAGGATGTGAAACCCAGCTTTAATTTCTTCCTATAAACAGTAGACAAATGCAGCTGAGAGAAGGAAGCCAAGCCAAGAACCAGTGCCTCCACCAACAGCATTAAAAACCAGAAATCCTTGGAGGCCAGTGCAATTGTCGACAAGCTTTCTGATACGGTCCAAGCACAGATCAACAATCTCCTTGCCAACTGAGGTGGGTCAAGCTGGTAAGAATGCGAAGTTGGGTCAAGATGTTCATTCGGTGCCTGATTCGCCGATACTGGAAATGATGTCGTTGTTTGGGTCCAGTTCTTCTTAGCCTTTGTGTGAATTTGCGGCCGATTCGAGTTCATGTAGAGGATGGTGGCAGTGGCGGTGGGGTGAGAGTGGCGGATCAGAAACTTTTTTTTTTTTAATAAACGGCGGATTAGAAACTTGGTATTGAGGAAATAGTTTTGTTTTAGATGCTGTAATTAAAATGGCACCCAAAAAAAAAATATGAAAAACATTGATAAATATGAAATGCTTACTAGAATAGTGGCCACAGGCAAAGTTGTTGGCAGCATCTCACGTGTAAATTTATTTGATAAATTTTTAATAAAAGAAACGTCACATCATTACAAAAAATATCAAATCATTATCCTGTTAGTCAGGTAAGTAACACCACTAATGCCAATTAGTAAAATGATCAATACAACTCAATTTTAAAACTTGAGAGATCAATTGTGCTCATTTCAAACTTAAGCGGCCAATTACACACACAAAGTAAACTTGAGAGACAAATATTATAGTTTCGCTAATAAAATTTCTATTTTATATATATAAAAAAAAATAAAAAAAATTATACCGTCAACAGGGTGAAAACTAATACCTACTGTCATTATGCATTGGTTTGGATATAGCGTTTTCTTGCGTTGCGTTTTCAGTTTTTTTTTTTTTTTTTTTTTTTTTTTTTTTGCTTTCACGCGTTTTAGGGAACATAATTTACTATTCATTAAAAAAAAATTGTCCATGCACTGTTCTGGTACTAGCATAAACAAGTAATATAGAAGCATAAACAATGATAAAATATAGAAGCATAAACAATGATAAACAATGATTAACTACCCAGGAGAGAGCACAGCATTAATATAGAAGCATAAACAATGATAAAATAGATGATAAAGAAGAAAATAGCAAAACAGATATATTCAAAATAAGATTAAAACAGAGTATGGAATATGAAAACTGAAACTGATAAAATCTTACTTGAAAATACTTCTGTCTTTGATTAAACTGAAAACTGCTACTTTGATACAAACTTTGAAAATAAAATACTGTCTGAAGAGTTACAAGATTACAAAGTAAAATTGTCTGAGGAGAAAGATTACAAGACTATAAAAGGAGAGGAATAGATTACAAAAGTCTTTCTGTGAGAGAGGGAAGGCTATTACAAAGGCTTTCTTAAACTTGGAAATTCTGGACCTTGGAATTGGATCTGTAATTTTTTGGACCTGAAATTTGAACCTGTCTTCTGTCTTCGGAGTCTGTCTCTTTATAGATGAAGTGAACCATGGTAAAACTTTAAAAGTAACCTGAGTTAAATAAAGTGAACTCAAGTTAATCTGTCGGCAGGATCTTGAACAGTAAAAGTAAATTCTGAACAGTAGTTTGTCTGAGAGTATCTGTGGAAAATCTGTCGAAGTACACGTGCAATTCTGTCAAATATCTTTCTAGATCTTTTTGTCTTTTGTCTTTTGTCTTATCTATCTCTCATCTGTCACATGTCGTAGGGGTCTTGGGAATCTTGAAATGCATCTGGATGAGTCCTGTAGTTTGGAGAGGATGATTCCATTACTGTTTCATCTTCATCATCTGATATTTGTGATGCAGCTTCAAGTAATTGCTTTTTAAGCTGTCTTCTGTCTGAGACGGAGGCAAGCTGACACTGGACTTGGCTTTTTTCTAAAAAGAAATTAGGATTTTCTGTCTGGGATGGAGAGGTCCTTTTCTGCAATTCCTGGCAAATATGATCAAAATTAAACTTATTCCACCATTTTAATTTAAACTTCCTAGTGAGCATAGGAAAAGGATACTGAGGATGCTTTTCTATCTTGTATTCCCATCTGATGATCCATGGGAGATCTGGAAACCTGTAAAAGAACTGTAAAAGATGTGGAATGTTTGGCTCTTTCTTGAAACTTTCATAGGCTTTGAGGAGATCAGGAGGAAGAATCATGGCTTCAGGGCCATAAGAAATCCACTAGTGAATAAACCATCTAGGTACCATCATGTCTTTCTTTCTGTACATATCAAATCGAAAAAATCAGGTGTGCCTGTGAATACTGTTTTGGAATAAAAGGAATCTGTCCCATGCTTCCATATAGTCATAATAATTATAAAACTGAGGCTCAAAGGGTTGAGAAAATTTCCTGAGAATCCAGGGCTCTGCCCTCCACTGGGAAGGGGTGAGAATCTGTTTTATAACTACTTTAGAATAACCAATTCTGTTTGGGTCTTGGGAGCAAAGCATGTGTGTAACTAGGATTGAGTCTGTGTCCACTAAAATAAACTCATAGAATGTTTGGGTCTTTATCGTTTCTGTCTTAGGGTGCTCCCATCCTGGGGGTAGCAGCTGTCTGACTAGTGAGAGGGGATCTGTAATATGCTGGTATTCACTTTCAATCCATAAAATAAAATTCCAAGAATTTTTTGGGAGTTCAACACTATGATCTTCTCTTGGGGTTTGGGCTTGAGTTTGAGAGGTAGAGGGTCTGTCGGTTGAATGTTTAGAGGGAGAAGGAGAGGTTAACGGGGGAAACGAAGAGGCAACTATGTTAAATGGTGTTTTTAAAGGAGGAGGAGTTGTGGGCATGGCATAAGACTGTCTGGATGTTGGATTGGAGCTTGGGGAAAGTGGTTGGAAAGGGTTTGGGCTACAGGGTATTGGGGTTCTTTCCTGGGGTCTGTTTGAAGAGAAACTAGGTGAGTTGAAGGAGGGACAAGGGAGGAATCTACTAGGGGGAGGAGGGATCGGTGGAGCAGCATAAGATTGTCTAGATCTGGGCTTTGGGGAGTTGCTCTTTTCTGCATGGGAGGTCATCTTCCCTGTAGAAATTCTCGGGTTAAAAAATCAGGAATAGAATTGGATTCTCCTTTAATATATTCAATATCAAAATCAAAAACACTTAAGATAGCCTGCCATCTAGCAAAACTTTGTTTGGAAACAAGATTTTGAACATCTTTCTGTAAAACTTCTTTAGCACTTTTACAGTCAACTCGAATTAAAAACTTTTGATTAAAAAGATCATTTTGGAATTTTGAAACACATATAATAGATAAAATTTCTTTTTTAATAGTACTGTAGTTCTGCTGGGTAGTTGTCCAAGAGCCGGAATGGAATCTAACAATTTGTTCTTCTTTTATTACTTGTTTTAGGATTCCGCCATAGCCTATTTCAGAAGCATCTGTCTCAACAATCTTAAAAGCATGGGGTGAAGGAATAACAATGCAAGGGAGCTGTTTAACATATTTTTTGATCTGTCGAACTATCATAGTATGTTTGTCTGTCCAAGCAGGGGGGGTTCTTTTCTAACCTTTTATATAAGGGTCTACATATTTTTCTTAGTCCTTGAAAATAATCTGAAACATAATTTAAGCTACCAAGAAATCTTTGCAACTGATTTTTGTCTTTTATTTCATCTGGGAATTTATCTGCAAATTGAATGGCTCTGTCAATGGGGCTTAAGGTTCCCTTATAAATATTATGTTCTAAAAATCAGATTTTATCTTGAAATAAGTTTATCTTAGTGGCTGAAACAACTAAACCATTGTGTTTAATTACTTTGACAAATATATCTAAATGTTTCCAATGGTCATCAATAGTAAAACAAGAAATTAAAGATATTAAAGAAGATAATTCCGTAGATATAAATGAACAAAATATTACAGAATTAATAAATTTAAAAGAAAATTCTAAACACGTGATAGACTTACCTTTATTAAAAAAAGATGATGGCAATAGACAAAATTTCTTAAGCTTAATTGACAGAGTAATCTTTCAAAAATGGTATACAGAAATTACTTTAGTAATTAATAAAGAATTTTCCTTGACAGAAATTGCTTTAATAGACTCAGGAGCTGATATGAACTGTATACAAGAAGGATTAGTACCTTTAAAGTATTATGAAAAATCAGCTGAAAGATTAACTCAAGCTAATGGAGAAAAGCTAATAATTAATTATAAAATACCTAGTGTCCACATATGTAATGATGGAGTATGTTTTGAAACAGTTTTTGTCTTAATTAAAGACCTTTCTTCTAAAATCATTCTAGGAAATCCCTTTATGGCGTTACTTTACCCCTTTTTAACGACAGAAGAAGGAATTAAAACTAATGTGTTAGGAAAAGACATACTTTTTAAATTTATCTTGCCACCTATCTCAAAAGAAATCTATTCCCTTGATAGCGTTTCCATAATAAAGGAAATTGATAGAAAAAGAATTGGCAGAAAGAATAGACATTTAGAATCTCTAAAGACAGAAATAATATACAAAAGAATTGCTGATCAATTAACAGACCCCATATTGCATCATAAAATAAAATCATTTAGACAACAGATTGAGGCCGAAATTTGTTCTAATCTCCCCACTGCCTTTTGGCACAGGCATCGACATATAGTACAATTGCCTTATGAAAAAGACTTTAATGAAAGACAGATGCCTACTAAGGCTAGACCAATACAAATGAATAATGAATTATTAGAACACTGTAAGAAAGAAATTGAAGATCTTTTAAATAAGGGTTTGATCAGAAAAAGCAAGTCTCCTTGGAGCTGTGCTGCTTTTTATGTTAACAAACAGGCAGAATTAGAACGAGGAGTTCCAAGATTAGTTATAAATTATAAACCGTTAAATACAGCATTACAATGGATAAGATATCCTATTCCTAATAAGAAAGATTTACTTGACAGACTTCATGAAGCAACCATATTCTCTAAATTTGATATGAAAAGTGGATTTTGGCAGATACAAATAGATGAGAATGATAGATATAAAACTGCTTTTACAGTTCCTTTTGGTCATTATGAATAGAATGTTATGCCTTTTGGTTTAAAAAATGCACCAAGCGAATTTCAAAATATAATGAATGATATATTTACACCTTTTACAGAATTTTCAATTGTTTATATAGATGATGTTTTAATCTTATTTTGAATATATCTGTTTTGCTATTTTCTTCTTTATCATCTATTTTGTCATTGTTTATGCTTCTATATTACTGCTGTGCTCTCTCCTGGGTAGTTAATGGTATCAGAGCCATGGATGGTAGATGTATGAGTTTTATTTCTTTGCAATTAAGAAGTTACTAGGAACTTATATTACTGTATAGCCACTACTTGCTCCTTGATAGCGTTGGTCAGCCTCACACTCGTTGGCAAACCATAGTGTTCGCGTTGGTCAGCCCGTTTTGTTAGCCGACGAACTGGCGTTGTTTGGGTGGTCCCGCAATGGAGTTTCCCGAGGAGGTGGTCCCGATAGCAAGGATACCAGTGGTTAGTAATAGTTCCGCCAGTAATTATTAATTGCTTAGAAAGAGAATAAATACATTTATCAGCTCATAATCTGTTTGCTTGTTCACACTTAGGCTAGGCACACACTAATTTGAAACATGGACTTTGATGATATAGATTATGATAAAGGTTATAGCATGAGAGATATAGACAATAATTGGTCTAACAGTAATATGGATTATGAAACAAATTCTGATTCTGACAGTGATATGGATGATTATAATTATGATTATAATAATAACACAAATAATTGGAGTATATTAACAGGAGATAAAATCAACCGACAGACTAATAGACACAATAATAGTTTCTTAGAAATAATTAACAAAAAATTAGAATCTTTAGAAAATGATGAAAGATCTACGATATATGCTAAAGTAGAAAGGAAAAATGATAGTTTTTTTGACCTCTATGAAAAAATGAAAGTTTTAAATTCACCTTTAGAAAAAGAAAAAGAATTTGAACCCCATCATAGATCACCTTTAACTAATACTATGACAGATAATTGGTATAATAGGCAAAAGGATAATTTCACAGGTATCGACACATTAATAAATATGATAGATAGTAGAAAAGATGACTTAATAGATGATTCAAAAGCAACTGACAGAGCTATATCTATAATATATAAAGACAAAGAAAAGGACGAACTAAAGAAAGAAAATAGTCTTATAGGAATCATGCATAAAGAAAATGAAAGGCAAAAGATTGATAACATGAAAGATGGCCATGCTTGGGAAAGAATAACACGTGTAGAAGAAAAACAAGAAAGAACAAAACAAGAAAGAACAAAAGCCATCAACAATTGTTGGAAAACTAATAGTCCAAAAGAAGTGGTGGAAAAGCAAAAAGAAGAAATAGAAAGAGATAGAGTAAAAGAAAGAGAAATAGTCAACAAAAGTAGGAAAGATAAAAATAATAGTTTAAAAGAGGTAATTGATGAAAGACTAAAATTAATTGAGAAATCTATGATAGATAACAGTTTAGCAGAATTAAAAAGAAAGATGGAAATTTTAATTTCACCTTTAGATACAAACAAAGAAAAAGAAATAGCAGTTTTAAATACTACTGATGTATCAGATAATGAGAACACTGACAGACAAGTTAAACATACTATTTGTCATAAATGTAAAGAATATGGACACACTAAAAAAAAAATGTGCTCAATAGAATAAAATTGCTAAACAAATAAGTAAATTAGAATTTGAAAGAGATACAATAAATAAATTAATGGAAATATTTAATATTAGTCAAAAAGTGATAGATCGAGTAAAGAAAAAGGAAGAACTAAAATCAACCAACCCACTTAAAGTTAATAAAAGAAAAAGAAAACAAAAAGACATAATAATAAAATTGATAGATAATCTACCTAATCAAGACAAAAAAGACTATTTACTAAAATTGAAAGATTCCATAGACGTACCTATTGCTTGTATTAGATGTAAGAAATATGGATACCATGTTACAGAGTGCAGAAAAGAAGAAAGAACCAAAAAAGAAAAAGACAAACAAGAGAAGATAAAAAAGAAAAAAGATAACGTAGATATAGAATGGAGTAGACAAAGAGAAGAAAAGAAAAAAAGTAAAGTGAAGGAGCTTAGACGAAGTGCCACAGAACAAAAGAAAAAAGAAAAGTGAATATAGAGATAAGGGAAAGGTGTGGAGGAGAAAAAAAGAGGAAAAAAGAAAAGAAAAGAAACGTGTGGATGAAAAAAAAAAGATAAGGGAAAAATAAAAAATCTTAATTGAAAAATATTACCACAATATTTTTATAATAAATTTTAAGTAACAGATTGTTATTAGTTAATATTAGCGAGTAAAAAAATAATTTCAGTAATGGGTTCAAATTAGAACTAGTGACAACTTTCCACATAAATTTTGTTGTGAAAGTATTGCGTAAAATGTTGTGAAATAGCACTTCTCATTGATAAATATAGTTGTTAAAAAAAGAATAAATGATGATTAAAAAAAAGACTAAACAATGAATGAATAAATAATATTTAAATGAGATAGAGAATGGGATAGATAATTTGTTGGAAAGTGTATTTGAAAAAGTGGGTAGGTAAAAGCTAAATGTCACTATTCATTCTCCAAACAGGCAAAAATTAGGCAAAAATTTGGAGAAGCTGCTAAAAATGCTCTAAAGGCTTGAGTTGATGAGAAATGTGAAAAAAGGTATTTTGGTCTCTTTATTGATTTTTATTTCTTCCTATAAAGCTGACCCAACATCCGGTAAAAAGACTGCATAAAGTGCGTAAAATTGTCATAAAAGCTGGGTATTAACGAGCATCATAAGGTGCCCGTTAACACAACTCTATTTATAAAGCTAAATTTTAGAAAAAATTCAAATAAATTATTAATTGAATTCCCAATTAATTTATGTCACAATTCCATCTTAGTTTTTAATTTTTTGTGACAAATGAGTTATTTTGTGAATTTAATTTCTAAATTTTGACGTAGTATTTATCTCAAATGGTAAAAACCAAATACTCAAATTTTTGTTTTTAATGAACTGTTTAACTCTGCCAAGTCTATTTACGCGGGTCTCATATTTTAAATTGTCTTGACAATTTGTATCTTCTAGCAGTTTCTTGATCAAGAAGCCAACTTTTTCATTTTGAAATTCTTGAAATTAGGCAATTTTGGAATCAGCTTCCGTATCCTCTAGCATAGATAGCCCTCATGAGTAGTCTCTTTATTCACATAGATTATTAATTGGTAAAAGAAATATCCTTATTAAGGGGGTGTTTGGTTTGTGTTTTTAAACAACTATTTTCAATTTTTAAACAATATTTCACGTATTTTCATATATTTTTTCACCCACAAATATTTTTATAAATGTTTTTAAACAATAATTTTCAATTTTTAAACACATATACCAAACAGACCCTAACTTCCTCGAAGAAGTAGAAAAATAAAATTTCAACTTAATAAATTAAATAATCTTCTTCTTTAGTTTCAGTATTTTTTTTTTTTTTTTGAGAAGTTTAGTTTCAGTAATCTAAAGTTGAATTTAGTAAAAATGAGATCATATGTAGTAGTGTGAGCATTTTGGTTGGCTATTGTTTTTGCTACCAAAACTAACACTCATATTCTGCCATTTCATTCAAAATATATTGATCGTACATGCCATATATGCATATAACATAGACATCGGTATCAACTATCAACTACAATCAAAGAAGGTTTCATATTGTTTTGAGAGCCTTAATTATAACAAAGAAGAGGCTTTTGGAAATTAGTAATTTATGTTTTTGAGATTTTTATGAGTTTTTGCCGTAGACTTAAAAAATAGTATCGCTTTTTTATGATGAGAAAAAGATCAAGGCCGCTGGAGTTATTGTCTGCCATACCTTGCTTACATAGGGTCTGTTTGGATACAATTTATTGTTGCTGAAAATTGATTGTTATTAAAAACACTGTAGCAAAATAATTTTTAAATGTATGAATAGTGCCGTGGGACTCATTTTTAATATTTTTTTCTGAATAAAGTGACTGTGGATCCCATAAACAGTACATGAATAGTACCAGAAAAGATAAATCCAGTATGAATAGCTGCACAAGTAATTAGTATAAAAGATAAAATTAAATTTTATAATAAACCCTTGATAGACCCCTCTCCTTTTGACAGACAAAAGGGTGAAAGTTCTCACAAAAATAATTATGAAGATGAATTTTTAAATATAATTGACAGAATGATATTTCAGAAATGGTACACTGAAATAACCTTGGTTGTTGATAAAGAATTCTCATTGACAGTTATTGCTCTTGTTGATTCAGGTGCTGATATGAATTGTATACAAGAAGGATTAATACCTTCTAAATATTATGAATCAACAACAGACAGATTAACTCAGGCCAATGGTGATAGACTTAAAATAAGTAATAAATTAACTAAGGTATACATACATAATAATGGTATCAATCTCAGAACACCTTTCTTCTTGACAGATAAGTTGTCTTCTAAAGTTATACTAGGAAATCCTTTTTTGGCTTTACTTTACCCATTTTTCACGACAGATAATGGAATATATACTAATATTTTAGAAACAGAAGTATTTTTTAAGTTTCTCTTATCACCAATCCCCAAGGATATATACTTATTGAAAGAAATTTCCATCTCAAAAGACACAAGTATTAATAAAATTGAACCAGTAATAGATGATGAGAGTCCTACAAATTCAATAATAGACGAAACTATGCTACCCAGTAGTAGTAGTATCTAAGTATATATATATTTTATATAAAATATATATACATAAATGGGAGTTTTGAAAGTCTTCCACCCCTTGTTAACTTTTCACTTTTGTATCTAGCTTCCTACTTCTTCTTTTATATCTAGTTTCTTACGTACCCCCCCCCCCCCCCTTTTCACATCTCCTTTGTCTTTATCATATTTGCCTTGTACTCTATGATCATGTATCTAGCTTCCTACTGTTAGGATTGGTGCCCTTAAATCCTATTGTAAGATGCTATGTATAATATTAAGTGTGACATTGTGTTTGACATTATGTATGACTTAATATTATGTTTAATAAATTTGTTTTATTATTATCTGAAATAATGGTAACATGAATATTCAGACATTATCATATAGTCCATGAGATGCATAGTATGTGATTTATGTGAAGAGTCACAGAAGATATAAATCACAAGTTCTTTGTAAACTCAGAATTATAGTTCGTAGTCGGTGATGAAATTGGGCATTTCATCTGCGAAGACTATAACATATCAACTACGATGATTTGTCTTGATCATGGAAGTGGAGACTTCTAGTTGATGTGTTAATATGTTTTAAGAGTTAAGACATATTGAACTGGACCGCTGTGAGATTTATTATTCTCCTAAAGACTGTCAAATGAATAATAAATCTCACGACTTGTATTAGCATGAACTCTTAATCCTGAGAGAATAATGAACCTGATCATGAGGTGTAGGTTGCTTTGATATATCAGGAGTGAGATCTAAAATAATGGTCAAAACCTCAGTATGTTGGGCAGCCACATTTAGTGTTGATGGAACATGTATTCTCAAGATGGAATTCATAGTCTCTTAACGGAGATATAAAGTATTCCCTTGAGATAAGTTTAATGGGTTTGTTATTCAGAGAGTTAGGCCTAACCACTTTAGTAAGACTAAAGTATATATTTATGGAATTGGATTTCATAAATATATAATGAATAACATTAAAGGATTAAACCGGGTACTCAAGGATTAAGATGTAGTAATTTACAAAGTGGCAGTCTACATTTATGACTTTGTATTACTACGAATATTTTATGAAGGGGTTGCATGTATAATAAAGTCTTGGGATATAATTTATAGATAAGACCTAGAGTGCAACTATTTTTATATAGTGGTATTAAAAATAGTTAATGGTAACTTTGGACTTGTCAAGAGTTGACAGAAAAGCCCAAGGCCCATTGGAGCTAGTGTCTTATTGGTCCCTTTTGGTCCCACTCCAAGCCACACACTTAAGCCCAATTGGTAAGGCCCAAAAGGCCGGCCCAATTAGATAAATTGGTTAGATACAAAGGGAAAAACGTACAGAAATATACAAGTGAGAAAAACATCATGGAAATGGTGTGCATGTGATTTTTTGTCACTCACAAGTTATCCCTTTGTTACCAATTGAGAGACCACACATCTTGGGCGTTAGTGGAATTGGAGTGAAGATTAAAAGTAGTCCCAAGTGCTTCAATCTTCAGTTTTGAAATTCACCGCTTCAAGGTACGATCTCTTGTTCTCTAATTCTGAAATTTACTTTGTGCATGTTATCAATATCGAATGAAGTAGATCCGTTTTAAAACTTATTTTCCGCTGCATTTATCTTAATTTCCATCAAATGGTATCAGAGCGGTCTTCAATTTCGTATT
The DNA here is from genome assembly GCA_032727855.1 of Quercus ilex subsp. ballota. NCBI lineage: Eukaryota > Viridiplantae > Streptophyta > Magnoliopsida > Fagales > Fagaceae > Quercus > Quercus ilex. Next base: position 27,678,598 of record CM064909.1, read on the forward strand.
GTTTAACATGTTATGTGAGTTTTAGAATTGGAGAAGATAGTTTCATATTGTTAGAAGATTAGTTTATAATTTTCTGCATGTTGTTGAAACTATGATTTGATGAAAACTGGAATTGATGTTATGATGTTGTTTAAATTTAAATTTAAGTATGTTAAATTGAGTTTTAAGGCTATAGCATCAATAGAATTCAGTTTTGACATCAAACTCTGTCTATCATGTTCGTTTGAAAGATGTTTGTTCATGAAAAACGAAGAAAACTGTCTTAGAAAAATTTCTGGAAATTCAAGTTTCGCGATTTTCGATCGATCGAAAATTATTTTCGATTGATCGAATCAGACAGTGATCAGACTTCTTAGAACGATAGATTTTCGATTGTTAGTCGATCGATCGAATTTGTTTTTCGATCGATCGAGAGTCGATCGAGTATCAATCGAAGGAGTCAGAGGATCAAGTTTGAATTTCTTAATTTTTTCGATCAATCGAGGGGCACATTCGATCGATCGAAAGAAAGAAAATCAGAAATTTTTCTAAGTGTTTTCACTTGTGAAAGTACTAAGACAATGTGTAATTAGATTATGCATGTTTAGTAATTAAAAACCTTTTATTTAAAGACATCTAGTGGGAGAGAGATACAAGGGTTGCATCTCACGGCCTCCATTGTCGGTTTAAAGTAGTGTGATTAAGCACCTCGCCTTGGCGTATATGCCTTGCTCCCTTCGGAGGGTGATTGATTCATGGTACTACAGGTTAAACTTCTTAAAGATAGATGAAATGTGTTTTTACATTAAGAACGACCACGCTTCCGTGGAGTTACTTGGTGATTCACATTGATTCTAGGCAATGGTGTACACTAGACTAAGTGTGATGTTAACCTCCCTTCGGAGCTATGTCATTATTACTTAGAGGCTAAAGGAATAGCGGCAAATTATTTTTGTTTGGTAAGAGTTACCATGATAGCATTAATAATGAGAATAATTCTCGCCTGATCATAGTGATTGGTATGACCTCGCTTCCGAGGAATATTAATTATGGGATTGGGTTGTCGTTGCATACATTATATTATGGTTTTATCAAGGTTCCATACTATATGTTCATATGCTAAATAGATAATGTCAGTTTATTTATTATATTCATGTTTATTGTTTTCAGATTTGAACATGGCATCATTTAGCCCACTTGTAACTATTCTTAATCAAAACAAACTGACTGGATCCAACTATGTTGACTGGAAAAGAAATTTGGACATTGTTCTTACTGCTGAAGAGCATAAGTATGTTCTTACTAAACCATGTCCTAGCTTTCCTTCATTAGATGCACCTCCTGAGGTAAAACAACGATATGATCGTTGGCAGAAATCTAATGAGATGGCCAAGTGCTACATCCTAGCATCTATCTCAAATGTTCTACAGCATCAAATGCAGGATGTAGAACTAGCTTCAGACATAATGCAAAGTCTGAAGGAGATGTTTGGTGAGCAAGGCCGTTCTGCAAGGCAAGAGACCATGAGGCAAATTTATAATACTAGAATGGCTGAAGGAAGTTCAGTGAGAGAGCATTGTCTTACAATGATCTCTAATCTGAATACATTGGAAGTTTTAGGTGCCGATATAGATGGAGAATCCCAAGTGGATATGATACTCCAGTCGCTACCAGAATCATTCAAGGAATTCAAACTTAACTATAATATGAATAAAAAGATTTATACCTTGTCTGAATTAATGAATGAATTGGTAGCGGCAGAAGGCATTCTTGGTACTTCCAATGTTGAAGCCAATGTTGGTGAAGCTTCTACTTCTCAACCTAAGTCGAAAGGCAAGGGTAAGAAGAAGAAGAAGAAGGACTTTACCAAGCAAGAGGGTAAACAAATTGCCTTAGGGGTTGCTGATAAAGGAAAGAAGATCAAAGGAAAGTGTTTCCATTGTGGTGAGAAAGGACATTGGAAGAGAAATTGTCCAATATTTAAGGCTGCCAAGAACAAAGGTATAATTAATACTTTCCTTCTTGAAATATGTTTGGTACAGAATCCCACGGATTCCTGGTGTGTGGATTCAGGTTGTACTAATCATATCTGCAATTCCTTGCAGGGGTTCCAGGAGACCAGAAAGCTTAAAGAAGGGGAGTTGTTTCTTACTTTGGCTGATGGGAGCAAGATTCCAGTTGTAGCTGTTGGTGTTTGTAATTTATGTTTTGAATCTAGAGTTCTAATATTAGAAGACTGTTTGTATGTACCTAATGTTCGTAGGAATTTAATTTCAGCTACTTACTTAGGTAAACATGGATATTGTGTTATCCTGAAAGACAATGTTGTAATAAAGAAGGATAAAGTGTTTATCTGTTCTGGCAATATTGTGGATGGTCTTTATATTTTAACTCCTGATAAGCATGAATTATATAATTCTGAATTAGATAATAACTCTCATGTAAAATCATTAAAGAGAAAGTTTCCTTCTACTAGTGATGCATATCTTTGGCACTTGCGTTTAGGTCATATTAATTCAAATAGGATTCAAAGACTAATCAAAGATGGACTCTTAGAGCCCATGGACTTTGATGAATTTCCAGTTTGTGAATCTTGTTTGGAAGGTAAAATGACCAAACGACCTTTTAATGCAAAAGGTAGAAGAGCCCAAGATTTGCTAGAGCTAGTGCATTCTGATGTTTGTGGTCCTATGTCAATCCAAGCAAGAGGTGGCTATGAGTATTTCATTACTTTCACTGATGATTACTCAAGGTATGGTTATGTGTACCTAATGAGACGGAAGTCCGAAGCCTTTGAAAAGTTCAAAGAGTTTAGGGCTGAAGTAGAGAATCAATTGGGTAAACGCATAAAGGCCATTCGATCTGATCGTGGTGGCGAATACCTTCTTGGGGATTTTAAGGATTACTTAACTAAGAATGGGATTGTATCCCAGTTGACTGCACCTGGAACTCCACAACAAAATGGTGTAGCAGAAAGAAGGAATAGGACTCTTTTAGAAATGGTTAGGTCCATGATGAGTTACTCAACTTTACCGATTTCTTTTTGGGGTTATGCCTTAAACACAGCAATACATCTTTTAAATTTGGTTCCATCAAAGTCTGTTCCCAAAACACCCATGGAATTGTGGAGTGGGCGAAAGCCTAGTATGAAATATCTCCATATTTGGGGTTGTCCAGCACATGTTTTAAAAGGGAAGCCTGATAAATTGGAACCAAAATCAGAAGTGTGTTTGCTTGTAGGTTATCCAAAAGAAACTAGGGGTTATTTATTCTATAGTCGTAGAGATAACAAAGTTTTTGTTAGTACAAATGCTAAATTCTTGGAAAATGACTATATGAATAATTTTACTCCTAGAAGTAGAGTTGTATTGGCTGAAATGAATGAATCTGTAAATGAACAACCAATAGATGAAACTAGGGATGATGTGGCTGTATTAGATACACCACAAGATACTACTCATGACATGTCTAGTACTCAGGTGCCTCGTCGTAGTGGGAGAATTGTTCGACCTCCTATAAGATTCATAGGTTTGGGAGAAACTTATGTAGCTATCTCAGAAGAGGTTGAATCGGATCCCTACACATATGATGAAGCTATAAATGATATAGATGCACATCATTGGGTCCAAGCTATGAAATCTGAATTAGATTCCATGTATTCCAATCAAGTTTGGGATCTTGTAAAGGCGCCTAACGGCATTAAACCTGTTGGTTGCAAATGGGTTTACAAGAGGAAGAGAGGGATAGATGGAAAGGTTGAAACCTTTAAAGCAAGGCTAGTGGCGAAAGGGTATACACAAAAGGAAGGTATTGATTATGATGAAACCTTTTCTCCAGTAGCAATGCTTAAATCTATCAGAATTCTCTTATCCATTGCTGCTCATTTTGATTATGAGATTTGGCAAATGGATGTCAAGACTGCATTTCTTAATGGCAATCTTGAAGAGGAAATCTATATGATGCAACCGGAAGGTTTCATAGCAAAGAACCAAGAGCATATGGTATGCAAGTTGCAAAGGTCCATTTATGGACTTAAGCAAGCATCTAGGTCATGGAACATCAGATTTGATCAAGCAATCAAGACATTTGGTTTTGAACAAAATCTTGATGAACCATGTGTGTACAAAAGACATCAAGATAAAGTAGTAATGTTCCTAGTGCTTTATGTTGATGATATTCTACTCATTGGAAATGATGTAGGGGTAATGTCATCAGTAAAGGTTTGGTTGTCAAGCCAATTTGATATGAAGGACTTAGGTGAGGCTAACTTTATTCTAGGGATCAAGCTTTTGCGAGATCGTAAGAATAAGATGTTAGGATTATCACAAGCTGGATATATAGATAAGGTTCTAGAACGGTTTAGCATGCAAAACTCCAAGAAAGGATTGCTTCCTTTCAGACATGGAGTTCCTCTGTCTGATGACCAAAGGCCTAAGACTCAAGAGGAAGAAGATATGATGAGACAAGTTCCTTATGCTTCTGCAGTAGGAAGTCTCATGTATGCCATGCTTTGTACTAGACCAGATATCTGCTATTCAGTTGGCATGGTCAGTCGATATCAATCAAATCCAGGACCAAAACATTGGCAAGCTGTAAAGCATATTCTCAAGTATCTACGGAGAACGAGAAATTATATGCTTGTTTACCATAGTGAGGATTTGATTCCCATTGGCTATACAGATTCAGATTTTCAATCGGATCTAGATTTCAGAAAATCCACTTCAGGATGTGTTTTCACCTTGGGAGGTGGAGCCATTAGTTGGCGGAGTATTAAGCAATCTTGTATTGCAGACTCCACCATGGAGGCAGAATATGTTGCTGCTTGTGAAGCAGCAAAGGAAGCTGTATGGCTCAAGAAGTTCCTTTCTGACCTTGGTGTAATAAGAATGGAGCAAGTTCCAATCACATTGTTTTGTGATAACAGTGGAGCAGTTGCACAATCTAAAGATCCAAGGAATCACAAGAAAGGAAAGCACATTGAGAGGAAGTACCATATCATTCGAGATATTGTTGCTCGTGGAGATGTGATGGTAGCAAAGATTGAAAGTGCAAACAATCTGGCAGATCCATTTACTAAAGCTTTGCCTCAAAGGATTTTTGAGTCGCATTTGGAAAGAATGGGAGTTAGATTAGTGCACAATAGTCTTTAGGGCAAGTGGGAGATTGTTAGGATTGGTGCCCTTAAATCCTATTGTAAGATGCTATGTATAATATTAAGTGTGACATTGTGTTTGACATTATGTATGACTTAATATTATGTTTAATAAATTTGTTTTATTATTATCTGAAATAATGGTAACATGAATATTCAGACATTATCATATAGTCCATGAGATGCATAGTATGTGATTTATGTGAAGAGTCACAGAAGATATAAATCACAAGTTCTTTGTAAACTCAGAATTATAGTTCGTAGTCGGTGATGAAATTGGGCATTTCATCTGCGAAGACTATAACATATCAACTACGATGATTTGTCTTGATCATGGAAGTGGAGACTTCTAGTTGATGTGTTAATATGTTTTAAGAGTTAAGACATATTGAACTGGACCGCTGTGAGATTTATTATTCTCCTAAAGACTGTCAAATGAATAATAAATCTCACGACTTGTATTAGCATGAACTCTTAATCCTGAGAGAATAATGAACCTGATCATGAGGTGTAGGTTGCTTTGATATATCAGGAGTGAGATCTAAAATAATGGTCAAAACCTCAGTATGTTGGGCAGCCACATTTAGTGTTGATGGAACATGTATTCTCAAGATGGAATTCATAGTCTCTTAACGGAGATATAAAGTATTCCCTTGAGATAAGTTTAATGGGTTTGTTATTCAGAGAGTTAGGCCTAACCACTTTAGTAAGACTAAAGTATATATTTATGGAATTGGATTTCATAAATATATAATGAATAACATTAAAGGATTAAACCGGGTACTCAAGGATTAAGATGTAGTAATTTACAAAGTGGCAGTCTACATTTATGACTTTGTATTACTACGAATATTTTATGAAGGGGTTGCATGTATAATAAAGTCTTGGGATATAATTTATAGATAAGACCTAGAGTGCAACTATTTTTATATAGTGGTATTAAAAATAGTTAATGGTAACCTTGGACTTGTCAAGAGTTGACAGAAAAGCCCAAGGCCCATTGGAGCTAGTGTCTTATTGGTCCCTTTTGGTCCCACTCCAAGCCACACACTTAAGCCCAATTGGTAAGGCCCAAAAGGCCGGCCCAATTAGATAAATTGGTTAGATACAAAGGGAAAAACGTACAGAAATATACAAGTGAGAAAAACATCATGGAAATGGTGTGCATGTGATTTTTTGTCACTCACAAGTTATCCCTTTGTTACCAATTGAGAGACCACACATCTTGGGCGTTAGTGGAATTGGAGTGAAGATTAAAAGTAGTCCCAAGTGCTTCAATCTTCAGTTTTGAAATTCACCGCTTCAAGGTACGATCTCTTGTTCTCTAATTCTGAAATTTACTTTGTGCATGTTATCAATATCGAATGAAGTAGATCCGTTTTAAAACTTATTTTCCGCTGCATTTATCTTAATTTCCATCACCTACTTCTTCTTTTGTAACTAGTCTCTTACGTAACCCCCCCCCCCTTTCACATCTCCTTTGTCTTTATCATATTTGCCTTGTACCATATGATCATGACTTTTACTCTCAAATAATACTTCCTTACGAGATATTGTTGCACTGGCTTTAATTAGTTAATTTTAAAATTAACGGTCAATTGCCTGGCAAGCAAGATAGCCATTCTAAAGCTAAATTCACAGACCATATTTTGCCAAAATAGAAATCTTTAAATAGATTTCAGTCAAAGCATGAAGGCATCTTAATAGAGATAATATCCCTTCAGAATACATGAAAGTGTATTCAAGTTGTGGTTAGAAAGGTTTCTCAAAATGACAAAATAGCTATGCCATTATCAGACAAAATAATAGACAACTACAGAAAGTACAGACAGCTCATTTGAGCCAGATCAATATTAATCCACACGTAAGAATGATTTCCAAATAAATCCAGACAGATCCAAACCAGTCCCGGATAGTACTAGAGATAGATACAGACAGATGTCCAAAAGATAGATACAAACAGACGTCCCCACTACTGTTTATTAGCATGCGAAAAGATATATCAGAGTTTAGACAAAGACAGCATCAGAGTTCAGACAAAGATAACACATATTTTAAATTCACTGGCACGCGTTTACTGACAGATTCCCAGACAGATTACTACTGTTCGAGATTTACTACTGTTCAGAATTTACTTTTACTGTTCAAGATCCTACCGACAGATTAACTTGAGTTCACTTTATTTAACTCAGGTTACTTTTGAAGACTTACCATGGTTCACTTCATCTATAAAGAGACAGACTCCGAAGACAGAAGACAGGTTCAAATTTCAGGTCCAAAAAATTACAGATCCAATTCCAAGGTCCAGAATTTCCAAGTTTAAGAAAGCCTTTGTAATAGCCTTCCCTTTCTCACAGAAAGACTTTTGTAGTCTATTCCTCTCCTTTTATAGTCTTGTAACCTTTCTCCTCAGACAGTTTTACTTTGTAATCTTGTAACTCTTCAGACAGTATTTTATTTTCAAAGTTTGTATCAAAGTAGCAGTTTTCAGTTTAATCAAAGACAGAAGTATTTTCAAGTAAGATTTTATCAGTTTCAGTTTTCATATTCCATACTCTGTTTTAATCTTATTTTGAATATATCTGTTTTGCTATTTTCTTCTTTATCATCTATTTTATCATTGTTTATGCTTCTATATTACTGCTGTGCTCTCTCCTGGGTAGTTAATGGTATCAGAGCCATGGATGGTAGATGTATGAGTTTTATTTCTTTGCAATTAAGAAGTTACTAGGAACTTATATTACTGTATAGCCACTACTTGCTCATTGATAGCGTTGGTCAGCCTCACACTCATTGGCAAACCATAGTGTTCGCGTTGGTCAGCCCGTTGTTAAGCCGACGTACAGGCGTTGTTTGGGTGGCCCACAGTGGAGTTTCCCGAGGAGGTGGTCCCGATAGCAAGGATACCAGTGGTTAGTAATAGTTCCGCCAGTAATTATTAATTGCTTGGAAGTAGAATGAATATATTTAGTCGCTCATCATCTGTTGCTAGGACACACTTAGGTCAGGCACACACTAATTTGAACATGGAAAATAATAAGATAGTCAATTCAGAGGAATATAGCATTCAAGATATAGATAGAAATTTGTTAGAGTGGAATAAATGGAATATACCAACAGAAAGAATTGATAAAATCTACAAAAAGACTTCTTTTTCTAAATTATCCTTTTTGACAGATTACACTATAAAAACTATGGAAAGAACTTACTCTTTATTTAATGAATATGGAACAATTCAGTTATTTTCAACAGACTCAATCGACAGACATAAAGAAAAATATGCATTTTTACATGTTGGCTTAGTACAGGTAGCTGTAAAACCATTAACAAGAGAAGCTTTAAACACAAGTATTTTACTTTGTTTAAGAGATGACAGACATTTAAGATTTAATGATTCACTCCTAGGAATGATGGAAACAAGTTTACATAATGGACCAGTATATTTTAATTGTTATCCTAATTTTGCTTTAAGCTTAACTGACAGAAATATTATGGATGCTCTAACTTTGAATATAAAGACAAATGGTTATTATATGAAAGAAGGCTCAGAACCTTTAGCTATTATTTATAGGATTTATTATAAACTCATGAAAACCACTCTAAATCCTGAATCTATGGTTGAACCCTCTCCCAAAGGTCATACTCTCCTTCTCCAAGCCTCAACATCAAATAGCAGACTTCGTGTACCCCAACAGATACAATGGAAAGATATAACCCTTCCTGAAAGATGGTAACTAGAGGCCATTGCACCCACACCAAAGATAGAAAACACTGAACCAGATTTTATAACCCAAAAGACAGATGGTACAGTTATCATTTCCTTCAATAGTAACGATAGACACACTGACAGCCTTATAAGACCTAGAAGTTCTACAGGCAGAAAGACTCCTATGATGTTTACCCCTAGAAGCTCCTTTTCCTCTAGAACACCTTTCTCTGATTCTAGGCCTTTACCTCCCCAGAATCTTCCCCCAGTTATACATCTTCCACCTATAAACACCAACAGAACCCCAGTAAGGACTAGACCAGCCTATTATCCAACAGAAACCACACAACCAACTCCCAATGTTCACCAAGCCCTTTATGAGCCCCAACCTCAACCGGATTCTCCTACCCATACAGATATATTAGGATTTACAGATGACAGACAGGTTAATGTTTTGGCTAAGGAATTTGTTTTAGATAAAGAATTATTAAAATATGACTACCTAAAACCTGAAAATAGTGACAAAAAAAACCAATTTTTTAAAGAATATAATGAACAAGAAAGAAATAATTTAAAAGCCAAATATTACGAAATGGTGACAGACTAATTTCTATTTTATATATATAAAAAAAATAAAAAAAAATTATACCGTCAACAGGGTGAAAACTAATACCTACTGTCATTATGCATTGGTTTGGATATAGCGTTTTCTTGCGTTGCGTTTTCAGTGTTTTTTTTTTTTTTTTTTTTTTTTTTTTTTTTGCTTTCATGCGTTTTAGGGAACAGAATTTACTATTCATAAAAAAAATTGTCCATGCACTGTTCTGGTACTGTTCATGTACTATTTATGGGATCCACAGTCACTTTATTCAGAAAAAAAATATTAAAAATGGGTCCCACGGCACTATTCATACATTTAAAAATTATTTTGCTACAGTGTTTTTAATAACAATCAATTTTCAGCAACAATAAATTGTATCCAAACAGACCCTATGTAAGCAAGGTATGGCAGACAATAACTCCAGCGGCCTTGATCTTTTTCTCATCATAAAAAAGCGATACTATTTTTTAAGTCTACGTCAAAAACTCATAAAAATCTCAAAAACATAAATTACTAATTTCCAAAAGCCTCTTCTTTGTTATAATTAAGGCTCTCAAAACAATATGAAACCTTCTTTGACAGTAGTTGATAGTTGATACCGATGTCTATGTTATATGCATATATGGCATGTACGATCAATATATTTTGAATGAAATGGCAGAATATGAGTGTTAGTTTTGGTAGCAAAAACAATAGCCAACCAAAATGCTCACACTACTACATATGATCTCATTTTTACTAAATTCAACTTTAGATTACTGAAACTAAACTTCTCAAAAAAAAAAAAAATACTGAAACTAAAGAAGAAGATTATTTAATTTATTAAGTTGAAATTTTATTTTTCTACTTCTTCGAGGAAGTTAGGGTCTGTTTGGTATATGTGTTTAAAAATTGAAAATTATTGTTTAAAAACATTTATAAAAATATGTGTAGGTGAAAAAATATATGAAAATACGTGAAATATTGTTTAAAAATTGAAAATAGTTGTTTAAAAACACAAACCAAACACCCCCTTAATAAGGATATTTCTTTTACCAATTAATAATCTATGTGAATAAAGAGACTACTCATGAGGGCTATCTATGCTAGAGGATACGGAAGTTGATTCCAAAATTGCCTAATTTCAAGAATTTCAAAATGAAAAAGTTGGCTTCTTGATCAAGAAACTGCTAGAAGATACAAATTGTCAAGACAATTTAAAATATGAGACCCGCGTAAATAGACTTGGCAGAGTTAAACAGTTCATTAAAAACAAAAATTTGAGTATTTGGTTTTTACCATTTGAGATAAATACTACGTCAAAATTTAGAAATTAAATTCACAAAATAACTCATTTGTCACAAAAAATTAAAAACTAAGATGGAATTGTGACATAAATTAATTGGGAATTCAATTAATAATTTATTTGAATTTTTTCTAAAATTTATCTTTATAAATAGAGTTGTGTTAACGGGCACCTTATGATGCTCGTTAATACCCAGCTTTTATGACAATTTTACGCACTTTATGCAGTCTTTTTACCGGATGTTGGGTCAGCTTTATAGGAAGAAATAAAAATCAATAAAGAGACCAAAATACCTTTTTTCACATTTCTCATCAACTCAAGCCTTTAGAGCATTTTTAGCAGCTTCTCCAAATTTTTGCCTAATTTTTGCCTGTTTGGAGAATGAACAGTGACATTTAGCTTTTACCTATGTAAGTGGGTGGGCCTGGATTGGGGTATTGGGCAAATTCTTGCCGCACTAGGCCCGAGTTGTTTCTGGGTGAGGAGTCGGGACCGACCCAGTTGAAGCACACCTTGGCCCCGGCTTGTGTGCAAACGTTGAGTCCAAGTCCAAGGGAAGACGCTGCGAAGTGGGCTTATTATCTGTTCCTGCCGCAGGAGCTTTTCTCCAGTTTCTGCCGCAGGATTGACTTTTCTGCCGCAGAAGGAAACTATTCTCCAGTTCTGCCACAGGTCTAACTTTTCTGTTGTGCAGCAAGACTTTCTACCGTGCAGTAAAACTGTCTGCCGTGCAATAAAAGTTTCTGCAATGCAGTGAAGCTGCCTGTCGTGCTTTAAAGCCTTCTACAATGCGAATGACCACTCTTCGTTTTTTACTGCAGAAACGTTTTTCCACTTCCTTGGCCTGGCTTGTATGCAAGCCACACCACGTTTGCTAAAATCTGTTTATAAGCTCACAGCAGGCAGGGTCATTGTTAAGAGGTTATGGCGGGCAGACAATATATAGAAAACGTAAAGAAAATGCAGTCACTATTTCTGCCGCAATAAACAAGATAAATAACTTAAAAGGCCTCGCTTTTAAAGAATAACACTTAAACAAAGGATTAGAGCGGGATTAGTAGAGTAAAGAGAATGAATCTGCCACACCAAGTATCACCGCGGGACTCTAACCAGGGAAAGGGAAACTGCTCCCTCAATGCAAGTAACTTCAAAGGAGAAATTAATTGCTTTGAGAGATCAGCCCTAAATGGTATGTACCCGAGCATAAGTCGTATTTCCCTCCAATGGAGGACAAAGCTATTGAGGGAGAGAGGGGGTTAACCCATTTGGGTGCATGCCTGCCATACGCACTCTGTTTTTTCTTTCTTAGAATTTCCTTCACTCTGTTTTCTTTCTTTCAATTCTTTTCTCTCTGTTTTTCTTTCTTTGTTTTTCTCTGATCCTCCTTGTTTTTTCCTTTCTATGTTTTCTCTTCGAATTCCTCTCACCCCTCCTCTTTTCCTGTACACAGCTATAGTCTCTTATATAGAGCCTGCCGTGACCGATTTTACTATTCTATCCCTTTCATGGCCCTTGTCTGGTATAGGAGCCTTTTGTCAACCACTTACCGAGTCAATGGTTCTGACTACCACCATTGACCTGTGGCTTTCAGACAATGACGGTTCATTTTCTACTCGTCCAGTGTGTACCCTCTCCCTCTCGGTCTCTCATGGCATGCACCCAATGGTTCTTACCCAGCCTTGCCTCTTTTGGGTGGCATGTCATCCCAGCAGGACTGTGCCCACCGAAAGAGCCTGGGCAAGAAACACAAGAATAGGTTTTTGCTCCTCTCCCCACTGCCAGACCGTACCCTCTCCCATGACCTCACCTTTTCCCATAGTGGCTAGGTATAGGCTGGTGATGCCTGGGTCGTACACATGCTTTACCTTCTTGATGTTTCATACGTTTGCCGAGGTCTGAAAATGGGTGCGCATATCTTGCCGTGCGCTTTTTGGCATTTTCTGGTGTGGATTGCATCTCCGGCAGGCCAACGTTTATGACTTGTCCCTTTCTTTGGAGAGTTGGGCCTTGTTGGACATTGGGCCTCCCTTTAGTTTGGTTGTTTGCTTCGTGGCTTGGCATCTCCTGCCATACCAGATTGTTATTCCTGCTGCTTATCTCAATCCTGCCAGAGAACTGTATTCTGCGGCAGATCTGTGTTTTGCAACTTACTGGGCTTTCTTCTGCATGGGCTTTTGGATATGGATTCACAAAATTGGGCATCAACAACCTACCCACTTTTACCTACCCACTTTTTCAAATACACTTTCCAACAAATTATCTATCCCATTCTCTATCTCATTTAAATATTATTTATTCATTCATTGTTTAGTCTTTTTTTAATCATCATTTATTCTTTTTTTTAACAACTATATTTTTCAATGAGAAGTGCTATTTCACAATATTTTACGCAATACTTTCACAACAAAATTTATGTGGAAAGTTGTCACTAGTTCTAATTTGAACCCACCACTGAAATTATTTTTTTACTCGCTAATATTAACTAATAACAATCTGTTACTTAAAATTTATTATAAAAATATTGTGGTAATATTTTTCAATTAAGATTTTTTATTTTTCCCTTATCTTTTTTTTTTCATCCACACGTTTCTTTTCTTTTCTTTTTTCCTCTTTTTTTCTCCTCCACACCTTTCCCTTATCTCTATCTTCACTTTTCTTTTGTTCTCTAGCACTTCGTCTGAGCTCCTTCACTTTACTTTTTTTCTTTTCTTCTCTTTGTCTACTCCACTGTAGCTCTCTTCACTTTTCTTTTTTCTTTTTCTTTTCTTCTCTTCGTCTACTCTACAGCATTTCAAGAAGCTCTCTCTTTCTTTTCTTTTTCTTGTTTTTCTCCTCCAAACAAGTGTTCAGCCCACCTTTTTTTATTTTCTTTTTCACCTCAAGAACATTCCAACAACCTCACATCGTCCACCGCCCCACCGCCGGTGGAGATCGAGGTCGCCGAAAGGACAAAGATGGTGGAGATCGGCGTTCACCATGCAGCACTACCACATCCGCCGCCCCACCGCCGCTCGTTCTCCTCTCCACCACCAGGCTGGGTCAAATCGGCTTGTTCTTCTTCTTTTTTTCTTTTTTTTTTTTTCTTTTTTTTCATATTTGCTTGTTCTGATTCAACTTTATTTTAAGAATTGGATTTTGCTTTTATTGTTATGGTTTGATTAATTTTAAGATTATGTTTTTGAGTTTGTATTTTGATTATGCTTGAGTTTAGAGATGTTTGAGAGAAAGATGGTTGTGTTTGTAGCCATGAGAGGAGAGAGAAAGGGAGGAAAGAGAAAAAAGTATTTTTTTAATTCATCCGGTATTATTTTAAGGGGAAATATTATTTCCATAAGTTACAATGATTGCTACAGTGCTCTCCAGGCCTGGAGAGCTACTATAGCAAATCTAAAAAAAAATTTGGAGATAGAGAGGCTATTGGAGGGCTTTTTTTGTGTGAATAGTGGCTTTTCTCTCCAAAATTTGGAGATAGCTAGGCCTATTGGAGATGCTCTTAGTCATGTTATTATGTTTATCCATTTAAAAAAAAAAAAAACACTAACAAAGCATTTCCGGAAGTGGTTTGAAGCCAAAACAAACGCACCCTAAACTAAACTAAAATCACAATCCTCATACAAGAAACAACCAAAATTAGTACATCCCAAAAAAAAATACCCATCTCACAAGGAACAATTAACATCAGTACATCCAAAAAAAAAAAACCATCTCACAGGAAAACAACCAACATCAATAAATCCAAAAAAAAAAAAAAAAAAAAAACATAAGAACATATGAGAGATGCCTGAGATGCCGCCAAAATCAGTGGCAGCGCCATGTTGAACAAAGGGGCTTCAAATCAAGATTTTAAATAGAGAAATTGAGGGAGACGAACTGGGTTGATAGTGGGAAAATCAAGGAGGAGATGAACTGAGTTAGAAAAGAAATCTGTGAAAAAAAATAAAAGACAAAGAAGTTGAGCCAAGAGCTTCATATGGGAGAACATAACAATTTTAAAAGACGAGAAAGGAGAAGCAGAAAGAAGATAAAGGTAGTTGGGAGAAGAGAAATGTGAAAGAAGATAAGGGTAAGGGTGAAAGAAACGTGTGGTTGAAAAAAAAAACAAAAAAAAAAAGTAAAAGGTGGGATACCTGTCCATCATCCAAGGAATTTTACAAAATAAAAAGGGCAAATTACACTCCCATTTCTAGAAGTTTTGGGAAATGGCACTCACCCCAAACTTGAAAGGAAAAAACACTCTCCTCTCTTGAGATTTGAAAAAAAATAACACTCCCCCTCCTCTTCTGTTAACATTAGTAACAAAATATTCTAATTTTTTAAAAGATTCTCTTTACCAAAGTTTAAAAATGGTTAGTAAAAAGAGCATTCACATAAAATAAAATAAAATAAAATAATGAAAAGAGCATATTATAAAACATGTTGCTTAAGTGGATTTTTTAGTCTCTTCGAGTACCTTTCCAATTGATATTTTTAAAGTTTGATGATCCTCCTAATTTTTTAATCGCACCTCTCAGCAACACTTTGGATCAAAATTTATAAAATAAAACAATTTGCCGAAGCTTTCGATCTTTTATTGTTAAAAAATGAGTTTGAAATTTTCATAGTCACTTATCAATATAAAAAACGTTGATTGGTGAACAAACTCACAAAAGCTTATTCTTTACCAACTAACGTTAAATTATAAAAGCAGCTAAAGGAAAATATAGTGACTTTAGACAAGTATATCCTATAGCTAATAAATTTGAGAAAAATGGCTACAGCAAATTGACTTATATCAGAGTTGTCAACACTGCACACACACACACATACAATTCTAAAACAAGTTTACACTCCACTTGCAAACACAAAAGCTGTCAAAATGTCTAACAATTACTAGCAATTCTTGTACTCCTACAAGGTCGGTTTTCAAAACTTGTCTTCCCTTTCTTCCTTGGTCAATATCTCGTTGCACCATGTGTAATTCTTTTTTCTATGCTAGAAATGTCAGATGCCAAAGATGCTTGTATGTTTATTTGACTAGATTGTGTGCCACGTTGATCACCCCTGCTTGTTTCCTTGGCACATGACATGGAAAAATTGTATTAAAAATGTAAGCATAAAAGTAAAAAATGTGATAATTCAACTAATTATGAGATATAATAGTAAATTGGATGATGGTTTGTTGGACCACAAGAAATCTAAACAACTTACTAGCCTATGTTCAACCACTCTTGACCCTCCTTCTTGATGTTCTTGCACGTTATTTTTGCTCAAAATTAAAGCACAAAGTATATTCACAAAACCCTCTTCCATAAAAATAGAAATTCTAACAACTAATTTCTTAAACCAAACATATACCAACTTACATTTTGTCTTTTCTTCCCTTTGCTTCTGCTTGCGCTACCAATTGCAGCTCCCTAGCATGTCCTCTTGTTGTGACCAAACTCTTTGCAAGAAGTACACCTCACAATGCATACCTCCTTGCTTCTTGTAGCCTTGGTGCATGTTCACCTTGCTCTTTTTTTCTCTTCTTCTTAGGTCTACCAATCAACTTTTTCCGTTTTGGAGGAAGCACGGTGTCTTGGCCTGTTTCCAACTCACCCTTAGGTAACATATCAATATCAGGCATTGAGTGAAGGATTTGGCTATAGGCTCGAATGTATATGCTCATGGAGTAGAATGGATCACAATAATCTTGAATGTCCACCCTTTTGTATGTGATAAATTTTGCTGCATGCTTGCAAGGCAAGCCACTAATTTCCCAAACACCACAAGGACACTTTTTGGCCCGTAAGTTTACTGCAAACTTGTATAACCATCTATTACTTGAAACTCATCATCGCCTATTGGTATAAGCTTCAAGAATAATGAATCTTTTTTAGCCAGCTCAATCTTTTTCCATGCTTCTAGTTTGACCTTTGTTTCCCAATTGCATCCATTAGTGTATCGCTCATATAGCTTTTCCATTAGTTTAAGCCTCACTTGCTCCACCAAAGTCAATATTGTCTTCCCACGCAAATCATCAACCCAACTATTAAAAGACTCAGTCATGTTGTTTGTGATGTGTGGAACAGATCTTGGGTCAAATGCATGTCTAGCTCATTGTGACTTAGGTTTTTCATCCAACCAATCAAATGATTCCTTTGATAATTTTTGGAGACCCTACATAGCTTTCTCAAAAAGGAATAGATTATATGCTTTTACTGCCCGCCAAAAATTATCCCTCAATGCTAGCCCACAATGTTTTCCTCTAAAGTTGTTATACAAATGTCTTGTACAATGCCTAACTTGACACTCAGGCATAACATCAAGAATAGCTTCAATCAAGCCCTATCAATAACACAAAATTGTTAAGAAGATACAATTACAGGAACTTTAATATCTTTATAATATGATAGGCCACAATCTGAATGACCCCTTGTGATTAAACCAATTAATTAATTAGCCAAGTTATTAATTAATCAATTTATCATGCAATTGCGTGGAAGCACAAACAAATCACCAAACAACTAAAAATGCAGCGAAAAATAAATGACACAGTGATTTGTTTACGAATAGGGAAAACCCTTACGGCAAAAACCCCACCGGGTGATTTTCAGGTCACCACTCCCGAAACTCCACTATTATCAAATCAAGCGGTTACAAGTAAAGGAATCCCAAGTACCTTACCAACCTACAGTTGAACCCTTACCCCAATACCCAATTGGACTTGATCTGTAGTGACAATTTCCACCTTTGATGCACGGCTCCCAAGTACGTGACTAACCAATGCGCGGATCCCAGTACGCGACTTCAAACACCAACTAAGAAGGAGAGGTTGGATGCAAAGTTCTTCAGTTCATCATACACGATGAAGATCAGGAAGATGCTTGGTTACAAAACCCTTTGGTGCAAATACACAGCAACTTCTTCAGAGAAGATGAACTAGGTCAAGAACTTCGTCTTTGATCACAATTTGATTGAACAGAGATTGCTCAATACTTTTGCAACTTGTGTACAATATGACGGCTCTTAAAATAATCCTTTTATATGTTTAGGGTTAGAAGAAAAGAAAGCCCAAAAGCATATTCACGGATCCCAAGGAAATCAGATCAGAAAATCTGATTTTGTAATTCTCGACAGATAGCAGGTGTCGAGGTAGCTATCGAGCAGGTGTCGAGCTTTAATGAAATTGCACTTCAGCTTGTTTTTTCTTGGACAGACTTGATGACTTCAACACTTGATCTTGAAACCTTGTTTCTTGAAGTATTAAAAACACCTAGAACTACCCAATTACAAGTAGAGTGCGTTTTGTCAAAGGATTAGCCAATTTACATAAATAAGTGACATATGTTCTTAACAAGTGAACACACATATGTCCTAACAATCTCCCCCTTTGGCAATCCGTGACAAAACCACAACAAACAAATGAACATATGAGAGAAGTCATAAATCACTCAACTCATATTCACTTGTTGAATACAATAAAATCTATCCTAACACAAACTCTTGAAAAACTTTGCAAGAAGAGAGTTTATGGCAAGTAGACTTTGACAACCTGTATTTCTGAAACACTTTAAACAAAACTCATCAAGGCATCTTGTGTGAAACAGAAATAATAGATTGCATACAAGTATAAGAATCATGTGTATAAAGATAGAAAAAAAACAACACATGTAGAGAGAGGTGAAAGAAACATACATCCACATATAGAAAGAAGATAAGTACAATGTATGTAAAACTGGTCACAAGACCTCATATACAAGAACAATGTATCTATAAAGAATAGAAAAGAAAAGATACATCAAAACCTCACTACATCCCTCAAAATATCAACACTCCCCCTATCAAAAATGTCCTATACTAACTCTCCCCCTAAGATGACTACTCTCATAACCCAAAACTACTCCCCCTTTTTGTCACGAGTGACAAAGGGTAGAGTGTCATGTAGACATCTCATCAGTAGAGCTAGCATCTCCATCATCATCCGAAGCATCATCGTCATCACCATCATCATCATCATCCTCAGAGTCAGAAGCCGCTGGAGGAGGTGGTGAAGGAGTAGCCTCAGAAGCAAAACCACCCATGGTCGCCTGCCGTCGTGCAATACGACCAACACGAACATTCACCTGATACAACTCAGTGGAGAGTGTATCGAGGCGAGCATCCATGCGCTGCAGCTGCGCCATAATGTCTCCAAGAGATACATCGCCAGTAGAGGAAGAAGGAGCAGATGTAGATGGAGCAGATCTGGATGGAGCCGAACGGGAGGGAGGAGTGGAATCCATCTGTCTCGACCTAAACTGAGCCTCACTACGTTTTACGGTAGCGGCATCTATGGCACAGATGTGTGTGAAGTGGTCGGACACAGGAAAAGGGATAGAAAAATGGCGTAAGATCCTCGTGATAGCGGAAGGAAAGATGAGCTTATCACGGGACGCCGAATCTAGATGGACATCTATGATAGAAAGGATGAAATGAGAAGGAAAATCTATAGTAAGATGCTCTAGAAGTGATAACAAAAATCGAGCACGAGGCTCTGTGATGGAGTTGTAGTGAGAGAGTGGATGGAGTACAAAGGTCATCACCATGTTTAGAAATCTAGGACCTTTAGCAAAAGGCCTACATGATGTGTACTGATGCTCACCCCAATCAGCAGGACGCTGACAAAAAGCAGAGATGAGCTCATCTTTGGACACAGTCCTCAGACGCTCACAGGAAGGATAGTCAGGAAAATCTATCCTAGGAACCCTAAGTACATCCGCAACTAGCTGCGGTGTAACAGGGATGCGCGTACCTTGAACGTGAGTGAAAAAGAGAGGTACTGAACGATCTATCCCGTGCATGTTGGAGTAAAACTCCTGAATCAGCATGAGAGGACAAGTGACCGGGACGTCACACAGTGACTCCCATCCCCTACTGTGAATTGACAGAGGGAAGGTCAGTGTCGGCGAAGTCCGCCAAAATGACTTGGCATTCCGAATGAACACCTCGTCTAGAAAAGTTCTCAGAAAATGCCTTGTGGGCATCTCCATCACGGAACCGAAGGTTAAGAGGAGCAGAATCAGAAGAAGAGGAAGCTCCAGAATGCAGAGGGTTCCGAGCCAGAGTGGATTTACGTTTGGGTGCCATAGACACTACTAACGTAAAAGAATGAGAAAGAGATAAAGAGGGAGACAATCAGAAAAATCCCAAAACAGTTCATATATATGAGATATATTGAACAACAAGTACGTATGCATGGGAATGCATGAACATGTGACATGCAAAGGAAAAACATTATGGGCTCAGCCCAATCCAATCCTAGCAGCACACAAACATAGATCACACATCTAAATGCATGTAAATACCATTCTAATGCACATGAAATGCAATGTATGACATTTTGAACACATTTAAGTGAAAACCCAACCCAAAATTTCAAGAAAAACTCATTAATTTTGAAAAACCCCAAAAATTTTCAAAAATCCCAAAACCTAGGTTTCAAAACATGAAATGCATGAAAAAGGAAGGGAAAAGTGATCTTACCAAGTGATTAGAAGCAAGGAATGGTCAAGATCCAAGTGGGTTAGAAGATTTGAGTGAGAAAAAGGTGTTTGGGAGAGGAACCGTCTCAGACAAATCGAAAGAGATCGAGTGAAATGAGAGGAAAAATCGCGACAGCTCTTAAATAGGCACCTCAGTAAATCTCGACAGCTGAGGTGTTGAAAGGTATCGAGGAAGCTGTTGAGAAAGGTATCGAGGAAATGGCTGTCGACAGCTGAAGGTGTCGAGAAGGTGTCGAGGAATGAACACCAGAACCAAGAACAGAAGCTCGATCGATCGACAAGGTATCGAGAAGGTATCGAGGAGACAGGAGATTTCTCGATCGATCCACCAGGTGTCGAGACAGGTGTTGAGATTGCGATAAGAAAAGGCTTGAGAAGCTTGACAGATAACCAGGTATCAAGGAGGTGTCGAGCCATCTTTTAAAAAGCAATTTTTCGAGAAGTGAAAAACACAGACATGAATGCAATTCAACATACACCTCAACCATAGATCCAATCAACATATAAAGCACTCAAAAACATCTCTCGACAAGAATTTAAGCACATGGATCCTCAAAAACACACACACACACACACTAAACAAGTCTAACCAATTTTATATTTTAAAAATAAGTCAAGACAGTTTAGTGAGCATACATTAAGCACATGTAAACACTTGTTATGGCCAAATCACATTGTACCTGCACATGTATCAAGAGTAGCAAGGAATATTGCGTGTTATGTGTGAAAAATATCGCAAGATTGCATATGTGTATACATGTTATGACGATCTGAGATATGAGAAAATAACTTTAACTCACACACAGTCATAACTGTTAGATGGGGACTATCACCTTCGAGGTACATCATATAACTCCCACATCTCCTAGAAAACATGCTTGCAATCATATTTAAAGCATTTTAATCTTTTTTCTTTTTATTTTTCTTTGCATATTTTCTTTTAAGCATATCATGCATGGGCATATAAAGAGATAAAAGAAATACCCAACATGTTAAGCATAGACATTACACTTTTGCTATGCCGAAGCATACGGATGTCTTTGACACTGCACTTTTATTATGCCGAAGCATACAGGTGTCATACTATGATTGGCGGGCAACAGTGGTGAGATGGTCATTTATGCCTTTCTCTTAGGATTTTCTAGTCCTACCCGTCAAAAAGAGTGATATGCGTGTTAAGTTTTAAGAGATAACTTAATCTTACTCATCACAAACAAGAGCCACAAAGCTCACTTGCTTAGTTGTGCATAGAGATGCTCATCTAAGTTACAAAAGATACAAAGTTTAGAAAACTTTGTTTCATTGGCCATCCAAAGTACACAAGTACCAAAGTACACAAAACACACACTGTTTTTGTATTTTTCAATTTTTCAATTTTTTTTTATATCAAAAACAAAATAAACAAAACTGAAAATAAACAAACGAAAACATGTTATCAAAGCAAAGCAAAAACTAGACTGACTCAACAAAAATGCAAAACACACAAGCAATGCAACAAACAAGAAAAACAAGAAGGGAAAAGAAAGTGATGAAATCACTTAGAGTCCTTTTTCTTCCACACTTTGGAAGAACCTTTCCTTTGATTGAACCCTTGAACCAGTGGTGAGGGGGAAGAATTGAAACCGTTCAAGTTCGAAATGAACATGAGGGCTTTCAGAAGATCTCCAAGAGGAGCAAGAGAGAATTGAAGCTGATTTTGGCTTCCATATGCTATCATGCCATTGTTCTGTTGAGTGGCTAGTCACTTATAGCAATTTGGTCGAGTATGACTGGCAGCTCCACAATGATGACAAAGATGCTGCTTCTTCTGTTTAGGCTTTTGAGAGTTAGCCTTCTTAGCCCTAGGGTTTTTAGCATCTTTCTTATCTTGCTTAGGGGGTGCTCCTAAGATAGATTTACTCTTGTCTAGGTTCTCACTAGCTAATTCAGTTTTAACCTCGAAGAAACAAAAACAGTATTACTAGTAGAAGCAGTATTAAAGAAAGAAAGACCATACCCTAAGCCTGTTCAATCCGAAGCAGATTTCTGATTGCTGAGCATCTCATCAAGCTTTGCACTTGAAGTCCTCTCTAGTTGAGCTCTAACTTGAAACAGCTCCGCTTCAAGCTTCTTGGTCTTCTCAGCCAAGAAGTTGTTCTCAAACCTCAGTGCTCCAATAGTTTGATTTGCCTCATCAAACTTTGTGGACAACTCTTCACGAGCAAGTTCCACATCACTGAGCTTCTTGGTGGCCAGCCTATACAATTTTTCATGCTTTTTAGAGAGCTTGTAAAGCTTTTCATAAGCTGAATGGATATCATCTTGATCATCCATCTTCTCAAATTTGGACTCCACCAGTTCTTCTTCTTCATCCACTTCTTCAACAATCCCTTCAGTAGGATTGACTGTGGCAGTGAAGGCATTTAAGATTCCTTCATCCTCATTGTCGGAATCATCTTCGGACTCAGTGTCACTCAAGATAGTAGCAAGTGCCTTGCTTTTTTCAATGCTCTTGAGATATGTAGGACACTTATGTTTCATGTGTCCGAACCCATGACATCCACAGCACTTAGGTCCTGCGGGAACAGTATACTGACCGCCATCCTTAGCATCCTTAGCATCCTTCTTCCCTTTGTCTTGGCTTTTAAACTGAGAAGAACTGGACTACATGCGGTCCTTGTCGAAGCTCCTTCCATTGGCATTCTTCATAAACTTCTTGAACTGCCTGGTGATGTAGGACTTCATCTTGGAATCTTCATCATCGGAAGACTCATCTATATCACTGCTCTTTGCCTTCAAGGCCATGCTTTTGCCTTTATTTGACTTGCCAATCCTAGATAACCCTATCTCATAGGTTTGCAAGTTTCCAACCAGCTCAGTCAAAGGAATCTTGTCAATATCCTTTGATTCCTCTATTGCCGTAATCTTGGCATGGAATCTCTCAGGTAGAGATCTGAGCACCTTCCTTACAATCTTGGGTTTAGGGATGGTTTCCCCAAGATTGAAGGCTGAGTTCACTATGTCATTGAGCTTGGCATAAAACTCATCAAACGATTCATCCTCCTCTATCTTAATCTCTTCAAAGCTTGTAGTGAGCCTCTGAAATTTTGAATCTTTAACAGCCTTTGTTCCTTCATAGGTTGTCTGGAGGATGGTCCACGCCTCCTTAGCAGTTTCAGTTGAGGATATCTTCTTGAACTCCTCATTGGTGACCGCACTGAACAACGCATTCAATGCCCTACTATTGAAGTTTTCCGCCTTGATCTTGGCTTCATCCCAATCGGCCGGCGCTTCTTTTGGCTTAGTCCAGCCAATCTCAACAGCTTGCCACCTTTTCATCTAAGGATTGCAAAAAAGCTCCTATGCGCACTTTCCAGTATGCATAGTTAGTCTCATCAAATAAAAGAGGTATAATTAACGACTGTCCTCTATCCATGACAAACAGGGGTCAATGGATCAAACACAGCAAAGATTAAACCCTAATCAGAGTGTGCCCGCTCTGATACCACTTGATAGGCCACAATCTGAATGACCCCTTGTGATTAAACCAATTAATTAATTAGCCAAGTTATTAATTAATCAATTTATCATGCAATTGCGTGGAAGCACAAACAAATCACCAAACAACTAAAAATGCAACGGAAAATAAATGACACGGTGATTTGTTTACGAATGGGGAAAACCCTTTCGGCAAAAACCCCACCGAATGATTTTCAGGTCATCACTCCCGAAACTCCACTATTATCAAATCAAGCAGTTACAAGTAAATGAATCCCAAGTACCTTACCAACCTACAGTTGAACCCTTACCCCAATACCCAATTGGACTTGATCTGTAGTGACAATTTCCACCTTTGATGCACGGCTCCTAAGTATGTGACTAACCAATGCGCGGATCCCAGTACGCGACTTCAAACACCAACTAAAAAGGAGAGGTTGGATGCAAAGTTTTTCAGTTCATCATACATGATGAAGATCAGGAAGATGCTTGGTTACAAAACCCTTTGGTGCAAATACACAACAACTTCTTCAGAAAAGATGAACTAGGTCAAGAACTTCATCTTTGATCACAATTTGATTGAACAGAGATTGCTCAATACTTTTGCAACTTGTGTACAATATGACGGCTCTTAAAATAATCCTTTTATATGTTTAGGGTTAGAAGAAAAGAAAGCTCAAAAGCATATTCACGGATCCCAAGGAAATCAGATCAGAAAATCTGATTTTGTAATTCTCGACAGATAGCAGGTGTCGAGGTAGCTATCGAGCAGGTGTCGAGTTTTAATGAAATTGCACTTCAGCTTGTTTTTTCTTGGACAGACTTGATGACTTCAACACTTGATCTTGAAACCTTATTTCTTGAAGTATTAAAAACACCTAGAACTACCCAATTACAAGTAGAGTGCGTTTTGTCAAAGGATTAACTAATTTACATAAATAAGTGACATACGTTCTTAACAAGTGAACACACATATGTCCTAACATAATAGTTATTAAAAAAAAAAAAAAAAAGCACAACTTTAATATCCATACCTTTTGTTTATCTGACATAATAACATATGGAACTCCTAATGAACTTTGACCAATAATGGTTTCCAAGCATGTAGGAAACCATCCCCAACTGTCTTTACACTCACATTCCACCACCCCATAAGCCACTGGAAATAGGCCATTGTTTCCTTCGAGTGAAATTGCTACCAATAGCACTCCACCATAATTTCCTTTCAAGTGGCAACCATCTAGTCCTATAAAGGGTCTACAACCTTTAACAAAACCTTTCCTCATAGCTTCAAAGCACACAAAGAACCTCTTGAATGTAGGATTTTGTGTAATATCAAGCCTATCTAATTGCATCTTCATATAGCTTCTAGGATTGGTTTCCCTTACAAGCTGAGCATACTTGGCAAGCTTCTTATAACTATTAGAATGGCTACCTACATCCTCTCCCTTTCCTCTCTTTCTTGCTCTATACAATCTGCTTCTATCAACCTCAACCCCATACTTTTCCATCAAAGCTTCTCCCATGCTTTCATAAGACATTTCAAGATCAGCCTTCAACGATTTAGCTAGTTTTTGAGCTATCCATGTTGATGTGGCATTGGTATTTTTTGAATTTCTAACATAGGTGTGGTCACTATTGTACACCTTAATCTGAAATGTAATACCATTAGCAGTAGGGGAAGCAAAAACATACCAGTTGCAACTAAGGTCAGCACAAATTGCACGAACCCTAGACTTCTCATTTTTCAGTCTCACAATCTCAACACCTTCACCTATCACATAGTCCCTTAATGCTGCTCTAAACTCATACACATCCCTGAATAGCATTCCTTTTTCAAGACTTACCTTTTCGTTTTCATTTGGGACATATTGTTTACCGTACAACCCTTTCTCAACATGACTCTTTTCAACATCAGAGTTATTCAATTCTCTATCACAGTTTTCACTATAATAGTTGGACCAATTCCCATCAAAACCATTACCAACCTCATCATTATCTTTATCACTAAAAACTCCACTACTAAGTTTATCACTATCAACACTCAAGGCACTATCATCACTTGATTCTTAAACATTATCAATATCATCATCTTCCTTACGATACACTACATCATCATCAACTCTTACCATAGACCCAGATGCCTCACACACAACATTAGGCGTCAAATTTTTACAATTTGTGCTCACAAACTCAACAAATAAGTATTATCACAACACCAGCATGCAAATCAAACATGGTTATCATGTCAATGTTATTGGTGAGTGTCATTTTCCCAAACCTCAAGGGAGGGAAGTGTTATTTGCCCAAATAAAAATTACAAATTGTGTTACAACACAACAATTTTTCACAAAATTTTCACATTAATTGAGTATCAAATCTTTCTGTTAAGTTCTAAAGACTTAGGATTTCATGTATTTAGAACTCTAATATGTATTGTTGGCAAACCATGATCAAAACAAGTTATTTAGTCTTGTTTAGATGTGCTCAAAGTTGTGTTGTTTATGTAAAGTTGGAATTGAGCTAATGCAGAATTCAATATGCATCTCGGCCTAGCTCAATTGATCGAAGCTTAGGCTTGATCAATCGAATTTCGCACAAATGCGTTTTTCTGCAGTTTTTCCAACTCAGCCCTAACTCCTAAAACGTTTAAGGTTTTATGTTTTTGCCCTAGGTATATAAGGCAAACTCTAGCCACGTTTTAAAGGTTGCTCATATTGCTGTTTGTGTGAATCTCTTGTGAGATATGTGAGGAGCTTTCCTTCACACAAGCTTAGGATTATCAAGAGGAGATTTCTTCAAGATCTTGATGATCTTTCAGTTGCTGCCATAAGAGTTTAAAGATACACAAGCGGGTGTGCTTGTACTTGTTGGAGAATCTAAGAAAGAAGTAGTTCGTGGTCTCGGAGCTTGCACGTGGTCGTGTCAGTAAGTTCTACTAGTGGGTAGCAATAAGAAGTCAAGCGTGGGGGTTTGTAAGTCTTATTGTATGAACTTCGATTCTTTCAAGATAGTGGATTCAAGTTTACCTTGAGAATAGATAAGTTAAATCCTCCCCAGATTTTTATAGGTGTGATTTCCTGGGTCATCATATTTTTGTGTTATTTATATTTCCGTTGCTATATACTTGATATGATTATTTGATTGTGATAACCTAGATTTGCATAATTTGACTAAGTTAATCACTTGGCTAATTAACTAGGTTAATCCGGTTGTTTTAAGGGGTCTAAAAACCGTTCACTTTCATATGTCAAAATAAAATTAAATAAATTAATAAAATATTAGACTAGGATTGAGCACAACTAAAAACAAAAAATATTGTCACATTTCACATTGAATTCCAAAAGGAAAATTCTTGCAAATTTGGGGGCAAATTCTTGCATGATTATTGACACCAACAAAAATATCAAAAGACGTATCATAAGCATTCAACTTATAAGTAGTATAAAAAAAAACAACCACATCTCCATATTTTTGGTATCAATCAAAACAATGAGTAAGTGACCAAAGAATATGCCCCAATCTATTTTCTTCATCGGTTGTAAATGCATATTGGAATCTAGAGTTCTCTTCTTTTGCAACTTTGCAAAATTGTCGGAGATCCATGGCATCATTCTTTGCATTCTTCCTCCTCATTTTCACGAATATCCTTTTGAAAAAATGGAAATTGTCCATGTTTCAAATGCCTCTCAAATTCCATAACACGCATTACCTCTCTAATTGAAAGTCTAACTTCTTTCAATAAGAAAATGCGTTTTTCATCATCTATAATGATAACTTGATTGGTTGGAAGAAATCGCACTTCCGAAGGGGAGAACAAATTATGATTGTGGTCTACAACAAACTTAGTGACATGCCATTCTCGAGGAAAAATATCAAATGATTTTCGCAAAATGATACTTAGATGAGCTTTACATCCACATTTTAAAGACTTCCTATTTCGTTGCTCCTTAGATGGATCCACTATTTTTAGTGGTTGTTTACCTTGTCAACAACAAAAGAAATTACATCTTACTATTTCTCTTTTTTCTTTTTCTTTTTTTCTTTTTTTTTTCTCAATACGACATTTTCGAATTGTAAAACCATATCGATTTGCATAATTTTTTTTATAGAAAATGAAAGTTTGTTTTTCACTAGGAAAAAATTGACCAACAGAAGGCTCAATCTCATTTTTTATTGAATTTATATCTTCATGTTCTTCAATACTCCCATTTCATCTATTGGACATTCATTCCAATCAATTATTTCATCTCCATAAGTATTATTATTTTTTCCACCATTTGGAAGCTCATTTAATTCAACACAATTCTTTGAAACACTTCCATGAACCTCACTTGCAATCAAATCATCATCAACTTGTGCTATATTAAAACGAAAATTAAAAAAACAATCAACATCATATTATATGATATATGAATTATATATTACAAATAAAATGAAAATAATAATACCTTCTTGAGATAATTCATTTAAGTCAAAACAATTCATTAGAACAAATTGATGAATCTCACTTGCATCTACATTGTCATCCATTAATGCTATATTAAAACAGGAGTTTAAAATATAAACTTCATATTCTATGATAAATGAAATTTAAATTTACAAATAAAACAAAATTATATTACATTCTTGAAGTGGTTCATTTAAGTCAAAGCAATCTTTTGGAGCAAAGTATTGAGCTCACTTGCAACTATATTCCCATCCATTAGTGCTACAATATACATTTATCAAAAATAAAAATTAACATCATATTAATTTTAACCTATTTTTAAAAAATAACTATGAATCAAATAAAATACAATATTGGGACCTTGTTTAATTATTCTTCAATCCTTCATTGACATTTCTTCGTCCCTTCTTCTCTTTGATATTGGTAAAAGGCAGAAAATTGAGTTTGATATTAGTAAAGTGAAAGAAAGTGGATAGTAAAATATTGGTAAAATAAGATTTGGTGGAAAATAAAAAGTAAGATGGAGAGAAATGTGTTAAGAGGGCAATTTTGTCTAAAGAATAAAAATGTCTCCCAACGGTGTCTTCTTTAAGAGGGCAATTTTGTCCAAAATTTTCTTGCCAGCCATATGATGTTTTTTCTCCTATTTACTCAATTTTTTATTAATGTGAGACTTACATTGGCAAACCTTAACTAGCACCGGTGATTGTTAACACTTTTCTTATACATATATAACTGACTGCCTACTGTGTTGAGATGTGTAGGGATACACCTTGTCGTTTCAGTGTTATCAACCGTAACCATAATAGTAATAAAGAGGGTTCTTACTTCTTGTTTATGAGTCATGAGTAGGCCAAACGTCTCTGGAACTTGGAAGTAGGATACTATTTAGGGAAAAGTGTTTTGGGGAAGCAAAACCGACTGAAGACTGAAGAGTTGATTGGGAACTGTAACGTCTAGACACTTGAATAAGGTGGCGAAACCATATTTAACCTTTCATGCTAGGCTTCCCCTTCCCACACTATTACTACTATTTACTACTACTTGTTTGAGAGATTGAGAAATGGATGAAGAAAGTAGTGTTGGTTGTATCGATGGTGAAAGAAACCCCATCTCCATTTCTGAAGAAACTGATCAGCGAACCAAGCGACACAAAACACTAACTGCACAAGATCGAATCAGCGCCTTACCAGACTCGATCCTCCTCGATATCCTCTCCTCACTGCCCACCAAAGACGCCATTAAAACCGGGGTTTTATCCAAAAGATGGACCTCTCTTTGGACCTCCGTTCCCTCTCTCAGTTTCAGTGACGATTCCTTCGCAAACTACGACGTTTTCGCCACTGCCGTAGATGCTACCCTGGCCCAACACACAGCTTCCAAACTCACAAAGTTCTTCGTCAAATTCAAGTACCACTCACAGCTGAACCCTCGCCTCGATGCCTGGGTTCGTTTCGCCACAGCAGCCAAGGTAGATCAACTCAGTATAACATGCTTTAGAGATCTTGAGAAGAAAATTCGGATATATGTATTGCCTCAGCATCTCTATGCCAATGAGTTTGTTTCTGAACTGAATATTTTTTCCTGCATCATTAAGCCTAATGGGTTAATACGCTGGAGTTCACTTAAGCGTTTGAATATCAGGAGCTCGCCATTGGGAGAAGATGCGCTAAAGAAAATGTTAATGGGTAGTCCTGGTCTTGAATACTTGGAATTTTGCACTTGTTTTTGGTCAAGCCGGTTGGATATAGTGTCCAAGAGTCAGAGAAAATTGGTAATAAACAAGGGTTTTACAATGGGGAGGGTGGTCAGGTCATCAAGGAAAATGGGTCGTGTTCCTGTGTTTGTGTTGGAAATGGAAATTGTGGCTCCAAAGCTTGAGTCATTCGAAATTGTTGGGAATTTTAAAAGGTTGAAGTGCCGAATGAAGTACATGGCAGCATTGGTTAAGGCTAAACTTGATTTCGCGCGAATTGTGGATAGGGAATGAACTTGGAGAGGAGGATGCTTGTAAGATGTATCAAGACACTGTGAAACAATTTCTTGAGAGTATGCATCATGTCAAGGAACTTACTCTTGGCAGATGGTGCCTCAAGGTTTGCTCCTTTTTCTTTTTCTTTTTTTCTTTTAAAATTTTTTGGCTAGTCCCTGCATACAACATGTAGATACATCTGAACTTGAGTTCTTGTGTTTTTGAGGCTGATTGTAGACGTAGGGTATATTTATCATTTACTTAAAATTCCACCTTATTTTCAATGTTAACTTATGTATAACTTTTTAAAACTTAATTTATAAACAGAATAAGTCGAAACAATTAGTAAGAGGTTATTGTATAATTTGGTTTCTCTTTAAAGAATTTATATTACCCAATTTATATTGGAAAAATCATTTTATGATATATAAGAGTATTGGAAAATTATGATAATCTATTAGTCTATTGTAAGCTGTGCTATTTCTCCTAGGCATTTTGATTTTAATCCAAGTTGTTGTTGATCAATAATTGGAGGACCTAATATTATTGTTCTGATTTCATGAGTTTTTTTTTTTTTTTTCCCCCTCCAATTGTCTGCATATGGGGATATGCTAACAGCTATGCACCTTAGTGTTTTGTAAAAAAAAAAATGATAGCTAAATCGTTCACTAGCAATGTATTTTACCTGGGGCAATTAGTCGTGTTATTTGTTCTTATATTCACTTTACCTTATTGTGACCTAGGTTCTATCTATAACGTCATTGAAACATCTGCTTTCTCCATTGTCAAAGTGCAAAAGTTTAACTATGAAAGCAGACATGGATAAATCACCTCCCTGGCATTGCAAGTCTGCTTCAAAGTTCACCTTATGTGGAAACGTTGGTTATAGACATCGAATCCACCCACCGCCCAATCTTAGAGGTATGTTTTTCTTGGACCAATGTCCCAAATGTCATTCTTTTTCTTGACTTGAGGAGTTTCTAGACTTACGTAATTTAGATGATTTTTGTAGAATCCCTAGTACATTGCATGTTAACATGGGGAGTAAGTTCTAGTTCTACCTTTTCTTTTTCTTTTTTTAATAAAAATCTTACATTACTTATCCAAAAAAAATTCAAAATATCATAATCTAAAACTGAACTTAAGAAATGGCTAATGTACTTTTATTTTGCAGTTCCTAGAAAAACACTACCTTAGCTCTTGCAATTATGATGAAGTGAGCCATGGGAAATCAACGGAGACCTATTTCAATTCTTTGCTGCTATGTCTTACGACTGTCAAAATTTTTGGTTTTGAAAAAAGGTTGTTCCACATAATTAAAGGAAGTATTCATTTTAGTGGTAAGGTTTCTACTCAAGAATGCAAAGGTGCTAGAGAAGATGGTTATGAAATTCTACAAGTGACTCAAAACTTATTAAATTTCCCTAGATCCTCTCCACATGCAATGGTTATGTTCACAAACTTCCCACATCAGAAAAATGATTTGTAGTCATTCCATCCTCTTAGACTACCCAATTCTCATAAATATACAGTAGTCATACATAGTAGAGGTTCAAAGAACTTAACACTTGCTATGAATTTGCTTCAGCTTTTGTTGTCATGTAGTTATGATTTTTTAGTGATGATATTAAGCTAGACTTCGGATATATGCATGGTTAATGTCAGTTGTTTTGTTGTTTATCAAGCTTTTGGTTTGATTCTAATCATTATGCAGTTTCAAACTTTCATTGACATTGTCAGACATTTCCAATATCCTCCCGTTCTTTTTATTGAATCACATATTTTCCCAATATGCCTCACTTGTGCAGTGGTGTATCACTAGAACATTGATCGGCCAAATTAATATATGCAGAGAGGAAACGGAATAGGTTCTATCTTATCTTGAATTGTGGAAAAAAATTGTTAAATGTCTGAGGAATTCTTCATATTGTGCATGGTCTTTGTACTTACTGGAATCGGGATCAACTGCACTCCCATGATAATATTAGGGATATTTCGATTTTCAAGTTAACAACAGGATTCGTCACAAGTCATGGACATGTCGTCAACAATTTCCACGTTATATGGATTACGTCTCCATCCCTGCTTCTGCTACTAGTAAATGTAGTTGTTGCTTCTGCCATTATATGGTTCTCTCTCCCTCCTCACTCAATTAAACATGCATGTACTATCATATCATATAAATTCACATGTCTCGTAAAATCTAAATATGATGATACATGCAATACATGTATTGCATGTACCATCATATTTAGATTTGAATTTTTTTTTTTTTTTTTTTTTTTCAGTTTTTAACGCATACATGGTTCTGGGAGTTGGGTATGGAATAACCATTTGATTTAAGTTTTGTATTAAGAATGATGATTAAAATCATGAGTTGGGCTGTTATTAATGTTGTGCTTAAAGATATGGGCATTTTGCAGTTGTCAAGTCCTATAAAAAACAGGTTAAAAAGATGGAACAAACTGTTCCATTTGTGACAGTGTTTCTCCAAATGACAATTAGGCTGTGTGAGTTCTTGGATTCATTTGTTTCCAATTGGGAAATTAGATTCCTTAGAATATGAAGCCTTTTGCCTAGCCTTAGTTTTCGTTTACTGCGTCTAGTTGCCAACTGAGTTGAGGAATTAATAAGGGGGAGGAAATGATTTTTTTTTTTTTTTAATATTTAAGCAAACAATAATAATTAAAAACTAAAAACAAAAACTTAGCTATTATTAGAAACTAGTCGGAAACCCAGGCAATACACCAGAAAATGATTAAAAATGAAATCTAACAAATTCTTGTATTATTTTTAATTTTTTATTGAATGTGATTTTTTTTTTCTTTTTAAATAATATACTAATTAACAATTATGAAAGATGGAGTATCATTTAAATATATAAATATATATATATATATATAAAAGTGAATGTCGCTATACATAACTATTTGTTTTACCTATGGAATTTCATACGTAAGTTACTACATGAGGTTCTAAGTAAGGTCATACATTTATTTCTAACCTCATAGCATTTGAAGCTCACAATATAAGACTATAAAGAGTCCCTAACACAAAGTCCACATGTTATTTGCTGTTGCTTTTGCAATATGAAGAAACTCTTTGTGCTGAAGAAAGCAATTTGGTATTTCGTCAAAAAAAAAAAAAAAACGTACTTTGTTAGTGAAATCGGTCCGTTTACATCTTCATATGGTTGAAGTAATAACAATGGGCCTACTATCTCAGAGGTCCTTTTGACACGAACCTTTAGTAGTATTGCTGCACTAGCAAAGTCAAAAGGGGGCAGCGGTGCCCTCTGGCCTTTGTTTGTATGGAGAACTGAGGAACCATTTAAACTGTTTTTTTTTTTTTTAACTGTATTAGGGGCATTGGCAACCCTCAGCTTTTGCTTTGTTTTTTTTTTTTTTTTTGGTTCCTTGGTCCGTATGTATCTGTACAAGCATACATCATACGCACGTGTCTTTGCATTAAATTTAATTTCAATATTAGAATTAAATTTCAAAGGATTCATCTGAAATTATTTGAACTGAACCTCACAAATTAGAAAGATAGGGTAACGCCAAGAGTTTTGAAAGCTTGTAATTCAACTAGTTGGCACATTTTGGTATTTTTAAAATATTCAAAGTTCAAATCCTCTATTCCCCATTATAATAACTATCAAATTATCAACAACAAAAAAAAAAGATAAAATAACATTGCAACTTTTTAGTGATTAACATAAAAATAAACGACCAATTTAACCTGATAAATCACTATTAATGAGAGAACAAAAGAAGCTTTGTTGAAGCTCGAGTATCGTTTGCACGAGGAGATGCCAATGCAGAAGCACGCTCACTAGCAAGATATGCTATGCGGAATTTTGGGTGGGAAGTAAATCAGTAATCCACATTTTTTACATCCTAGATTTATCCCCTGTAATGCATTTAAACAAAGATTGTTCAGGTTTACCCAAAAGAAAAAAAAACATACTAACAAATAGCTATTGATATAAAATATTAAAATATTCACCTTGTCACATAAATTAAACACAGCTTCGATAGCTTCACACAATAGAAAATTAGCAAAATTCAAAGCAATTGAAGGTTTCTTCTTGGCTGGGACTTGAGAGAATAATGAGAGACCGTTGTTTGGGTATAACATAGGACAGACCTGACATAAGTGGAAATAATTAACTAATTTAGCAAACAGGTTTTATCACATAGCAGCTTCAAACAAATAGTAAAGCCATGTTATAATAATACATCACGTCATCACCAGCTTTGACAAACCAGACGTAGAGTGTTCATTTAAAAACTCAGTTTTATGCTAAACACACTAACAGTAACATCCCCCTACACGAATATGCTAGGTAATAATTACTGCAACCAAAATTGCTGAAACACCCCAGCAATTATTAATCTTAATTGATGTTTCACATTTCACTCAGACATTTTACAGAACATTTCAGGAGTGCTTGGTTCTTTGTAATGTTATTGTTTATTACAATACAATCACATTACCGTAACAATAAAATTATAGTGTTTGGTTTGTTAGTTTGTACGTGCATAACATTGCGGTAATCTAAGATTACCAAAATTTTCACATTATCATAAATCATGGTAATTTGATTACCTTATTAAATAATGGTAATCTTGCATGACCTATTTTTGAAATTGTTGTTTTGCGTGCTGAACTCCAATCTTTTTCCAAAAAATTGTAAAAATCACTGTTTTGATCATGGGAATAAGAGAAAGCTAACCATGTTGGAACTTTACCCGGATTGGATGTTAGATTACCTTGTTTTCCATGCTTAAGGTCAAAATCTCTTGTTGACTAGTTTTTGACCAAGTTGACCAGCAGTCAAACTCAGCAAAAAAATTCACCCAGATACTGAATTTCAGGTTTCATATGAAGATAATATTTTTAAGCATTATTTAAAAGTTTGATCAAGTTCTATTGCGATTGGCCTATATTTGATCCCCATTTTTTGCCAAAAAAGATTTAATTGTCCAATCATAATAACTTTTGGCACATGCTGTAGATAATTTAATTTCCTTCAGTTTGACAGTTCATGGGCCCAAATCGGACTCAAAACAAGCAAAGATATTGTAAAAAAAAATTTTAAAAAGTAATTAGATCATTTGTTGGGAAATTACCTCAAATTCTAATTGTAACTTGGAAAGCTCATTTTGTTTTCTTGTTGAACAAGGAAATTTTAATTTGATTATTATTAGGTTTCCTTGATGTGGAAGAAAAGGTTATTCCTTAGAGTGGAAGAAAATGTTAATCCTTGCAGTGGAATGAAAGCCTACTCATTGTCAAAGAAGTAATGTATTCTATGTTTACGAAGAAACATGAATTTAGTTTTATAAATAGACAGTACTACAAATAATTTGATGGCTTTGTCCTAGGGGCCCTCCCAATAGGAAGAGAGAAAAAAAATAGAACTAAGCGTGAAACCAAGAGAGAAAAATGGATTATCGCTTGAGAGGTAGCGCAAGGAGAGAGATAACATGATTTGGATTTTGTTGACAACATTTTTTGTTAAGTGCTCAAATCAAGGAGAATTTGTAAAACTTTGTTTGATGTCATAATGTGAAGAAATAAGAAGAAACCACAATGAACGTAGTGAGTATGTTTGAAAAGAAGAAGAAACCATATAGAGTGAGCGCAACAAGTGTGTGAGAGCAAAGAAAACAATGAAATTTTCTTTAGCCGTGAGATATACACTTGATAGAGGTATTTTAATTGATTTTCTAATAGCGGATTGATTCAAAGTTTGTCATGTGGTTTTTTTCCTTTCAAGGAGAAATGGTTTTCCATGTAAATTTATGTGTTCTTATGTGTGATTGATATTTTGGCTTGGTAATTTTGGTAATAATATTTTTGGTGATTGATTAAAACTGTTAGTTGATTTTCTTAATTCACAGAAGACTAGAGACGCTTTTGGTTTGGTGGAGAAGGGGATAAGAATCCAAGTTTGGAAGCAAAGGAGCTACGCTTGGATGAAAATGAGCTTCCCCCGAAGTTGGCAGTGGTAATGGCAACAAACAAGAGCCGCCAACCATGATAGGCACAATGGTGACAAGTAAGAGCCCTCGTCGAAGTTAGAGTCGCCGTCAATGATGGGCAAATCTTAAGGTCCATTTGGTTGGATGAGTGGAAAAGTGGGAGAATAGAAAATTGATGAGAGGGTGAAAAAGTAGGAGGATAGAAATGATTTAGTTTTCCCTCATGTGTATTTGGATGGAAGGGTGGAAAAACGGAAGGGATGTAAAACTCTTTTATTTAATTGAGGAGAAAAGTGAAATGATAGAAATTGTAGTTTATATAAATTTACTATTATACCCTTATTAGATAACATGTAAAAAATAATTTATTTGTACTCATTAAATAATATAAAAATTAACACATCATATATATAAACTTATATTATTTTTTTTGTTATTATAGATATTATAATATATATATATATATATATATGGACATGTTGTTGGGTGGAAACAGAAAAACTGGGTGACAAAAAAAAATCTGGAAAATAGAGAGTAACCAAAACATGGAAAAAAAAAGGGTGAGATGAATTACATTTGAGCTGAGGAGAGTGAAGAGGAGATACAAACAAAACAAGACATAAAGGTGTGTAAACTATGTGGGGAAGTGGGTGGGGTAGAAAAGATTCATGAGAAGCATTAAAAATTTGGGAGCAATTTTTCATTGTGTTAGGACAAGAGTTTTCATTCTTGTTTTCTCTCCAATTTGGAGAGATGAATTTCTAGTAGGTAAGGGGAGAAAATGTATGGACCTCACTAATAAATTTCTATTCTCTCTCTTTACCAAACAACACTTAACCATATTTTTTTCTTATTTATTTTTCATCTTTCTTATTTCACCTCCAACCAAACATACCCTTAAACTAACTCGGCCTAAGAAAGAAAGTTGATGGTATAAATAGTAACGAGACATAATTAAATGTGACAAGTTTTATAATGGTTCAGTCTGTCATGTGATACTAAATTAAATTTTTTTTTTTAAATGTAGATAAAAGTTAAAAACTAAAACACGGGTATCTTTATTGCATTAAAAACCTGTACCACTGTAAGTACGTAAGCTTTGTCCAGAGTTTTATACCTAAATTACAACGTAGGGTTAGACCGAAAGGTCGAAGATAAATGTACGACAGCCTATGCGCTTCAGCAAATTCTGATATTGATCAAATTCAACTATCAATTAAGATGAGATTCTCTATTCTCTATGATTGGAGGTGAAAGGATGCCCAGGTGATGTTAGACTCCTCATTGCCATTTATGAGAGAAGAACTAACAGTAACTTCGTCAGAAGTAAGTACTCTTCTGTCCGTTATTAATTGAAATCAAACAACCACGCCTCATTCTTTTGAACTCGTAACACTGACAGCAATAATAATTTATAATAACAATGATAGGGTTGGGAATAAACTAAACTGTCTAGGAACAGTTTTGAGCTCTTCAAAGAATAAATTTGTGTAACAAATAAAGTCAAACTCAAGTTTAGTTTAAGCTTAATGTATGTTGGAATACCACTTATTTTGTTAAAATTAAAAAATTATTACTGAAAGTATTGTAGATAAAGATAAAAGTTAGTTAAAATAGTACAGTGGTGCCTATAAATAGTGCCAAAAAGTACAATAAGACTCATGAATAGTAGCAAAAATAAGTTAAATAATGAAATAATTTTAATTTTTCATCAACATCCAAACGCACACTTACTATTAAACAAATTAAACTAAAACATAATAATGTATTTGTAAATAAACTTATAAACATGATGCTCAATTTAAATATATATAATATAATATTTTTGTATTTATATTTGTCTAAAACTTTACTGATATAGACTTGAAATTGGATTACATAAGTTTATAAATAGAGTCCGATAATATCAAATTATTATTTATAGTTTATTAATAATATAAATGATCTATTAGTAATAAAAATTTATAAATTTTTGAAGGGGTAAAAAAAAGTTAGAAACACCCTAAATAGACTTTAAATAAAAATATACATGACTATGAAATTATCGTATGACATGAAAAAAATATACATGATTATACAATAAATAAAGAAGACAAATGATATACATGAATGACTTTTGAATCATAGTCATGTTGAGTGTCACTAAAATAATTGTCACCACATATTTCATTACATTATACTCTCTTAATTCCATACAACTAACTAGGAGAGAGTGTTGGAAACTCAAAAATGTGTGAGAAGCCGAAAACATTTCAGATACAACTTTATCTTCAAGGAAGCTAATTGAGAGGATAGATATTCAATAAGCATGCAATAGAAATAGCAAGATTTAGGATTGAAATCGAAACGCGGCTTATCACTTATCAGTAAAGCAAAAGCAGGAAGAAAAAAAAAAGTAGAAAAGACATAAATTGAAGCCATCTATCCCTACAAAAGCTCAAAAAGGTCAATTGAGAAAAGGCGTGATCACTCACTGATCACAGGTCTATTGTGTGTATATATGACATGGTTTGCCTCCCTTGTATTTTCCTTATTTACCACAATGGTGAATTGTGAATGGTTCACAATTTCTGAAATTGCGCTTAACTCTTAACTTAGATGGAATGCAAATGGTCCAAATGAATTTAAGTAACTTTCTTTTTAATAAAAAAATCGTAGGCTCAGATTGCAGAAATCCATGTTTCCATCAATCTATCCCTTGTTTGTGCTGACATCTTGTACAGCATATGGGGCCCCTTGATTCACACTTTTGTAAATTTGAGTACAACACACTTGGCCCGCATTTGCAATTTGTCCTCTAACTTCCAATAGTTAATTAACTTCACTCGGCATTTTGGCAAATTCGTTTGTTCCTACATTTATGAACTAGCAATCCCACCCCCACTTGCCACTTCTCTCTTTCTTCTTTGAGAATTCAAGCAAAAGAAAAAAGTGAAAGGAGGAAGAGATTGAAGGCTAAAAGACCACAATTTTTTTTCTTTGATAACCTTTTTTTTTTTTGTTTTTTTTTTGTGCAATATAGATAAGACGCATAATTTTAAAAACTAGATCGAACCGGTCAGTCCGAAAAAAATTATCCAAACCAGTGAAAATTGGGAACCAAAAGCAAATATGGTTTTGCCCCCAATCCGATTTTTAAAACCATGATAAGATGTTATCATGTTATATTAAAATTAAACACAATTTGTCACTATTATCACACAAAATATGAATATTTAAAAGAAAGGCAATTAGGGTATTTTATATTTCTCTCCCCCTCTTTTGTCAAAAGGTCCGAACATATATACGTTGGCTTCACCGTATACATGATGTGACCATCCATGCAAATCCTATAACAAGAGACACCAAATCGGCCACCACAGAATCCGACAAGGTTAGCAATTAATAATGAATTTTGGGGTATTCCATGTTCTATTGTAACTAACCTTGGGTTGCCTGAGTTATTACTTATTACTTTCTTTTTTAGTAGAGTAGAGAAGAGATACATGACGTTATGTTATCGAATGCACTATATAATGAGGGCCCTAATCAATATATATATATATATAGAGAGAGAGAGAGAGAGAGAGAGAGAGGCATATAGCAAGGGACACATTTTCACGTTGTTGGACTTACCTAAACACCTCAAGTTCACAAGTCGGCCATTAATTTCGATTTGGGCCTACACACCCTCCTAATCGCAATACACGACTCCTCCTTTTCTTCAATAATAGTATATATCTTTGCCCTACTTCCATTTTTCTTTCTTCGAACATCCTTTTGGCCCTTTTTGTTTCATCGCACCTTTATGACTCAGAACACACATCCTAAAGACCCGTTCAAGGGCCTCTCAAAAAGGCTTACCTAGTCTCCAATTGAATGAACTAACTACTTGTAGTGTATTCAATTCTATACTAGCCATCAATAGCCTATCAAAAATGACACCAAACACATCAATCTTACACTAGCACATGACCCTGCATTTACTTCCACATGTTTCCACATGTTTCCACATTTCCTCATTGTCTGCACTTATTATATCTATGCTTCTTATCCTTCATATACAAGCCAGCCACAGCACTATCAACGTACCGGGTTTTCTATTTATATAATTAAGCTTTCAATCTTTTTTTGTAGTTTGTACCAAACATTACATTACATCTCCTCCTAGAACTTATTATATGCTAAACAAACCCCACCTTACCTTCCCCTTTTCCCTTCTTGTTTAGCTTGTTCTTACTTCTTCATATATTAGCTACTTTGTGTTATGGGTAAAAGACATCTACGTCTAGCGTTATGGTTGCTCTTGATGCTCACAGTTATGGTTAGCCAGACTCATGAAGCAAGTCATAGTCAATTTTTCAAGATGAATCCCAAGTCTCAGAACTCACCTCATAAATTTTTTGGTTACTTGCCAAGAGGAAACCCAATCCCACCTTCTGGTCCTTCAAAGCAGCACAACGACATTGGGTTACAAAGCTCTCAGCAATCACCATGAAATAACTTAGCCTTCTACAGATAAATTGATATATCCTTTATATCTTCTGTTCATAAAGCTCAAATTGACTGGTAATGATTTCTTCTGTTCTTTAGCTTCACATATTTGCACAAAGCTCTTACGTTTGTGGGGAGGTGGTTGGAAATAGTTTTACCTCCAATTTTTTTTTTTTGAAGAGGCTGATTCTGGATTCGAACCCACAAACTATCACTTTTAGTTTTGTCATATATATATATTTTAAGGAGCTGTGATATCTATGTGGCGCTTTCTTCATGGTCCTTCACATGGCCTAGAGTTCTTGAAGGAGGAGACAGAGAAAGAGAATTATGCGACATTAACATGCAAAATGTTGAGGTCTATAAATCCAAACTTCTTTTGCGTGAATGAATTCTGCGTTTCTTTCTTATCAATGAGCACTTGATTCTTAATGTTATTGAAATCATTGATTACATATTTCTATGTTATATGATTAAAATCAATGAATGTATGCAAACCTAGAAATAATTGATCTATTCTCATTAATTTTGTAGAGATGGTGTGTGAGTGTGACTTCATTTCCTATCTTTTTTCTTTCTTTTTTGATGGAAAAGGTTGAAACTTCATTTCCTATCTTTGATATGACGTGATGATGATGTTATTAATAATTTTTGTACCAAAAGCTACACACATATTTTACCCCCTGCCTCCCCCAAACTTTAACTTTATTCCTTTTAAGCTCTAACTCTAAGGAACGCGTAAGCGTAAGTCGTAACCACGTCCTAATACTCCAAAAGGACAAATTACAATAGAGATTCTCA
This sequence comes from Quercus ilex subsp. ballota, assembly GCA_032727855.1. NCBI lineage: Eukaryota > Viridiplantae > Streptophyta > Magnoliopsida > Fagales > Fagaceae > Quercus > Quercus ilex. The sequence goes on from CM064909.1 coordinate 27,719,987, forward strand.
TGGAGTCCAGTGAAGAAAGTAGATAATAAGGTTACATGTCAAGAGCTCGTAAATTACAATAGTGTTTTCAAACGTTTAGGGTTTAAACATTTCCTCCCTTAAATAAATACTTTTATTAAATAAATTATGAGAAGAAAACTCTAAAGTATTATAACATTCAATTCAAACAAATAAGTCAATAAATAATATAAATATATAATTTTTTTTCCTTAAATCTTAATACAACCAAAAAAAAAATGGAATTCAACTTAAACATTTAGTTTTGTAATAATTTTTTTCTCAAAAAAAAAAGTTTTGTAATAATTTTTTATTTATTTATCTCCACAATTGTAAGAATTAATAGATCTCCGATTGTTTCTAAATGACCCTTTTCCTCTTCCATCGTTTTCCTCCTTTTCTAATTTGTTCCAATGGCAAGAAAAGTTGGATTGTAAAAAAATCACAACAGGGGTTTTGGGTGTAGTGGATTTGTTGTTTGTTTTGGGGACCAGCTTCTTGAAAAATCTTTTTCTTTTCCTCTCTATTTACTTTGCCCATAGGTTTTGAAAATTGCCAGGAGTCCAAATATTTTAAACATAGTTATCATAATTGATCCAGACAAATATTTTTAAGTAGGTGTTGTTACACAAAAAATATATATATATATATATATATATATCTCTTCCATTATTAATATATGATCCAAAAATTACAAAATTTAGTGGGTACGTACAATTGCACCTATGGAGCATAACGTTGTTTTACTATTATCGTAATCACTTACATATACATACATACATATATATATATCTTCCATTATTAATATATAATCCAAAATTTACAAAATTTAGTGGGTATGTACAATTGCACCTATGGAGCATAACGTTGTTTTACCATTATCGCACGTAATATATCACTTACATAGTTCAAAATATATAAACTATTTTGGCTCTTTTGATGTGGGGTTGGGGCCTCCTTATTTTGTTTCTATTATTAGAGCCAAGGTTCTTTTTCTGCCTGTACAGTTTTGTTTCTTCCTTAATAAAATTTCCGAAAATTGTGGTATTAGAATCCTCCCTACTCTAATCTTTAAAGATTTGCATTGCGCTTTCGTGCTCTAAACCACATGTCATTAATTATCAAGTTGACTTTAATAACATTTCATCATGATTGAGAACTCTCTGATCACATATGCGTGATATCACAAAAAGGACACTAAAATCTGAAAGTTACATGGCATTGCCAAGTTGGTTATGACATTTTTTGTTACAAGCCAAGGACACACTAACCACATTTGTGCAATACCCCATGATTGACTAGTCATAATTAGAAAATGAAAAACTTTAATAGATACCCTAAGAGTATTGATATAGGAAATATTTTTAGAAAATTTTTTATGAGAAAAGAAAAAAGTAATTCTTTTTATGGCTTTTTGTATTTCCCATCAGGAATGAAGCCAAAACTTTAAGTTAGAGAGAGCCGCTTTATTATTGGTTGTGTGAGGTGGTTTCAATCTCTGACTCTGTTACTTAACTACTGAGATTTTTTTTTTTTTTCCCCCTATGTGGGTAAGAACAAAATTATTTTTGTTTAGAATTTTTTAAAGGGCAAAGTTATTTATTTTGGATAAAAATTAGTTAATTGAGCTTAAATTTTTTTTAGTTTTACTAGTAATTTTTGTTGTTGAGTTTTTTTTTTTTTTTTTTTTTTTTTGTCTTGTATATTTTGTTTTAGATTTTAGATCTATAAATTTTTTTATGGTCACTAAAATGAGAAAAATGCTGGAGCTACAAGTTTTTTATAAATTACTAATGTGATAAATAGTTATTGGTAAGTAAAAAAATGATGTGAGTAGTAGGCCCATAAGCAAACCAATAAGAATTTGCTATCAAAACAGTTTGAAAAATATTATAAAAAATTTTGTGAGTATATCATCACTCTTAAAAGAATCAATGATATTGTTAAAGGAAAGAAAATTTTAATTTTATAAAAAAAAATTACTAAAATTAGTACACATATATATAATAAATTTTTTTTAAAAAAAAATTAGGAGGGGCCATTGTCCCCCCTAGTCCAATAGTGGTTCTGTCCATGTTTCCCATAAAAATTGTGTTAAACTTTTTTAAAATAGTTTATTAACCATTGTCCTAATAACACCTGTTAATTGAACCCTTAAAAATTTTTGTAATGTGTTTTATAAACTAAATCAACCAAATACACGTATGATGTGAGGTATGGCATAGACATGATTAGAGTGTCCTCAAGTTCTAAAACAAAATGGTATTAATTCGAGCCAACTTGATAATAACAGGTGAATCAAGATAAGTACTACAGCATAATGCAAGTTCTAACACGTTAAGGAATTGAGTGGAATAGATTATGGCATCCTGCCAAAGATTTTTTTTCTTTTTTCTTTTTTTGAGTAAATCCTGCCAAAGATTTAGAATGTCAAAATATTGGGCCAAAATGGGGTTTTACCCCTTTCTCACAAAATTTCTAACAAAATGCCCCATGTCTGAAACTATTTAGGGATACGTTTCTGTTTTGAAACTCGATTTTTGGACAATCGAGTTTATAGCGAAATTGAACTTAGAAAAAAAAAAATTTGGAACTCGAGTTCCACAAATTTTTTTTTTTTTTTTTTAAATTTTTAGTTCGCTATAACTCGATTGTCCAAAAATCGAGTTTTAAATTAAAACTCGATTTTTAAAAAATCGAGTTTCAAAACAAGGGCATTTCCTTAAATAGTTTTAGACAATGGGTATTTTGCCAGAAAGTTTTGGAAAAATGGGCAAATGCCCATTTTGGCCCAAAATATTGTGTTCTTATAAATAATTACAAGGAACTATAATTATAACCAGTCTTTTTTATGAAATTGAGTAAATATGACTAGTGCATTCATTCTTTAGACTTGAACAATCTTTAGGATAAAATAGATGTATTACAATGCTAATTAATACCATATATTATGTACCAAATTTTATATTTTTAAAGGGTTAGGTTTAAATTATATTTGGTTTAACTTTAAGTAATATCATACCATTCTATTTTTCCATTAAATCTAAATTTTGACAAATCCACTATTAAATTATATTTTAATATCATTTATACTTGCAAATTCCAAACTGATCAAAAATCAATAATTATGTCATTAATCAAATATTAAATTTAAATTTTTTGTATTTTTAAAATTATACATAAAATATGAGTATATGGATTAAACGGTGAATAACATCCGTTTGATATGGAATTTCACATGCATGTAAAGAACAACATATAAAACATGTAAATCAATAGTAGAATTTTCAAAAAAAATATGAATTTAGAAAAAACCAATTTTAATTGGGTGATGGTACTAACAACTAATACACCACATACCATAAGAACTCTGCCATTAATCTTTAAGAAATTCCATAAGTTCTTTGCTGGGTAGTTGAGCTATTTCAACTCAGGCAATGAAATCAACGCACGAGAAATGGTCAGGCTCAGAGACAAGGCAAATGTCAAAAGGGTTGTTAATATTCGAAAGTGAGGATTTCATTGAGGGAAAATTCAATTAAGCTGCCGGCCAGTAGGTAAGATAGAGAGTCATGAAAAGTCTTCCAAATTTATTAGGAATACAGAACGTTCCATTCAAGTCAATACAATTCCAGGTATTAACTAACAGTACTGTTTGGTTGTCGGTAGATATCGAAAAGCGAACCATGTATTTGCATTTTGCATGCTCTGATACGTTTGAAACCTCTAGCATTTTGAGTATTTTGGATGAAATAATCATTCTTAAATTTCAACATTTGGACCTGTAAAATGAGTAAATGACTCCAAATATTAATTTATAAAAATAAAATATAAAAAAATAAAACACTCTGGCCTAGAGACGTACATATATTGCACCCAATTATGATATTTATCTTCATTACACATTCGTACAGAACTTGATTATCCATAATGTGCTTAGTTAGTTGACTGCAAACTTGTGACGTAATGCATAGCGGTTTTGATACGTAATCATGCATATAACTATTCTTTCTTTCTTTTTTTCCTTTTTTTTTTTTTTTAAGATAGTTATCTTATTTCTTTTGAATATATAAATGTTTAGAAACTAATAAGTCAAAAATTCATCATGGATTAATATACATAGTCATTTTAATGCTTTGATCACGAAAGCCTTATCTTTGTTTTGATACTTTTATTTAATTACGAAAAAAAAATACATTCGTTCGTCTATTTGAATATACTACTACAATTTTATGCCCACCCAATTATGGATTTTATAAATCGTTTTAAGGAAAAGTGTTGAGTGATAAATGAAACTCAACTTTTACCAATAATTGCCAAATAATCTTAATGCATGCGCTTAATTTATAAACTACTTTAGCTTTCTTTCTTTGATAGTACTATATCATTCAACTAATTCTATTTCAATTGTAGGCACTTTAAATTTTAATAATTGATTGATAACTTGGATATTAATTTTTTTATCACCTTGAAATTTTGCATGCATAAAGAATATATACAAAGATAATGTAATCTAACGGTGGATTTGTTAATATTCGTATCCAATTAAAAAATTTTAAGTGGTGTAACATCACCAATAGTTTTTAATTGGATGAAACTTTTGACAAATCCACTGTTAGATTACATTATTTTTGAATATTCTCCATACTTGCAAAATTTCAAGGTGATCAAAAATTAATAGTCATGTCATCAATCAATTGTTTAAATTCAAGTTTTTTTAGTTTGAAATAATGCATAAAATATTAGTTTATGAATCGAATGGTAAATTACATTTGATTGACATGAAATTTGGCATGCATGTTAAGAATATATAGAACATATAATTCAACAGTGGAATTTTCAAAAGGACATGTATATATGTGTGTGTGTGTGTGTGTGCGTGCACGCAAGTAAGAGAAACAGTGTGTGTGTACACATTAGAGAGATTTTTAATTATTATTGACTATTTTATGGATAAATAAAGAATGATGGAGTATTTTTTGGGTTTGGATTATCTCTAGTATTTTTTTTAAAAAGAATTTCCTTTTATTTTAATGAGCGAATGCCACATCATCCACTAACTAAATAAAATGTGGGGATTAAAACTCATTACCACTAAGAATGTCAATTCGGGTTAGCGTGTTGAGTTCGTGTCGTGTCGAGATAGGGGTATTCAACTAAATGACTCAACCCTAACCCGACCCATTTAATAATCGTGTCATGATCCTTCAACCCTAACACGGCCTGTTAATAAGTCGGGTTGACCTGACCCGACCCAACCCATTTGACACGCTTAATAAACGAGTCGTGTTGGGTTGACACGAATGTAACACAACCTATTTCAACCTGCATAATATTAAATATAACATCCATCTAGAAATAATTTTTTTTTACATCCCAAAAAGCAGTGCATACACTTCAAGTCTTCAACCCACATTCAAAATAATATAGTTCAACAAAAATATAACATTCATCTACAAATAAATTCTTTACATTCCAAAAGAAGTGCATACACTTCAACCCAAATTCAAAATAACAAAGTTTAAAAAAAATAAAATAACATAGTTCAACAAAAATATAATATCCTTAGAACTTACCAAATGCTAAGTATCAATATTGAAAGAATTTGAGCAAACAGTAAACTAATCATGACTATGACCACGATTATCATTCATAAATTCTTTGTTGATGTCCAAATTCATAACATCTTCCACAAGCTCATCCAATTTCATTTGTGTAAGTTCTAAGTAAAAAAAAAATATATATATATATATATATATATATTAGTAGTTCTAGGGTCTATAAAGTTTCAATTTCCAATTATATCCCTTGTAAATTTTTGTAATTACTCACTTTTCTTTTTAAATTTAAAATATATATTGGATATAAAAGGTATTTGACAAATCAAAAATAAAATAAATATTTATTTGTTGTACAAGTTAAACGGATTGTGTTAAGTGAGTCATTTTAGGTTAGCACAAATAAATTGGTGTGTCAAATGTGTCTATTACGGGTTATGCGAGTTAACCCGCTTATGACACGTTTTTTATGGTGTCGCTTTCAGGTCAACCCGTTTATGACATAAACCCATTAAGGCCCAACCCTAACTCGAAAAAACCCGTGTTGGGGAGGGAGCATATAAGAATAAGAGTTTTTTTTTTTTTTTTACTATTACTAAATTGTTGATGACTATATAGAAAATTTTGGAGACATTTTTTAAGGGGATCCCCTTAGTTTCCCGTGGTTCATCCCCTTGATACCATTATTAACAATATTGTTTGTCGCAACGAAAAAATATTTGGAGGGAAAATATTCTTGAAAAAATAACTTATTTTCTAGTGATATTGTTGTAACTACTAAAAATTGAAAATTATCCTGAAAGCATTCTTTATCATTTGATGGTGGTGGTAGTGGTGTGGCAATGGGATATTCGTGATGACAAAGGAGGTGGTGTAGTGGTAGGGTAGCGGCAATAGAGTTGGCCGTGGATAGTATTATGGTTTCAGTGTTGATGTTGTTCATAGTGATGGCATCATCAATATTGGAAATTGTGGTAGCGGTGATGGTGTTGATAGCATAAATAATTGGAAAGATTGAGGGCATAAGAAATTATGAAAAATGTTTTCCACGCCTTTTGGGTTGTTTTTGGTTGACTTTGAAGCACATTTCTTATTAAATAATATATTTTTTTGTCAAAACAAATACAGTAAAGAGAAGAAATACCAATCAATTAGTACTAAAACAAAATGGTACTTCTTTCTCTCTCACAATTATAAATTATCAGTCAAGTCCAAGACTCATTGGTGATCCTAATTCCTAACTCCCTCTAGCTTAGCCAATGGGGCATATGGCCAGTGGCAGCCAGCTTTTTCTTTTTTTTTTTTTAAGTTTAAATCCCAGACAAATTTTCTTATTATATTAAAGTGAAACCTGAAAGAAAGTTCAATCAAAAAGTCAAATTAGATTTTAATTTCATTCTATTTTTACGCCAAGTGTCCTAATTGTCCTCTAATTTGATGTCAAGTGTCTTTATTTTTTAAATTGGCTTTAATTTTTTTCAAAGTGACATTTATGTCTAATTTTGTGTCAAATATTTTTAATGTAAATTCAAGAATCTAAACTTTATATATATATATATATATATTCAATTATAATTATTATACTTAACACTTTGAATTTGTAATACTAATAACATATTTAAAACTATTTTAAGTAACTTATAACCCGTTTTGTTTAAGTCCTATTTGAAACCACTTTCAATCCATTTAAAACTAATCCAAATTTTCTTACAAAAACTTATTATTACCTCAAAAATAAAATTTCAGTGAAAACTTTTACCATATCCTAAATATTGGTTGTTCAAATCTTATTTGAAAATATAAACATGAAATAATTTTATTACATCACAATAACAAAAATAAAGTTAAGAAATAACAAAATATAAATTTTCTCCAAAAATAAAACAACATAGGATGAACAATTAGCATACTCCACCAAAAATATTCTTACAAGTTTTTTTTAAGAGTTGACAAAAATATGAAAATGATCATCAATAATATTCAAATTAGGTAGATATATTTAAAATGTATCTAATTAGGTTTGTAGGGATAAGGGCCCAGAATTATGTATTGAGCCTTGGACCTTATCCGAGGACGTTGGCATGTCTGAGGAGGGATAAAAAGTTATAAGAGATTCCAGTTTAGAGTCTCCTAAATATGAAATGAGTGGAAGGCGGTCCGAGAAGAAATTCCTCCTTCGTTATGATAAATACGGCTCAAATATGTATTTCAACGATCAAGGTGACCTTCCAAGAGGCTCCCATGATAGGAACGAACATCGTGAACATACGAGAAGGAAGGAAACCCAAAAATATCTAAAAGAAAGCTATTACCACCTCATTAAATGCACTGCAACTACTTTTCTGGCCGCATTTATGTGGAGAAAACCCCTGAACAGTGCTGTCTTGGCTACCACAACTCATAGAGAGTCAGAGGAGGTGTCTGATGGGATAGGTACTCGGGTAAGGGCGCAAATGATCAACAAGTGTAGGGTCGAGATGGTCCAAAAGGAGATATATAATGTAAGAGACCCTCCATGAGAAGAAGATCAAAAAATCAAGAAAGAAACACTGTAACAATCTAGAATCAAGCTTGTAATAAAACTTCAAAGGCAATACCTAAAAATCAGTCTCCTCGGACTTGGCCGAGGATGTTTTTACTTAGTGAACGTCTATCATCCTTCTTTCTTTGTCATCAAAATCTATTGGTTTGTTACGTAATTCACTAAAGCCCAGTTTTCCAATCCATTCTCTACAAATTTATTGTTTTGGATTTTTTTGGCTTAAGTCCATATACCTGTTGGGCTAGGAGCTCAAATCAGGTCTTACAAGGTTTATTATTAAATTTCTCCATGTGTCTACATCGGACTATAAGCTAGGTTACACTTTTAAGGGGGGAAAATTTCCTCTTAACAAGAAAAGGTTGGATATAAATTATATTGACCACGAACAAAGGAAAGGAAACAAAGATGACATCACGTTGCTAAAAGGCACACAAACAAAGAAACACACATAGCCCAAACACCTACCTACCAACAGAACTTGCTACACGAGTATTATACCATACCCCACTCATCCTAAAATTTTTTCAGAGTTGCTGAATTGAAGAGCCAAGTTTATACCAAGTCAATTTCAGCCTGTATAAGAGTAAGTATTTCGAAATGTCGAATCCTATGATCAATAATAATCTAATACACCCGTTTTATGGAGCAGAGCCAAAGGGTGCACATGACCTACTATTAGATCAATAATTACCTTCTATGACCACTCTATGAAACAGGCACACAAGATACTGCCTCTTATCAAATATCAATGACAAAGTTCAATGACAAAACTTTTGAGTCACAACTCTAATATTGTCGACTGTGAAAAAATAGTAATATGTCGTGGATCCACGACAAAGTGATAAATAATCACTACAATAGACTATTTTAGAATTATGGCAAAAGTTGCAACCATAAAAGAAATAGTAAATATCAATTATTCATTCAAGAAGACTAATTTTTGTCCATCTACAAATTGTAACATAGAACCCTCTTAAGAGTAGCCAAAGTGTTACCTCTTAAAGCTTGCAGCAACTAATTACGTTACTCAGAATTGAGATTGACATATTCACGCTATATTCTGATTAGACTATATTTGAAGTTCTGTTATGTACACCTATGGTGAAAAAAGCAAAAGAAAGAATAGCGATCCCTATTCCCATTTGAAGCAAGAATTCAGAACCTAAATTGGCTAATTGGCCTATCCAGTTACCATCCAATATAATATCAACAACTACAACATCCTCTTGCTTCCCAGCAATTTTTTTTTCCCCAAAAGGGAAGCATATTTGCATCTTGAATAAATTACAAGACATTCCTATGACGCAATTTAATGCCAAGATTAGCAAATGCTATGTAATATCTAATTCTATTTAGGATATCATTGCTCCATTCGCATGATGTCATGAGTCATGTCACATTCTAGTGAAATATAATTTAAAAAAAAAAAAAAAAAAAGATGAGCGGTTGGATTGTTTTATCAATAATTATGGGGTGAGGTAGAAGAAAGTATCTTCATACATATGAGTTCACACCTATGCAACTCACCAACATAGAGCAAGCACAAAAGATAATTGGCGTAAATGCACTTTTAGTCCCTATATTTTAACGTTTTTTTTATTTTAGTCTCTACATTTTATTTTTACCACTTTTAGTCCTTAAACCAATTAACGCCTTTCATTTTAGTCCTTAAACCCCCATTCCGTTACCAATTAACGGGAAACTGACGGGATCAATAAAATAATAATAAAAATTCACTGTAGCACTGACACATCAGCATTATAAATTTAAAAAATTAATTTATTAATTTTAACTAAATAAAAAAATAAAAACAGAATTAAAAATCAAAATTCAAATGAATTATGATTTAAAGATTAAGAAAAGAGAAGAGAGATTTGGTTCGCAGGGACAGGGTCTGATTTTTTCTCACCATGAGTCGGTTCTCCCTTCGTCAGCTTCGCTCATAACCGCCGAAGGTCGGTTCTCCAGCCTCCAGCAGTGTGGTTCCTAGACTCAGTTTGATGCGGTGCATCAGTAGATCGACATCCACAGTCAGTAAGCCACAGAGTGACACCCACAACCACAGATCGACACCCTCAAATCTAAAAAAAGCAGATCAACACCCACAATCACACATCCAAATATCTACACCCACAAATTGAAACCCAATAACCCACAAAGATTAAAACCCACTAACACAGAAAACTTAGGTGAGATTGAAGCTTATGAATGTTGGGTATCGAAGGTTGAGGTTGAGTCTAGTGAAGTTGATTGAGGTGGTGCTGAACGATCGGCTAGGGAAGAAGGTGAGAGTGAAGTGCAACGAGGACGACACCATCGGAGACCTGAAGAAACTCGTGATGGCGCAGACAGGTACTCGGGCCGACAAGATTCGAAGCCAAAAGTGGTACAACATCTACAAGGACCATATCACCCTTAAGGACTATGAAATCCATGACGGAGGGACTTCCGACCAAGTAAGCAGATCAACGGCGGTGGATATCGCAAATCGCGACGAGTCGACCCGTTGACACGTTGAGCTTGTTGTGGGTTTTTCCATTGTGAGATTTTTTTTTTTTTTTTTTTTTTTTTGTAGTTTAGGTGTTTGTGTTTTTGTCTTTGAGAGATTTGGGTGAGAGAGAGATTTGGGGGCTTTGGAATTTATGATTTTTTTTTTTTTAATGGTGTTTTTATGCTGAATTTTCTGGGTTTATGAATTTGGTTTCTGGGTTTATGAATTTTATTTGTTGGAGGTTTCGTTGTTGATTGAAAGATGAGAAAATCTGGGTTTGAGTTGAGATTTTGTATATATGGGTTTTGTAGTTTGAGAAAATCTGAGAAGATTTGCTACTAGGTTTGTGTTCTTGCTGGAGATTGATTTGTGTTTGTGTTTGGTTGACAAGAAAGGGCAAGAAAATGCAAGAAAATCTGGGCATGTGTTCTTATGTTTAAAATATGGATTTGTGTTCTTAATGTTCTTTGGTGTTCTTGTTGAAGATGAACATAGATCTAGGTAACTCATATTTTTTCTTTTGTTAAAATTGAAAAATAAATATTTTAAATTATAATCTGATGTGGCATGCTACAGTAAATTTTTTATTACTATTTTATTGATCCCGTCAGTTTCCCTGTTAATTGGTGACGGAATGGGGGTTCAATGACTAAAATGAAGGGCGTTAATTGATTTAAGAACTAAAAGTGGTAAAAATAAAATGTAAGGACTAAAATGAAAAAAAGGTCAAAATATAAGGACTAAAAGTGCATTTACGCCAAGATAATTTTCAACGAAATAAGGGCTCAACAAACAAGTTTGAGTGCTGCTTGCGGCAAATTCCATATTCCATAATTTTATTTTATTTTATTTTTTTCCTATTTTTACCTGCATTATATTGTATAAATTTAAGAAAATTCTTAAAATCATCCAAATATATTATTTAATCAAATTACATAACTCATTAAATAAGTTATGGAAGTTATGTGACTAAAAAGTTCGTGTTAATAATTTTATCAGTAAGTTGAAAGCAAAAACCATTTTTATCTTGATTAACCGACATTCACCTACACCAGGCTAGATTGTTTTTAGCATGCACTTCTAATATTTCAAGATTCGCCTTTCATTCGATAAGCCCCATCATTTGCAGGTGGAAAAAGTACATTATATTTCTGATATATGTAATTTCTGATCCCACATTGTGTTTGACGGGGCACTAATATATTCAACCGGCATCCATCATTCACCATTTTAATATTTTTAGTATTTCCTCAACTTATGCTTAAATGCATTTGAAAAGTTTATATTGCCTTTTTAATCCAAATGACATGACACTAAATAATATTCCATTCATGAGAGAGAGAGAACACAAAATAAGGGTCCACAAAAGAGTTTTTTTTTTTTTTTTTTTTTTTTTTTTTTTTTTTTTTTTTTTTCGTATTTGCATAATAAAAATTATTAAATTATCTATAGGAAACCCCAAAAGCCTTATGTATTGGGTATATCCCTTTTAAAGAGATATCAAATGCAGGAACCGACATGCACAATGATATAATTAGCATTAGCACACCTGTCTGAGCCTGGTGTGCTAATGCTAATTATATCATTGTGCATAACCATCACCAGTGATCCTCTGTCAATTTCAAGAATAGAGCACAAAAGGGCTCCACCAAAACCGAACAGCTGAGGCGAGAAGATACGAGGAAAAAAAAAAAAGTGGGTGGGGGAAACAAAGCATAGAACAAAAACTTTCTTTTGCCAAGATTATCTGACAATTGATGATTCTATATACACTACAATACAAGAGATATGTAAAGGCAGATACCCAGAAATTAATTGGACGGAACAAAATGATTCTAAAAAAGAAAAAATAATTTTTAAAAAAAATAGAGGAAGGGGGGGAGAAGGAAGGACAGAAGTACCAAAAAGAAAATGTGTTCACTTCAAAATCATCATAATTACCGATGCAAAAAGTGTGGATGGCATTCCCTCCCTCCATCCCTCCCTCCCATTTGCTAAGTTTGGGAAGATGGTGACAGAGCTCCCTCTGATCTGCGTCCAGCATAGCCAGAAACTGATGACTTGTCTGACCCACGAACATTGTACCTCTCATACACCTTTTCACGGTTCTCAGACCACCAAGTCTCAGCTTGGTGCTCTCCAAATCTTCTTCGGCTGCAGATGCATTTACTTTATCAGATTGCAATGATAAAATTACCAAAATGGAAAATTTTACTCGACATCTCAAACGTAAGGAAATGGTAGATCTCATAACCATTATATGCACCATATTTGGGGTTGGGAGATTTTAATGCAGAAGAGTCGCCAAATAAACTCGTTCTCAACCACCTAAGGTGAATAATATCAAGACTTTTTGCTAGTGACACTAAGTCTGATATTAACTTATTCTTCTAATACTTGACCACATTAATCCTAATAATAAAGCCCAAATACCTGAAGCGAACTCGTTTGAGATCTCTAGTTCCATCTCGCAAGGCCACAAGAGTTATATATACGCCAGGCTCATACTGTTCTATCCATTCTGCCTCAACTTGATTGCTGTTAACAGGCAGTGCAGAATTTTTAGATCTCACACTATTCTCACCATCTTGGAAAGACCCAGAATCCTTGCCATCAACTGCCTCTGACACAGTGCTGCCACTTTGCTGAACCCCTCCACCATTTGGCAGCCTGACATCGGGATTTTCATCAGTCCCATTGGCAGTCATAAGCACCCGGTTTTGGTGGTATATGTTAGTTTCATCAGTTCCAGGCAGATCTCTAGGTGAAGGAGTTGGTCCTTGAGTTCCATTTATTAAATCAGAGTCAATTCCTGTGGAAGCCAACAAAGAACTGCTGCTTGAATCAGATCTCAAATGGCGCTCTCCATGTGTTTCAGGATAGTGCATTCCATTTGGCTCTAGACCATTTGGTAAGTAAGCAGGCCTCATGCTCTCAGGGTCATAAACACCAGGAGGTAACCTCTCAGCCAGATCTTTAATCTGGAACACAGTGGAAGGATGGTCAATAGAAATAAGTAGTAGTTTTTCCATTTACTTAATAAATAAAAAACCCACTGAAAGGGTTTGGAGATGGGGAAGAAAAGCAGAGATGATCAGGAACATATACTCAGAAATGTTTAGGCTTGCAAAGAAACGTTGTTAACTCATTTTAAAATCCATAGCGGAAGAACAAAATGCTGTTTTAAACCATTTCATCCAAATGCCTTTTCAATTTCATGAAGAGTAGCTCAAACTAAACTGAAGGGCTGGTCATGCAAGAACTGCTTTTTCTGATGGGGCGTTTGGATGGCAGGATTTTGGCACATGGATTTGGATTTGGGTGATTAAAATCCAACTACTTTGTTTGGATAATTTAAAAAGGTCAAGGATTTGGATTTGGCCAAATCTACCAAGGATTTTGGAACCTTGAAATCCTTGGATTTGAAATTACATCTAACCCCATGGAATTCTAAATCAAATCCATTGATTTAAAATCCAAATTCAAATCCAAATCCAAATTCAAGTATCCAAACGCAACCAGAAAATTCAGTTCAATATTACTATGTTACAGGAAAATTCTCTAAGAGTGCATAACGCTCTACCAAAAATACAGCTTATATTGAAGATAAACAAACAAGTATATAAACCAGAAAATAACCTGTGAAGTAAGTGCCTTTATAACTTCTTTTGCAGCCTTGGATTTAGCAGATTCCTCTGCAGCTAGTGCCATAGTTTCTTGAACCTTTTTTGCTGACTTCTGAAGCTCTAGTTCTTGAAGTTCACATCTCTGCCTTAGCCGCTCCACCTAACCAGATTCATAGTCATCAACATAGGCTATTCAAATTAATATTATACAGATTCAACAACAGAACCCCCACACCCTGTACTCAAAAGATATATAAAATGACAGAGAAACCTGTGGAACCTAACATTACCTGCGCACGTAACTTTAGCACTTCTTGATTCAATAGTTCATTTGTTTTCTTCAAACTATCAGTGATACTTTTGGAGAAGGAAAGTCCCGATGTTGTTGGAATAGGTGTAGCAGAACGAGGGGGGCTAGGTCTCCTTGAGAAAGGAGACACAGACCTAGAACTCACTCCAGATGGCGTGAGAGCTGATCTGGGAACTGCTCGTCGCAGGTCAACAGCACTAGACAAAACAACATCTCTCAGCTGCAGCAAAGAAGGTGCTTGAGAGGAGCGAACTAGGGAGAATGTATCAGCCTTCTTTCCTTGCTTGGCTGCTTTGCTATCTAACTGCTTTATTAAATCCAAATTAGAAGGCACTGACTTGGACAATCTTATATCAGCTTTATCTAACCTATCCCTGTTTTCACCCGACAAGCGAGGTACAGCATTCTTCCGGTTATTATCTCTAGCTTCTGACACCTTGTTCAACTTTGCATAACAAGCATCACAAACACGATATGGCTTGTTGGGATTAGGAGACAGTGCTGCTCTTAATGCTTTTCTAGAACTGCAAGAATGGCAGTGCACAAGGCCACAATTATAGCAGTTGTGCCTCTTTCTAGTAAACCCAAAAGCCTGTCTACAAGAAGAGCACTGTGACTGCTCAGCACCAGAAACCCATTTATGAAGACATATAGCTGCTGTGTAGTTTGAACCACAAGCAATATATTTTACATGCCTGTCCTTCAAAGCCTCAACCAGAGTTGGTGTTTTTCGATCTTCAACATCTCCATGGCCCAACCTCCCATTAGCACCCTTCCCCCACGTATAAACTTCATTCTTAGAAGTTAATACTGCCACATGATATGCACCACAGGCAATTTCTTCAACAGATTCACCAACAAGTTTGTCCTCCACCAAGCAAGGTAGCTTTCCATCAGAATGGGGATTCCCAAGCTGACCATAAACAGTACTGCCCATTGTAAAAACATGTCCTGATGTGGTCAAGCCAACGGTTAAACTGTGCCCACAAGCAATTTTATGAAAATTGTAATCAATGAGTGCTGGCACACATGTAGGTTCTAGCCGAGCCTCCTTGTCTCCATGACCAAGACGATTTTTATCTCCATCACCCCAAGTAAACAATTTACCAGATGAAGTACTTGCGCTAGACTGTGTCGCAATAACCTCCACCACTGCAGCAGTATGCCAAACCCCACATGCAACAGCAATTGTCCTCAAACCTGAGAGAGATTCTACTTCTCTTGGGTAAGAAATGCTTTCCCTATCTCCATGGCCCAAGACACCAAATGTTCCATCACCAAATGTAAAGAGCTGTCCTGTTGATGTTACCAAGGCAGTATGCCACGGACCACAAGTAACTGAAGCAACTTGAAGTCCCTCAAGAGGACCAGAGATTCTCTTGGGTATCCAATGACTGACATCAGTGCCATGTCCAAGAAGCCCAGCATTATGCGTACCATCTCCCCATGTATAAAGTTCCCCATACATTGTAACTGCACAAGTATGGAACTCCCCACAGGCCACAAAATCAACAGTGGTAGCAGTCAAAGATTCAACTAGACGAGGTTGACTAACATCATTTCCAACACCATGGCCAAGCCGTCCTCCAGACTCTTCACCCCATGTAAAAAGTTCACCTTGCCTTGTGACCAGGGCCACATGCCTGACCCCACAGGCTATATAATGTACATCCAAAACTACATTGGACTCCAGTGGCCTGGGGAGAAGCACATCTGCCCTTGGAGTCAAATAACTAGCATTTCTGTCAGCCCCAACCTTGACAACATTATCACAAATAACTTCACCCCATATGTACACGTCGCCTAAAGCATCACAATCATCCGGTGCAGAGCCATGACTAGAAGTGCTGGGGGCACTAGAAACACTAACTCGAAAAGCATCCGAACCAGATCCTTTTACTTGCATATTTGTCTCGTCTGATGCATGTGATCTTTCAGAACGCACAGAATTGTCAGGCAGAAAGCTCTTAGGAGAAGTGTTAGTGTTCAAAGTGGCAGAAATCTCAGGTGAGCTAATATCTCGAGAAGCACTATGTGAACTGTCGCTTGCACTATTTGATGTCAAGTCTCCACTGTCCTGAAAACAATTCAGCAAAAGACATGATATGTAGCTGACCATATAACAGAAAAATTCATATATTACGTTAAGCAACTTAATCGTATCAATAATTATTTGTGTTTGTGATATAAGAAAACACACTACCTAAGCCTTTTAAAAGTTAAGAACCAAGGCAAATCAATCAATATCAATATATATATACATATATAAAAGCAAAGACCTTGTGTGGCAGAGTATTAAGTTCTATAAATAAAAAAATAAAATAAAAAGAATAATTATGTTTTTAAATTAGAAAATTAATTAAATATTTTCCAACTTACGCAAATAATATTACAATATGTTCATATTCTAAATTATATTAATCTTAAAAATTTATATTTTCCCATTTTCTAATGACATGTGAATAAATGAAAGCTTATTCCTTAAATATTATAATACTTAGTGTCCATTTGGGAACAGTTTATTTAACTGAAACTAAAAATTTTTTGCTGAAAATACTGTAAATAAAGTTAAAAGATAGCTGAAATAGTATAGTGGGACCCATGAATAATACCAAAAAGTGTAATGGGACCCATGAATAGTACCAAAAATAAGCTAAATAAAAAAAAAAAGCAAGTTTTTTAAGCCAATGCCAAACGCACACTTAGTACCCGTTTGGATTGCGCTTTTGGTCCCCAACATTTGGCGTTTTGGCATTTTTTTTTTTTTTTTTTTTTTTTGAGAAGTCAGTTTCAAGTGATTATGCACTGTTCAGTGAGTCGCGTGCACTGTTCACAGGACTCACAAACCTCTTTTTTCAACAAAAATTTCATTAAAAATGGGTCCCACAGCACTATTCACACATTTAAAAATTATTTTGCTACAATGTTTTCAGTTTTCAACAAAATAAGCGGTATCCAAATGGACCCTTAATGAGTATTATAAATTGGTTGTATAAATAATTACTTATCAAATATTTCAAACTAGATATCTTTTTATATATAGGTAGTAATGGTATCAACTCATATATCTATGATAAGCTTACGGTATACACGCCCATTGCAGGACATAGCTAGTGTAGTACAATGAACAAGAACTTTGACTGACTCTCCACTTAAAGAATTGTTAGAATAATGGTTAAATGATTAAATTCACAATTTCCTAACAACTTAAGCTTTTAAGCCAAGTGGTAATTTATCATGGTATTAGGGCGGTTGATCTTGAGTTCAAACCATGTCTCCACTCTACCTTCCATTAACAAGTTAATAATCTCACATGTTTGGCCCCATTTATTAAGGGGGGTCTACACCAACACATGAAAGGGAGTATTAGAATAATGGTTGAATAATTAAATTCATTTTTTCCTAATAGCTTAAGTTTTTGGGATAAGTAAAAGTTTATCATGAAAAACAAAAGCTTGAAATATGTCTTATAGGTCCCAAGACAAAAACTCCCAGATTATTATCCTTCGAAACTACATACCACTAACTATAAAAACAACAGTCTTTGCCCTTACAGAGAAAGAGGGGAAACTCTTAATTAAAAAGGGCTGAGCAAGAAGTTGTTTAATCTAAAGATTAATTCACAGGAATAATGCTCTCACATTTTAACATTGCCCCAATGCAATGGCGTAATCTTTATGTTTATGGCATCATACTGCAAAAGGATGGACAAAGCAAATGAAAAACTTAAACATAAGGAGTTTCCAACTAGGAAGACTTACATCAAGGTAGAGGCCTCCATCAGTCCGTCCATCAATTTTGGAGCGCCCACCTTGACCAGAGGATATTAATGTTTTGAGGCCAGCAATCCACACGTCCGCCTCAACTTTATCTTTGCAAATCTGGAAAATGCAACGTATAATAATTGAACTTAAAGTAAAATAGAAGATTTACAGAATGACAATGTAATTTTTGAGTGAACTTCGAAATTTCATCACTGACCAGATCAAGGGACCGCTTTCCGTTGTTATATATAAGGGAAAAAGATAAATAGTCCTTTTCAGGACGCAGATACCGTTGAAAAACAGCCTGGAAGTGAATTAGGAAAACAAATTAGAAGATTTTTATTTAGAAGATTTAAATACTAAAAACTTAGAAGTTTTTTTTTCTAAGCAAACTTAGAAGTTAATCATGTAGCATATGGTAGATAGCATAATTAAGCATAAGAGTGATATGAAATGGAAACACAGATATCTCACTGTTCTTTGTCCAGGAATAATTCTTGAGACACAAGCTAACTTCAAACTTCTTTCTCCGCTACTTGAAATCCAAATTAAAGATGATTCATCCTGACATTTTTAGATATAATAGTAAGTAGAAAATAAATGGAATTTAAACAAGCGGAAAGCTGTGTGTTTCACATGAGCACAATAAGATCACAGATCATGGGATTTGAAAAGCCAACAAAGGAGCAATTAATTCAAATACATACACTACATGATGAGATATACATTCATCAGAATGTTAAACACAGAGTAATATACATCTCCAGTACCTGAGCCACAAGTATTAACGACACTTAAAACTCAGGGCATCATCTATTATCTCATATAATGAAGAGGCATATTTTTAGTTAATCCAACCTGCATCTGATATTAAAGTAAGAATAAAGACGTCCTTTTAGGACCTATGAGTTTGACCATATTTTGCCCCAACAAACCTAAAATTGCAGTAAACAACACACTCATAAATATTTGTATAAAGCTGAAATATGGCATAGAAAATTGGGAACTGCCCATATGGTACCCTGTGAATTTTTCATCCAAGTTATGGCTGGGAAACCAGAAATTTTTTCATATTTTCCAACCGCCAGCACACATAGCTAATATAACTTTGTGACCAAACACAACCAATTTAGATAAGACTCTACAAGTGATGATCTGCAAACTGTCACAAACAAGGCACTGAATGATAAAAGAAAGTAGTCCCTAGTGGCAACTGAAACAGCTTGATTTAAGTACAGAATTTTTTTTTTTATAAGTACAGAATTACTAACTTCAACTTTGTTAACAAAAGAATTATGTGATAGTTCCATTAAACCAGCTGTTGAATTATCATAACCATGAGGAATTCAAATCTCCAAGAACCTTATATGAACATAACCAGTGTAACCAAAGGCGAGCTGAGCACTAGCCTAGGACCCAGGCAAGGCGAGGCACCTTTAGTGAGGCGCTCGCCTTTAGAGCCTAGGCAAGCAAGGCAATTGCCTTTTTCCATTAAAAAGGCGCTAAGGTGAGAGCCTCAGTTTTTTTTTTTTTAATTAATAGAAGGTTATTGTAAAACCTATCATTAGATTATTAATTTTAAAGCAGCATATTATAAAACCTATTGTTAGATAAATTAATTTACAAGATTTTGTTGTAAAACTTATTGTTAGATTAATTAATTTCTAGTAGAAGCTTGTTGTAAAACCTATTGTTAGAATAACTAATAGAGCCTAAGCCATCTTAATCCTATTTTGAAATCATTTGATAGACCTAATTTTTCACGCAACACATTTAAAAACACTTTATGATAATATTTCAATACACTAGATACAAATGATTTAAGTTGTATATGTATAATAAATATATTTAGAATTTGGGGCCTCACTTTACTTGGGCTAGCGCCTTTTTGTCACCTCACGCCTTGGGCAATACAAGGCCTTGGCGCCTTAAGGTTTCCTTTCGCTTCTGACTACCATGACATCAAGTTACAGAGGAATGGGAAGCAATAGATTATTGGACACTTATATAGTAAGCCATACCATCTACTCTATGGAAAACTTTGAATCAACGTTCTTGTTATTGAGTCAAATTATACTTGTCTACCTCTGATTGTATTTCAAATGATTTATCTACTTGTAAAGTTTGAAGTTGAGTTCACATGGAGGTTCAAGAGTTCAACCAGTTTCCATGCTTTTAATTAATGTATTTTACAATAAATTACAGCTGAAGGTATTGTTAACTAATCCTCACTAGCATTGTCTTGTCTTGGAAGAAAAAGGTCATTCTCTAAAAACAAAACCGTTACTATTTCTAATTATCAAAAAAAGACCCATGACTATTTCTAAGAAACTAGTAACTAATCATATTCACTACTATCCTAGTAAACCAAGAACTGGAGCACTCGATCTGAGATGTGACACACTCAATTTCAAAGGCTATGACAAGCTGTTCTTACAATGAGCTCCAGTGAACTCTCCAATTATACTTAAATTTTTAACACTAATAGATGCACAGTTCATACCATTTCATATAAAGATTTTTTTGACCAAATCTCACAGAAAAAGCTCATCATGCCAGTCAAAATTGTACAGCCTCTTTTGTTGACTGAGTAATAGTGACATAATACCATCAATTTTGACCCTTGCACGCATTTAGATGTGATCAAATTTAAGCTAAAAATTCATCAATTTTGACCGAGTCTTCTAGTGACACCCTATATGAGGAAATGGAGCACACAGTGTTACTTGTTCACTGTCATCCATTTAGAGGGAGAGCTTATGAGAAGGACAACGAGGGAGCAGGCAACAAATTTTTATTGTATAGCTAAAACATAACTTAGATACTTGTCTGTATAAAATATCCTGCAATACATATCACAGTTCCAGCTCTATTGTTAAATATGAGACGGAAAATGAGGGTGAGGGTAACAACTTTTTGTTATTTAGCTAAAACATAGCTTAGATAGTTGTCCATATAAAATATCCTATGATACATATCACAGTTCAGCTCTATTGTTAATATTTCCAAAGTGAAGATCATAACAAGGAATTTAAGAGATTCATCTACCAGTAAGAGTTTATCTCCAAGAAAGTAATTAGTTGATGCACTTCAAACTCCAAAAACATTGTCTTTATTAACAAAATTATATAAATTTACTTGAATTATTTTGGACAAATAATGATATTAATTGACTTGATGTTACATCAATTTAGTTGTTTTTTTGGTCAACATCTGAGCACTTTCAAAGTTAGAACAATTTTCTAACCACCAAAAGCTTAAAGCGGAGGCTAGAGAAATGAACTTACATTCGACAATCTAAATGGACAAAACTTAGGCTTTCCCTTGCGACCATATTTAAGCAGTTGAGCACCCTTCTTCAAAGCAATCAATGCCTGCATGAGGTAAAAGCATACTCAAAACAGTGCAAAAGAAACCTTTGGCATGCAAACTTTGTACACTGAAAATTTTAGGAACAGAGGAATATACAGTGTCTTTCTAAATAATATTAGTAACCACAGATTCTATGAAGTTTCATAGGGAATATATATCAAAGTACTACCCAATAATTTAAGTTTTTATAGAAACATAAATATAAGTGCACAAATTAGAAAATATGAGCCTGAGGAACATCAAATTTTCTGTTTTCTATTTTATCTTCTTTGCAGCAAAGGATCAACAACATTTGCATCAGCTTGGCAAGTTCTCTTCTTGTTTTAAGTTAAATTGAATGCATCAAGAGGGATAATAAGAGCACGGTAAATATTTTGATTTATCATTCAAGCCTTTGAAGGGGAGGAAATAACAATAGTCTTCTCACAATGTGGGACAGTATAATTCCAAACACAAACTCTGCTACTTTTACAGTGAAAATTATTTGGAATGGAGTAGTTGCTAGATATGTTCATATGAAGGTTCCTGAGAGACAAATCTTATAACTCACTCTTCCTGAGAATTGAGAAAGGCAGGCAATGATAGAAAAGGGTACTGGTTTTACAATATACCCTGAACAGCTACATTTTATAAAATAATCCCCTGCACTATTCATTTCTACATAATGCAGGTAACAAGTAACAACTCAACTTCACAAAATAAATTTTTATTTAAATTAGAAAATTCTAAACAAGAATTATCTATTAGCGTAAAACAGTATATGCTGCTATCAATCAGCAAAAAAATTATTGCAAGCAGCAAACAAACTATAATCAAAACAATCTTTGGTTCACAACAAGATCCTTAACATTTTTACTAAAAAGCAATTTTCAGCTTAAATATGCTAGGATAAGCTTGAAAATTGTTTCATCATCTCTGAATTCAGCCTTATGCCACATTTAATATCTCTCAATCCACAAATGATAAATATGAGCCATCCATGCCAGCTCAACCACAGTATCAGAGAAACTTTTACAATTGAGATGATTCACTGCCCATTTTATTTCAGTATCCCAGCTTGCAAGTCTTTTAGCAATAGAACAAAGTGTGAGCAATCTTACCCATATTCAGTATGAAAAACTGCATTAATAATAAAGATGGTCCCTTGATTCCATACATCTTCTACTGACCAGTACAACTCTGGCTAAATTATCTAACCTTTTTGTAGAAAACTTAGGGCATGTTTGGTACAATGTAATAGAGCATGTAATGAAATGCTTGTTTATGTGGAATGACTACTCAATCTTTTGGTTCGATATTTAGTACATGGAATAGTTATTCATAAGGAATAGCTATAAAAATTTTTTTTTTTTTATTTTTATAAGTAGGAATAGCTATAAATTAAAACATGTAATAACTTTAGAAATTATTATATTTCCTAAACTACAAACTATATCTATGTGCATAATAATTATAAAATTATTACGATTCCAAAAAATACATATTTTTCATTTTAATCCTATTTCACAACCATAAATATTAATAGGAATATTTATTCCATTACATAACCTTTTATTCCCAATAATAATTAGATTCAGTGTACCAAATGTGCCCTTATTTTGAAACGCCAACCATGCAATAAACCCATGCTTAGGAAACATCCATATTTAGTTTCCACCAATTCACTCCTAAGGTGAGTTTGATAGTGATAAATTACCACTTTTGGGACATTCGGTACTTTATCATGATATCAGAGTAGGTAGTTATGAGTTCGAACTTTGTCTCGAGCTGCCTCCCATTTAAAATTTAAAAATTCCGCATGTTGATCTCCACTTATTAAGGAGGACTATGGGCTCACTCCTCATTTCCTAACCGCTTAAGCTTTTGTGACTATCAGTAATTTATCAAATAGCATATACTTTGTGGTGGCACATACTGTTTCCAAATTCTAGCTTTACCTAAACGCCAAGCCAATTGAGGTCCTTTCTGGGTGTACAGTTTTCTCTAATATTTGAAAAAGAAACCCACTTATATGTGTCCACAATTCCAATATTACAAAAAATAAATTAATTAAATAGGCAAAGGAACAAAATTCTGTAAAGACAAAATTGTTCTGCGGTTGCATGCCACAACGTTATTATTTGCAAACAAAAATTAGCACTAAATCATAAAATTAAATAAAATGCGCAGTTTGGTTATATAGCAAGGAGGCAATGGGTTTTTTTTTTTTTTTTTTTCAAAGATTATTACATTTTTTGAATCTTAAAATTTTCATTAAGCCTCCGAAAAACTCTACCTAATCTTTCTATCTCATCCCGAAAAATATGGGAATTTGAAGCAAAGCAAAAAAAATTTAAAAACAAAAACAATAAATAAAATTAAAAAAAGAAAAAAAAGAAACAGAGAGAAAGAGAGAGAGAGGACCTGGTCGATGTCACGGTGTGCATTCCCGTAGCTAACAAGATCGGCCATTCCATGTGAGAGAATTACGAAAATGCCACCACCACCCTCTCCGATCGCAGTACGGAGCTCCGGTCATCATAGAGAACCCCTGCCTTTTCTTCCGTATAATACCATCAACTCTCCCCCCACCTCTGCTCACGCAGATCCAACCCCTTCCTTTCACTCTCTTCCTTCCTCCATTGACATTGACATTTCCTCTTCCCCCTTACTCTAAACCTCTACTCCAAACTTCAACTTCTTCACCTCTCTTTGCTTCCACTGCTCTCAAGCTATTTTTCACTATCACCGCTTTCTCAAATTCCGCCGGGAAAAACTCAGAGGAAAAACCGGACGAACCGGACAGAAGAGACACAGTAGAGAGAAAGAAAGAAAAAGAGAAATCTCTGAAAAAGAGAAAGAGAGAAGCGAGAGAGAAAATCGAGGAGTCTGTAAAAGTACGAAGAGTCAAAGATGAGGAAAAAAAATTTAAAAAGAAAAGAATAATAAAAATACGAATAAAGCGTGAAAACGCCTGAGATTGAAAAGATATATATATGAGAGGACATTTTTTATTTATTTTTTATACTAAAATATATTTAAAAATATTACTATTTATTATTAATTAACATTAACGCAAATTAAATTGGAGATTACTAGTAATAATACTCATTTTTAGAGGAGGGATGCACGTTGCCTTTTGAGAATTACTAGCTTCTGTTCCATCCAATTGCAACCGTCCACGTGTATGTATACTATTATATTTATATTGTTTTATTCTTGTTTCATGCAACATATAAGTTAACCAATATTCTTAGATTGTTATTGGAATTACTAAAAGTTTTATTTATTTAATATATATATATATATATAAATGGTATCTCTAGTGCATGACGCTTTGGCTCTTCGCAATTTTAGTTACAATCTATATCAAACATTTGTCGTACATATAATCTAATGAATAGTCCAATATAATTTTATTTTATATTCTTTGTCACAATTGGTATTTACACGTTAACTAAAGTCTGTAACAAAATAACAAATATAAAGGCATGATCTAGGTCTTAGTTACAAACTATATGATTTCTTAATGATCAAATTTTCAATAAAAAAATGCAAATTACAATATAAATAAATATAATTTGTTTGATAGTCATCTTGGCTCTTTCGATTGTTGCAAGAGAAAAGTAAAAAAGTAAATTTAATTTAGTTACAGTGAACAATTGTTGTCTTGTTGAACAATAGTATTAGTACGTGAGTTGTTACCGTTTACCAATGGCATGTCACAAAGTCACGAGTCCCAACTAGTTGAATTTAAAGTGTGTTAATTCTCAAAAAAAAAAAAAAAAAAAAAATTAAGTGTGTTGGAAACAAAATAAAAGTCTAGTAAATGACGAAAATGGGGCTTGTATAAGGATCAGTTGACGTGCTTTGCGAGGAGAAGCGGCGGGTGTCTACTTGGAATTTTTCGCAACCCCAAAGCGACTTTGAATTTTGATTGCTCTGTGTTGTTTCAAGGTAAGCTAATGAATATGACTAATTCTAGAAGACACGCTCAATTATCAATTTCATCACATCTTAATTTGTGCGATCACGAGTGATTGATATTTTCTAACCATATGAATCTACTATTTTTTATCGACTATTTTATAAGTATGTCTGTAAATGACAAAAAGTGATGTTAATAATGAATTTAAATAAGAACTACGATTATAAGTGATGGATATTTTATGTCCATATAGATCAATTACTTTTTATCGATTACTCGATAAATATGTTCATAAGTGGCAAAAGATGATATTAGTAATGAGTTTAAATAAGAATTAATAATAATTTTTCATTTAAATTTTGTTGTGAAATTACCGTAAAAGTGTTGCGGCGCATATCAATATTAAAAAGAGTGGTGGTGGTTTTGGGTACTTGGAGTGGGATGGGAAACAGATATTGTGCCGGTTGCGACGCTAACTGAGAATCAGATTTTGAAGCCAACCGAGGAGAATGTAGGACTTGGGTGAAACCAGTGCGTGACTCTTCTCAAATTAGGCAGCTTTATAAATATATATTGTAGCATAAAATCTAGAGATATCGGTCCGAATCCGAACTATTATTTCGGTTGATCTACATGTCTTATATTGGAATCCTATCCTATTCTTTTGGGCCTTTGGCATCACCAACCAACTCCCATCTTTAGAAGTTATTTCTGTTTGCATGTGCCTGCTTGTTTGGAACTTTGTACAAGTTTGACACTTTGATTTGCGATAGACAATAAATCAAAGTTGGTAACGATTTGAACTAAGTCTAATATTGATATTTTCATTGACCTACATAAAAATGAGAGAATCCTACCCAAAAGAAACTGGAAAGATAAGGTGCAAATCATGCATCCATTATAAGTCATTTTGTTTTCTTTCATTTTCGTTGCATAAAAAAAGAAGTTATGTTTCTTCCATTGTTAGGCTTAATATATATATATATATATATATATATATATCTCATAGCATATTATAAATTTCTAAGCAAGTTCTCTGAAAAACCGGTATGCCACTTGTCAACAAATTCTAAGTTATGTTATAGCCACAAATTGTTGATGTGGCAAATCATTATTGGTTCTCGTATGAATCCATTACTAACATCATTTTTTTTATTTATCAATAACCACTCACCATATTAGTAATTTGTAAAATAATTTGTGACTTTAACATTTTCTATAATGAAATGGTTATTCATGTACAATAACTATTTGGTTAATTAATTTACATCTTTATTTTTATTTTTTTGAGAATGAATTTACATCTTTATTAGTTATTCTTTTCTAAAATTGTTGTAATAGTTATTCTTTAATATTTGTAACAATTTTTAAAATTAATATATTTCCAAAAAATACAAACTTTCTATATGTACCATTTTTTTACAAATTTTTTATATGTAACAACCAAACTTATGAATAGAAATACTGATTCCATTACATATTTTATTCCTAATAATAAAAGATTTTTATTCTTAACGTAATCTACATTCAGTGCACTAAACATGCCCAAAATCTCATACATGTATGAGACAAATTTTGGAGGGAAAAAAAAACAAGCGACAAAAAAAGAACCGAAAACAAAATTAGTTTCTTTTGAGAATCTCATCTTGGTCTAGGATAAATGAAATCCCATGAACATTTTGAAAGAAAAACTTGTGAAAATTTAAAATTAAAAGATCACTAGATAAAGGCAGTTTCTTAAAATATAATATTTTGTTAGAATTATGGTTAAATAATTAAAATCATTATTTTCTAATAATTCAAACTTTTAGAACAATCGATAATTTATCATGGTATTAGAACATGAGATTCTGAGTTTAATCCATGTCTCTACTCTACCTCTCATTTAATAATATTAGAAATTATATATGTTGGGTCCACTTATTAAAGAGGAGTCTAAGTTTACACATGAGAAAGTGTGTGAAAATTATGACTAAATAATCAAATTCATCATTTTCAAATAACTTAAATAATTTTCAGATTTCAAGTACAATTAATTAATATGTTCTATATCAAAAGCAAGCATATATAATATATTAAAATCGAAGCATTGTGAAAATCCAAAATCGAATCAAAAAAATTTTCTAATTGTAGTCTATTTTTTGCATCAACTGTCTTAATTTCCTTGTTTTTGGTGCCAAGTAACTGATTTATAATACTCAATGTGAAAGTCAAGATGAACACCTAAAAACACCTCTACTATTGATTTTTTGTTTATATATGTAACTTGTTTTACAAGTAACTAATATCCACTTAAAATAAATGAATAGTCAAGATCAAAACACAATTAAAATTAATGGTTTAGATTTAAGTGGGTACCATACCCCAAAAATATAAAAGAGTACAATAGAATGACCCCTATTGTAACTATTATTAAATATTAATCCACCGAATGTTCCAACATTTTATAAAAACTTCTCATACTCGTGAAAAACAAGTGAAACTTCCATCTTAATATAGGACAAAATGGGCTTTTGCCCTTTTCGGGCAAATTATATAGCATTATACCCCTCTTCCCAAACTAAATTGAGAAATGTCCCTCTTTTAAAACTCGATTTTTGATAAATCGAGTTAAAAAAAAAAATTCCTTAGGCCCTATAGTGACGTTTTTTAACTCGACTTCAATAAAATCGAGTTATAGGTAAAAAAAGGCCACTATAGGTCGATTTCATTGCCTATAACTCGATTTTGTTGAAGTCGAATTAAAAAGCGTCACTATAGGTCCTTAAAACGTCACTATAAACTCCTTAAAAATGCCACTATAGGGTCTAACTCGATTTATCAAAAATCAAGTTTTAAAAGATAGACATTTCCCTAATTAGTTTGAAAAATGAGGCATAATGCTATATAATTTGCCCAAAAAGAGCATAAGGCATTTTTGTCCTCATAATATATTTCATTATTTAAAAAATTAGTTCAAAATTATGGATGTAGAAAAAGACCAGTGCTAAAAGTAGTATCAAGTGAGACAAATGAAAAATTACCGTAATAATAAAAAGAAACATTGGTAAGTAATGATAAGTAAACTTGATCGACAAGGGACCAGAAGATTAACAAAAGGGACAAAACCCGCGGATTCATGATTTGTTCTGGAGTCATATTTAGAGAGCTTCTCTGAAATGGAGGAGGGTGACATTTACCTATGTAGTATGTACTACTAATTAATTAGGATTAAAGAATGTGATAATTACTTTGCTTTTGTCAAGCCACTTTGAAATAACCATATTAACCCTCAAAATCTAGTAATTTCCCCCCGCCTTTCTTTTTATTATTTTTATTTGGTAGGTGAACGAAACGACCAGGTTTGGTTGATTATGTCTGCATTTCGATGATGTTTTGTAGGAGCTATTGTTCGATAAGCTCATATCTATGTTGAATTACAAGGATATATCGATGAGATTATTCAATCCAAGACTATCTTAATTCTCAACCGCCAATTCCTTAAGACTCTTTTTTTTTTTTTTTTAATCTTTGTAACTATCATTTTGAGTTTTGACTTTGACTGTATCACATTGATTTTTCAGAACGAGAACATATGGAAATGCAATCAGCTAATCTAGTGAGGTCGGTCAACTCATTTTATGATGCTTATTTTGTTGATAGTTTGATAGTTACAGCGAATGAGGATGAAATTTGAACTCTAGATATCTTTATTAAAAATGCTAAAATGTGGTAATAAACTCATTTTATGAATTATGATGCTGTTCCTCAAAAAATAAAAAATAAAACTCATTTTATGATGCTTTAGAAAGTCTAAATTGTATGCTGATGGAATATGGGTTAAAGGTCTTGCCCTAAACGTGGCCATATCTTGGATCATTCTTACAAAGTTATGCGCCATTTTGTTAATGATATCATGCTCAATTTAAGTCAATGTCTAAACCAATCTTATTGGGTGTGTAAGAAAAGTATTCTACTTGTGCAAGTTAAGTAACCATAGTTAGTTTAGTGTATGATTAGTCTAGAGTTTAGTCTCTTATGAATACCCCATTTTAGGTTCTTTGTAAGTTGTAACCTATAATTTGATATTGTGAAAAGGTAACTCCTTTGTAAACATAGGTCATTACGTCAAATCACGTAATCTTTGGATTTCAATTGTTGTGGTAATTAGAATACAAAATAGTAATATTAGAAAGATGACTCACTATTTGCAGTTAAATGATTGACAAATTCGCATTTATTGTTTCCCCTTGATTTAACTTACTCGATCGCTTATTGGCTTATTGCAGGCACTTAGTCGCAAAACATTGGCAAGTCTCAGACTCTCAATTGAATACATGAAGGTAATAGGTGTGCAAATAGATTGGTTGTTGCAAGAACAATCAACAAGAGGGATAAATACAACACCCACTCGTGTAAAATACTTGTACGCGAAGAGCATTCACATTCAGGTTTGTAAAAATATACCTATTTTACACTCTAAAACACTACTTTATCAATTGTAGCAACTCATTTAACAATAAACCCAACATCCAAATTCTTATTTTTACATACAACTTAATAAAATAATATAAATTACTCAATAAAATAAATACAAAACTACTCATCTCTCTCTCCTCTGAAACTAAGCCACCACGACCATCACCACCAACCAAAACTGAAACTATTGCCAACAAACAAATCAACCACCACAATCAACAACCACCACCAAAATCACAAACCCACTGGAATTCGCCACAAACCCAAAACAACAAACTCATCCACCACCCACCACAAACTCATCTAAACAAATCACAACCACCATGACCCAAATCGGAACAACCTCATACCCAAACCACAACCATTTCCTCTAGTCCAATGACTAGTCCTCTGCCCAGCCACCAATCTACACCTCTCTCTCTCTCTCTCTCTCTCTCTCTCTGGCAAACCAGCAGCAACCACCAAATCCAACAAGCCCACCACTGCCACTCGAACCCTAACCAAAGTTCGAATCGCCACCACCATCGAAACAACCACTGATCTGGCCAAACATCAATCCAAAGCCACCAAACCGCTCCAAAACACCCACTGATCTGCTCAAACGTCAATCCAAAGTCACCAAACTGCCACCCAAACACCCACCGATCCGACCAAACTTCAATCCAAGTCAACCGAACCACCACCCAAACACCCACTATCCCACCCAAAATCGAGAGAGAGAGAGAGAGAATTTCAAAGGAATAATAAGAATAATAGCATAAAATTTAAGCTTTTTTTTTTCCGTTTTGCTAAGGAATTGCAACCTTTCTCTTTTAAGTTTTAATTTTTAACTCCTTTAAGTTGTTATGTGTAAGCTATAACATTTTTTTTTTTGTATTATTTGATGGTTACAATGGAGCAAAAATGAATTGAATCTTAAACGTCTCCTTTGAAAACACTAAGAAATGCAAATCAGTTGAACTACAAAGCTCTTGGCAACATAAAATACATACTTAAGTGCATCAGACCAATTAATAATTGGCTAATATTGGATTATAATATTTTCATTGGATTTTCACTAATGTCAATCCTCAATTCCTCACGAAATCGAATTGCAGTGAGAGATTTAAAGATAAGTACATTGAATTATTTTTTCTCCTAAATTTATCAAATTCTTTTAATGTATGCTAAAGCATTCTAAAATCGATTCTCAAAAAAAAAAAAAAAAAAAAAAAAAAAGCATTCTCAAATCTATTCCAGCATAATCACAAATTCCTATTTCAGTATTTCATCTGACTAACAGAGGATTTACAACAAATACACTGAATTCCGAAGCCATGTCAATCAGGATGCCATATTTCTGTTCGCACTCCATCCTACCTTGTAATATTTAAAGCAGTTGGAAAACAATCACCCTAAAGTCATAGTACTATAAATTAATATTCAGTTAGTGACGTAAAAGCAATTTACATGACCCACCCAGCAACTTATACTTTCTTAATTGAGAAAAAGTAGGGAAAAATAAAATGATATTAGAGAGGGAGTGTTTGTTGCTTCCCTGAACATATTCTTATAAGCCTCAAGTTAGGGCAAAAGGCTATAGTAAAAGAATTTATAATGTTTCCAAGCACACCAAAACATAAATCTTTGCTGCATCAGCACGAGGGTACCCGGGGCGCTGGATTTGTTTTTTTGCTGCTTTTTTGTCGATGATTTTTATTTTTAAAAAAAAATTTAATTCTTTTTCATTGGATTGCGATTGGATTGGTTGTTGGTCTATATTGATATATTTCCATGTAAATAAAAGACTTTACTAATTAAGTTAACTGAACCTAGGTGAAATAGTATAATTAAAGTGAGTGTGTGTTTAGCAATTAGTTTGTTTCTCAAAAAAAATAAAAAATAAATAAAATAATTGAAATTCATTCTTCTTTCACATTGAAAATATATACAATAACATGTTTTTTTTAAAAAAATTTACTGAAAATACTATTTTGACTCCTACATTTTAGGGTCATTGTTAATTTAATCCTTACATTTTGGTAGCAGTCAGTGTGGTTCTTATTATTTTCAACTTATAGCCAATTTGATCTCTATTGTCAAATCACAGCTTTTCTTCCATTTTCTTACACTTTCTTGACTACTAAACACAAAAACACAATTCAAATTTAAAATCTTCAACTCCGGTGGACACACATATCAACTCGACAACCAAAACAAACCCAAATTTAGACCTAGAATGATTGCAAATTAAAAGTAACAGGACCAAATAATTGCAAATTGAAAATAGTAAGGACCATTTTGACTACTAACAAAATATAGAGACCAAAATGACCACAAGTTGAAAATAATAAAAACCAAATTGATTACCTAAGTATAAAGACGTAATTGAAGTGGCCCCAAAATACAAGGACCAAAAAGAGCATTTTCACCTTATTTTTAAAACCAATTTTTAACTATTTTGAAAATAAATCTTAAAAATGATGAATCAACCCAAAACTTTCTTAATTTTTCAAGGTGGTATTTTGTATCATAAACAACACGCCACTCACATAGGTGTGAGCAGGGTATGTGAATGTGAGTGGGATCCCCATGAAACAAAATAAAAATTCCTACTTTTCATGGGTTCTAAATTCTAACTTTCTGTACAGGTATAGCTAACTTTAATAAGTTGATTCATGTAAATTATGTATCTCCCACAAATAAAGAGGGAACAGGTGAAGTTATAACCAAAAAAGAAGAAGGACAAAGTATTAATGTAAGAGTGTTTGTAAGGGTATTTTGGTTGTTGATCCCAAAAGGTACAAGGTGAAAGAATATTCATTGAAATGCATATGGGACTTGGTAGTTAATAATTGGTGGTACTAAATAATAAAACAATTATTACAACAACAACCTGATAACCACCTTGAAAGCCGCCAAGTTGGTATGTGGAAAAGTATAGAAAATCTTGATGGAAGATTATGGCCCATAAAAAAAAAAAAAACTTTATGGAAGAGAAATGAAGCATCAAATGATGAGAAAGATGGTACCAAAATAAAATGATGAGGAAGAGAGAGACAGACTAGTGGAGGGTTCCAAAGGCTAACTTTGCGTACAAGAAGCCAAAATTTTAAGGCGAGGGCCCCGTGATTCGACATAATTACACAACCAATACAGCTTGGTCGGCCTCTTGCTCTAGACATGGGGGCCATTTTCATTTTAGGTCCCTAGGGCGGGTTTGAAATTTTTATATGGGGGGCCGCTACATTAATGTACAGTCTAGACAAGCTCCACACGTATGCAAATGAGTGTGAGAAACATACAAGCTTAATTTTCTAATATTATAGTAAATTATAATTTATAAATACATTACTTACAAAATTATTAACTTTTTGTAGACTCGGATTCAGCAAATAAGATACTACTATGATAATGCCCAAATTATAAAAACTTATTTTTGGTCACCCCTACCCATCCTTTTTTATGATTAAAAAAAAAGATAATAAGAACTTATCATTTATTTAAATTCAAAGGCGAGATCCATCTATTATTTGTCAACAAGCTATCGATTATTTTGAAGATTACAAGAGCAATGCTCAAAAAACCCAACCCTCTACAACTGAGATAGCACAACAGCCATGAGTTAGGACTTCTAATACAATAAGGGCATGTATGATATACAAAATAGTGATAGCGTTAGACATAGTAATTTTTATTACTAAGAATAAAAGATGTTGCAATGAAATAATTATTCTTATTTATAAACTTCGTAGTTAGGTATTGAAAGTTTGTAAAAAGGTGATGCATATGGACAGTTTGTATTTTTAAAAAATATATTAATTTTAGAAATTGTTATATGTATTAAGGATTATATATTACAACCATTTTAAAAATGAATAATTAATCCTAAATTTAAGGAATAACTATTTCTAATCCCTAAGTTCAAGTTGTGACGAATCTCTTAGTAATTAATTTTGATCCTAGAGTTATTATTATTATTCATCAAAGCATACAAAACACTTAAAAAATTTATAGTGACCATCAAAATATGATACTTTCTTAAATATACATACATTTTGGTCCATTTTAATACATCAAGGTACAAATTTTCATATGAGGCTATTACACCAAAAGATACCTTTAAAGATACGAAATAGCTCAAGATGTTTCCATACCAAGATGATAGTCTATGAACACCAAAAGATCCACTAGCTAGGAATTACTTTGCTCCACATTAGCCTTACACTCCTTCCTTTACCTAGTTTGGAATGTAATGAGAAGGAGTGAGTTTTTCACTACTCTTTATATATATATATATATATATATATATAAAAGGATAAATAAATAGAAAAGAGAGCAAAGGAATCACCCAACCCATCTCAATCTTCTGGGTGAAAAACCTAAGGGGGAAGAGAAGAGATAAAAATGGAACCATCCCAATTACAAAGTGTAGCTCAACGGGCCAAGTTGTGGGAAATGAAATTTACATCTCTAGAAACAAAAGAAAAATCCCAATAAAAAAGAGAACAGAGAGAAGCTTTGACATCTGAGAGAAAAGATGTAAAGAACCAAGGAAGAGTCGAGTTGATGTTCTGAAAGGCCACGATAACTCCTTTAGAATCACCTTCAAAGAGAACATATGAGTGCTTGTGGTAGATTGCAAGTTCGATGGTTTGAAAATCAACTTGTGTTTCTCCAAGAGTTGGATCAGAAGGAGGAAAGAGATTTAAATGAGCAAATAAGACATCTTCAAATTCATTTTTCCCAACAGCGGCAATAATGGTGGCATGAGGTCTAATAGTAACATCGAATTTTATTTTAATCCAACTTGGTTGAGGAGGAAACGAGCTTTATGATAGTATAGAGTAACAAACATATTTTGGACCACAAGAAAATTCAAAACAAGTTAAGATTGAGACGAAGTGCATGAGTGTGAGAGCATATTCACAATTGAGTACTAAGTACAAACATCAACAAGCTGAAAATTTATAAAATTTTTACTGAAGAAGTAATAACATTAGCGCGAGAAATGGGATGCAGGAAGGTGGTACTAAAAGTTAATGCACTCTACAATTTTCCATTTTCGAACCTATGTGAGAAAGATATAAACACACGAAAATGCTGGGGATGAATGCGGAAATATAAGTGGAAATGAATGAAAAATAAGGGGGCATTATTAGTTAAAAAGTATTCTACTAAAATCTTGTGTCCAGAGCTATTTTTTTCCTTTTCCTCTCTTTACTTTTTCTTTTCAGCTTTTCTTTTCTGCTCAAAGCACCCTCACATTCACATATATATGAACAATTACGAATTTAGAACATTGCCAACTCCTGAAGAACTCATTCCCATTTCCCATATATTCTAACTAATTATGAACCAGCAGTTACACTTTATAAAAAGAGAGAGAGAGAGAGAGAGAGTGGTGAGGGCCCAAATTGGTATGAGATAAACCTGAAAGGCTGAAACAACTACAGCTTCTTCCTCTTGTTGTAAACAGGAGCTTTCAATTTTCAAAAGCGAAAAGAAGAAAACAAAAAAAGGAATCAAGTTATTGAAACTCATGCTAATTAGTGAACCCAAACTAAAACTACTCTCAATTACAGTTCCTTTTACAAATCTATTCCATCATCTTCAGTACTTCAACATGGGCAAAACAATATTCGTTTCCCGAATTTCTAGAAGGATGTTACATCAACGTGAACTTTGGGGGACCCCAAGTTTTCTGTGTCTGCATCATTGCTTACGATGTGTTCCCCCTTTTCGTTGGGTTTGGTCATTGGACTGGAGCGTGTGATTTTCATGAACTTCACAAACTCAAAGAGCAATACTACTTGGTTTTGGTCATAGATTTTTATCGTCATGGAAGATTTTAGGACTTCTTTATCACATTATGATATTTGGATAAGTAAAGCTTCTTTGCCAATTACATTCTAGAAAAGAAAGAAAAAAAAAGTACATTCTAAGAAAAAAAAAGTACATTCTAATTAGCTGAATGAGAATGTTATATAGAGGTTAAAATTTGGCACGTGACGCACGTCATACATTTTGTTATTTAAGCTTTTTTTAACAAATTGATTTTATTATCTAGGCATTAATAAGAAATAGTTAAAATAATTTTTTTTTCCTATATTGTTAATGTGATACTAATCAAATTTATTGTTACTTGAATTTGTAAGTTTTTCTCAATAAAATTAGTAATAGTTTTTGCAATAAAATTAGCAATACTATGAATTAGTTTGAAATTTGCTAACAACTGATTACTTAATGAAAATCTCAGTCCCCTTGAGTCTCAGTTCTCACAGGGGGCTGGGTATTGGCTAACCCCACACCCGACCTGTGGTATGGTAGAATATATTTAATATATTATTTCTATAATTTTTAAATCTTAATATATATTTAACATTGAGCACAGTCCACCCCTCTTAGTAAAAAAATGAAAAATAATAATAATAATAACATTGTAAGTCTTTGTGCCATTGTAAGCATCTCATTTTGCAATCATCAAAACTAATGCAAGGAAAAAATTGTCAATTTATGACAAAAGAAAAATCATCATTTTAACCAGTGGATGAGTAAGTGATTAATTTAAAATGAAATTAATAAGGGTGTTCTTGCAAATGATTTAATGCGTGACACACAAGGAAGCCAAAGGTTCCTATAGGCCTGTCAGCTTCATGTGCATATATGGAAGGACAAAAGCAGCGACACTATAAGCCGACGACTCCACCACGATACCCAACGGGCACCTTCATAAGCCAACAGGGAACTTTCAGTCGAGGCAAGTGGCTGACGAGAGAGAAAAGGCCGACGGGTGTGAAGAAGCTGACGGGTTTAGCATGGCTTAGCTTGACCTCCATGAATGTCTATACATGGAAATGTCTTGTACCCTAATTAGAGGAATCTCTACAAGGAAAGAATCTCGTAAAATACAAGCATTAATGAGAATCTTCTCTACAAGGAAATACCTTCTCCGCCAAGAAACGAAGGTCAGCTCAACACTACTATAAAAACCCCCCAAAGCCCTCACAAATCAAGGTACACATAATTTTCCTAGCTTTGACACTCTAGAGTTGTAGAAATTCTCTCTAACTTAACCTTCGGAGGGTATTTGGCCGGTACCACACCAGTACTCCCTGTAGGGTCTTCTTTGTTTTCGTTTTGCAAGTTCTGTCTAGAGCATGTGAGGACTGTATGACTCACTGATGATTTTTGGCATTATCAATTGGCGCTGTTTGTGGGAAAGATCGATAACAACCATACTACCACTTTCCAAACAAAGAGTTGTATGGTACTCACTCGCTCAATGGCAACCAACAAAAACCAAGGAGATGAACCACGCACTACTGCCCTCGAAAGGCAAGTATAGACTCTAGCCGTGGCTATAAAACGCCTTACTAAGCAAAACCACGACTTGGAAAAACAGCTACGCCAAAGGAACGCTGGGCCTAATAATCACAGAGAGGAACAAAAGGGTACCAATATCGAAAGGAGGGACCGAGAATGACCAGAAGGTAGCAATGCCCTAAGTAGACAAGAGTGACAAGACACCAGCCGTCCATCCATCGCAGATATGGCACCACCACACATGGTTGCAGAGATGCAGATGATGAAGGAGAGGATAGACTTCACGATGAACGCCCTCAAGGGATGGGTGTCAACTTGACGAGCTAGTCCATTAGACGGACTCGCCCTTTACAACACTCGTCACTTCATTCCCTCTTCTTGCAAAGTTCTGTATGCCACAGATAGAAGCCTATGACAGGTCAAAGGTTCCCTTGGATCACTTGGAGTCGTTTAAAACCTTTATGCACTTGCAAGGTGTTCCGGACGAGATCATATGCCGAGCTTTCCCAACTACATTGAAAGGTCCCATCAGGATATGGTTCAGCAGATTGACACCCAACCATGGTTTTAAAAACCGGTACGGTGAAAGAACTGGAAAAGGAGCTAATTACCGGTTTCATGGTCGAACCGGTGACGTCATAAATAATTTAATTATTATTTATTTAAATTATATAAATAATTAATAATTTTTTAATATACTAAAACTAACACACCAATAATAATAAATATGTTTCCTTTTGAAAAAATACAAGTATATAAGTATATAATATCTTTT
The DNA here is from genome assembly GCA_032727855.1 of Quercus ilex subsp. ballota. Classification (NCBI taxonomy): domain Eukaryota; kingdom Viridiplantae; phylum Streptophyta; class Magnoliopsida; order Fagales; family Fagaceae; genus Quercus; species Quercus ilex. The sequence goes on from CM064909.1 coordinate 27,758,092, forward strand.
TAAAGAATTTAACATAATAATATTACAAAACAATCATTCTTAACATAATAAACTTTCAAGAATTTCACTCAACAATTTTAGACTGGCTTGGAATTGAACCCCAAATCTCTTATTCAATCATCAGATACTTTACCAGTTAAGATAACTGAAACCCACAAAATCTTTATTTCTTAGTTCATTTAAATAATTATTTTTTCTCTCTTGTCTCTCCTCTCAACATACACCATAGCCAACCGCCACCCATCACAGCTGCCAGAGACCACCACCACCACCATTTACAACCCAAATTTAAATAAATTAATAATTATGTATTACACTTTAAATATATTCAAAATACAAATAAATTGAGAGAATAAATTAAAATAATGAGAAGGTGCTAGGTGCTAGGTGGAGAAACATGGGCCACAGATCAGATAAATGCCTCCAGCTGCATGATCCAAGTTCCAACACCTTCATTTGCTTTCTCTTAAATTTTTTATCTCCACATCCTTATCTTTACTTTTTGACTTCTCCCCTTCTCTTTTTTCCTATCTTTCTTTTCGTCTTTTCGTTTTCCCCACTCTCTCTGCTTTGTCAGTTTGTCTTCCTCATGAGAAATAAGGAAGTTTCCGCCTGAAACTTCAGCATTTTCTGAGCAATATTCATGAGTTTTTTTCTCTTGGACAATTTTTGGCCTCCATTCGCTTGGTTTTTTAGGCGTACGGCGTACCTGTACAGGTTTGTGCGTGCATTTCCTTTATATTAGTAGTATTTTAGGTGAACTTGTACTGGTTTTTTTTTTTTTTTTTTTTTGAGAAGCAGTACTGGTTTTTCTTTAAGAGAGTGAGAAATAAGAAAGCAAAACCGGTCCAACCTTCGGTTTTTAGATTGAACCGGCCGGTTATTACTGTTTACCAGGTTTTAATTTATTTCCGATTTTTTATCATAACCGGACCAGATTTGAGGCCGGTTCTTGATTGAACCGGTTAGACTGGCCGGTCCGGTCCATTTTTAAAACCATGCACCCAACTCCATCAGTACCTTTAAAGAGCTAAGTGCATAGTTTGTATCGCACTTCATAAAAAGGGCACAGGTACAAGAAGTCCATTGCGTGCCTGATGAGCATCAAGCAACGAGAAGAAGAGACGTTGAGGTCCTACATAGCACGTTTCAACAAAGAAGGCCTTTCGATAGACGAAGCCGACGACAAGATACTTGTTGCTACATTCGCCAATGGCTTGAGGAAGGGGAAGTTTTTGTCTTCCTCATACAAAAACGACCCAAAGAACATGTCAGATGTGCTTTATCAAGACACTAAGTACATGAACGCAGAAGACGTGCTACTAGCCCGAGAGGAAAAACCCAAGAAGAGGGAAAGGCAAGAAGATGCACGGTAGGATAAGGGATAGAAGACGACTAGAACCAGAGACTGGCGGTAAGATAGGTGCTCCAAACTGCCCACTAGAAGGTTTGGGAATTTCACCTCGCTGACTACCCTAATAGATTAGGTCTTAATGCAAATTAAAGACGATACAACCTTGACGTAAGGGGAGATCCCAATAAGAGATCCAGAGACAAGTATTGCCGTTTTCATCGAGATCACGGTCACAACATATCTGAATGCTATGACTTGAAGCAACAGATCGAGACCCTCATAAGACAGGGAAAGCTACAACGGTTCTTCAACAAAGAAAGAACAGACCCACCGCAGGAATAGACTGATAAGAGGGATGTCGAGCGCCCCAAGCTACCTTTAAGGGACATAAGGATGATTGTAAGGGGCATTGCAGCATTTGGCTCATCCAGGAAAGCACGCAAAACCTACCTTAGAATGGTTCAGAACGTCCAGCTGACGGGTTTCATTCCAAAGATAGCACGGGTGGACAACCCTATAGTTGGGTTCTTGGAGGAAGAGACTCGAAGTCTCCACCACCCCCACAACGATGCTCTTGTTGTTAGCATACGGGTATGAGACTACAACACCTACCAGGTCCTAGTCGATAACGGAAGCTCTGCTAATATCCTCTATTACCCAGTGTTCCAACAGATGAGAATCGAGAAAGAGCCACTTGTACCGACTAATGCACTACTCACCGTGTTCAGAGGAATGAAAGTATACCTCATCGGGGCAATCACATTGCTCGTGACGGTCGGAGATTATCCTTAACAAATCATTAAGGATGTTACTTTCCTTGTCGTTGACTGCTTGTCCTCTTACAATGGCATATTGGGCTGACCTACCCTCAATTCGTGGAAGGCCTTGACTTCAATCTATCACCTGATGATCAAGTTCCCCACTGAGTACGGTGTAGGAGAGGTACATGGAGACCAAGTGGCAACACGCGAGTGCTACATAGCGATGTTAAAGATGGACGACCACTTACAGACTATAAGCATAGAGAAGCAACGGATGGTTGCAGAGCCCGTTGAGGGGTTGGAGGAGATACTTCTCGATAACTCCAGACTCGAGTGGACAACCAAGATCGATACCCTCACCAACCTGATGGTTCGTCAAGCGCTCACGACATTCCTAAGAGAGAACTAAGATGTCTACCTGGAGCTACAAAGACATGCCCAGGATTGACCCCTCAATCATGGTTCACAGGTTAAATGTATCACCCTCCTTTCCCCCTATCCGTTAGAAGAAGCGAGTGTTTGCCCAGGAGCGAGACAGGGCTATAGCGGAAGAAGTCCGCAAATTGCAAGATGTAGAATTCATAAGGGAGGTATACTATCCCAACTGGCTGGCCAATGTAGTGATGGTAAAAAAAATCAACGGAAAGTGGAAGATTTGTGTAGACTTCATGGACTTGAACAAGACATGCCCTAAAGATAGCTACCCATTCCCGTAAGTCAACGTCTTGGTGGACTCAACAGTAAGACACCAGTTGTTGAGCTTCATGGATGCTTTTTCTAGTTACAACCAAATCAAGCTGGACAAGGCTGATTAGGAGAAAACTTCATTCGTCACTAGCCAAGGACTTTTTTGTTACAAAGTGATGCCGTTCGGTCTCAAGAACGCGGGAGCAACGTGTCAAAGGCTCATGAACAAAATGTTTGCACATTAGATTAGGAGGAATGTCCAAGTCTACGTGGACGACATGCTAGTGAAAAGTTGACGGAAAGATGACCATTTGGAAGACCTCAAGGAGACCTTCGATACCTTCCGCTCTTATAACATGAAGTTCAATCCAAGCAAATACGCATTTAGGGTAACGACTGGAAAATTCCTAGGGTTTATGGTATCTCAGAGAGGCATTGAAGTTAACCCAAATAAGATCCGGGCCATAATGGAGATGGCACCATCTAGAAACGTAAAAAAAGTGCAAAGTCTCAACGGCAAGGTAGTGGCGCTGAACAGGTTCGTGTCAAGAGCAATGGACAAATGCCTACCTTTCTTCCGTAGGTTGAAGAAGTCCTTCAAGTGCACAGCCGAATTTCAACAAGCATTCAAGGACTTAAAAGCATACCTCTCTTCCCCGCCGTTGCTAAGTCCTTCCAAACTTAGGGATGAGCTGTTTCTCTATTTGGCCATCTCCTCAGCTGCAGTCAGTGCAACCCTAGTTAAAGAAGAAGAAAAGGTATAAAAGCCTGTGTACTACACAAGCCGAGCACTCCGAGGCACAGAGGAAAGGTACCCCTCGATGGAGAAACTAGCCTTCGCCCTAGTTACCGCGGCTCGCAAACTCAAACCCTACTTCTAGGCCCACACAGTGGTCGTCCTGACAGACAAGCCCCTACAGAAAGCAATAAGTAATCCTGTTGCCACTAGATGGATGACACTATGGGCAATCAAGTTAAGTGAATTCGACATACAATAACACTCGCACACTGCCGTGAAGGGACAGGTGGTTGCTAACTTCATCGCGGAATTCACCAATGTGGAAGGCCAGGGGACAGAAGAGCATCCTCAATAGAGTATCCACACGGACGAATCGTCCAACAGGCAGGTTAGCAGAGCAGGTATAGTGATCCACTCTCTAGAAGGGGACGAGATTGAATGCATGGTTCGTCTCGACTTCCCTACGACTAACAACAAGACAGAGTACGAAGCTTTCGTGGCAGGACTAGATCTCGCCAAAGCAGTAGGGGCCACAAGTATGGTTGTTTATTGCGATTCTCAAGTGGTCACAAGTCAGGTGAGCGGTGACTACGAACACAAAGGTGAACAGATGAAAAAATACATTTAGCAAGTAAGGAAGCGGGTAGGAGACCTTCAAGCCAAGTTTGTTCAAATCCCAAGGGAAGAGAACGAGCAAGTCGACTGTCTTGCCAAGGCCACATCAGTAGAAAACATGCTTATTTCCAGTAAGATACTTTCTTTTGTTCGTCTTTCGCCTTTGATAGATGGCATGGATGTACATGAAACAAGCTCCGAAGACAACTGGACCACACCAGTAGTATTGTATGTGAGAGACGGCACGCTACCCGACAGTAAAAAGGCCGCAAGGAAGTTAAAGGTCCAGGCGGCACTGTTCGCCCTAATAAAAGACATCCTGTATAAAAGGGGATTCTTTCAACCGTACCAAAGATGCCTAACCCCCGAGGAAGCAGATTATGTCATGAGGGAAGTTCACGAAGGAATCTACGGGAACCATTCGGGATCACGGTCGTTAGTGCACAAGCTGATTCGAGTAGGATATTATTAGCCTACCATGCAAAAGGATGCCTAAGCTTATGTCAAAACTTGCGACAAGTGTCAAAGGTTTAATAACGTCATTAGGAAGCCAGCAGAAGAGCTCACTCCAATGACGGCCCCGTGGCCTTTTGCTCAATGGGGGTTGGACATTATGGGCTCATTCCCAATAGCAGTAAGACAACTAAAGTTCCTAGTGGTCGGTATAGATTACTTTACCAAATGGGTAGAAGCTGAAGCCTTGGCGACCATCACGAAGAAAAACATACGAGCTTCGTCTGGAGAAACATCATCTGCAGGTACGAGATCCCTAAAGTCTTGGTCTCGGACAACGGAAAGTAGTTCGACAACGAGTCATTCAGGGATTTTTACTTATAGTTAGGGATCAAGAATCACTACTCCTTACCCGCCCACCCTCAGGCTAACAGACAAGTTGAGGTCATGAACCGATCCTTACTTAAAATCATCAAGACTTGGCTCGAAGGGGCAAAGGGTAAATGGTCAAACGAGCTGCCAAGTGTACTGCAACGTTATGGATACCATTTCGTTCCGGCCGGAATGGTCGAAAAATTTCGTACCGGTAAGCAAACTGGAACGGCAAGCCCCTCTATTCCACCTCGGGTAAGATTTCGTCTGTTCCAGTGTGTTTCGGCAGTTCCGAACTATTTTAGTTAATTTTGCCCGAAATAAAAGATTCGGCCGGTATGAGTTTGTTGCACATAAAGTTGAACTTAGGAGTCTTGGATCTTCAGAACAAACCAAAATCGATCCCATCGTTCCTTTCCTCAAATACACTGTAGTCTTTTGCTTTATAAGATGAGTTGTAAAGGAATAATAGTATCAGAACTAGAGGAATGTTGTGGCTCATGCAGTCATGCTTAACAAATTTGGATATCCATCAGAGAGAGAGAGAGAAGAGAGAAAAGACTTGAGAGGAAAACTGAGATAAGTTGCGTGTGAGAGTAAAAAAATAAAAAGAAAGATGAAGTCATGAAAAGATAAGATAGTTTGTCAGTTTTAATGTGTAGATCTCATAAAAGATGGGATAGAATTCAAAAGTGAGTAGTGTAAATATCAAGGAGTAGATACAGGAGACGCATGTGGATGAGAGAAAACAAGAGAAAACAAATTAAAAATAGGAAGAAAGTGAAATATGGTGGGTGAGGAAAAATATAATAATAAAAAAAGTTGTAAATAGAGTTGGCTTGGGCAGTGTGCTTTAGCCAAATTATGAAGCCACTGTCCATGCTTACCTCAAATTTGCCTTTGCATTAAAAAAAATTAATTAGTATTTTAATTAAAAAAATAATATTTTAAATGAATTAATTAGATTAATCTTAAAATAACAAATTTTATAAATGTATGAAAATATAACTTTTATTTTTTTTAATATAAAAAGTAATAGGATATGAAATTATATGTATATATTAATTTTTTGAACCCCAAAACACTCTGAAACAGTACACTGAAATTAGCCGATATCGAAATATTCCATTCCACTATACAAATTGAAACGGGGTTCGAAACAGTATTCATAACAATAGTGTACTGTGGGCGTACAAGACAACAACCAAAACATCTACAGGAGAAACACCCTTCCGACTAGCATATGGGAGCAAGACTGTTATCCCTACTAAGGTCGAACTCACAAGCTACAGAGTGGAGAACCATGATGAAAGTAGGAACGACGAAGCCGTGCGCCTACAGTTGGACCTAGTGGACGAGATTAGAGCAACAATTGAACAAAGGTTAGTATGATACCAGAACCTCATAGCCAAGCACTACAATTCTAGAGTCAGACACATGGATTTTCAAGTTAGAGACCTTGTCCTAAGGAAGGTGACGGACGCCACAAGAGATCCCTCCCAAGTGAATCTAAGACCCAATTGGGAAAGACCATACGGAATCACTTCATGGCAGAGGAAAGGCACCTATCACCTGGAAACACTCGACGGACAAAAGTTGCACCATCCATGGAACACCGAGCACCTAAAGAAATACTACCAGTAGATGATGACATACATACCACCACTCCTCATTTCGAGTTTATTTCTTTCTAGTTATTTTTTATTATCTAAAGTACTTTTTAGCCCAAAGGGCAGCTTTTTATTTTTCAGAATAATTTTTGGCTTATACACGTGTTTATCATAATAAGAGGAGTTATTCAGATATATCATGTGCATATATACATCTCTACAAAATCGCATCTACGACTAAGTCCTTAAGTGGACGGATGCATCCCAAGGGATGCCTTGAAATTTATTAAAATCCATGAGTGGACGGATACATCCCAAGAGATGCCTTGAAATATATACAAGTCCTTAAATGGACGGATACAAGGAAATCCCAAGGGATACTTGGAAATATATGCAAGTCCTTAAGTGGACGAATGAGTCCTTAAGTGGATGGATACGCCCTTAAGTGGACGGACACATCCCAAGAAATATCTTGAAATATGCATGTCCTTAGGGGGACAGATACAAGTCCTTAAGTGAACAGATGCATCTTTAGGGATATCTTGAAATGTATACAAGTCCTTGAGTGGACGGATACAGGAAAATACCAAGAGATAACTTAAAATCCATATAAATGGATTACGTAATTCCTTAGGTGGACGGCCTATACACCAAAATATTCAAAGTCCCACCTACAGGGTAGGCCAACAGCCAAGGATACCAACGGTTATCTAAATATCCTAAGTCCTACCCACAGGGTAAACCAACGGATACCTGGTTCTTAAAGTCCAAAGTCTTACTAACGGATACCTTTTTCTAAAAAATATCCTAAGTCTTACCTGCGTTATAGGCAAATGACTATTGATATCGACGGGTACTTGATCCTCAAAAATTGACCTAAGTCCTACGAAATAGACGGATAGGTTAAAAAGGTCACACACAGCAGAGACATATTAAAACAAGAGGTGAAACCAAATTTAAGCAACAGATGTAAAAGAAAGGAAATAAATAAAAATCCATAACGTTTTGGGTAGACGGGTCTTCGGTAGACGAGACTAAAGGGGTGATGGGGCCTATAGGAATAGGTTTGGCGATGACCACGTTGTCGTCCTTTGGGTCCTGCTCCTCCGTGTGGGTGGAATCATCAAACTCTTCATTGATGGTATCACCACCCCTAGGAGTCATCGGTATCGGGTCGTTAAGGGAGATCTTGGATAGGTTAAGGTCAGGGTAAACGGACCCAACTTGCTTAAGCAGTCTTCGAATCTGTCACCATAGTAGACACCGCAAGAGTCGATAAAGGGTAGGGAAGCCCTAAACTCTACCACGGCATCGACCTTGGCCTTATCCATCTATTCACAAAGGGTTGTCAATTCCGTCGCCAAACCTGCCTTCACCTTCTCCGCTTCTTCTCCGAGACGGGACTCCACTTTCAGTTTTGCATTTACAGTCATCAGCTCCTTATTGAGGGCACGGAGGGCCTCCTTATACTGGTCCCATTCCTTATTCTCAATCTCCTGATGCTTTTGATACCGATGGATCACCCCCTCTTGGGCAACTCACTTGTCTTGAAGCGCCTTCATACGCACCAACGCCTAAATCAAGACATCCGTTAGAAAAAGAACAAACAAATAACAAATAAAAATAGTTTGAAAGGAACATACCCTAAAAAGTCAAAGATGCCTGTCGCCCCAAAATCCTCAGTGGTCTGATCAGCACAAGGATCCAAGTCCGTCACCTTGATGATTGAATCAACCATCTCGACGACGTGGTCCTTGTGCATAAGCAGCCGATGGACGGCACCCTGAGAGACAGGACCCTTTCCTGTCATCAACCCTTTGCCAACCCCATAGCTAGGTTTGAGGGGCAACAGCTATTTGGCTACTTGTCACCAACGGGGGTGCCCGTCCCTTTCTTTTAAGGACGATCATCTTTACCATCGTTCTTTCATTTCAACGTCCCCTTAGTGACAATTTTGAAGGCTGACGTTGAGGGCCCTTCTTTTTGCTGTTGCTGCTTGCGTGCCATAGCAGATTGCTTCACCAGCACCCTCTGCCTACCCAACTCCATTTTTGAAAAAGACGAGATGAATTAAAAACGGATTGGCCAGATGTAAAAAAAGATTTAATAAAGTGAAGGGTTAAGAAACTTACGATTATGGGAAGCAGTATGCAGTCGTCAAGCTACAGGCGTCGGCTTCGAACCACCATAGAAGGTGTGGAGGGTGTCAAGTGTCACCAGGTCCTTCCACTTCCTTTCTTTGAAGGGAATGGCCTAGACTGGCCTAGATTCTCTTAAGAAAGTTCTCTTACTCGTCGGTTATATCGGGAAGGACGAATGCTAAAAGACAAGAAAAACATAGTGTTAGACACAAAGCCACAACTATTAAAGGTACAAAACCTGAAGACTTACCAGACTCCTTGACGATCCCCCACGTATTGTCAAATCCATCAAGCATACTTGCCCATTCTTCAGGTCTACACACCCACTCCGTCCCCAGGATGAAAAAGTACCTATTTTTCCAATTTCTGTTAGAATTTGGCATGTCTGACATAAACCTAAGTGATGGCTTTCTAGCTGGGAAGTGGTAGATACCTTTTGATGAGGATATCTGCTGAGGATTGTAGCAGTAAAAGAACTCGTCAAGCGTAGGCCAACGGTTCCCTCCACTCAATTGACCCCATATCACTTCAGCACCAATAAAAATCCTTCATGCATTTGGTGCAATTTGGCTAACAGATAGGGCAAGGTAGTTGGCAAGTTAACGATGCAATTCCGTCAACAGTAACCTTAACCCCAGAGTAAACATAGCGTCATACATCCCCACATCCGTTGTTTTACCCGAATAACATCTCTCGAATTTACTTGGCAGACAGATGGGGATGTTGTCGGGGATTTGATGATGGTCACAGAGAGTATTGAAGACCCTTTGGGACATGGTTGGATAGAAGTCGTTCACTGTCCATATCTTTGGAAGAATGAAAGGCCTACTGCCTTTTCCATCCATCAAGTCAATTGACTCGTCACTTTCTTCGTGACTCCCTTCATCACCCTCTTCCTCCTCATCTTCCCTCTGCTCTCCTCCCTCTCCGTCCTCTACTTCCTCTCCGTCCTCTCCCCCATCTGCTTCATAATCTTCCTCCTCTTCGTCATTAGGAGAATAAGCAAACGGTTCCCTTTCTAGGGACCAGGTTAAGCCTTCCTTGAGCCCACAACCTGACGAGTAGACTTTGTTGTAGCCCACACCCTCACGAATTAATGATGATTGTTCACTCATCGCTTCTTTATCACCTAACATCTGTTCACCTACAAGCGACGAAAGTATTTTAAGAACCTATTTGATGGGTCTCTATAGAGGTGACGACCAACTAGAAATTGGAAATAGAAAGAAAAAGAAAACAACAAAGGGGGAAGAAGACTTACAAGATAAGCAAACGACTCTGTAAAAGTGACGGGATCTGCAAAACTGACAGAGGCACAGGCAACGAGTGCTTGTGAAAGACAGGTTGGCGTGTATATTCTGGTCTTAAAGGATGAAGACTAAAGTAAAGCAAAAGAAATGATGAAAGGGGGAAGAACTATTTATAAAGAAAGGAGGCAAGGTATACGAAGTGACGCTCATGATTGGAAACGAGGCCAACCAGCAAGTGCCACGTGTCACCTCGCATATTAACCAAGAGCTACATATACCATTTAATGACACAGGCTCCAATAAAACCTATTAATGGTCATAAATGCTCATATACTCCGCAACCCGTCAGCCAAAGTTGACAGGACCATGGAGTAGGGGGCAGTTGATAAGGGTGTTCTTGCAAATGATTTAATGCGTGACACACAAGAAAGCCGACGATTCCTATAGGCCCATCAGCTTCATGTGCATATACGAAAAGACAAAAGCAGCGACACCATAAGCCGACGACCCCACCACAATACCCGACAGGCGCCTCTATAAGCTGAAGAGGAACTTTTGGATGAGGCAAGTGGCCGACGGGTGTGAAGAAGTCGACAGGTCCAACATGGCTTAGCTTGACCTCCACGAATGTCTGTACATGGAAATGTCTTGTACCCTAATCAGATGAATCTCTACAAGGAAAGAATCCCGTAAAATACGAGCATTAATGAGAATCTTCTCTACAAGGAAATACCTTCTCCGCCAAGAAACGAAAGTCAGCTCAACACTCCTATAAAAACCTCAAATCCCTCACAAATCAAGATATGCGTAATTTTTCTAGCTCTAGCACTCTAGAGTTGTAGAAATTCTCTCTAACTTAACATTCAAAGGGTATTTGACTAGTACCACACCGGTACTCCCTGTAGGGTCTTCTTTATTTCTGTTTCGCAAGTTTTGTCTAGAGCATGTGAGAACTGTGCAACTCACTGACAATTTTTAACATCATCAGAAATCATAAGTTTTAACAATTAAAACAACACCTTGAGTGCTTAAATTAGACAATTGGATCTCAAGATCAAGCCACATCAGTATTTTAACTAGTAATACATATTTTTGCCATTAGAGTTAACCACATATTATTATGAGTGATTCTCCAAAGAATTAATCACATATAGTAATCTCATTGGTTGCGTATGCTAAGAAATGCACCTCAACATGCGCAGTATATTTCTATTGTATAATTATGTATTTTTTAGATAATTAGTTAAATATTTTAAAAAATAAGATTGTTAATTAAAATTTGAGATGAGGGGTTAAGGAGGCATTACGATGATGTTTTTTTTTTTTTTAGAAAGACATTACGATGATGTTGAGGTTAAATGTTGACTTCTAAAAAGAATAAAATTATAAGATAACTACTCTAAAAGTAAAGTTCATTTTTTTAAATTAATCGTATGGAACTATGATATATTGCTTTGTTAAAACATTTACAATGTATAATTTTTTTTTTTTTTTGTTGATAAACAATGTATAATTTTATTCTTAAACTAATCTCTTTGTATAATATTTAAATGGTTATAATAAATTAATAACAAATCAAATATTCGTATTCCAACTTTGACTATTTTTGGTTTCATTTGATTTAGGATCACTATAATCACACCACATTCATTTATTGCTCTTAGAATAGTATTATTAGAATTCACTATAAAACAAAGTCTGTGTTGTAAGCCTTAAAAAAAAAAGTTAAAATCAATTATCTTTTATATTTAAAACAATTTAAAGAATTCCTTTTATATTCTATATTCTTATTTTGAGATTTTGAGATTTTTTTAACATACTAGAAATTTATATAAGTCAATTGTTTTTATGCAAATCACATATCCTGTGTTCAATAGTTTATAAACTATGTGAAATATTTTATAAAACACTTTATTTTAACAATTTGCAAACAATAAAAGTCGTGGTTAATTTAATCCCAAATCATAGAGGTATTATCAACAAATTGAAAACTAATTGTCATAATAAAAAATGAATATACTTTCATAAAAGAAAAAAAATAAATGAATATAGTTTGGGGAGGTGTTATTACTTCTAACTAGTATATATTAACCTCTCTCTCTCATTTGATAGGGATATGGATATTGTCTATAGATAGAGTTTTAATAAAGGCATTGAAAAAAATTGTGAAGGGCCAAATTCTGATTTTTCTTAAGAGTTGCATATAAATTGATAATGAACTAAAAATTGAACCTATCTCCAGTTCATCCATAGTGTCGTCCAAATCCAGGAAGGCTGTCCCAATATAAGAAGGTTGTCCAGGTGGCACCTGGACAACCTCCTAACACTTAGAAATTTTCAGAATAAATTTATATTCAAGAACTCATAATTCGAATCATGTTCTACTATTCTGAAGTATGAGCAAAATTCTTGTTCATCGCTATAACTTTCCACTAAGTTCTTAACTTCTATAACAATTGTGAAAGATAGGTCTGATTCTTCTAACTTCCATAGCAGTTGTGGAAGTTAAGTCAGAACCTTCTAACTTCCATCCACGTTGAGGAAGTTACTAAACAAGTAACCACTCCAAAGTTCACTATATAAGGACTCATCCACATCAAATGAAAGTAAGTTTTAACCACTCCTAAAGTTGGAATTCTTGAGTTCTAGAAAGAAAAACTAACTTAAGCATTGAAAGGTTCTTAGTCGATTCGCCTCAGTCACCTTTGATCTTGTATTTCTTTATTTTTAAGCCTTCTAATTTTCTGTGTATCATCATAAATAAATCTAAATTAGAATAACAAATAAAAGTTTTTCAAAATAACTTGTGAGGCAGTGGCCACAAATCATGTGACTTTGCTATTGTAAATCTTCTCACTCTAATTATCAAGGTATCAAAACCGAAAAAAAAAGAAAAAAAATCAATGTCACATGCTTCTCTCAAAACGACATCGTTCTAGTAGTTATTATCCCCAGGACCACAACAACCCAACCTCCATTTTCATTGATTCAACGAAATCCCTCAGCCTCAGGTGTAAAAAAGAAGCAGAACAATTCACTGATTCAAAATTTGATAATGGATACCAGAATATCCACGACCACCTCCAATGACCATCCAAACCCACACCCAGATTTCACTTCTCTCTTCACCAATCTCACCACCACACTCATCTCTCACCCTAAACCCAAAACCCACCATCTCTCTTTCGCTTCCATTTCCTTAAAACCCACAGCAAAACCCCCAAAACCCCAAACCCAAATCCTCAAAACCCTCTCCGTCCTCGAACGCGCCTTCATAGGCGCGGCCGGTGGAGGAATTGCTGGCGCCTTCACCTACGTATGTCTTCACCCACTCGACACAATCAAAACCAAACTCCAAACCAAAGGCGCTTCTGACATTTACGCAAACGCCTTCGATGCAATCATCAAAACCTTCCAATCCAAAGGCATTTTGGGATTCTACAGCGGCGTTTCCGCTGTAATTGTTGGTTCAACTGCTTCTTCGGCGGTTTATTTCGGTACTTGTGAGTTTGGGAAGTCGTTGTTGTCGAAATTCGACAACTTCCCTACGGTTCTCATTCCCCCAACTGCTGGGGCAATGGGGAATATCTTGTCTTCGGCGATTATGGTCCCTAAAGAGTTGATCACGCAGCGAATGCAAGCTGGCGCGGTGAAAGGGCGGTCGTGGCAAGTTTTGTTGAGTATTTTGGAGAAGGATGGTGTGTTGGGTTTGTACGCAGGTTACTCTGCTACATTGTTGAGGAATTTGCCTGCTGGGGTTTTGAGTTATTCGTCTTTCGAGTACTTGAAAGCCGCGGTGTTGAGGAACACCAATAAGCCTTATTTGGAGCCTATTCAGAGTGTGTGTTGTGGTGCATTGGCTGGTGCTATATCTGCTTCAATCACTACACCGCTTGATGTGGTGAAGACTAGATTGATGACTCAGGTTCATGGGGAGGCTGTGAATAAAGTTGCAGCAGTTGCGTATAGTGGGGTGGTTGCCACTGTGAAGCAGATATTGAAGGAGGAAGGGTGGGTTGGGTTCACTAGAGGAATGGGGCCAAGGGTTGTTCACAGTGCGTGTTTTTCGGCATTGGGGTACTTTGCCTTCGAGACTGCTAGGCTTGCAGTGTTGCAGCAGTATCTCAAAAGGAAGGAGAAGGAATTCTCTGTTGCTTAATTTTATTGGGTTCTGTCAATGTTCATTGTCAAGTGACATCTCATAAAATTGGAACCACACAGACAAGATTAACATAGCATTGGCCCCTACTGTCCCGTATCGATGTGTCAATTGCCTCCTAATAAGTTTTTGGTGATATCTTCTTTACCTTTGAATTCCTTTTTTTACAAAATTTTGTCTTAGAAAGTTTATTAATAGCTGATCTTTACTTGTGTATTTTGTATTCATTTCACATAATATGGCACTTCAATAGTTTTCTGATTCCTTCTTATGGTCCCAATTTTTTGTACTCTTATCTTAGGCTTAGATACAGTGTTGTTGGTCCCTAATGATTAGCATGAGTGATTTTAGTCCCTATTAAAGTTTAAAGCGATCACTTTTATTCCCTTAGATGACATGGCTCGACTGAAAAAATGACATGCCATTACTTCATAAGGACTACAGCCAATAATTTTGTGTGTGTTTTTAGGGACAAAAAGTGATCAATTTAAGTTTGTTAGGGACTAAAAGTGATTGCCTCAAACTTCAATGACTGAAATCACTCATGAGCTAAACTTTAGGAACTAACAGGACATTTTGGCCATTATTTTATTTTAATGCTATTAGTTGCTAGTAGACACTAGACAGCAAGGGTCTCGTGATGAAATGCAAAGAAATTTCTATGCAGCAGAAGCATGGAAAATAAGTGGTTATACACATTGAATTTCTATCACCATAGATCCTATAATGTATCTCAATAAGCTATGATTCTTAGTGTTGGAGGCATATTAGTTTGACTAACTAAAACAAATTTAACATGTCAAAGGAATGACAGAAAAAAATTGATGTTTGTTTACATAATATATGGTAAACCCGATGTTACCTAATTCTTATTTGATCCATCTCCTGTGGTTGGTTCTTTTATTCTCCTCTAACAGCTAATTTTAGTGGAAGCTACAACTGATTGTTTCCTTTATCTGTAATTGTATCTGCTATAATGACTAGGATTCCGGAGGTGGGGGGATCTTGGCAAAGGGACTTCTATTTCTATGTAGTATAGAGGAGTAACAGCTTTTTGTTTGAAGATATTTTGCACCTACATGATTGGAGATCTTTAGGTTATATGTGGTTTGGTATTCGCTACTGGAAGATGATTTTGTGTAGCTTGGAGATTGGATTGTGTACGTTCCTTTACCCCATTAAAATCTTCCCATAAAACTATTTGGGGATGATACATGCTCTACGTAATGATATCTTGTGCTGGTAATGTCTTTAAGAGTTGGATGTATGTTGAACTAGAGATTCTTTTTTATCCTTTGTTCTAATAGAATATATGTGATGATTGAATTGAGAAGCTGTACTCACTACACACTCTAGTTTGATGCAAATTTACATTTAAAGAGTAGAATAGTCATTGAATTTGTTTCTGGCCCTTGAAAATGTGTAAGTTCTAGGAGTTCCATGGTTCATATACAATAAAGGTGTATGGTTTATACATGCTTGTCTTGTAGAAGATTCTGCTCTTCCAAGAGAGGGACAATATGTACCTCTCTACTCTCCAGAAACGAGAAAATTCATTGTGTTTTGTACCTTATTTGTGTATTGCAAGCATTCTGCTTATTTTTGTAAGAAAGCATACAACCTAGAGAATGAGTACTATTGGTTCTTTTCCTATGGAAATTAAGGCCAGGTGCTCTACTTATATTGGTAATAAAGAATAATATTGTTTAAATAGAAAGGATTTCTTAGTATCAGAACAGAATAGAGTTATTTTGGGAATAAAATCTCTCTCTCTTAACAATCGTTTGAGAGCTTTGTATTGTATATATAGTCATTACATTTGATCTGTATAACAGAAAGATTACAGTAGAATATTTGAAATACATTCAAGATTTTTTTCTGATAGGTGATTTATCCTAATCCTTAATATGAGATTGAGTTCTATCTTGAGTCGAAGAGATGAAAAGAAGATTTATCTATATCTGTAACAGGCTTGGTTTGGTAATTGAAGTCTGTATTAACCAGTTGGTACAAAACTGCAGATATAGTTTTGTTTATTTCTTATTCCTATAATTTTCATATTTTTCACTTTTGAGGGAGGGGGATGATGTTAGGCATGTGTACAGCTTTGTAGTAAATAACTAAGACCATACTTTTTTTGACAGAAGATCTGAAATTACTGCACACTTATTGAGTATGGAGTTTAAATATGAGGTGATGCCAATCCAGATTGTGCAAAGCACAACCACCTGCGGCTCTAATACTTGTTGCGTATTTATTTTTAATCCTTATGATAACATTTTCTATAATATCAGGCTACATTGTTCATCATGTATGTGCTATTGCTTGTTTCTTAGGCCCAAAAATATGTTTATTTCTCTTATCAAAAAAAAAATATATATGTTTATTTCTGGAGTAATGGTCTAGGCATTCTTTGTGTGACCAATATGAATGACTTGTGGATGTGAGATCTGTTAGGTAAACATTATTTGTATGGCTTGGGAAATGTTAAGGACTGGGACTTCATGCTCGCATGACTTGTTCTGATATATTATGCATGAAAAGTTCAACATGGTTTACCCAAAAAAAAAAATGGTTCAAATTGGATGTAATTTTTTCCAGATATTACCTGGCTTTATGAGGTCAAGAAGAAATTGTTTTCATTTTTTGATCAAATCAAACAAAATTAAAGAATTGTCCTGAAACGATCCATAGTATGAGTACAAGATTCAATCCCTTCTGGTGTAAAATCATTCTGCTGCTTTAAGACTGCTAGAAAGAGATAACAATGGAGACCATATACAACCAATGGTAGATTTCTGTAAGTGGCCAAATTTCTTACGAAAAGAATGTCAATCTAGAAGGTGGCACGTACGTTACGAAAGCAATAAAAGGGTTCCGAATGACAGATTTGGGGGACATTAGGGGGTGTTCGGTTAGTGTTTTCAAACAACAATTTTCAGTTTTTAAACAACATTTCACGCATTTTAATGCACTTTTTCACCCACACGTATTTTCACAAATGTTTTCAAACAACAATATTCAGTTTTTAAACACATCTACCAAACGGGCCTTAGGGCTCGGTTAAACTCGATTAGAGTTAACAGAAATCAATAAAAGTTCAATATTTGACTGTCAATTCACGAAATTCTTCGATTGGATTGGATGCTCATTCAACATGGATGAGCTTCGAGCACTGAAGTTTTGGGCCTCCAAGTGCAACGCTTTAATAAAACATGAATTTATAGGTTTTCTTGGACCAAAATAAAATACTGAATTTTCTTCAAAAGTTAAGCACTGACAAAATATGATATCAATAATGTTAATTCCCACACGAGTCTTGCTCAACTAGCACCTCATGGTGTTTTTTAGTAGAGAGATTCAAGGTTCAAATTATCCCACCCTTATTTGTATCTATCGAACTATTAAAAAAATAAGGGTGCCAATTGCTACCCCCTCCCCCAAACCCATTTTTTAAGTGAAAGCTAATACCTAGTTGCCTACGGCATAACACCATGCTTAAGTGGGAGAAGTCATTTGTCAATGGGCATTAACAAAAGGCTTTTGTTAATGAGTGCCATTATGCACCTGCTAAGAGGCTTGAAAAATGTTCTGTCTATATTAAGAAATAACCAAAACTAACTTTAAATTGAAAAATAGCTCGACTTCTTATAAAAAGTCAATATGAGTTTATTATAAAACTTTACCCTAACCGAATTAAAAAAAGCACACATCTTTGTTATTTTTTCTTTGAAAATGTCTCTTATGTACACCTTTATGTACACCATTTTCATAACTTATTAAGGTGGTAAATTATTATTTTATTTTTAAGTTGGTAAATTATTATTTTATTTTTAAGTATGTTACTCCAGTGATAGATTGTTTAGCCATAATCCGGTAATCCCATATAAAAGTGATGAAATAAAAAGGTTATGAAATTATGTGCAAGTAGACTTCATTTGCTTAGCTACCAGCTAGAACTCAGAACCAAATAAACTGACTTCCCACTTTAGAATAAGTGAATAACTATCAAAATCTCTCTTAACTTGATCAGGACCATCCAAAACTATGACTTAACTGTCTATACCACTCATAGGGTATTATCTATGCCTATGACCTCCCCAATCACTTTTTCTTTCTTTCTTGATTTACCCATTCGGTATGTTTTCCCTCCCAATTCTCTCGTTCTGCCTCAGAAATGTAAACAACTTGTTGAACTTCCAAGAATTGCAACACTGACTGACTGACTGTCTCTCAATCAAATATGCAATATCAAGTTATCAAACAGGCAAGAAAATCTAACTCCCTCAATATTTCTCTGCTTTATTCTCTGTTTCTCTCGTTAGTAATCTCTACCCAGAATTCAACAACACCTTCTTGTTTACTACACCAGAATGCGTTCTTCTTCTCTTTTACTCTTCTGGGTCCATTTCTTTCTCTTCTTTAACTTCAATTTTCTCTCACTTTCTACCCCTTTCTTGCCTACCAAGAATGTCACTCTCTTTGGCGATGCCTACTTCAGAAACAATGCCATAAGTCTCACCCAAGAAATCAGTTGTCTCTCTTCTTCTTCTTCTTCTGATACTCATATTGGTGTTGGAAGAGCTTTCTATGTGTACCCAATTCGCTTTCTTGATTCAGTAACCAACGCAACCGCTTCTTTCTCATGCCACTTCTCCTTCTCCATCCTGCCTTCTCCATTTTGTCCCTCTGGAGATGGGATTGCCTTTCTGATAACAGACAATGCCGAATCTTTCAGTCCCTCTCGCGGCTATATGGGTCTTCCAGAGACACAGCAGGACTCAAATGAGCAAGACTCTTTTTTTGCAGTGGAGTTCGATACAAGTTATGATCCTTCACTTGGTGACATGAATGGAAATCATCTTGGTATCGATGTCAACACCATTATCTCTCTCAGCTCGGTTGATGTGGTTTCGAGGGGGATTGATTTGAAAAGTGGGAGGCAGATTACAGCTTGGATTGAGTACAGAGATGACATGAAAATGATCCGGGTGTGGCTTGACTACTCACAGATTAGGCCTCCAAGTCCTATTCTTGTTACACAGATTGACCTCTCCAACCAATTCAAGGAGTTCATGCATGTTGGATTCTCTGCTTCTAATGGCCAGGGCTCTTCAATTCATGTTGTTGATCATTGGCAATTCAAAACTTTCGGGTTTCTCCCCTCAGTGATTCCAATGGATGCAGTTGAAGAGGGGGACTGTTTCATGTGCTTTCCAGAGGAACCAAGCATGGTAAGTGAAAGCAGCCTTATTGATGATCATGCAAGAAGAAAGAAGCTAGAAGAGCTAGCCTTTGGATTGGGAGGATTAGCTGCATTTGTTGTCTCCCTAGTTGCAATTGTCGCTGTCATCTGTTTCTTCTCTATAAAGAGGAGGAAAAATAATATCAGAAGCAAAGAAGGTCAAACTTGTAGAGTCCAAACGAATAGATTACCGGCAAAGTTGTCACTTGCTGAGATAAAAGCAGCTACAATGGGGTTTAATCGAAACAGAATTGTTGGGGAAGGGGCATCGGCTAAGGTTTATAAAGGATCCCTTCCATCCGGGGGAGAGGTGGCTGTTAAAAGGTTTGAGAGGGCCAATGGGATTGAATCTGTACGCAATCCTTTCACCAATGAATTTGCAACAATGGTGGGTTGCTTAAGGCACAAGAATTTGGTTCAGCTTCAAGGATGGTGCTGTGAGGGAAGTGAGCTTCTCCTCGTTTATGAGTACTTACCCCATGGAAGCCTCAACAAAGTTTTGCACAATCATTCGAGTTCAATGATTATCCTTTCTTGGCAGCAAAGACTTAATATAGTTCTGGGTGTTGCATCTGCTCTGACTTATCTTCATGAGGAATGTGAGAGGCAAATTATTCATAGAGATGTCAAGTCTTGCAACATAATGCTTGATGCAGATTTCAATGCCAAACTTGGAGATTTTGGTTTAGCAGAAGTCTATGAGCATAGTTCTAATACAAGGGATGCAACTATACCTGCAGGTACTATGGGATATCTCGCTCCTGAGTATGTCTATTCTGGGGTCCCGACTAAGAAAATTGATGTTTACAGCTTTGGTGTTGTGGTGTTAGAGGTGGCAACAGGAAGAAAGCCTGTTGATGATGATGGAGCACTGGTTGTTGATTGGGTTTGGAACATGTGGGAAAAAGGGAAACTAATTGAGGCTGCTGATCCGAGGTTGATGAAGTTTAATGTGGTGGAGATGGAGAGAATGCTAATGGTGGGACTTTCCTGTGTGCACCCAGACCATGAGAAGAGGCCACCAGTGAAGGAAGTTGCAAGGATTCTTAGAGGTGAAGCACCACTTCCATTGTTACCAGCGTGTAAACCAAGAATTAGGATTAGACCTGTTTTTCCTGAGGATGCTTCAGCTGGAGATCGTCCCAGCCTTGATGATCTACCATGGATGACCCCTAGGAGCCATTTTAGCTAGGACTAGCTTATAAAAATGCCACGTGACTAAAAATTTAAGTGTATGATTTTGTTGTTGGTATCATACAAGCTTGGAGCTTGTTTTAATCCTGAGGAATTCTTTAGTCAGTACATTCCAGATTTGAGTCAATGGCTCATTAGATATTTTTTGGAAAACCCATTTGGATTATTGTGTATGCTTGGATATCAAAGAGAACTGAAAACTATCTCTATTGTGTTCTTATTATGATTTTTTATGACCCCATTTCCTTTCTTTTCTTTTCTTTTCTTTGTGGTTATTGTGATAGGTTTAGCTTACTTTGCATTTGTAAAACTTCCTTCCATATTCTTTGTTGATTTCTCTTTTTTCAGCAACTAGTCCATCGTAGGTGGTGACTTTGTGATTTCAGATGCTTTGGAGAAGATGGGATGAAGGTCCTATTTACATGTAGCATCCAAGTAGCCTAAGGGATTTAGCAATTGTAGACTGGAGTTAAATTTGTTGTCACAAGACCTAAAAGCTGAATGTCTCAGGTGATCTAATTCATTCGTGGTATTTTTGTGATCGCCTCAGATTTTTAGAACAATTGGTCTGCACATGATTGCATATAATTTATATAAATTGTAGAGCAGACTGCCTTATGCAAATTACATACTTTTAAAAAGTTTGAAGTAGGTGAAGGTCATACTTCATAAAAACATCAGAATTGAAGTTAAATTGTTGTCACAAAACCTAAAAGCTGAATGTCTTTGGTAATATAATTCATTAATGGTACTTTTGTGATCATCTTGGATTTTGAGAACAATTGGTCTGCACAAACTTGCATATCAATTTGAAGAGCAGACTGCGTTAAACAGATTATACACTATTAGCATGTTATTCACTTATTTGATCAATAAGATTTTGATTGCTTGCGCAGTTGCGTTTCAAAATTCCAGTCAAGTTTTCAAAGTAAGCCATTACTTGAAGTCTTGAGCAGCTATTCACCTTCTACAGCAGCATCAATGAGCTTCTGCAGCATAAAATATTTCCTTTGTGCTAATCTGAGTGTTATTCAACCTCCCCACTATCGATATGCTACTGTATATGATTGCCTCAGACTCAACTTTCTTGATAGAGCTCTCTTACTCCCTTAGGAACTCTTGCACCTTGAAGCAAGCACGTGCAGTATCTTGCAGCGGAAACCAATGCTGAAGAATCAATTTTTTTAACTTGGGGAAATCTCAACTTTTCAATAAACCTCAGTCAAGACTCAAGGTGCGGTGTTTCCTTTGACATTCTATCAATTGGGAGAAATAAATGCCATTCAGTTAGGCGGAGGCTTCTACATTATCAAAATCATTTATGCTCCATTTTGATAGGCTTCCCATAATTGGTTTCTTATTAAGACAGTCTGTCCTAGAAAAAATAATAGGCAGTAGGAACAATGTTAGTCCCATGTATATGCTGATCATACACACAAGGTGTTCCTTTTTCTTTCTAGAGATTTGTACTTGCACTCTCTTTACATATTGACTTATGCGCACATATAAAGTATTCTCATTAATTTTCAGCATAAACAGCATGAATATGTAGTAGGATACCTTAGTTGTGACTTCTGAGTCTTATAAATTGTAAGATTATGGCTGAATTGACTCCTAGTTCGTGGGTTATCTCTAGCTGTCTGTGACACCTTGCAGTATGTGCTGCCCTCAAATATAGCCATGGTGTTTCTGGACTTCATTTCTTTGGTTGCTGTTTAGTAGATGATTTTGCATTGATTATGTTATTATATACTATATATAGCATATTTAGCACATGTAAAATCCTTGATTGAGCTAAAATCATGGGTAATTAATGTGTTCTTGATTTTTGTCTCAACGACGGATAAAGCCAGGATTTAAACTATGGGGGGTCAAAGTATAAACATTTTGTTTTTCATGAAATTCAAACTAGCATATATTTAATGTTAACAAATTATTGACAAAAGAGAAGTACAAAATAATCGTTTCGTAATACATTACAACTTATTCTAAAAAAAAGGGAAATCCACGTTATTTTAAATCACAAGATGATCTATGATTTTTTTATTTTAAAGAGTTTTAACTTATGGCGTTTATTCCTGATGATAGTTTTTTATCATCAAACCAAGACACCAATCAGTTTTTGGTATAGGCGAGGATTGAATCCCAAATCTCTTATACAACCATCAGATACTTTATCAGTTGAGCTAACTAGAACCCCCAATCTATGATTTATTCCGTACTAAAGTTTGTAGCTATATCCATTTTAAGAGTAATTCTATGGTACCCCCCAAAAAAAAGGGGGGTACGGTACCCACTAGTAGATAACCTGCTACATCAGGGTACTTTTTTATCACATTTGACGGTTCCATCATCACATTATGCAGTTCCAACATCATATGTGACAGTTCTATTCTCACATTTAGTAGTTCCCTTATTTTTTTCTCACATTTGACGGTTCTATCCTCATATTGTGCAGTTCCAACATCACATGTGACAGTTTTTTTTCTCACATTTGGTGGTTCCCTTACTTTTTTTTTCTTACATTTGACAGTTCCATCCTCACATTGTATGGTTCCAATATCACATATGACAGTTCTTTTGTCATATTGGGTGGTTCCCTTACTTTTTTATCATATTTGACGGTTCCATTATCACATTGCGCAGTTCCAACATCATATGTGATAATTATTTTCTCACATTTGGTGGTTCCCTTACTTTTTTCTCACATTTGACGGTTCCATCCTCACATTGTGCAGTTTCAACATCACACGTGACATTTCTTTCTCACATTTGGTGGTTCTTTTTTCTTTTCTCCACATTTGACGGTTTCATCCTCACATTGTGTAGTTCCAATATCACATATGACAATTTTTTATCACATTGGGTGGTTCTCTTACTTTTTTCTCACACTTGACGGTTCCATCCTCACATGTGATAGTTCCTTTCTCAAATTTGGTAGTTCCCATACTTTTTTTTCTCACATTTGACGGTTCCATCCTCACATTATGTGATTCAGCATCACATATGACAGTTCTTTTATCACATTGGGTTGTTCTCTTACTTTTTTCTCACACTTAACAGTTCCATCATCATATTGTGCAGTTCCAACATCACATGTGACAGTTCTTTTCTCACATTTGGTGGTTCCCTTACTTTTTTCTTACATTTGACGGTTTCATCCTCACATTGTATAGTTCCAACATCACATGTGACAGTTCTTTTCTCATATTTAGTGGTTCCTTTACTTTTTTCTCACATTTGACGGTTCCATCCTTAAATTGTGCAGTTCTAACATCACATGTGACAGTTCTTTAGTCACATTTGGTGGTTCCCTTATTTGTTTCTCACATTTGACGGTTCCATTCTCACATTGTGCAATTTCAACATCACATTTGATAGTTATTTTGTTACATTTAGTGGTTCCTTTATTTGTTTCTCATTAGAATAACAAAACTTACCATTAGAAAATATAAAAACAATTAAGCACAATGTAAGTATGACCTATTTACTAGGATTTTAGACTAAGCCATTCTCACATTTGAAGGTTCCATCCTCACATGGTGCAGTTCTAACATCACATTTGACAGTACTTTTGTCATATTTGGTGATTCCTTTTTTCTTCTTCTTACATTTAACAGTTCCATCCTCACATCGTGCAGTTCCAACATCACATGTGATAGTTCTTTTTGTCACATTTAGTAGTTCCCTTATCTTTTTTTCTCACATTTGATGATTCTATTATCACATTCGACAGTACTAATATCACATTTGACAGTACTTTTTTCAAATTTAGTGGTTCCCTTTTTTTTTTCTCACATTTAACAGTTCTGCCTTCACATTGTGCAGTATTAACATCACATGTGACTTTACTTTTGTCACATTCAGTGGTTCCTTTAGTTTTTTTTTATATTTTATGGTTCCATTATCACATTAGGTAGTACCAAGATCACATTTGACTGTACTTTAGTCACATTTAGTGGTATCTTATTTTTTTGTCACATTTAATAGTTCCATTATTATATTAGGCAGTACCAACATCACTTCTAACTATACATTTGTCACATTCGGTGGTAACCTATTTTTTCTCTCACATTTGACAATTCTATCATCACATTGGGCAGTACCGATATCACATCTGATCGTATTTTTATATTTGGGCCCACCACTAAAGTTACTTTTTTACTTACTAATATCACTTATCACAATAGCAAATTTTTTTTTAAAAAAAATTTTGTTGCTTTAGCTTTTTCCTCATTTTAAAAGCTATTAACAAAAATTTAGATCTAAAATCAAAAACAAAATAAACATCCCAAAAAATTAGCCCAACCACAAGAATTACTAATAGTAAAGTTAAAATATGGTTTTCTTTCCTATGTTACACTTTTTGGTCTAGGCATATCAACTTTTCCCCCCTTTTTGGATCAATTCAAAGATGCAACTTAAGGCCCTAAACTTTTAGATAAAGCCCTAGTGTTGTTGTCCTTGATCGTATGCTAGACAAGGCAGGTATCATGCCTACGATTCATTATGACAGTGAAAACATGATAATAGAGCTTCATGCATCAAGTACCCCACAAGAAGTCATTAAGTTTAGAGAAAATTGATAATGTGGGGAAAATAAAAAGGAACAAATATAATAACCTTCAAAACCTGATATACATATACACACACATACAAGTTACATTGTGTTTGACAAAACCTCTAACCTAATCTCTCTCTCTCTCTCTCTCCAATGAGCTTTTGCTCATTGGGGTGGCATCATTAAAATACTAAAAATTACACTTTCAAACAAAGGCAATCTCTTAGACATTTGTATTGCAATATTTCCCATCCATCTGGTTATGAACAGCTTTGACAACAGTAACTCTAGCAGCAGTGGCCTCTACTTGCAACCAAGAGTACTTCAAGGAAGGTTAATAGCATTCTCTGCAATTTTCTCACAGCAGCCTGCAATTTTATCACATAAAGGAGTGTGAAAGTGTGTTACAGTATTTACTCGGAACAAATTGGTGGCCATCCCACAACCTGTGCCCTGCCACACACAAAACACATACAATTAAAAATTATTTACTCTGAAATTCTTTAAAAGGGTGTCATAATCAACTTCTTAGGGAATGCAATTAAGATTGTATAACGAACAAAGAGATTTAATTTCCTTTGTGAAGGGCCAAACAACTGAAATTCCCAATGAATAAGACTCAGCTGAAAGATTTAGCGACAAATCTCTCCAAAAACCCAAAATATAGGCAGGGCAGATCTTATTTACTTTTCTATTTAATAGAAACTGCAAAACACAAGTACTAGGGGAGGGATCTTGAGGACAAACTTATACTTATGCTTATGCAAAGCCCCAACGAGATCACCAAAAAAAAAGGAAGACAAACAACTAAGTGAAGCTCAAGGACAATATCATTTGGTTGTTATAACTTTTCCACCCTCAAGAATGGAGCCAATATCATCAAGGACAAAGCCCTAACGATAAAAATGGTTGGGATGTTAATACCGAGTTACTTCAGGAATCCTTCAATATGAGAGCGATAATCATACTCATTGTGACAAAAACGTTATTCCCAACAAATCAGATGTGTAAATCTGGTTCCAAAATTTGCCAAATATTTAATAAAAATCTCATAATTTCAACACTTTCATCATCTGAAAAACAGACAAGACATAGTGACATAGTACGTCATACCGGCCTTTTGTTATCAAAGAGCAAGATCCTGGAACCAGGACTTTAAACCTAGTATATGCTCTCCATCATAAACCATATGATACAACCGAACACAATAAGATTTACTTGAGTAAAATCCACAAATGCTGTGGTCATATGTTAAGCCTATTCTAAATAGGTCTTAAGGTCATGATAGAGAAGTGAAATACTGAAAAAATATCATAAATGATCAAGGGTCTCTCAGGCAATTGCAAGAGATTAAAATAAATAAATAAAAACAAACAAACAAACAAATAAGTGAAACACATGAATGATCCCAGATATTTTCTCTCAATACTTAATCATTTGCAAAAGTCTAAGTTGACAAGACAACATGAATTCTTTTTTTTTTGATAAGTGACAAGACAACATGGATTCTCCAAGAGGTATATTCTTGGTGCCTCCTAATTATTAATAACTTCAGTAATTGTTAAAGTTCAAAATTGCGTAGTGTCAAACTCGGCAGGACAAACAACTTGGTAATGCATTCTCATGACTACCAGTAATAACTCCACAAAAACAGAATGGCACTAGCACAATATAAGAGCCTTAAACAAGAAATAGACAATATGCTTAAAATAATATAACAAGAAACCCCATGGTTTTGTTGATTAAATGCTAGATAACTGTATACAACGACCAAGCTAAAACCAGCCACAAAATTTGTATGTCTTCATATATAAGATCATTTCATTTTCCGCATTTGCCATGACAATGTTGAGCCAATCTAAGTTTCTACCCTCCACCTCTAAAACAGAATCAACTAACGAATTGCAAAGCCTGCATTTTAGTGAGCAGAACTCAATCACTGTAGCCTCTTTCCCTGCTGCCAAGGCTGAAGTAAATGTTATTTGCTCTACCTCTGCTTGCTCTTCAGGAGTTAAGTTCAACTTTATCTGACTTTGGTTGGTTCCAGCATCGAATTGGAACTAAGCCATGGATAAGAGGATTTTGAAACAGAGGTGACGAGATTGAAATTTTATAAGCAAAAGACCCAAGATTTTGCAAGGATTTGAATATCCAAGGACCGTCAAACATGTAGAGATTAGGAATTTTAGGAAAAAAAGAAAAAGAAAAAAGAAAAGAAAGACCCAATATCAAATACAAATTGATAAGATCATAAGTTAAAAAAAAAGTAAGAGTAAAAAGAATTGAAGAAAGCTCACAGTCACAAGTCAGTAACAGAGATCCACTTGAGAATGGAGACAGAATCTGGGTCGTCAGGTTTGAAAGAGATCTTGAAGGAGAGAATGCTGATTCCTTCTCTCTCTTGGGCCACCGGTGAAAGAAGAAGAACTCTTGCTAGGTTTTCTGTTTGGGAGAGAAGAACGCGAGAAAGAAAAGACTCTGTTGTTTGTTTTTCGATGTGTTTTTGCTTTTATACATTACTTGCTTATTCGGTAACTAGTTTTCATTAAAAATAAATAAATGGTCAGGATTAAGACATGTAAAATATGCAGTCAAGATTTAAAGGGGGTACGGTACCCACTAAAAAAAGAATGGGTACCATAGAATGACCCCGATTTTAATGGCCAAACCAAAAATAAAAATCTCCAAATTAATCAATTACAGGATTTGATCCTAATTGAGTAATTATGTTGATGATTCAATTACAATTCGAATACACACACATATATAGTATTATATACATACTCAAATGTTTCAACATTTTCTTATCTTAAAATTCTATTGAGCCAAAAATTTCGAAGAATATATAGGTGAGTGTGGGGGAGAGCAAACAAAAAAGAAAAAGAAAAATTGGTATATATGTATATAGAAAATGTTACAGCTATTACCAAAAATAAAATAAATATAAAAACGTTAGAAATTAACATAGTAATTGTAGAGACCATTTTTGCCGAAGAACCAATAGCTTGCTTGTAATCCTTGGCTCAGAGTCCCACATCGATTAGAAGCAAGCTATTGGTCCTTCGGCAAAAATGGTATCTACAGTAATAATTGTAATTAACGTCATTTCAATACATAATAAATAAATATTTTAATTACTTTTTTTGTAATTGATGAGTGGTGACCCATCAATTTGTAATAGTTACTAAATATTCTAACATCGCTCTATGTATATATAAATAGTGGCCATGCACAATCAAAACATACGTAGTATTTTCATTAGGACAAAGTTTGGTTACATGACTCTCACTAAAAAAATTAACACAATTATATATTTTGAAAATCTAATTGTTAAATTACATGTTTTTTATATTTTAAAACACATGTCAAATTTCATTCCAGTCGAATGTTATTTACTATTTGATCCATAAACTTATTTTTTATGTGAAATTTTAGACTACAAATTCTTGAAATTTTAACATTTTATTGATGATATAACTATTGATCTTTGATCTTTTGAAAATTTTGCAATTATGCAAGATATAATTGTAAATTTAATCCAATTGTGGATTTGTCAAAATTCATATCCAATAAAAAGATATTAAATAGAGTTGTAACTATTGACTACAACCAAGTTTGTAGCCAAACTTGTCCTTAGTCTTCACCTAGTTTCGTCCCTAGTCTAATCAAAGGTCTTCATAGGTCAAATGAACAATCTATATATTTGGGCATTCCTTTATAGCTTACTGTATAAACAATACTGAGATTTGGGTTTGTGAGAGTGTCTTCAAGCTATTGTTGGGTTGCTGGAAATTGAAGTTTGGTGGTAGTGATGAATCGAACTATGGCATCGGCGCGTTTGGTATGCTGTAATGGTTATTACAATGTAATTGGAATTAGTATTACAATGAATGTAAGAAGTTGTAATGTAATAATGATTCTTATTCATAGTGTTTGGTGATGATACTAGAATAGAATCCTAAAATATCATATTTTAGTCACATTATTCTAGAATATCCTTTCTTTTTGTGGGGTTTTCTAGGCATTTTATTATGTATATATGATTATTATGTTGTTCAGAATTAATATATTGGTACTTCAATGAAATTTGTTTGAAGATAAGTTAAAACAAACGAATTAAAGATTTTTTTCTAATGAATTAAATATATACTGTTAGGAACCTAGAGGGTTCCTAATAGGGATGGGTATGAATTGTAGGGGGGTTGATGGGAATTGTAGGGAAATTGACTTAATTCGAGGTAGTCATCCTCCATAGAGAAATAGAGAGATTAAGAAAGAGAGAGAGAGAGAGAGAGAGAGAGAGAGAGAGAGAGATGCACTAATGCACTAAGAAATTGGTTTATTTTTCAATTGATATCTAATATTGAATTACAATCATATATTTATAGGAGACTAGCTCTAACGTCATTGGCTTACATGGCTCAAGATAATTGGCTAGTTAATTCAACATGTGCTCTATGAATTAAGTCATGTGTTAAATGAGCTACATGTGCTCAAATCCTAAGGGGTTGTTTGGATCCCAAAAATTTATAACTTCTTACTCATTACTCAAATATTATCACTCCTCACTCATCACCCCATCACTCATTTCTCATCACTCAAAATATCCCAAAAATCACCTACCCTTGTTTGGCACCTTTAACTCAGTCATGGTTTTCAATTACAAAAACCCCAAAACGCGGGCCCCACTGTCTGACCTACCACTGATAACTGTGGTATGTGTTTTGTTTAATTGGGTCATTAGAGCCATTGGTAGCATAGCGTTGGCACATGGAGTCTGAAAACTGAGGTGACATTGTCTGACCGCGGGCCCCAATACTTGCTAAAAATTACACAAAATGCCATCATTACTCATGTCTCTATTTTCAGAAACTCCAAAAACTTGTTTCCAAATTCGCTCTCATCACTCAAAATCCAGAGAATTGAGTGATGGGTATATCATTGAGTTAGGACGTCCAAACAAGCAATGGCATGTGGGGTCCACTGATTTTGGGTTATGGGTGATGGGAATTGGGTGATGGGTGATGGAAATCAAGAAATCCAAACAACTCTTAACTAACTCATCCTAATCATAATCTCAACTAACTAGCTAACTACCTAATTAAAGGGATTACAACAATTATTTCATATTCCTAACATATACACAGTATACGATTTCACATAGTTATAAAATAGAAAACTATTGAATACGATTTCTCATTTTCAAAAATATAATACTACAATTAAAAAAATATATATAAAAAAAAAAACCATCAAGCATTATTTCAGTGGGGTCTTTTTAGATCATTATGTTATCTTGGAATAAAGAACTAACTTCATTTGTGCGGTGGTGGTAAAACAAAAGGATTAAAGGAGAATAAACAAGAAAAACTAACATAGGGGATAAATGAAGAAACGAAGAAAACAATAACGTTCGTGCCTCACTTTCCTATCTCACTTAAGGGTGAGTTTGGTTCAATTTTTTTATATTTTTCATTTTGAAAAAGTTGTGATTTTAAAAAGTATATTATAAAATTGGATTTTTATTTATTTATTTATTATTTTATAAATTTAAATATTTGATAAAAGCCTTTAAAAAATATTTTTTGAAAAAACTGAATGTTTAGCTAAAACTTATGAAATTGAGGTGTAAATTACTATAAAGGACAAAACATATACTATATAAGATGGTTTCACCTTCTTATCAATAATAATAATTTTATTAAAAAAATTAATCATAAGGATAATCATTTTTTATACTAATAATGATAATTCGTATTTCAATAATTGTTTTTTTTTATTACTATTAATGAATAGTATTCATTATTATAAGAGTGGTTCTAAGACCATAAATTATTTCACAACTTTTTTATTACAACTCTGACGTGGTAGACTATGATTGGTTATCTATCACTTACACATAGACCTACTTTTATTTTTTCATCGCTTACACTTTGCCACATCACAGTTAGTGGTGGAGCTAGATTTTATTTTATTTTTTTTTGGGGGGGGCCAACCTATATATATATATATATATATATATAATTAAATCCAAAGAATAACACACACACACTATTGCTTATACATGAAATGTTTAATTTTGATTTAACGTATGATATTTTCTTATGTAAACAAAAATATTTACGTAAAATAAATCTTTATATTTTCATAAAAAAAAGGGTAAGCCTTGACATGTCTAAATATATACAATTGAATTTAATAAAAATAAAATATAATTAAATCACGTGTGGTATACATTAAATACACTTTAATTTAATGAGCTATGTATGACATAAGAGTAATTAGAGGGAATGAAAAATGCATTAGTCAACAATAAAAAAGCATTACATGTTTTTTGGTAAAAATCTAGGGGGCTATTAATGGAATTTATGTCCAAAATTATTTTTTTTACCAAAAATACGAGAGGGAGGGATGATTTTTGAAAATCCAAGATCCCCTCCCTCCACCCCTAATCACAATTGTAGCAAAAGGTTGTGAAATAATTTGTGTTTTAGTATTTTTTTTTCCTTCTTATTATAAACGATTATCACGTATATTTTATAAATAGTAGTGTGGGGTCTTATTTTTCAAAAAATGAATGCAACCGCACATTCTCTATTCACCCATAATCACATATTTCCTTGAGCATCTACAACCCCACTTTTCTCTATAAAAGGGAGGTAGAGCATTTTGAAAAGGGGCTAGTTTGCTCTCACTCTCTCTCTCTTTGATTCTCCAAAGGATCTTACCATCTCAGGGACACTTTTGGGGAATCCTCTCAGGGACACCCCCACACTTACCCAAGAAACCATCTCAGGTGCTCTGTTACTCTCCCGAGGAACCCTCACAGGCATTCTCGAGGAACCCTTTCAAGTGCTCCACACTCTTCCAATTAAGGAGCCCTCTCGGGGACACTCTTGAGGAACCATCTCAGGTGCTCCATGACTCTTTCGAGGAACTGTCTCATGGACACTCTCGAGCAACCATCTCAAGTACTCCACTACTCTCCTAAGGAACTACCTCAGGTACTTCACTGCTCTTCCAAGGAACCCTCTAAGGGACACTTTCGAGGAACCCTCTCAGGGACACTCTCGAGTAACCATCCCGGGTGCTCCTTTACTCTCCCGAGGAACTGTCTCAGGTGTTCCATTACTTTTCCAAGGAACCATCTCATGTATATACTCTTCCGAGGAACCCTTTCAGGTACTCTTTGACCCTTTTGAGGATCTTCTCTCGAGGATGCTCACCCTAAACTCTTGTGGTATCTAGCTTCAGCAAAGCTTCTTTCGATTAACAAATTTATTGTAGAAAAGACAATTGAGTCATATTTGGACCCACTGCAATTAGTGTGTATGTGTGTGTGTATTATAATTAATAAACAAAAAATAATCAGCTTTCTCCATTTGGAGTGAGAAGTGAGAACTTTTGAGATTTCTCTTTCTGTCAAAGGAGAGCATTCAAGTGCGAGAGAGGTAAAGATGCCATTGGTGTGTCCAGCGAGGTGTTAGGTAGCGAGATTGATGAGTTTGGGAGGCGTGAGGTGGCGAGATTAAGGAGAATCTGACGAGGTTGAGGTGTAAGACCAGTCCGACTAGGTTAAAGGCAGTGAGATTGAGACAATTCTGACAAAGCATGAGGTGTGGCGAGTCCAGCAAGGTGAGTTTGGTCACTAGCAACACTGATTTTCTAAGAATGGGTTGTGTTCTGAGAATGAGTTGTGTTGTGTTGTGTTGTGTTGATTTTCTAAGAATGGATTGTGTTGTGTTCTTAGGGAAGAAGGGTAAAATTGGGTTTTGGGAAAAAAATGTAAGGGTATATGAGATAAAATGTCCAACGGTAGCCATTGGGTTTTTGCTGCGTTTTTGCATTGTTCCTTTGAGAGTCCAATGCGAAATTGTGATTTTTCACATTTTTGGGTAAAAAAAAGCTGCATCCAAAATCCTTACCAAACGCAGCAAATTATGAAAATGCACCTATGTTTTTTTCTCCTTAAAAGCCAAATCAAACTGGCACTTAGTTGCCCACATCTATCTCTCTTCCACCTCTATTTATAACTAGAGGTTCAATCGAATTGGAAATAGTTTCAGCACATGAAACTTCCTTGCTCAAAGATAACGGCAAACATTTATTGCCAATGGAATCATCCATTTCAGCTACAAAGAGAAATCCAATTTTGGCTGTATGTCGGTGGTTGTTCCTTACCTTTTGACAATGCATATGCAAGTCAATAGTAACATTAGCGTTTTAAAATTTTACTTTTTCATTATACAAGTATATTTTAGCATGTTTTTTTTAAAAAAATTTAAGCAAAAAGTCAACTAGTGATGTCAAGGGCCCATTTGGTAGTAGCTTTCAAGTATTGTTTCTTCAAAATGATGTAAAAATTGTAATTTAAAAAGTGTTGTGAAAATAAGTATTTAACTTTAAACTTTAAAGTATTCATAATACAAAAAATGTGTTTAGTATTATGTTTCAAACTACATATTTTAAAATGTGAGAAAATATAATTATGCGTTTGGTATAGTATGTATTTTTTTTTTTTTTTTTAAAGTGGTAACTTTTTTATATGTACAATTAATGGAGGTGAGGAGAGAGATGAAGAAATATGAAAATGAAGAGAGAAGGAACATGAAAGAGAAGGGACAAAAAGAAAGAGAAAAATGAGGTGTGTACTTGAGAGAGAGAGATGTAGTTATGTTAGGTCTTATTAAGTGGGTTCTACACTTTTCTAAATATTTTTTTAAAAAAAAAGTGATCTTATAATGTTATTTTAAAACTAAAAACCGGTAGAAGGAGTTCTCTAAATTCAATATTCAAATATCCTAAAATGAGAAACGTAATTCAAACATTCAATCATTTACCCAACGTGTTGTTTTTATTGGAGCTCACAATTTTTAGTATTTAAACACAAAAAATTGTTGTTTAAACTACCTTACTAAACAGGCCACCAATCATTCAAGCAATTCTAAAAAAAAAAAGAAGTCAATTTTCAAAATATGTTTTCTGTGAAACCAATCAGATAAACAAACAAACAAACTCTTGGGAAGTTTTTTAAGTTTTGAAAAAAACAAAAACAAAAAACCTGCATATATATACTTCACTTAAAAATAAAATAAAAAGAAGTTAATTAAACCCTGTAGTTTGGCGGCAATGACATGAATAAAACCCCACGCTCAGTCCTTACGCGCCTCCACGCTCCCGTAAAGTACTCGAACAGTAGTCCAACTCAGATCCATCACTATCCAATTTCAACTATCCCCAGCCCCTGTGGATTCGGCACCCAACGCGCCTCAACTCCCATATCTCTCTCTCTCCCTAGTAATTTTCTTTATTTCTCTCTCTTAGGGTTTCTGCTCTGTCCTCTGAGATATTTCGACATATGGTGTAGCATCTATCTCCGCAACCTTAAAAATCTCTCTTACCATCGCTCTGTCGCTGCTGCTTAGCTTTTGTCACTTTCCCTAGAATATTCCCGGGTTTTATGGTGGTCCCTTCTCATTCTCTCCACTATGGTTAGTTACTTACTTAATGGTTTTTTTTTTTTAACTTCTGATTTGATTTTTCCCTTTGTTTCTTTTTGTTTTGTAATGGGTTTATTAGAAATAATTAACATTGATAGTTTGTTATGTTTGGCAGTTTCAAATTCTATGCCTTTACATGTGTTGTATGTGCAGCAGAAAACATGTGCCATTCTCAAAGCAAATATATATATATATATATATTTTTTTTTTTCTTAAGCATGTCCTGTACTTGTTCTCAGTATTGCATAAGAAACTTACTTTACCTGCAAACCTTCTTTATTTTGTGTTTTTATATTTGGGGCTTTGTGGCAGAGCTTCAACATAGGCATGTCAATTAGAGAACTTTTGCTGCATCGTTATTGTCACTAGTCTCTATGAATTAATTAATGTTGTATATATAGGTTGTAATAATGATATTTGAGTTTGGAGAATATTGTTTCATAAAGTTTATAAAATGAAAATTCAAGTTCTGGAATATTCTGAGTGAAATTCAAAATTCAGTATTTTCGATCAGTCGAAGTCTTTCCTCGATCGATCGAATTGATGAGTAAAATTGTTCTGGAGTATCGATGCTAGATTCCTGTTCAGTCGATTGAAAGGAACTCTCAATTGATTGATACTCTTAAAACTGAATTTTTCGTAGAATTTTCGGTAACTATTCTGATCCTTTGAAAAGGTTTCAAGTATTGTAAATGGTTTTATGAAACATTTTAACTTTCCATATGTGCCTTTTGGTGAAATATAACCCAATGGGTATAAATAGATGTTTATGTTTACTTAAAAAAAAAATCATCTTCCCAAAATAGTAAGTTACAAAGAAACACAAGAAATCTTGTGGTCATTCTCCAGAATTGCTATCGGTAGAACCCAACAACTTGGTTGTATCCTAAAGACAAGTTTGCAATAACTCTTTAGCAACAATAGTGTGGGGGCAAATATTGTCTAAGAAAAACGATATTGTGTCTCCAAGTTATCTATTTTCTGTTTGTCTTCTGTATAGACATTGTTCTTCCATCATTACTTTGTGTAATAACCCTTACAATTAATGCAACTTTTGTTGGTGCATCTATGAAATATGGATTTTGATTTTTTTGTTCTCTCTAAATTTCAGACTTGGTGTCCATTTGGCTTGAGATTATAATTTTTTTTTTTTTTTTTTTTTACTTTTAGTTTTTATGTACAGTTTTTTATAACTTCACTTTTTCTCATTTTTCTGAAGTATTAAGTATACTTTACCACACTTTCGGCAAACAATTTTTAGCAAAAAGCTAGATAAAATGTTCCCATACGGACACTTGTTATGTCTTTTGTTTGCTTGAAATTTTTCATTGAAGGAAGACATTAAACTCATGTTCTCATTGATAAAAAAAAACACATGGGTTTAGTGCAAACCTTTTGGTTTCACAAAAAAAAAAAAAAAAAAAAAAACCTAAAAGGACCTTGTACAGTGGAATTCAATAACCAAGCTGCTTCCCAAGTCTGCTTCAAGACCCTGCAATGATCTCCATGTGCCTCCTTTGCTTGTTGATATGCAGAAACTGCAATGCAGTTTGTCTATAGTCCCATGCCAAGTCCTAGGGTTTGGTGATAGAACCCGAGGGCAAGAGAGAGCCTAAGGATGAGAGAGAGGATGACGACTAGGGTTTTTTTTTTTTTTTTTTCATTTAGTGAATAGATGTGTGCCTCACTGTCTCGTTGTTAGTGTGTTGGTGTTTTTCCAGAATAGTACTCTTGAATACGGCAACCTAAAACCCTAGGACTAGGGTTTCTCCTTAATTGGTTGCCCACATGAGCTTGTCCAAAGCCCAAATGCCAACATCCTCCCACTCGCCCGTAATAGGCAGGCCACTCTAAGCAGAATTATCTCTCATTTGCTTCCATCCACTTTTCCTATGCATACAAGGGGAAATGGTCCTCGACTAGCCTAACCTGCAGCTTGGGACACTACAGCCAAGCTCCAACAAATCTAGCATAGTGTAACCCTTA
Organism: Quercus ilex subsp. ballota; assembly: GCA_032727855.1. Classification (NCBI taxonomy): domain Eukaryota; kingdom Viridiplantae; phylum Streptophyta; class Magnoliopsida; order Fagales; family Fagaceae; genus Quercus; species Quercus ilex. Next base: position 27,794,719 of record CM064909.1, read on the forward strand.
AAGAAACTGTCTTGTTCTGCCCTAGAGATATCTGATCACATCAAATTGAGTGTCCTCAAATCCCTCATGTCTTATGAAAAACTCAGAGCCACACTCAAAACCACCAAAAATCACTTTGTCATGTACCCCACAATCATGTCCTAGACTCCTCAATCAAGTAAGACCAAAAATTTATCTAACTGGGACATTGAAGGCGAATTGTGATTATTCAATCAAGTAAAAGCACCTCCTTTCAAAAGCAAATCCAACATAGCTTGTTTTAATATAAATGCAGAAAAATCTTAAACCTTATGTTGTTTTTGGTCCCTCCTTCCTTTCACTTGGTAAACAGAAAATGTTAATACTCTCCCTATTGCACTAGGGTATGCTCCACCAACTATAAATTCATGTTTGCTCCTCCTAGAGCTACCTTCTAGTTGCATTTATTAACTCCTTAGTAAGGCCATTCAAAGCCATCTTTTGTGTTTAAAAATTTGCAAGAAATAGAATACTCAGCTACTACCTCTTCAACATTTTTAACAACCTTTTTGTCCCACCTTAACAGATACCATCAGATTGAAAGGATCAAAAGTCTATTTAGGTCTAGGTTAAATTAGGATAAGTGTTATGAGTTTGTGAGTTAGGGTTGATAGGGTTTCAATCTAGGGTTTCAGGTATAAGTGGATCTGATAATGGTGGAGATTTTTATGTGCTTGGGATGAATGGGAAATGAGAGAGCTGATTAGGGACTGTTTGAGGGAGTCCAACCTCCAAGAAAAGAGAAAACATTGAATTTGGGAGAGAGAGAAAAAGAGAGCACAAAATGCTTCACTAAATCTTACATGGGAGCTTATATACATTGCCAAACTCAATTGCGATTGGTTGGGCATTTCTAGCATGTGCTAAAGATGTGTAATTATATTTTAACATGGGTTAAATGAGCCCATAGGCTACCTACATAAAAAAGAGAGCACACAAACTGACTTTTACAAAGTAGGATTATCCACTAATTCATGTATGTGCTAGAATTAACTCTCTAATTAACTTTTACAAATGTGCTCAATTAAATTTAACACTTGAATTAGCTTTAATCTGAGCTCTAACTTGACCACTCAAGGTGCTGACATGTGCATGCTAGCTGGATGAAGTTTCCCTAGAAAAATGGGCCCCATTGAGCAAGCCAGTGCTGATTTCGATACTTTTGATGCAAAGGGAATTGTCAATCGGCAGTTGCACTCTAGGGTGTCCCCACCAACTTGTTTTGGCACAATTCCCTTTCCTTTAGAAAACCATGCCCATGAGGTGAGGGAACCTTTGCTGCATCTGGTGGAGAACTTCCCAAGTAGCTTCTTTTTGGAGGCCTTGCCACTTGACACATACTTTGGTGATAGATCGATTCCGCAACTTCTTACTCCTTTGTTGCAAATCTCTCTTGGGTTTCGGGGAAAACTCACCATCTTGATCAATAGGAGGTAAGATGGGTAAGGGGGCAATGTTTTTCCCAAGCTTGCGCTTGCGTACTTTGGTGTAGGATGAATATGAGAATCTTGAGGCAGTTCCAATATGTAAGCCCCTTTCCCAATCCTTTGGATGTTTTGAAAGGTCCAAAGAACCGAGCAGATAACTTCAAATGGTTGCAAAGGCCCATAGATTTTTGGATGTACGATTGCAACTCAAAAGGTCTGAATCCCCTAATTCAAATTCCTTCTCAGTTCGCTCCTTGTTGGGGTAATAGGTGTTATACCAATATGCGGCTAAGGGCAGCCACTCCAACCATATTTTTGGTCTTTCACAAGCATAAGGTCATAGGTAATGCATAAGACTTTTATTCTCGATTTTTCTTTGGCCATTCATATGCGGGTTGTAGGTGGTCGACATGGCCAATTGGGTTCCTTGGAGTTTAGACTTTTCACTCCAAAAATTTCTGGTGAAGACTTGAATTTCTGATTAAAGGGTAGAGAGAAATCTCCAATAATTTCTCACTTTGCTCTTCTTGAGGGGCAACCACTCTCTTCGTAACTTCCTCCATAAAACTCTCATCTTTCTCGTTTAAAGTGGATTGAACATCCATCAAGAAGAGTTTGCGTGTTTTACCTTCATGCTCGACATGCCATTTGTTGTCACAATTATAGCATAGCCCCTTCCATTGTTTCTCCTCCATTTGCACTTGAGAGATTCTTTGCAAGGGCATCTTCGTTTTCAGGTCCACCTTGATGTCATTCTTGGTAGGTTCTCCAAGAATGGAAGGCCTTCTGATTTCATGTGTGGCTTTAAATCTTTTCTTGATGCCCAACATGTACTTCTCTTGAATTTTTTGAGACCAAATGCAGCGTTGAGATGAATGGGGGTTCAACATCCTTACCAGAAGTCAAATTTCATCTTGCAAGCTAGTTAGAAGTAACTTAGCTTGTGTCTCCTTGAAAGACCCTTGATGCTGTTGGAGAGAGATTTGAATTGAGCTTTCTAATGTGGCAATGTCAAGGTTTGCTTTAATTGTGCAAGTGCCTCCACTGGGTCGTCATAGGCTGTTGTTCCAAAACAAAAGTGTAAGGCTCTAATGAAAGCTTCCCAAGTTGCAAATAATCTGGACTCCTCCCCATCTTGATACCAATTTTAGTGCCTCTCTTCCATGTGGAAGGAAGCTATTTGGACCTATTGATGGTTTGAAGTGTTGTCAAACTTGGAAAATTGATTTGCTCTGTAGATCTAACATGAGGGGTCTTTGCCTTTGAATCTTGGAAAGTCTACCTAAATCGGTTTTGGGAAACCAAGTGCATATTCATCTTGGGAAGCAGCAAGTACCTCTGGTCTTTGTACTTCTTGATCCCTCATGAGGGTTGCCAAGGACTCCTTGATGTAATCTAGGTCGGACAATGAAACATGGCATTTAAAAATCCAATGGTCTTAAAAAAAATCCCCTCGTAATCACAAAAAATCAAATAAATGCCACATTTCTCATATCTGACTAAAAATTGGGGGGAATTGAAGGGTTTTTAAATGGAAGGGGATCTTATCTCTTGATCTAAATATTAGGATGTTCCTTTGGCAAGGAACTTGATTTTAGATTTGCTTATATTTCACAAGGGAATAAATTCAGGTTGTAATGATGCAGTCATTGGTGTGGGTTTGGGGCATTGGAATGTATATGTACGTATTTAAAATTTGTTACTTATCCATAGATGTATAATGATTATTTCATAGATATATGATAAGCATGGTCCAATTGCTGTGTATTTTTGTTGTTGCAGGTGACTATTTGTCAAAAGTGTGGTGACAGAGGCTTCTCTGTGGCATTGATCTACTGTGACAGATGTTCGATTTATGCTCAACATCGGTATGATTTATTTGCAGTGTGTCTGTGTGTGTTGGTTTGCATTTTTGGCAATGTGTGTGTGTTCATGAGTACGCCTAGATACAAATGTTCAAAAAAATAAAATAAAAGAGTATGGCAGTATACTAGCATATTTAGTGCCTGTTTGGTATAGCTTATTTTTCAGTTTTGAAAAAGTTGTACCTAAAAAAAGTGAAGTTTAAAAAAGCTGTACTTGTTTCTCCAAAAAAAAAAAAAAAAAAAAAAACTGTACTTTAAAAATTCTGGTCTGGAAATGTGTTACCAAATGAGCGCTTAGACTATCAGACAAAATGGCTGATGCTGTTTGTTTGACTTGTTTCAAATTCTTTGAAAAGTTTATTTGCGTGAAATTTTTATGTTAGAAGGAACAAATTATTTCATATTATGGTTGTAATTTTTCTACTCAAAATGGGCTGTTGTGACTCTTGTCTCTCTTTTTTTTTTTTCCTCAGCTATTGCTTGGATGTGCTGCCTGCAACTTTTGATGAATATGTTATTTGGTTTTGTGCGGATTGTGAACCAAAGATTCGAAAGCTGTCTACTGTCATCAATACCAATGCTCTCCCATCTGGAATAAGTCATTCCGTAAATTTGAAAAATGTGCAAGCAACCCAATCTAGAATAAGATTACAGAAGAATCTCGAAAGATTGAAGAAAAAGGTTAAAAAGACAAAGAATAAGAAGAAGAGAAAGGACATCACTGGCTCTGTGGCTAAAATGGGTAAACAAATATGTAAAAAAAGCCCTTCCCTTCAACTCAATAAGATGCATTCTGGTGATATCTTTGAAATAGACAAGAAGCTTGGACGGGAGTCGCAAGTGATAGTGACAGATGGTGCCAATTACAATTATGAAGTCGAACTGGGACTGCATCTGAAAGATGGGCCCAACTTGGTTGAAGAGGCTGTATCTGTTGCTCTTCGATGCAATGAGACACTTGAGAATTGTGAAGGTCAGAAGGTTGGACAAGAGTTGGGACTGCATCTGAAAGATGGGACCAACTTGGTTGAAGAGGCCCTATCTTGTCACCCTTCTCTTCAATGCAATGAGATGCTTAAGAATTGTGAAGAAGGTCAGAAGGTTGGACAAGAGTTGGGGCTGCATTTGAAAGATGGGACCAACTTGCTTGAAGAGGTAGTATCTGTTAACCCTTCTCTTCGATGCAGTGAGAAGCTTGAGAATTGTGAAGAAGGTCAGAAGGTTGGACAAGAGTTGGGACTGCATCTGAAAGATGAGAGCATCTTGGTCGAAGAGGCCGTATCTGTTAATCCTTCTCTTCGATGCAACGAGAAGCTTGAGAGTTGTGAAGATCAGAAGGTTGGACAAGAGTTGGGACTTCAGCTGAAAGATGAGACCAACTTGGTTGAAGAAGTTGTATCTGTTAACCCTTCTCTTCGATGCAAGGAGATGCTTGAGAATTGTGAAGAAGGTCAGAAGGTTGAACAAGAGTTGCAACTACATCTGAAAGATGGGACCAACTTGGTTGAAGAGGCTGTGTCTGTTAACCCTTCTCTTTGCTGCAATCAGATGCTTGAGAACTGTGAAGAAGGTCAGAAGCCTGGACACAAATTCATTGTGGATCTGAAAGATGAGACCAAGTTTGTTAAAGAGGCTGAATATGTTAAAACCTCTCAAATAGCTACCAGTGACCCTTCCAATACCTTAGAACAAAAATGTTACGTTACTGCACAGCCTATCATTGATCCTATCTGGAGGTACTCCTTCCCCCCATGAATTTAAAGTTGCTCATCTGATGCAGCATTTAAACTTGTGCATTACTTTATCCTTTTGACAGGGGAAGTTTATGTATCCGCAACAGAAGTTCTGGAGCTGTTGGCCTTGTAGCCCATTTGTCTTGCTTGGCATGCTATAAAGTGTGCGAGGAGGCAAAACTAATGCCGGAGTTGCTATATGCCGAACTGTTTCGTAGGTCAGATGTGTGGCCAAAAGGTTTTGAGAAGCAGGGCCCATCCGACCAGAGTATTGCTCTTTATTTCTTTCCAAAGAATAAAAGGTGATGGTTTCAATAATGTTTCATGCGCTTCCTCTCACTTTAGGTTCTTCTAAATGTTAATGTTACATTGTTACAGTGATGGAAAAGCTTTTGAGAGCCTGGTGGATAGCATGATTAGCCAAGACCTTGCCATGAGATCCATGGTGCAAAATGCAGAACTTTTGGTTTTCGCTTCCACCGTACTTCCTGTGCAATATAGGAGTGAGCCCACTTGTCTTTATATGCTTAAAAAGCTATCTCGATCCTTTTATTAAACATCAATTTATCTTTTTTTTTCTGCAGAAAGTTAAACTATTTCTTGAATTATTTTATTTGCAGCATTTCAGGCGAAGTTTTATTTGTGGGGGGTGTTTAGGAGAAAGCAAGTGTCACATGTAACAAATACATTTGTCCCTGAAGTGGAGAAAACCCGTACAAATGCCTTAACCTGGGATAGGCGGCCGAGTTCTACCAGTCTTTTAAGTAACAGTGATAGCCATGGTTCTGATTCACTGTATTCTTTTTGTGCTTCAGTGTTTTGATTTCGTTCATTAGAATCTGTGTAGTTTTTGTCTCTCTCTCTCTGCAACAGGGCCATGATATGGAGTAGGAGTAGAAATTTGAACTTGCATACTAGAGATAAATCCATGGAGTGTCCTAATCCTTTGGGCAGCAACTTTCAGACACGAAGAGAGAGAGAGAGGGTTGAAGTAGCTCTAAATATAAATAGAAGAATCCCGAATTAGCAACTATCCACAAGTGTCAATTCATTCAAGGCAAGAGAGCAACAATTGTTTTGTTTTCACATGTTAGCTAAAATAGGTTATTGGGAATAGGCTTTCATCTCTATATGCGTTTGTTAAAGCAAATAAAGAATCTGTAGTTGATGGTCAAGGTAGTGTAATTAATACTTGAGCGAATATTATTAAATGTGCTAACCTTGGTATGGAAGTTACTCATGAATGTAACGCTCATAATTTACCTCTAGACTTAGCTTTACAATAAATAAGAAAGGAGCAATAATTATCTTCTTGTTTTAATTGGTTAATTCTCCAGAACTCAAATAACTGGGGAGATGAAATTTAGATAAATTTGCCTGAATAATTCAGAATAATAGATTTTTTTTTAATAAAAAAAATCCAACTTAAGAAGGAACCTTAGTTAAACTTTCAGTCAACTTTTAAGTTGCTCTCTCTTCCTCTACTCGTGTCTATGATGAATTGTGAATATACGTCATTACTTATTATCATTTCAAAGGACTAGTGTTATCACCCCCAAGAGTGAGTTGTATTATAACAGTCAACTAAAGACGATTGAACTGAAATTTTTTTCTCTTTAGAAATCTGAGCCCAAGGTATTCACTATTCAATGGACAATGGGGCTCATTATGTATCAGATACAGTTCAGAAATAGTCTTTTTTATTGGTAAAAATAGCATTTTTAATCCTCAGAAAGAAACGCATTTGTCCTTATGAAGTAAAAATCAGCAGCAGTTCTATAGCAGATGTCTCCATTTCACCTCGTGCACTAATTGTAATAGACTGTAGATCCTCTAGAATCCAGACTGATTCTCTCAAATATCAATTCCTGGCAAACAGAATTCAACAGTAAATTATCAAAATTTGATTCCTTGATAGACAGGTAAGAGAGTTGCTTGCCACAAAAGTTCCATTAAATTTTAATATCCAATGGAAAATTCAATTCCCACACAAAGTATGAGGAAAATATGTCCTGAATAAAGTAATTCATTAAAGTGTCGTGAATACAAATGAACAGAATCTGCTGAGAATAATTCTCTCCTTTTTTTGGGCCCAGAAATTCTCCATTATTGTTATAACAGTCCAAAATTCATAAGAGGGAAAAAGAATCTCATTGTTCATTTTTGGAACTTCTTTTCCAGTGAATAGTACCGTCAGACAAACCTTCTAAACCAAGATAGAATTGCACCAAGATGTGTTATCTGGTTAAACCTTAAACATAGGTTTACTGTACTTAATACTAAACGGATAACCTACAGGGGAGAGAGTTAATAAAAGGCCTGAGTTCTTGGATAACTTTACTGCATGACTGGTACACACCAATAATGAAAGACGCCTAGCATAAAGTACTCACCTGAAATGTCTTGTACCAGATGGCTAAGCTGATGAAATCCCAAAACGACTTTGAAGATTATTAATTGCTTTCTCACAGGATTCTGAAAGCTCCTTGATTGATGTTTTGCATGCTGAAAAATTCAAATAAAAACAAAGAATGCATCCAAAAGGAATCAGATAATGGTTTATAAACTGCTGACACAAATTCAAATGGTAGCCCAAGTTAGTATTCACATTATCATTATGCTTCGTATTTATGACTTTTAACATACCTAAAGTCATACAGTAATGCTGTCTTGTAGTAATTTTCTCAATACTGTCAGTTTGAATAAGAAGAATAATGCATGTCTTCAATCTCATCCGAAAATACATGGTAATTGGTAATGATATAGGATGATATATCCAAAAGTCCATCTAGAGTCTATAAAAAAGAGTTCTATTTGCAGTTAACACAAATACATGAACATGTGCAAACTTGCATATCCTCATGCATAGTTCCGGATTAAATATTACATATATAAAAGTGCATATAATGACACGTTATTTAAAATTCTAATTGATGTGACACTGTATTCATTGTTATATAGAAGAAATACAATCTATCCATGAAATACACTCATCTCCATTTCACTAGGATCCTAATTCTCATAAGGATATATGATCGTTAGATCCAACCTCCAAGTTTGGAATACGCTAATCATAAATAGGATGTAAATGGGTCATAAACTGTTGTGCAGTTTCTCTGCTCAAGTGCATCAGCTATGACCGCTATTATTCGTAACTCGTAAAGCATCACAAAGCAATATCCAGATGTCATTAATGACAATAAGGCATATGCAATTCACAAGTTCTTTTCCTTCAAAGTAGCAATAAATCTAGATACATAACTTTTTCTCACCTACTGAGTTGATAGGCTGTGATATAATAAGAGTGATGCCAGTGGCGATCCCATGTAAAAGTTGATGTTACACTAATCACAATCTACTATCTCACATGTTGTGAAATTTCTTATGTTTGTAGCATTGTTGTAAAACCAAGATATAGAAACATACCACGAGATGTGCTGGCTTGTGCATCTGCCTTGAACTCTGCATATGAAGCCTGAAAAATACTATCATTAGCTTACACACTTTGTGAAATTACTAAAGCACACAAGAAACACTCAACTTGTGTTTGTGACAAAGGAAACGTTTACCTGCATTGCTTCCCGACTTTCGCTTATCCGTTCAGACATTTTCTTGTATTCCTTCTCTGCTTCATCCATCGCTTGTTGGCATGCTTGAGTCTGAATCTATTAAATTAAAAAAAATGAAAAAAAAAGAACCAAATAATTAACCAAGAAAAACCTTGCAAATACAGCAGTTTACACAAAGGAGAATAGAAATACTCTTCAACAATTAGTGAAAGCGGTTCATGAAAACCTGTGGAAGCTTGAGAAACGGTAAAAGCATAAGATACAAATTGAACAATACAAATTTCAAAAAAACTAAACCTTAGTCAAACCATAATTACACTTAAAATTTTGTTGAATCACTCATAATTTGAGATGATTCGTTTGCTATAAGCAAAAATTGAAGAACAATATTGAAGTTACTGAAGCCTGTCTAGGCTATTAGCACTATCTTCTAAAGTAGTTGTTGAATCTTTGAGAAACTCTAATGGAATCTTCTAATTCAAATCTCTCTCTCTCTCTCTCTCTCTCTCTCTCTCTCTCTCTCATGCCAAAGGAATTAGGGATTTGATTAGCATAACTAGAGGATTTGAAATAGAATTTCGGCAAACAAAGTCAAGTTTCGTATGAGATTATTTTGAACAGAACAAATCGACAATCAATAGGTGAGAAAAACAGGTAAGTATAAAAATCAGAAATCATCGAATATCCAATACTTTTTTTCTTCATTTTTTTTTTTTTTTAAATATATATACTGGAATCTATTTGGCAAATGAGAAAGCGAAAGAAAAGAAGAGAAGAAAGAATTGATTCGGACCTTGAAGCGCTTGTGGAGGCGAGAGTGGGAAGCCTGGAGATCCTTGATGATCTCAGAGTGAGAGTGTTCGATGTGGCGCTTGAGATGGTCGAGGCGCGAAGAGGCGAGATCTTTGAGATCGGAGATGGTGCCTAGGGTTTTCACAGCGGCAATAGTAGGCTGCGACTTGTCAGTTTTCTTGTTCTTTGAGGTGGAGACCGTACTCTTCTTCTTGTTGTCGTCGATGATGGTGAACAATGGCGATTTCGGAGACTCGTTTGGAGAAGAAGAAGGAAAATCCACCATTTCTGTTGGCGTTTCCAGAAGTGAGGACTTGCGGTTCACTTTCTTCTTCATATCTCTCTCTCTCTCTCTCTCTCTCTCTCTCTTCAAAATTTTGGAGCAGAGTTTGTATGTTTGGAATTCAGTGAATGAAGAGTGAGTGTGACTCTGTGAGCGTGAATTTGAGCGGGTAATTTTTATTTTCAAATTGGGAAAATGCTAAGGGCATTCGCATTGGCAATTGTATAAATGGTATAACTAGAGAAAATCTAGTATTAAAGTACAAAAAGAGCCCAGTAGTCGAACTTGTAAAATTTTACTATTGCAATTTTTTATACAATTGTAGGATGACACTGTAGCACTTTAGGAAAAATTATAATATATTTTAATTGATAAAGTGGAAGAGAGATAGGAAAGAAGAAAGAGAGAGAGTTGTATTCGAATATATTATATTATTTTTGTAAGTAATATATATTATTTTAATGAGTAGAATAGGAAAATAAAAGTTGGAATGTTAGTTGTGTTGTAAAATAGTATGTTATAATTGATAAAATAGTTTTTTGAGATAGTAAAATAGAATAGGATGGAAGTTGCAGATACAGATGCGAATGCTCTAAGCTAGAGTCTGTTATTCGGTGGGTTTCTCACATGGGTCGGTTTGGGTCCATGGATTGGCTTTAAATGTTTTATTCCTTGTAAAAATAATTTGGGTTTTTAATTTTTATACTATTTAAGTTATTTTTTCTCTCTTATCTGTATCTCTCTCTCAAATAAAAAGTTTTTTCTTCAATTTTCATCGTATTACTAAATTATATTTTAAAATTTGCAAATTAATCAAAAAATTGTTAGTGGCTCAACCTCTGTCGATTTTAATAAGGGTTTCCAATAATGAATAGTTATGAAGCGAGATCGGGTAGTTATGTGTGGACCCATCCTAAACATGAGCCTCATAGTATGTCATAAGCCCTTTTAGATGAACTTGCGGGCCAAGGCGAAGAAAGGAATTGTTGCATGGTTATAGATCTACAAAACCACTTGAATCTCATTTGCAAAGGAATTAGTTTGCTCTAAATCTAGAATTAAGGTATGTTATTGGAAAGGTGTTAGGAATCCAGTATTGCCCAACCATGTAGTAGGCATTCACTTTTATTATTGGATTATATCTAGATGAGCCTTACTAAGGAAGCCGACCTAAAAACACACAAATCTTAACCCTTAAAACCCCACTTGCTAAAGATAGCAATTCACTAATTTGTGATTAATGAATTAGTAGTTAAAATTACCTTTGTGCCTTTGTGTATGAAGTAACCATTTTGCCCTTTCTAATATTAAATTATAGCTGCGAAATGAGAGATAGTATCTCCTACACTAATCTCATGAGACCATTGTCTCACTGACATGTGATCAAAACAAACATTAAAGTCAAAACAAACAAAGACTACACGAAAATCCTAAATATAGTGTTTATATTATTAAATAGATTAATGGAAAAATAATAATAAACATAATTTATTGCAATGAAAATTTCTTTGCAATAACTTGTTGCAAAAAATTTCTTTGTGATGGGGCTTGATGGACTAGGTGTGACCATAGCTTATTAAAAATTCTTTATTGTATCGAACTAGATGATGTCCCGCGCAATGCGCGAACTACTTTACAATTTCACTTGAAATCATTTTAATGTATATTAAGACCATCATATAATACTTATTTTGTTGTATACTATTTATGTTTGGCCACAATATTTTTGAATACTTTGAAAATTTATTTTCTTAATTCATATTTTATTTTAAGAAATTATATAACTCTATAAGACTATAACATATAATAATATTTACCATTAAAAGCAGATTTATTTTTTAAACTGATTAAATGATTTTGAAATCTATAAATAATAATTTAAAGCATAAAATACTTTTCTATTCTAAAATTGCACAAATCTACACAACCTCCCAAACACTTTTTTGACCACTTTATTCTCACAACCAAATATGGAGACCTCAATCGCAAACACCCAACTCATTGTCTTAATGAAATTAAAGAAATTATTTGTAAGTATTAACATAAAAAGAACGTGATTAAAGAAAGAGAAATTGACTAAAAACACATCCATTTATCAAAATTTAATACATTTTATTTGGGCTTAAAAAAAACTGAAAATAATTTGAAATCATCATCTATTTTTATTTTTATCACTATGGCTCATATTGCATAAAATAGCAGTAAAAAAAACTTACAAAGAAACCTACAAATTATGAGTTCTAACACAATTTTTTTTTTTTTTTTTTTGAGAAAAAAATAGCTAACTTCATAAATAATCAATTAGAATGTTTCTTTTTCTTTAATTCTAAAACAAAATACATTTATGACTTTCCCAAACCAAAATCCCAAACACCCAAAGACTCAAAACGAATTACAACCTTTACAAAATCCAAAATGTCTGGCTTCAACATCAAATTGTATGCTACCCTCATTGAATAAAAAACGCAAGCTCCCTTCCTTTGTCATAGCCTACTCATACGGGTTAGAATTAAATGGTACCACAACATCGGAGTTACATAGGTGTCATTTCAGTTGAAAGTAAATGACATCGTTTTTTGTTTGAGTGTATTTGAGATAGGATAGCATGAAGGGTTATAGGTAGGGCTGTCCACGAGTTGGGCCGGGTCGGTTTTGGACCTAACCCGCCAGCGTCAGGTGGAAGGCAGAGGGACTTGAAACTAACCACCGGTGTCCACCGGTCGAGTCGGTTATGGGTTCAATGATGCTCGGGTCGGTTCGGTCGGTGGAGAGAGTCGCCGGATACTACAAACGTCGCTAAAATCTTCGAAAACTTCGCTAGAATCTGCAAAAACTTTGCCGAAATCTGCAAAAGCTCACTCCATTTGCACCAAAAATCACCGAGATCATGAGATCACCACCGGTTATGGACGGAGAACTCGAGATCTCCACCTGATTTCGGCGGAAATCGCGAGATCTACACCGGATCTAGGCGGAGAACTCAAGATCTCCACCGGATCTGGGCATAGAAAGGGAGATCCCCACTAAAACTGGGCTGCTCTGAGAGAGAAAATGAGGAAAATCTCGAGAAATCTACCTATTCTTTGGTCAGGTCAGTTCCGGTGGGTTGAGAAAAGTGAAACCAAAACTCGAACCAACAAGGGTTGGGTTTTGTTGGACAAAACCGTCACCGACCGCGGTGGTGCTCAGGTCGGTCGGCTTTCAGTTCGGGTGGCAGCGGGTCAAGCGGTTCCAGTTGGTCGAGTAGGTCCTGGACACCCTTAGTTATAGGCATGTGTATATAAAGGAGTAAAAGTGAAAATGGTAAATGGAAATGCAAAGAGTTTTTTGTGTGTGTGAGAGAAGAAAAGTCTTGAAATATTGAACCAAATGAAACAAATAGTAGTCTTAAAACATTGAATAAAAAATGTAAAAAAAGTAGTTTTGAAACATTGAACCAGAGGAAATAAAGAGTCTCTATTTTTAAATTTGTTCTTACTTTGATATAACTTAAGAGTATTTCAATTCTCTTCATAGAGAGTGCCACATGGCAGAACCTCAAGCTTTCCTGAATGAGGTCTCTGCTTTTATATATATATATTGATTTAATGCACAAATTTACTACAACAAAAGGTTATTGTAACAATGTTTTTTTGTTGTTGCAATAATCTATTGCCACAGGCTTTATTGCAACAGTGTGCAATGAAAATTTTCATTGTAATATGTGTTTGTTGCAATAGTTTTGAGTTTATTGCAATTAAAAATTTTGTTGCAACAAGTGTTTATTGCAATAGTTTTGAGTTTATGGCAATAACCTATTGATCATTATGGCATGCGGATTCCTGTAAAATATGGAAAGTCAGAACTAATGGAGAACGTGATCTATCATTTTTTTTCTCCATATACTTTAGACATGGTTGCATCACAGGTCCAATCATCACAATGTAAATACTTACAAGTACTACTTTGCGTGTAGAAAAAGCTAACACAATGCACATGTAGTAGGATATTTTACTCGTAAACATACAAATGTTACGAACTCCAAAATTATTCCAAAACATTTCAAAAAATTCTCTACGGCTACAATCTATTGAAAGCTCAGAACAAAAGGTTATTGAAATGGTGTTTTTTTTTTTTTTTTGCAATAATCTATTGCCACAGACTTTATTGCAATAGTGTGCACCAAAAATTTTCATTGTAATAGGTGTTTGTTGCAATAGTTTTGAGTTTATTACAATAAAAAATTTCGTTGCAAAAAGTGTTTAATAGAGTTCTTTATATAGGTTTGTTGCAATAGTTTTGTGTTCCTCATATTCTATGATGTTTTGGGGGTGTTTATTTGGGTCAAATACATTGTTGGTCCTCTTTTAGCCATTCTTGACTTCTTGGTCCTCCCATTCATATTGAGTGTTCTTGAAACATTAATAATTACTATGATGAATACTATATTACCTGAAAATGGTGGTTATGTGATTTAGGTTTCAACTGCATTGGTTCCTTATTGGGGGTTTCAAAAAGGTTTCATGAAATGGCTAAATGTAGTTATCGATAATGCATCTACCCCTTTTCTATTTCTTGATTATTTGAATTCGACATAGGTAGTGGTTTATTGAGAATCCTAGTAGTGTTAGCATTGACTATAGTCATCACTTACATGAACTATAGGGGGATTAACCATTGTGAAATATTTTGTCACTTATTTATAATCTATTGCAATAAGATTTGTGGAGTAATAGCTTATTATTACAAGATATTTAAAGCAGTAAATAATTAATTGCAACAACATATATATTATTGTATCAAAATTTCATTAAAATATTTGGAGTGTATTGATAAAGTAAGAACAACTGTTAAATCTAATAGGGTTAAATTTGTTGGTAAACCATCACCTAAAGTCAGGAATATCGACTTCAAATAATCAAGAAAAATGGTAGAAATGAAACTTTCTTAAATTTATCTACCCTAGGGAGGGGTACTTCATCAACTGACACACCACTAGAGTCTCCCATTGCACCTAGGGAGAGCTACTTCATCAACTGACACATCACTAGAGGCTCCCATTGCACCAGATGTTTGCATATTTGTTGTGCTCCTCAATATTTGCATGCATCATCATGTTCTCAACACAATAAATAGCTTTTGCAATAAACTCAAAACTATTATAATAAACACTTATTGAAACAACAAAAAAAATTTATTACAAACTTATGCAATTTCCTCTAATGTTACTTTTTGTTACAATAATCTATTGCCATTAACTTTATTGCAATAGTTTGCAATGAAAATAAGTTTTTATTGCAATAATTTGAATTTATTGTAATAAAAAAATTTGTTGTAATAAACTTCTTTTTTTCTTTTAATAGTTCGATGATCGAACTTCAATCAAGCAAATTGCATGAGTTTAGGTGGCGTAACATGAATTTGGATGTTGGTGTGGAGACCTATAGATGTTCTAAACTTGTATATGAAGCGATTAAATTGAAAATTAATTTCAAAATAAAGCCTACTCATTTTATAATCTAATGCAACTATTTTTTGTCAATTATATTGCAATCTCATGACAATAGGTCATTGCTTCATGATACTTATTGCAATATATTTCAAAAAAGTAACAAAAAAAATTTGGGTCAAATTATTGCAATGATATTTTTGTTGTAATTGTTTATTGCCTCTTATTTTTCATAGTAATAGTTTGCAAAATAATTATTATTAAGTTATTGTAATGATATCTTCATTGTAATAGGATATTACTTTAAGATTTTCATTATAACAAAATGTAAAAATAATTGGTATTCATTTATTACTGCAATTTCTTCATTTTAAGTTATTGCAACAATTTTCTTATGAATATGTGTCAGTTGGAGTAGAATTAAGAAAATTTTTGTTTTATCTTTTGTGTTCCTCATATTCTATGACGTTTTGGGGGTATTTATTTGGGTTAAATACATTGTTGGTCCTCTTTTAGTCATTCTTGACTTCTTGGTCTTCCCATTCATAGGGAGTGTTTTTGAAGCATTAATAATTGCTACAATGAATACTATATTACCTAAAAATGGTGGTTATGTGATTTAGGTTTCAACTGCATTGGGTCCTTATTAGGGATTTCAACAAGGTTGGATGAAATGGCTAAATGGAGTTATTGATAACGCATCTACCCCTTTTCTATTTCTTGATTATTTGAATTCGGCATAGGTAGTGGTTTATCGAGAATCCTAGTCTTGTTAGCATTGACTATAGTCATCACCTACATGAACTATAGGGGATTAACCATTGTAAAATATTTTGTCAATTATTTATAATCTATTGCAATAAGATTTGTAGAGTAATAGCTTATTATTACAATATATTTAAAGCAATAAATAATTAATTGCAACAACATATATATTATTGCATCAAAATTTCATTAAAATATTTGGAGTGTATTGATAAAGTAAGAACAACAGTCAAATCTAATAGGGCTAAGTTTCTTGGTAAACCATCACCTAAAGTCAGGAATATCGACTTCAAATAATCAAGAAAAATGGTAGAAATGAAACTTTCTTAAATTTATCTATCCTAGGAAGAGGTATTTCATTAACTGACACACCACTAGAGTCTCCCATTGCACCTAGAGAGAGGTACTTCATCAACTGACACATCACTAGAGGCCCCCATTGCACCAGATGTTTGCCTATTTGCTGTGCTCCTCAATATTTGCATGCATCATCATGTCCTCACCACAATAAATAGCTTTTGCAATAAACTCAAAACTATTATAATAAACACTTATTGAAACAACAAAAAAAATTTATTACAAACTCATGCAATTTCCTCTAGTGTTACTTTTTGTTACAATAATCTATTGCCATTAACTTTATTGCAATAGTTTGCAACGAAATATTTTTGTTGCAATAAGTTTTTATTGCAATAATTTGAATTTATTGTAATAAAAAAATTCGTTGTAATAAACTTCTTTTTTTCTTTTAATAGTTCGATGATTGAACTTCAATCAAGCAAATTGCATGGGTTTAGGTGGCGTAACATAAATTTGGATGTTAGTGTGGAGACCTATAGATGTTCTAAACTTGTATATGAAGCAATTAAATTGAAAATTAATTTCAAAATAAAGCCTACTTATTTTATAATCTAATGCAACTATTTTTGGTCAATTATATTGCCATCTCATGACAATAGGTCATTGCTTCATGATACTTATTGCAATATATTTCAAAAAAGTAACAAAAAAAATTTGGGTCAAATTATTGCAATGATATTTTTGTTCTAATTGTTTATTGCCTCTTATTTTTCATAGTAATAGTTTGCAAAATAATTGTTATTAAGATATTGTAATGATATCTTCATTGTAATAGGATATTACTTTAAGATTTTCATTATAATAAAATGTAAAAATAATTGGTATTCATTTATTACTGCAATTTTTTCATTTTAAGTTATTGCAACAATTTTCTTATGAATATGTGTCAGTTGGAGCAGTGTTAAGAAAATTTTTGTTCTATCTTTTGTGTTCCTCATATTCTATGAGGTTTTGGGGGTATTTATTTGGGTTAAATACATTGTTGGTCCTCTTTTAGCCATTCTTGACTTCTTGGTCTTCCCATTCATATGGAGTGTTCTTGAAGCATTAATAATTGTTATGATGAATACTATATTACCTGAAAATGGTGGTTATGTGATTTAGGTTTCAACTGCATTGGGTCCTTATTGGGGGTTTCAACAAGGTTGGATGAAATGGCTAAATGGAGTTATTAATAACACATCTACCCATTTTCTATTTCTGATTATTTGAATTCGGCATAGGTAGTGGTTTATCGAGAATCCTAGTCTTGTTAGTATTGACTATAGTCATCACCTACATGAACTATAGGGGATTAACCATTGTAAAATATTTTGTCAATTATTTATAATCTATTGCAATAAGATTTGTGGAGTAATAGCTTATTATTACAAGATATTTAAAGCAGTAAATAATTAATTGCAACAACATATATATTATTGCATCAAAATTTCATTAAAATATTTGGAGTGTATTGATAAAGTAAGAACAACAGTCAAATCTAATAGGGCTAAGTTTCTTGGTAAACCATCACCTAAAGTCAAGAATATCGGCTTCAAATAATCAAGAAAAATAGTAGAAATGAAACTTTCTTAAATTTATCTATCCTAGGAAGATGTATTTCATTAACTGACACACCACTAGAGTCTCCCATTGCACCTAGGGAGAGGTACTTCATCAACTAACACATCACTAGAGGCTCCCATTGCACCAGATGTTTGCCTATTTGTTGTGCTCCTCAATATTTGCATGCATCATCATGTTCTCACCACAATAAATAGCTTTTGCAATAAGCTCAAAACTATTATAATAAACACTTATTGAAACAACAAAAAAAATTTATTACAAACTCATGCAATTTCCTCTAGTGTTACTTTTTGTTACAATAATCTATTGCCATTAACTTTATTGCAATAGTTTGCAATGAAATATTTTCGTTGCAATAATTTGAATTTATTGTAATAAAAAAATTTGTTGTAATAAACTTCCTTTTTTCTTTTAATAGTTCGATAATCGAACTTCAATCAAGCAAATTGCATGAGTTTAGGTGGCGTAACATGAATTTGGATGTTGGTGTGGAGACCTATAGATGTTCTAAACTTGTATATGAAGCAATTAAATTGAAAATTAATTTCAAAATAAAGCCTACTTATTTGATAATCTATTGCAACTATTTTTTGTCAATTATATTGCAATCTCATGACAATAGGTCATTGCTTCATGATACTTATTGCAATATATTTCAAAAAAGTAACAAAAAAAATTTGGGTCAAATTATTGCAATGATATTTTTGTTGTAATTGTTTATTGCCTTTTATTTTTCATAGTAATAGTTTGCAAAATAATTGTTATTAAGTTATTGTAATGATATCTTCATTGTAATAGGATATTACTTTAAGATTTTCATTATAATAAAATGTAAAAATAATTGGTATTCATTTATTACTGCAATTTTTTCATTTTAAGTTATTGCAACAATTTTCTTATGAATATGTGTAAGTTGGAGCAGTGTTAAGAAAATTTTTGTTTTATCTTTTGTGTTCCTCATATTCTATGAGGTTTTGGGGGTATTTATTTGGGTTAAATACATTGTTGGTCCTCTTTTAGCCATTCTTGACTTCTTGGTCTTCCCATTCATATGGAGTGTTCTTGAAGCATTAATAATTGTTACGATGAATACTATATTACCTGAAAATGGTGGTTATGTGATTTAGGTTTCAACTGCATTGGGTCCTTATTGAGGGTTTCAACAAGGTTGGATGAAATGGCTAAATGGAGTTATTGATAACGCATCTACCCCTTTTCTATTTCTTGATTATTTGAATTCGGCATAGGTAGTGGTTTATCGAGAATTCTAGTCTTGTTAGCATTGACTATAGTCATCACCTACATGAACTATAGGGGATTAACCATTGTAAAATATTTTGTCAATTATTTATAATCTATTGCAATAAGATTTGTGGAGTAATAGCTTATTATTACAAGATATTTAAAGCAGTAAATAATTAATTGCAACAACATATATATTATTGCGTCAAAATTTCATTAAAATATTTGGAGTGTATTGATAAAGTAAGAACAACAGTCAAATCTAATAGGGCTAAGTTTCTTGGTAAACCATCACCTAAAGTCAGGAATATCGACTTCAAATAATCAAGAAAAATGGTAGAAATGAAACTTTCTTAAATTTATCTATCCTAGGAAGAGGTATTTCATTAACTGACACACCACTAGAGTCTCCCATTGCACCTAGGGAGAGGTACTTCATCAACTGACACACCACTAGAGTCTCCCATTGCACCAGATGTTTGCCTATTTGTTGTGCTCCTCAATATTTGCATGCATCATCATGTTCTCACCACAATAAATAGCTTTTGCAATAAACTCAAAACTATTATAATAAACACTTATTGAAACAACAAAAAAAATTTATTACAAACTCATGCAATTTCCTCTAGTGTTACTTTTTGTTACAATAATCTATTGCCATTAACTTTATTGCAATAGTTTGCAATGAAATATTTTCGTTGCAATAATTTGAATTTATTGTAATAAAAAAATTTGTTGTAATAAACTTCCTTTTTTTCTTTTAATAGTTCGATAATCGAACTTCAATCAAGCAAATTGCATGAGTTTAGGTGGCGTAACATGAATTTGGATGTTGGTGTGGAGACCTATAGATGTTCTAAACTTGTATATGAAGCAATTAAATTGAAAATTAATTTCAAAATAAAGCCTACTTATTTTATAATCTATTGCAACTTTTTTTGTCAATTATATTGCAATCTCATGACAATAGGTCATTGTTTCATGATACTTATTGCAATATATTTCAAAAAAGTAACAAAAAAAATTTGGGTCAAATTATTGCAATGATATTTTTGTTGTAATTGTTTATTGCCTTTTATTTTTCATAGTAATAGTTTGCAAAATAATTGTTATTAAGTTATTGTAATGATATCTTCATTGTAATAGGATATTACTTTAAGATTTTCATTATAATAAAATGTAAAAATAATTGGTATTCATTTATTACTGCAATTTCTTCATTTTACGTTATTGCAACAATTTTCTTATGAATATGTGTAAGTTGGAGCAGTGTTAAGAAAATTTTTGTTTTATCTTTTGTGTTCCTCATATTCTATGAGGTTTTGGGGGTATTTATTTGGGTTAAATACATTGTTGGTCCTCTTTTAGCCATTCTTGACTTCTTGGTCTTCCCATTCATATGGAGTGTTCTTGAAGCATTAATAATTGTTACGATGAATACTATATTACCTGAAAATGGTGGTTATGTGATTTAGGTTTCAACTGCATTGGGTCCTTATTGAGGGTTTCAACAAGGTTGGATGAAATGGCTAAATGGAGTTATTGATAACGCATCTACCCCTTTTCTATTTCTTGATTATTTGAATTCGGCATAGGTAGTGGTTTATCGAGAATTCTAGTCTTGTTAGCATTGACTATAGTCATCACCTACATGAACTATAGGGGATTAACCATTGTAAAATATTTTGTCAATTATTTATAATCTATTGCAATAAGATTTGTGGAGTAATAGCTTATTATTACAAGATATTTAAAGCAGTAAATAATTAATTGCAACAACATATATATTATTGCGTCAAAATTTCATTAAAATATTTGGAGTGTATTGATAAAGTAAGAACAACAGTCAAATCTAATAGGGCTAAGTTTCTTGGTAAACCATCACCTAAAGTCAGGAATATCGACTTCAAATAATCAAGAAAAATGGTAGAAATGAAACTTTCTTAAATTTATCTATCCTAGGAAGAGGTATTTCATTAACTGACACACCACTAGAGTCTCCCATTGCACCTAGGGAGAGGTACTTCATCAACTGACACACCACTAGAGTCTCCCATTGCACCAGATGTTTGCCTATTTGTTGTGCTCCTTAATATTTGCATGCATCATCATGTTCTCACCACAATAAATAGCTTTTACAGTAGACTCAAAACTATTATAATAAACACTTATTGCAACAACAAAAAAAAAAATTTATTACAAACTCATGCAATATTCTCTTAGTGTTACTTTTTGTTATAATAATCTATTACCATTAACTTTATTGCAATAGTTTGCAACGAAATATTTTCGTTGCAATAAGTTTTTATTGCAATAATTTTGAATTTATTGTAATAAAAAAATTCGTTGTAACAAACTTTTTTTTTTCTTTTAATAGTTCGATGATCGAACTTCAATCATGCAAATTGCATGAGTTTAGGTGGTGTAACATGAATTTGGATGTTGGTGTGGAGACCTATAGTTGTTCTAAACTTGTATATGAAGCAATTAAATTGAAAATTAATTTCAAAATAAACCCTACTTATTTTATAATCTAATGCAACTATTTTTTGTCAATTATATTGCAATCTCGTGACAATAGGTCATTACTTCATGATACTTACTGCAATATATTTCAAAAAAGTAGCAAAAAAAATTTGGGTCAAATTATTGCAATGATATTTTTGTTGTAATTGTTTATTGCTTCTTATTTTTCATAGTAATAGTTTGCAAAATAATTTTTATTAAGTTATTGTAATGATATCTTCATTGTAATATGATATTACTTTAAGATTTTCATTATAATAAAATGTAAAAATAATTGGTATTCATTTATTACTGCAATTTCTTCATTTTAAGTTATTGCAACAATTTTTTTTATGAATATGTGTCAGTTGGAGCAGTAAATAATTTATTACAACAACATATATATTATTGTATCAAAATTTCATTAAAATATTTAGAGTTTATTGCAACAAAAATTTTGTTGCACAAAACTATTACCTCAAAATTTATTACAACAACTTGCATCAACTATTGCAATGACACAGATGTTATTTCAATAATTTTATTTATTTATTTTAATAAGCATTTTTTTTTTGTAGTGTTTATTTTGGCCCCACCCCCCCTTGCGGCTAAACTGCTTTAAGTTCTTTTAAGGTTGACTTCAATTGCGTTTTATCTTTTTAGCTTGATTTTGAATGTTGTTATTTACCTCTTCATGTAAGTTGGGAAACATAAAATAGCCTAAATCTATTTTAATATTGTAGCTAATTAACTTATGCCCTTGCTTCTTCGTATCTGCTTCTTTCTTCTCGGTTGTATTTTTGTGGCGATTAGGACTTTATATGTTGGGTGTGAGTCATGCAACAATGTGCATAATCTATGTACACAAAACAAAGAATTGGAGTGATGCTGGAGACATGAATCACTTTATTACATTATTTACGTTGGGTTATAGATTGACTCGATTGATTAATTTAATTACCTAAGTTGATTAATTAGGTCAAATTACATGCAAATCATGGAGGCACATACAAATCACCAAATAAACTAAAGTGCAACGGAAATTAAATTTGACATGGTAATTTGTTAACTAATGGGAAAACTTCCTGCAAGGTAAAAACCCCATCGGGTGATTTTCAAGTCACCACTCCCAAGAATTACTAATCAAGAATCAAAGCAGTTACAGATACAAAAAATCTTACCACTACCATGGACTATCCCAAAGTACCAACCTACAGTTGAACCTTCACTTCAATCTCTAATTGGACTTGATCTTGTAGAGACTTCTTCGCTTTTGCACGAATCCAAGTACGTGACTAACTTCCCAATAACTGATGTTATTTAGTTCTTCACTTTAGTAAAAGTTAAATATATGGAAGCACTTAGTTACAAAACCCTAAGGCGCACAAGAACGCAATAACTTCTCCAAAAGTATATGAGTTCTCTACTTGAGTCCCTGTGTCTTTGATTACTTTAAAATAAAGCTTTTATAACCACTAGGAATTTAGTAAACGAAACCCTAGTAATTCAAGTCATCTTGGGCTGATACTTATATGAGAATTTTGGATCTGCGTAGCTTGATAAATTGAGAGGTGTCGAGCTAATGTTGAGGTCCTTCATTTAATCTCAATAGATGCTAGTGTCGAGGTTCAATATTTCAGCTTTTCTTCATTTGTTTCTTGGTTCAATATTCATGCCTTCAATGATATAACTTGTTTTAATTGCTTAAGATACTTCATGATATTCTAAAGATATCTTAGATCTATGCAATTACAAGTAAAGTGCATTTTGTCAAAAGACATGCCAACACATGAAAAATATGACCCTAACAAATTATTCAACTTGCCACACATTTGGAAGAGAGTTCTAAGTCATCTTATGAAAGAGATGAGACGATGAAGTTATGGGAAGATGATTTACCTGGTGCCTATAAGTATAAGAAGAAGCTCAGTAAATCTTTGACTGGATGGAAGTACATGACTAGGAGTAATGGCACTTCCTTTTGCAAATGGTGGTTTGGATTATGGAGAGTATGCATTGGATTGAGAAATCCAAAGGCATTTATCCAAATTGAATAAAAAACATCTATGGACACAAATTGAAACATCTGAAGACAGGTCGTCTAAAGATGACAAGAGTAATAGTGAGAGTACAGTCTCAGATATAGAAAGTGAATTGGATTTGTGATCAGAAGCTCGAATTATTGAGTTAACTGGGCCGGCCCAAGATAGTTTGAGGCCTAAGGTGAAAATTTTAAAGGGGCCTTTTTTATATTTAAATATCACTTAAATAATATTTAGTTTATTTTTTATAATATAATTTTTTTTAATTTCAAATATATTATTAATTCTTACTAATTAATAACACTAATTCACTCCGAGTGAGCTAGTGATACTTATTATGTAGGTTTTACAAATTGACGTGTCACCAATAAAAAAAAATTATTCAAAACATTCAATTTATTATATTGTTTGAGTGGCATCAATCATATTCTTGCACATCAGTTTGTTAATTTTTTGTCGTAAAATTTGTATTAGTTTTAGCATTTTTCATTCACTTAATGGTGAATTGGTGATTGTATTTTATTTCTATTATTTTTTTTTTTTGGTGTGGAAAATATGCTAAAGTTAATACAAATTTTATTATAAAAAACTTACAAATTGATGTGATATTTCAATAAAAGAATAAATGAATATTGAATTACTTATTGTAATCAATTACGTATCAATTTATAAAACCTATGAGATAAAAAAAAATGAGCAAGTAACTCACTTTTTTTTATTTAAAAAAAAAAAAAAAAAAAAAAAAACACTTGCTGCCACATATTAATTTGGAGGCCTTTCTTTGTTAAAAGCCTTAGGCCATGGCCTAAATGGGCTAGGCCTAGGGCCGGCCTTTAAGGGGAGATGGATACAATACCCCAGATGATGGTTTGGATTCAATGACCGATGATCATGAATGGGGCTTGCATGAGAAAAGCAAGCCTAGTTCCTCCCGTTACTAGAAAATATGAAGTGATTAACAATATGTTATTGTTGCAGATGAGGATAACATGCAACGAAAGATGCGAATGCGAGTATCTTTACCAGAGGACTATGCTGAGAAGCTCTATGCACAGAAAAGTGGCACTGAGGAGTTAGATATGGAACTTCCTGAAGTCAAGGACTATAAAACTAGAAAACTGCTTGGAGATGAGGACATAGAGCAAGAGGTTTATGGAATTAACCCCCTATACTCACAATCTTCTGCTTGATTCCATGCCAAAGGAGTTAGACTGGCCTCTCCTAGAGAAGCATTTGTTTATTGAAGATGTGCTCTTTCGTACTTTGAATAAGCAAGTTAGGAACTTCACTGGGACTGGGAGTGGAAACACTCCCATGATGTTTTCATTGCAGCTTGTTATTGAAGAAAATGAAACACTTTCTGAGGATCGTGATATAAAAGCTGTGAAAATGTGTCAGGGTATTTTGAAGGCCATTGATAGTCATCCTAATGACAGATATGTTGCCTACAGAAAGGTATACATATCAGTTTTTTATTTTATTTTATAACAAAGGTATACACATAATTATTTTGCTGCATGAGCATGTACTATAATTTTGCCTCTCTTTTGGATGTGTTTCTCTCTTTGACTTGTTCCCTACTTTTCCGATACTGATTTCCCCCATTCTTTTGTTGTCTATTGGGTTGTGTTTTTCTGGGACTTGGTGTTGTTTGCAACAAAGAAGGTGGTTTGGGAGCAGCTATTGATAGGATCCAATTTCTAGCTTTAGTAGAGTTCTTTATATGATGCTGAAACTTTTTACTCCTTCTGCGCCCGCCCCCCTTCCCCCCCAACAAAAAAAAAGTGTAGGTTTGTCCTTTTTGGAAATGGTTCGAGAAGTAAGGTGGGATTGATCTATGCAGAAGAATAGTAAAGATCCTGCTCCATAATTTTACAACATCTATCTCGAAAGGCAAAGGTTTGATTCACTTCAAGAAGCTATGTGCTTTAGGCTTGTTATGCCTTTTCCATTTGCCCTGGTTTTGCCGAGGTTCTTTAATCTGATCATACATTATTACCTGGCAGGATGATGCTGATGGGTATGATTTGGTTGTTATTGATGCTATGCATAAGGCGAACTATGCAAGTCTAATATGTCACTCGTGCCGTCCAAATTGTGAAGCAAAGTGAGTTTTGTTGTCATACTCTTTTTGTTGTTTATGACCTACCTGCAGACCTTCCCTTATGTACTCTTGACAAGTTCTTAGAGTATTATGGAACATGACAAAACTGAATTGATCTCGTATTTTATTTTCGGCCAGGACATATTTGGCATTATAATTTATAAGCGGGACACAAATTTCTCATGGTTGCTTTATAATAATGTAAATATAGTGAAACTGTTACTTTCATCACTTGAATTTTTTTTCGCTCGAAGCGTTAGTCATTACGTGAAGACCAGATCATCTAATCAAATATAAATGTTATATGAGCAAATTTTCTCCTGAAGATTCAGCTTTAGATGCCAGATTGTTTACTAATACTATAACTTGTTTATGGGTGGAATCATGCAATGTGTAATCATACTTTACCTCTCTACTTTCTTTTTTTTCTTTTTATGTAATTGTTTTTTCTCACAGATTATGAATATTACCATTTACTCGTCTTATATATGAATTTCCTCGTTTAGTTATATAATTGTGAGTGAACCTAGTGTTTGATCATCCTATAAGTTTGTCTGTGAATGCAGATTTACTGCTGTAGATGCTCATTACTAGATTGGAATCTATTCTGTATGTAAAATTCAATATGGCGAGGAGATCACATTTGATTATAACTCTGTTACAGAGGTGTGTCTCTTTTGCATTTTTGTCTTCTGTACTCTCTGGAGAGTATTATACATATTATCAAATAATTTCTCTCTTAATTTTGCTAGAGTAAAGAAGAATATGATGCGTCAGTTTGTTTGTGGCAGTCAACTTTTCCAGGGCAACTACTTGAATCCAACAAGCAAAGGGGCCTTTCAAAAGGTATTGGTTTTTAAGGCAATTATCTGGACTGTTTATGTCAAAAACTAAAGAGGAAATAAAATCATGAACAAGTCTGATTAGGTTTCAGAGCCTGATAAATGGCTTTGACCGAACATCCTTATCATTTCGGATTAGCATTGCAATAAGGATGCTTTCTGATTGGCGTAGAATGCGCACGCCTGATCAGGTTTCTGATTTCATAATTGGTAAATAGATCATATTTTTCTCTTGTTGAGGTTGTTGCTTCCAGTTGATTCTTATTGGTCATTTTCTACTTGATTTTCAAAGTTGCCTTAAATTCTGTTAATTAGCTTATATAGTCTATGCATCAGGTTCTAGATGAATGGCATGGAATTCTGGACCATCATCAGTTAATGCTTGAAGCTTGCGAGCTAAATTTGGTATCTGAAGAGAATTATCTTGACTTGGGGAGGGCTAGTTTAGGCAGTTGCTTGCTAGGTGGGTTGCTTGATTGGGTGGTAGCCTATTCGGCTTGCCTGGTATGCACTTCTGCTGCCTCCTGATATTTGTTCTCAGATTTACCTTTCCACTAGTAGTTCATCTATGCTTTTGTTTTTCCTGGCTTCCATTTTGATTGAAGGCAGGTTTATGAATTTTGAGAGACCAAAGCTGCCTGCAGAGATTCTAAAGCATAGTTTGGAGGGAAAAAGTAAATATTTTTCATATATATATATATATGTCTTGAAGTTGAGAAGAGTGATGCTGAGGTTCGTATCTTTTTGCATGAGACAGGCTGAAGGTGTCTACAATCAAAGGCTTCAGAATTTGGCTTTTACTCTTAACAAGTTGACTACCTTCTTAAATTTTGTTATACTAAGGAGTGTGGTTCAAGTAATAGTCCTATGTTAATGGCATCCTTTGTGGTGTCCTATGTCTATGGTTCGAATCCCCCCTCCCCCTCCCTTACTGTCTACCTATCAAAGAAAAGAAATTGTTAAGTTATTGTGCTGATTCTCTAAACCAGAAAGTTGTATGATATGATGACTATAATCAGTTTAGGGTCTATAATCTAGAATTCTAGTTTAAAGTGTTTTTTGATAATTTGATAGTTGAGGGAGAGGGGATTTGAACATTGGATGTCCCCGTTAGAAGTACCAGGAAGTGCCAGTTGAGCTAAAAGACTCATGGTGAATCCTAGTTTAAAGTGTTTAAGTTGAATTTTTGTGTCATTCAATTACTCCACTTTTTTAGTCTCTACATTCTGATTTCCTGGCTTTTTGAAGATGTTAATTTGTTCGAATTCTGTTTACAGGTGAGGTATGTTATGAGATGCATTTTTGGTGACCCAAAGGAAGCACCACCCCCTCTGGAGAGGCTCTGAGCCCCGTAGCAATTGTTTCCTTACCCTGGAAAAAAGAGGGATCATTTGTTAAGGAGGTTCTTCAATGCATTGCTCCTCATGTGGAAGAAGGGATATTGAATGATCTCAAGTCCAAGATTCATGCTCATGATCCATCAGGTTCCAATGACATTCAGAAATCTTCATTATAGTGAGCTACGTGCTTTTGTGTTTTGTTTCAGTATGTATGAACTTAAAACCTTTAAATCATGTAATCTTATGGGGGGGGTTTTCTTTATTTTAAAGGGGGATGGGCCCGAAATCTTCCTGTACCTAAAAGTCTCAGTATGATGCTGCAGCTGACTTGATCCATATTTATGCTTACACAAAATACTCCTATAATCTGTCTGCTAACAGCATCAACTTGATTTTGTCACCCCTAAGCGAAATGGTAGAATTATTATTGGAATAACCATTTTAGGATTTCTTCGAGTACCAAACATCCCCATTTAGTTTTGCAAACAAAATGTAAAGAGAAGGTAGGGCAAGTTGCTTTGAATCTATTCCGAAACTGTAAGAAGAGTCTCGAAATTGGGTAGTACCTGTCAGAGTCTTATACTCTTATTATCAAAACTTTTTTTTTTGGTGTGTGTGGAGAACGTATCAAACCTGTTTAAGCATACGTGCAAGAAACAATTTGGCTGCATCGCTAGCTGCGCCCATACTATATTGTTATTTTATGAGTCAACAAATCACAGAATACTACATATTTATCACAGAATACATGATTTAAGTATAACTGATAACCATCATAAAATATTTATTATATAAAACCACACATATAAGCATAATAATAGTAAAATTAGAGCATTGAAAAAAAAAAAAAAAAACCCATCGCAATATCTGCAGCAATTTCGCATATTTAATTAGTAGCCTTTTTAATTTGTAGCCTTTAATTTTTATATATTTGTTTCCTTGTTCACTATCTGTCTATATATATATATATATAATGTGTGTTATAAGTGATAGAAGAAGAACAGATCTCAATGAAGCTAACGAAGAAGACAAGGAGGATAACGGCTAATCTCCAACGGTAACTTTTAGAGCTAAAATGGTGCCGTTAGTTTTAATGACAAACGACATTGTTTTGAGCCTCAATGGTCTGAATTATAAGTCATAATGACAAACGATGCCCTTTTTACTTAAGAGCAACGACGCCATTTCTGCCTTCATTGAAGTCTGGGGTTTGATCTTGAAATCCTTTGTTATTCTTCTCTACAGAGCTCAGTCCATATAGTTCAGATTCAGATATTTTCTTGACAGCTGTACCATACTCAAAATATCTGTTTAGAAGTTGTTATAGGTTTGTTAGATTTTCTGTTATAGCAGAACCTTCTAGAACCTTCTAGTTTTTAGTCTAAGCTATTCACCATAAATAGAATCTCAGGCAGTGGCGACGTCACGTGTAAGTCAGGGTGTTCCTAGGAACACCCTGAACTGAAAAAAACCTAATTTTTTTTTTAATTTTTTATATTTGTCATGTATTAGGAACACCCTCAATCACAGAATTAGGAACACCCTCAGATTAAAAAAAAAAAATTTATATGTTCTACATTCAAGCCAAAAAAAAAAAAAAAAAGCCTCAAAAAATATTTGAACTAAAATCTGAAAAAAAAAAAAAAAAAAAAATTGTAACAGAGCCAAGCCCACAACCCACGGCAAGCCCAATGGATTACAGAGGTAGGCAGTAGCAAACCCACGAATTCTCCCACAAAAAAAAAAAAAAAAAAAAAAAAAAATACAGAGCAACGCCTCAGTAGTCAGTCCCTAAAGGTCTAAATCAGAAATCACTCAAGGTTTTATCAAAAAAAAAAAAAAAAATACGAAACCACTAAAGCCTAAAGCAAACCTAAACTCACTAACTTAGTCCCTCATAGCAACGCCACTTGAGCCTCGGATCGGTCACACACAGCTCACTCGTCGGAGATCGGTTCGGTCACAGACTCACAGCTCGCTCGTTGGAGATCGGCCCAATCTAGGCTGTCCATCTCGCTCGTCGGAGATTGGTCAAAGCTCGCTCGCCCCTCCGCGTCGTCGCTAACCCTCATCGTCATTGGAGGACGGAGATCGGCAGATCGGTCGTCGCCTCGTCATTGCCTCAGCGGCCTCACCTTTCCAGGCCTCCAGCCTCCCTGCTCGGCTGCTCCAGTGCTCCATCCCTCAAGGTATTTCATTTTCTCTCTCAGTCTCTCTCTCTCTCTCTCTCTGAACTGAAATGAATGAAAATTATGAAACTCTCTCTCTCTCTCTCTCTCTATTCTTTAATAAGACTAACTCTCTCTCTCGAACTGAGTTTGTGATTGGTTGGCTGAACTTTAGCTTTATTAATTTATTTTGTCTGTTTTTGACTTTTTGAATTTGGCTTTATTCGTTTATGTTATCTGTTGGTGTTGGTGTGTGTAGTGTATTGGTGTTGGTGAAATATTAATTGTTTTTTAGTAATGTGTGATTGTGAAATTTTTTGATTGGCAGGGGCATCAGGCATGAGGCGTGCTTATGTGTTGAGTGGGGTGGGCTAGATGGGCACATGGGGGGCCGGGGGGGGGGGGGGGGGGAGCTGCTGAATCCTTAAAAGAAGAATACAGAAAGAGTTTCTCTATTCCTGTTCCAAAAAAGCAATCTTTAAGCTGGAGAGTCCCACTCCATGGTCAGAAACTCCGTGCATAAACCCGCTATTGGATATAACTATCAAACTAATGGTTAAAAATGCCTATCAAACTAATGATTAAATAGAGACAAATAGAAATGCATATAATTAGTTTATATAAAGACATAATACATAAGCTAAGACATAGGCAGCAGGAACATTAAAAAATCTTATAAGATTAATATGAAATTGAAGTATTATAAACATATTATACAAGTTTGAGAAAAATGATTTGACAATTTTTCTATTATTTGAATCTTAAAATTTTCTGCTATCTTAAAGCCAAAAACAGTTCCAATTATAAGATATCACATTAAGGAATCATGGATGAAAAGAAAAGATACCAAGTGTCAGATTAATTTGAAAATAACTATTATAGAAATAAAAAAATAAAAACAAAAAACAAAAGAGTCAGCAGTGAAGTTGGATAGAGAAAATTAAACATCTTAGACTTCTAAAGTGATCAAGCAGAGGAGGCATCCAATTCATATTCATTTGTAGGCCTAAAATGTCCTAACTATAAATGAAGCAAGGTGAAGGTGACTGTTGCTACCATTTTGAAATAAAAAAGGTAATAATTTCAGTTGCTCAAGTCTTTGCAAACAATTAAATGTTATTGTTCATGAGAGAGGGCCATAGATCATATTAGTTTTATTCTGATTTTAAAAGGGGAAGATGAAAGAAAAAAAATCAGAAAAATTCAAAGAAAAGACAAAAGAAAAGAACCAATTTATCTTAACTAGATACAAATCCAACCACAATTCTTCCAGCATATAGTCGAAATGCATAAGTATAGAGAATCAAGAGATTTTGGAAGTAGTTTAACATAGAAACAACTTTGAAATACAAAATAATTTCAACTTAAAAGACATAATGCTATGATGTTAACTGTTTCATTTGGTCATAACTGACTGGGTTAATAGAATTTACTGTAGCATTTTGTGCTACATTAGGGCCAAGGCTAGTCCAATAATTTTCTTAACAGATTTGTGAAGGACATAATAGCTTACACTCATGATTCTTGTATTTGAATTCAGTTAGTAGTTCAACTCAATGTTTTGTTGATTTGGGTAAAAGTGACTTAGAGTAATTAATAATATGTACAATTCCCCTACTACATAGCTAATTTGTCTTTAGTTGCGCATGCTTAAATATCTAAAGCATTTAAAGACTGTAGATGTCAGTGGTACTGAATTCTTAACTTCCAAGGATTTGTTCACAAATGATGGAAATATTATACCTGTGCACTTATTATCTCTAACTAATGCATAAATCATTATGAAATTTGTAATTCTCATGCCTATAGTGGTCGAGGAAGTCAATACCGTACCGGAGGCTGTACCGATTTGGTCATCGGTATGATATATTTTGAATACCGGTCAATACCGGTGTACCGTTTCGGGTTTACCGCTATTTTATATATGTGCGGGACGCAAATGAGACTGATGGACTAAGTCCCACTTGGGCTCAAAACTTATTTATATGTTGGGTCAGGATTTCCTACTCTGGGTCGTTCACAACATGGAGACTCAATGAGATTACTTTTCTCTCTTTTGGTGCCTCACTTCCTCCTCTCTCAAAATGCTCTTCTTGCTTTTCCTATTATTTGTTCGCTCCCTCCCTTTTTTCCAACCCCCTCTTTCTTATCCTTCTCTTCTATTTATAGCTCAAAGTTCAGGGAGAGGTTTTTAATGCTCTCGCAGTTAGTGCGATGGAAGGTCCAATAGGGTCGTTTGTAAGTAGGAGATCAGGTTTGGATGGCCTTTGGACTTGGTTTCCACTTCCATGGATAGCTCAGCAGTGACGTTTCATGCTTGGTGTGACGGGAGGTCCAGTAGAGGTGATGATAAGTGGGATTTTAAGTTTGGGTGGCCAAGGAACTTGCCTCCCACTCCCGTGGACGGCTCGACGGTGATGTTCCACAGAGTCCAGCCGGGAAAACGAGGGTGATGTGCCTGTTCGTCGAACTTTCCTTATTTGCTCGATAAAGTATTGCCGAACATGTCTTTTGCAGTGAGACTTGGGCCCTTGGCATGCGTAGGTATAGATTGGGCTTTTGGGCGAGTGAGGGCTGGGCCCATGTGCTGTGCCCTTGTAGCGGAGATCCAAGACTAGGTGGGCTCAACCATTGGATGCCGCACAATATATATTTAATATATGTATATACACACACACACACCCACACAAGCACATCCACACTGACAAATCAACACAGAGATTCACAAACACATCCAGTATTTTTGTAATTGAACAAAATTTTGTCATATATTATTTAATAATACTAAAATTATTTATAAGAAAATTATTATTTCACACACAGTATTACATATAACCGTACACTAACTATCACTATTCTATTTACAAATAAAGCCAAACAATTAAAGTGAGTTTGTAGTTATCTCAATGCTTCATTATAATAATTACACATGTTACTATTATTAAATATAATTTAACATAAACAAACACATAAGTATGATAATAAACAAATACAAATAACAATACATCGTTATCAAAACTAAGAATAATATAAAATAGTAAAACATTAAAAGTGAAGAATAATAAAATATAAAATAAAATGTATTCTCAAAATAATAAAATAATACCTACATGTGGGCTGTAAACCACAAGTATTGTTTGACTTTGTTTTTATTACTCGATTCTTTCAGATATTTCACTTATGAGCAATTGTGCTGTCTCATCAAATACCAAGCTTTTACGTTTCTTTTACTTTCTTCTTTTACATTTTCTCCTCTCCTTTCTTTCACCCCGTTTACAGCTTCAGTGCTTTTATTTTATTTTATTTTTCACATCTATTGCTTCTTCTTTCTCTTCTTTTTTCATCTCTTCACACTGATGCTTTTGTGGGTTTTATTGTGCTTTTTTATGGGTTTATTTTGTTTTGATTCAGTGGGTTTTGTTTGGGCTTATGCAGAGGAGGGAGAGACAGTGGCCGGATTTTTGTTCATGGGTTGTGTGTTTGTGCGGTGGTTGGGTTGTGTGAGTTGGGGTTTTAAGGGTTGGGATCAGTGGGTTTGGGTTGTCGGTAGTGGTAGGAGGCGGAGTGGCTCCGGCTCTGCAGCAGCTTTGGGTAAGTTCTGAAAATTCGTGAGAATTTTTCTTTGAGATTTCTCTCTCTTTACCCGGTATCCATTTACCGGCCGAAATAGCCAGATTTCGCCGGCACGGCCGGTACGAGGATGGTATAACCGGTATTTTTTTCGGTACGAAATAAGAGGGGTATCTGTACCAGTGCACTGGCCGGTACGGTATATACTGGCTATACCGACCAGTATAGTACGGAATTGACTTCCTTGATAGTGGTTCTTTTTTAAGAGAACCATCTATAGCTCACAATATCAATGGAATAAGAATAACAAAATTTTTTAAAAATAGAAATACTGAATGATTGTATTGTATTTCATCCTCAAAGAATATACATGTGTGCATTTATATAGGAGGCATATGTGTGCGGTACAAGTACAAGTGTGCTATACAAGTAAACTAGCTGGGCCTAAAGCCCATAACATAATATACATTAACAGCCCCCCTCAAACTCAAGGTGGATGTGAGACCAGCTTGAGGTTGTCAACCAAATCACGAGTGCGTTCCTTAGGAAGTGACTTGGTGAAGATATCTGCAAGTTGATCTTTGGAGGAGACGGAGAAAAGTTTGAGAGCACCATGGACAAGATGATAACGGATAAAATGACAATCAATCTCGATGTGTTTAGTCCGTTCATGGAAGGCATCATTGTGAGTAATATGAATGGCACTCTGGTTGTCACAATAAAGGGGAGTAGCAGAGGCTGTGGACACACCCAAATCCTTAAGAAGCCATCGTAGCCAAAGGAGCTCAGATGTGGTATCAGCAAGAGCACGATATTCTGCTTCAGTATTGGAGCGGGCCACGAAAGTTTGTTTCTTACTTCGCCAAGAAATCAAAGAAGAACCAAGGAGAAAGCAATAACCTGTAGTGGACCTGCGATCAGTGGGATCTCCTGCCCAATCAGCATCAGAGAATACATAGAGTACAAGAGGAGACTAAGTCGAGTAGAAAAGGTCATGAAAGAGAGTGTCCTTCAGGTATCGAAGGATGCGCAGAACAGCAGCATAGTGAGTTGATTGTGGAGCAGACAGATACTGGCTCACCTGATGAATAGCATAGGAGATGTCTGGACGAGTAACTGTGAGATAAACTAGGCTGCCAACCAGTCGTCTGTAAAGAGAAGGATTAGACAATGGTTTCCCCCCCGAGGGTGTTAGATGCTCATTAAACTCAAATGGAGTGTCAACAGTTTTGCTGTTAGTGAGTCCAGCTCAAGACAGAAGGTCAGAAGCATACTTGGCTTGAGTAATATAAAGACCATCAGTGGAATGAGTAATTTAAAGACCCAAGAAATAGCTGAGATGTCCAAGATCTTTCATCTCAAACTGCTGACTGAGAAAATCCTTGAGTTCTTGAATGCCACTGAGGTCATCACCAGTTATGATCATATCATCCACATATAGAAGAAGTAAAATGGTGCCTTTATCAGTATGACGAAGAAATAAGGCAGAATCATACGGACTGGCAGTGTTACCCAGGCGAAAAATAGTGGAGCTGAACTTGGCAAACCAAGCTCGTGGAGCTTGTTTAAGGCCATAAAGTGCACGTCGAAGGTGACAGACCTTGTTTGATTCAACAGAGAGACAGGAGGAGGTTGCATATAGACTTCTTCACTCAGATCCCCATTAAGGAAGGCATTTTTAACATCCATCTGAAAAAGATCCCATTTACTAGCAGCAGCAACAGCTAAGAGGGCATGAACAGAGGAGATACGAGCCACTGGAGCAAAGGTCTCTTCATAATCAATCCCAAACTCCTATGTAAAACCTTTTGCAACAAGATGAGCCTTGTAGCGCTTAATGGACCCATCAGAGCGAGCCTTGATCTTATAAATCCACTTACAACCAACCATAGACTGACTAGGAGGGAGAGTGACCAGATCCCAAGTATGATTTTTGGTTAATGCATCAATTTCCTCTTTCATTTCAATCTGCCATAACGGGTCAATAGAGGCCTCACGATAGGTCTGAGGCTTGTGAAGAGTAGCAAGGGCAGTGTAACAATGATAGTCAAGTAAATGTGCAGGAATAGATCTTACCCGGGTTGAGTGGCGAGGTGGAATGTCTTGAGGAGGATCTTCAGGCAGAGCAGGAGCAGGGGACTCAGGCTCAAGGTGGGGTAGTTCGTCATCAACTTGTTCATCTTTAACCTGTCTAGGAGAAGTATAAAAAATATCTGGGGAGAAGTCCAAAGAAGGATCAAAAGTATTTGTAGAAGGAACAGGAGACTCATCTAGAAAGATTTCTGAAACAGAGGAAGTAGTCAGGGAAGTATGAAAGTGAGAAAGTTCAACAAACAATCGGTGTTCCCAAATGACAACATTACGAGAAACACGAAGACGATGAGAGACAGGATCATAACACCTATACCCTTTTTGAGTTTCACCATAGCCAAGGAAACAACAAAGTCGAGATCGAAGCTCAAGTTTGTTGTGCTCATGGGGTTGAAGAAGAACGAAACAGGCAGATCCAAAGGAGCGAAGGTGATGATAGTCAGGGGGTGACCTAAACAAACGCTCATACGGAGTCTGATTATGAATGACAATGCTTGGAATGCGATTAATCGCATGAACAACATGAAGAGCAGCTTCACCCCAAAATGGGGCAGGAATTTTGGCAGAAAGAAGGAGAGCACGAACAGTGTCAAGAATATGACGAAGTTTTCTTTCGGCTCGACCATTTTGCTGAGAGGTACCTGGACAAGTTAGATGATGTACAGTGCCATAGGAATGTAACAGAGCTTGAAACGCATATTGAGTATATTCAAGAGCATTATCAGATCGAAAAGTTTTGATATGTTTGGAGAATTGTGTTTCAACCATTTTTGCAAAGTTGCTGTATATTGGTATTATTTCAGAACGAGATTTCATAGGAAAGATCCAACTATAACGAGAATAATCATCAATAAAAACAACAAAATATCGAGATCCACCAATACAAGCAACAGGAGAAGGTCTCCAAACATTAGAATGAATTAACTCAAAAATACTATTAGAAATGTATTCACTGTTATTGAAAGGTAAAGCTGGCTGTTTTCCTAACTGACATGAAGTACAATCAAAATTATCTTTGGACACAGAACCCAATAGACCCTTAGAAACTAACTGTTGTACCTGAGAAGATGGTGCATGACCAAGACGAGAATGCCAAAGTACGAGAGATGGTAAGGAAGAAACTGCAGCAGCAATAGAAACAAGAGCAACAGGTGGAAGATGAAGATTGTCCACGGGAAACATACGCCCAACTCTAGGACCGGTCCCAAGCTCCTGCCCAGTCCTCTGATCCTGCACAATACACCCAGAATAGTAAAAAATAAGGCGATAACCTAGTTCAGCTAATTGTCCCACAAAGCACAAATTATAGGATAGGTTAGGTACATGAAAGACTCCAGGAACAGAGAGGTTAGAGGTTGAAACAAAACCTAGACTATTCCCATGCATGGTGGAACCATCAGCTATATGAATATTTAGAGGATGTGGTGCAGGGTTAAATTTGGAGAATAAGGACGAGTGAGGTGTCATGTGATTGCAACAGGCAGAATCAAAAAACCAAGTTTGAGACTTACCAGGTAGAACTGAGAGAGCAGTGGAAAGAGATGCATTACCAGCCATACGAACAGCCTGAGCTATAATCTCCTGTAGTTCAGGGGGGGGAGAGGTTGATAGTGGATCCAGAAGATTGGGACTTAGCTGAAATGGAAGCCATCGGCGGAGTAGGTTCAGTGTTAGCAATAGCAGCAGTAGATTTGTTGCGACAGTAACAAGTCTCAATGGTGTGGCCAGGACGCTTGCAATAATTGCAGAACTTTTTGTTGGTCTGCTTGCGACGATTGCTAGAGCCAAAGGAATCACCTGATTGCTGAGGTTGCTCTATGAGTGGAGCAGAAGGAGCAATAGCCAAAACATTAAACTTATTCTGAGCTTGAAGGGTTGCAAGACGAGCTTCTTCTCTAACCAACTAGTTCACAGCAGTATCAAGAGAGGGAGCAGGACTGCAATTTAGAAGCTGGCCTCGAACGGGTTCAAAGTCCTTATGAAGTGACATCAGGAATTCATAGAGACGAAATTCATCTCTAATGGAAGCATATTGCTGAGCATCCTTTGAGCATGCCCAAGTTGGATCAGAAAGGTCAATTTGGTTCCAAATGAAGCGAAGCTGATCATAGTAGTCATTGATGGATTGCCTTGGTTCTTGCCTGAGTTGATGCAATTCAACCACTAACTGATATTTCATGGATCCGTGAGTAGTGGAGTACCTTTTGGCCAACATATCCCATGCTGATTTTGCATCATCAAAGCTGCCCAACAGATTGGAAATGAAGGGAATGGAAGTGTTTCGAATCCATGTGAAGATCATGTGGTTGTGACTATCCCATTCAATCATGCGACCAAAGAAGGCAGCATCTTCTTCACTTGCTCCCTTAACAGGAATGGTAATTGCACCAGTATAGTAATGCCAGATCATGCGACCCTTAAGAAAACTGCGCATAGCTTGAGACCAAGATAAGTAATTCTTGTTTCCCTCCAATACAGTATTGATGGGGCGAGGAAGAAAAACATCCTTTTTATCCATTTAGATACACAACATGCAAAAACAGACTGCAAAAATGAAATCTACGCGAAAAACTGAGTAAGGAGAACCTGGACTGAAAAAGTCAACCCTGAAAAAGTCAACAGTCAAAGTCAACGGTCAACGGTCAGCGTAGATGATGTGGCGCTGTCGTCAGCAGATGACTGGATGCTGACGTAAGCTAGGGCTGACGTGGCATTGATGACGTTAGCCTGAAGGAGGATGGCGCGTGTGGCACGTGGGGCGTAGACGCAGAAGCTTCAGGCGGCGCGTGAGGGCGCGTGCGGTCTCCAATGACTACGAGGCTTTCACCGACGAGTAGATCGGTTCAAGACGATCTCAGTGATACCTCCAAAAATATGATCGGAGCAATATTCGCAGCGGGATGACACGTGCAGTGATCTGTGCAGTGTTGGACTCCTTAACGACAGCGGCTGCAGGTCCGGAACCCGAAGACAACGGCTGGAAGACGTCGGGGGTTCAACGGCGAGAGGCTGTAGCAACTGTTGTGATGGCGGAAGCGATGCTGAGAGTGAAGTAACACCAATAAGGACAAGACTGCTACGAAAATGTCAGAGCAGTGGCTCTGATAGCATGTTAGAAATACTGAATGATTGTATTGTATTTTATCCTCAAAGAATATACATGTGTGCCTTTATATAGGTGGCATATGTGTGCAGTACAAGTAAGCATATATGTGCGGTACAAGTAAAGTGTAGTACAAGTACAAGTGCGCTATACAAGTAAACTAGCTGGGCCTAAAGCCCATAACATAATATACATTAACATAAATTATGCAGTAAACAAAGAAGACACCAAATTACTAATCAAAGTGAGTATTGGCTTTGCAATGCCCTGATTTATTAGCCAACAATCTCTTCTTTTTTTTCTTTTCTTTTTTTTCTATATCAATTTTTTTTTGAGAAATAATTATAACATGCTGCTAACCCCGCAGCTTGAACCCTTTCTTCCCTAAACTTCCAAGCATTTTATGCATGGGGAGGTGTCAATTCAGCTACAAGGCCTTTGGCTTTTTTATATCAATTAAACATGTCAGAACAAATAAAAAACAACAAAATTGAACTTTATGTGATATCCCAAAACATTAATAGTGAAACTAAAACAAATCCAAATATTTTATTAATAGTGAAACTAAAACAAACCCAAATATTTAATCAAACTGTAAAAAGAGGAAACTCAATGCAAATCAAACCAAAAAAAAAAAATCCATCTTTGTTTCTCATAAAAGACCTTAAAACACAATAAATTTTTCCAACATACTCAAAATATGTCTTTACCTGCACATCATAGGTCCAATTGTATCCTTATGGCCTGCAGAATCTTGATGAGTAATGCCTCCCTAAAATCCAAAAAACCCAATTTTAATTTCTTTACAATTAAACCTGATAATAATCAAGTAATTGAATAGCTTTGTGACAAAGTGTACCTGTAACATGTATTTGACAGTCAAAAAACCTGTAAAACATAATATATATCAGAATATACTGAAATTATCATACACAATGAGTCAAGATTAATGAACGCACATAATATCAAAAACAACAATGAGTGTAGATCCTCTGTGTGGATGATCTAGAAATCCACCAAGAGGAATCATTGCAATCCATATCAATCAAAGAAAATTGAAATTTGAAAAAGATCAAAATGAAAAATTTTCATACATTAAAAATAGTCAAACATTAGAACAATCCAAATTCTTCAAGTCAATCCTGAAAATCAAACTTTAAGGAGTGAGAGGAGTGAGGCCTTACTGAAACACTAACCAAACTTTAAGGAGTGAGAGGACTATGGTTGGAGAGGGAGTTGAGGGTAACCTTGGAGGTAGAATGCTCGACATGTTCGGTGGAATCAAAAATTTCAAAGTGAATGGGAGCAAAAGAAATTGAACCAGAAAAGAGTCGGTTTTTTTTTTCTTCAAAGATATCGTGTCGCTCGCATGGTATTCATATAACTCTAACATCGAATTCTGCAAAAGACAATTAGAATCTACCAAGATTTTTCTCTACAAATGTTTGGCTGCCCCAACCTTATCATGTGAAGAATTGGAACACAAGAAAAAAAAAAAGGGGGAAGAATTGGAGTTTGATTTTCAAATTAAACTCAGATTTAAGTAATTAAGATTTGAAATTATATATCAACAAATAATACACATAGCTTCTGTATTGTTTTTGCAGAAAATAAACTGAACAATACAGAGGAAAAAATGGAGTGAAACGGAACAAACAATCTGGAGAATCACCTTCACCTTTGACTAACTTGAAAGCCCATCCTTCAAGACTTGTAGTGTCCAATCTTCTAAATCTTGGTTGCTTCAATAGATTTTCTTTTGAAATAGAGCAATGTGAGTATTATCAACAACCATAATAAAACACATTGTAGACAATCCATTAAATGATGAAAATGACATCAAATAGTGATATATATGTGTATATTACAAATTAACAATTGAAACTGAATTTAACTCCAACTATCGAACGAAATTTGGTTTATTAAATAGAGGGATAAACAAACTTTAATACAATCAATCACCCCACTAAAAATATGGTGTAGTACTCTTAAATTTTATTGGTTTAAATAGATCATTGGTTTGTTTGTTTGTTTTTTTTTTTTTTTTTTGGTGTGGTATTCAAAAAAAAATTAAAAAATTAAAATGAGGCACGCATGTTCAGCAATCTTGAATAACCATGCTAACCAACCCAAACCTTCAAAACAGAAACAAAATCGCCACAAAATGCAAAATAGCAGTAGCCCCAACATAACATTCTGCAGTCTAGCATATAAAAACCCGAAAGATTATATTACCCATTAAACTTGTTTACTGTTTCTTAATGTACAAAACTAACTTACGTTTATAATGCCCATATAATAAATTATAGAAAGGGAAAACCAATGTAAGATAAATACAACAAAAAAATACCATACATCAAACCAAACCAAACCCAGAATCAAAACCAAATTAAAGAATCCTAGGAAAATAAAAATCCAATAAAAATTGCATTAAAAAAAATTCAATACCAGAATTTTAATGATTCTTCTTTGGTATAACTTTGACAACAAAGGAAGAAGAAGACATAGAAACTCTACAAAAAAACAAAAAATCAATTAAGATGAAAGAGAAAGAGGAAAAGAAGCACACCACAAAGCAACGATTGGGTTTTCTGAAGGGCGACTTAGTCAGCTGGATCAGACTAATGGACGGGCTAGAAGGCAATCATAGAGGCCACTTTCGCCTTCAACGGTGGCGATGTCAACAACCCCAATTTAGATTAAGCCCGCTTCTTTATTGTTGTTAGATTCAAAGAAAGGCGAGAGGTAAAGACTGATGGTGGTTCTTGGTTGTGGAGAGAAAATTGATAGTGAAGATGGGCA
The DNA here is from genome assembly GCA_032727855.1 of Quercus ilex subsp. ballota. Taxonomy (NCBI): domain Eukaryota; kingdom Viridiplantae; phylum Streptophyta; class Magnoliopsida; order Fagales; family Fagaceae; genus Quercus; species Quercus ilex. The sequence continues at coordinate 27,836,334 of CM064909.1, forward strand.
AAGAATTGGGTTTGAGAGAGAAGAAATTTTTTTTTTTTTTTTTGTATTATTGGGTTTTATGTATTATTGGGTTTTAGTGGAAAAAAAAAATCAGAATTTTTTTTTAAATAATACTGATGCGAAAAATTGTGATGCCAGCAAAGACTTCGGTTATATATATATATATATATATAGATAATAATAATAATAATAATAATAATCCCCCTCAAAATAATAATAATGCTTAATAAAAATAGCTTTAGTGCATATCCATGTAAAATGATGTCACCTTATTATAAGGCATGTGATACCGATGGATAAGAATATGATTTGATGTTGAGAGGTCATGCAAATTGTATGGGAGAATTTTGGATGTGGTGAGGGCCCTGTGGGTACCTTTTCCGTTGCAAGATTCTTGCCTTTTAGAGCATCCACAGCAGTGGAGCTAAAAATTTAGCTTTTTAGCTCCACCAAAAGTTACTTTATCTATTTTACCTACATACATGCTACAGCAGTGGATCTATTTTAACTTTCAACACAATAAAATAATATAAATATCACAATAAAATAATATAATCACTACAATAAAATAATATATTCTACTACCCAAAAAACATCCACAGCCACAACCACCTCTACCATCAGCCACACCCACAACCACAACCACCACCAACACCACCACCACCACCGGCAGTAGTCCACAACAGGCAAAAAAAAAAAAAAAAAAAAAAAAAAAAAAAAAAACCAAATCTCCAAGTCAGGTACCCAATATCCACGAGCAAGCACTCCGATCGACGGCGTGGGTCTAAGCCTGATCGGCGGCAACACCCACACCCACCACCACGAAACCCACTCGAGCCATCCACTGATGCCGACGAAACCAGCCACAGCCCACTGATGCCGACGAACCCGGCCACCCACCGACGCCGATCTACCCACACAACCACAACCACCACCACACCACAGCCCACAGCAGGAAAAAAAAAAAAAAAAAAAAAAACAACTAAGTAAGGACGAGGTCTGCGGTGTGGATCGGAGGGCGGGGTGGATCGGAAGGCGGGGTCTGCGGCATGGATTGGGGGGTGGGGTGGATCGGAGGGCAGGGTCTGCGGCGTGGATTGGAGGGCGGGGTCTGCGGTGTGGATCGACGGCGAGGTCTGCGATGTAAGCCGGCGACGGGGTCTGCGGTGTAAGCCGGCGGCGGGTCTGCAGTGTGAGCCAGTGGCGTGGGGGTGGGCCGGCAGCTGTGAGAGGAAGTTGAGAGAGAGCTGAGAGAGTTGAGAGAGAGAAAGGTGAGAGTTGAGAGATGATCAGAGTTGAGAGAGAGGTAATATTTTAATGGGGGCAGGGAATAAAAAATTATTATTATTTTTAGCTCTCATGAACAGTGCACATCTATCTATAGATGTGCACTGTAGTAATGGAGTTAAAAAAAATAGATTTGGCTCCACTGCTGCAGCTTGGTTTTAGTGTTTGAGGAGCTAAAATATTGCCATATAGCAATATAGCACCACTGCTGTGAGTGCTCTTAGGAGTACCCATTTGACATGCATGGCTGCCCATAGTAGGTGTAGTGCACATGGTTGAATACTTTTTTTTTTTTTGATGAATAGACGATAACATTAAAAAACTAAGCACCAATACAAGGTTCAGGACATATCCTATTGAAATACATCCCATTGAGGTCTCCCTCAAACACATCTAAAATGTCCACAGGCAGACTATCATAAATAAGAAAATCAGTAATCATCCTATGGCTCATCCTAGCTAAGCCATCAGCACATTGATTGGCTTGCCGGAAACAATGCTTAATATGGACATAGTGGAACCGTGTAATCAAATGCCTACAGTCATCTAAGATAAGGGATATAACATTGTTAACATAATCTGCATTCTGAAGCACCTCAACAGTGGACTTGGCATCCATCTCAACTTCAAGACAGCGAATATTTAAACTGTAGCACAGCTTAAGGCCCTCACGCAGCCCCTATAATTCAGCAACAAAGTTGCTAGTGATCCCAATACGTTTGCTAAACCCAATTACCCATTGCCCATCTTCATCCCTTACCACTCCCCCACAGCCAGCCAGGCCGTGAGGCTTACTGCATGCCCCATCCGTGTTCAATTTCCTCCACCCTTGCTCAGGTCTCACCGAATACTCCTTAAGACTCTACGGGTTTGCAATCTTGGTGCAGTCACACAGTAAAGATACTCGAATGGTTGAAAAATTGCGTTATAAATTCAATAATTTGGTCAAATATATATATATATATATATATATATATTTTAAAATTTTTGTAAGTCAAATCTTTAAAATACTGACTCTTTATCTTTACGAGGTATATAATGTAGGGATTTGGTTTAGGTTTAGTGTATCTGGTACACTAGATCCAGTTAAATGGTGACATGTATCCAAAGTGGACGCGTTTCACCATCTCAACAGATCCAGATCTACTTAGGGGTGTCAAATGGATGGGTTTGGGGTGGACATAATTGGGTTGGATATATAAAACCTATTTACCTATTAAAATCCATTTAATTAATTGCTTCTAATCCAACCTAATTATTATGGGTAAACCCAACCCACCCAATTACAAAATAATCAAAATTACCAAAATGCCCCTAAAGTGAAAATGATTAAAGTACTCTAAAATTTTCAAAAATGACCAAAATACCCCAAAACTTGAAAATTACCAAAATAACCCTGAAACCTACAAAATGACCAAAATACCCCCAAAACCTAAAAATTATCAAAATACTCCCAAAACCCAAAAAATGACTAAAATACGCCAAAACCTAAAAAATGACCAAAATACCCCCGAAATCTAAAAATGACCAAAATACCCAAAACCTAAAAAATACCCCCGAAATCCAAAAGAAGATCAAAATACCCCCCGAACTGTAAAAAATGACCAAAATACCCCCTAGAACCCCAAAAATGACAAAAATACCCCTAAAACCCAAAACAAAAAACAAAAAAACAAAAAACCCCCCAAACCTAAAAAATGACCAAAATAACCCCGAAACCTAAAAATTACCAAAATACCTCTAAAATCTAAAAAATGGCCAAAATAACCCCGAAGCCTAAAAATTAACCAAAATAACCCCGAAACCTAAAAATGACCAAAATACCCCCAAAACCTAAAAAATGCCCAAAATAACCTCGAAGCCTAAAAACTTGACCAAAATAACCTAGAAACCTAAAAATGACCAAAATACCCCCTAAACCTAAAAATGACCAAATTACCCCTTAAACCTAAAAATTGCCCAAAATACCCTTACACCTAAAAAATGATCAAAATACCTTCAAAACCTAAAAATTAATCAAAATACCCCAGAAACCTAAAAAATAACCAAAATACCCATGAAACCTAAATATGACCAAAATAACCCCTAAACCTTAAAATGACCAAAATTTCACTAGAACCTAAAAAATGACCAAAATATCCTGAAACCTACAAATGACAAAAATGCCCCTTAAACCTGTAAGTTGATAAAAGTACACCCTAAACCTATAAAATTACCAAAATCTTCCCTAAAACTAAAAAAAATGACCAAAATACTCCCTAAACATAAAAAAAATGACGAAAATACCCCATAAACCTAAAAAATGACCAAAATACCCCGAAAACCTAAAGAATGGCTAAAATATCCCCAAAACCTACAAAGTGACTAAAAGGCCTCCAAAACCTAGAAAATTACCAAAATAGCCATAAAATCTAAAAATTAACAAAACACCCCTAAAGCCTAAAAAATTAGTTTCATTCCCTCGAAACCTACAAAATAACCGAAATACTCTTAGAACCTTTAATTTAAGGAAAATACCCTTGAAACATTCAAAATACCCCAAACCCCTGTTTTGGTAATTTTAGAGGCTTTGGGTTTATTTTGTTCATCTTATAGGATTAGTGGTATGTTGGTCATTTTAGATATTTTGAGGGGTATTTTGGTCGTGTTAGAGGTTTCAGGGTATTTATTGTAATTTTAGTGGCTTTGGGTTGTTTGTGGCCATTTTAGATGTTTTTGGGTTTATTTGGGTCATTTTAAAGGTTTAGGGGTATTTTCGTCACTTTATAGGTTTGAGGGTATTTTGGTTATTTTTTAGGTTTCAGGTGTATTTTGGTCATTTTCTAGGTTTAAGGGGTATTTTGGTCATTTTTTAGGTTTAGGGGGTATTTTGGTCATTTTATAGTTTTAGGGGGTATTTTGGTCATTTTTAGGTTTTAGGGTTATTTTGGTCAATTGTTAGGCTTCGGAGTTATTTTGGTCATTTTATAGGTTTTGGAGGGTATTTTGGTCATTTTTAGGTTTTAGGGTTATTTTGGTCAATTTTTAGGCTTCAGGGTTATTTTGGCAATTTTTTAGGTGTTAGGGGTATTTTTGGTCATTTTTAGGTTTCGGGGTTATTTTGGTCATTTTCTGGGTTTCAAGGGTATTTTGGTCATTTTTTAGGTTTCAGAGGGTATTTTGGTAATTTTTTGAGTTTTAGGGGGTATTTTGGTAATTTTAGGTTTTTGGAGTATTTTGGTCATTTTTTAGGTTTTGGGGGTATTTTAGTCATTTTTAGGTTTCAAGGGTGATTATTGTTTAACAATAATTTGATAATTGGAAAGATTGATTTGAACATTGAACATCTCCATTAAAATAGATCTATTTCATCACACATAATACTTATCACACATTTTATTTAGTTAGTGAGTGATGTGGTAATTTCTCATTAAAATAAAATGAGATTCTAGTTAAAAAAGTATTAAAGGTAAGTCAAACAAAATAATAATAATAATAATGAATATGTCCTTGATTTCAATTATCTTCTTCTCTTTTTTTTCTTTTTTTTTTTTTTCTTCTGAGAAAGAAGATTTGAATTTTATTAAGATAATGGCACATCTACCTGATAAACATCTAAACAATGGATTGGAAAATCCTCCATCCAAACATTAAAACCTGTAACATGAGGTGCATGTTTAACAAGGTTATGAGCTAATTTATTACCCTCCCTACCCACGTGGGCTGAGCTCTTTGCTTTGGAGCAAGGAGTCCTTTTGGCTCAAGAGTTGGCCATTTCTAACGTCATTTTTGAATCAGATGCTGCACTAGTGATTCAAGCTATCTCACAGGATCATTATGGAGGAGAAGCTGGTCATATAATTCAGGAGATTCAGAGTGCAAAGTCTTCTTTTACTAGCTGCATATTTCGACGCGTGAAAAGGGCTTTTAATGGTGCTGCTCATGGGCTCGCCCAGCTTGCAAAATGTAACAACGTTAGTCATGTATGGAAGGATGATTTTCCTTTGTTTTTAGTTTCCCTGCTTCGGTCAAGCTCTGACTGATGGGTGTGTTGTTTAAGCTCTGTTGTATTTCTTCTTTTAAGTTAATGATATCTCAGTTCCCTTTCAAAAAAAAAAAAGAAATCTAATCCCATTGAGCTGCTCTGCCAATTGTTGTGCATCCTGAATCAAAAAACCATTGGACGCCAGTGATGGCGATGGATCTGTTAGGGACTTTATGAGAGTCTCACAATCGCCTTCAAGTATGATCTTATTAAAACCCAGCTCATAGGACACTTCAATGGCTCAAATGGCTGCCGTGGTTTCCATTTCCTCCACCGAAGTTGCGAGCTATATATTCTGTGATAAGGAGGCCATTACCAGACCGTTTGTGTCCCTGATTACCACTCTCACACTTGCTCTGTCATCTTCTTTAAAAATCGCTGCATCAAAATTGGCCTTATACCAACCTACAGGAGGTGGTGACCACCTTACACCTGGCCTGGCCAGTGGCCGAGAGACCTGTTTGGGTTTTCCTTGGCTGAGCCGACCTATATTCCATCAATGCATCAAAGGCCCTCTATGATATGAGATTCAAAGGGAAGCCTGGGGGTGCCATTCTGACCTTATTCCTCCTATACCAGATCGTCCAAGCTTGCATTGCAAAAAGCTCCACACTACAACCCGAGCTGAATATATGGAGCAACAATTGAGGGAAATCTTGGAAATTTATGTGGTTCTTGGAACTCCATTGCAAGTCTTCGTTCCAGACCTAGATAAGGCTCGGACAAGACCATAATGAGTGAAGGACATCCTCATTGTGTTGTGAAAAGAGGGAACACATCGGACTATCAACCACACAGTGGCGGTGCAGATTTGTCATTGTCGGAATCGCATTTCTAGAAGCTCTCCAAAGGAAGTTTCGGACTTTACAGGGCAGTGGCAACTTCCATATTTTTTTCCACAGAGGTTTAAGCTTCTCAGCATTGCTTTGGCTTCCAGTGGGTGTTGTTCTTGCTTCTGTTTAAAGGAAGAAGTATCCGGACCTGACAGTGTACTCCCCGGATTGAACAAAAGGCCATATGGGAATGTCAGGTGCATTGATTCAGCTTAGAGGGAGTTTCTGAATCAGCTCGGCTTCCACTTCACTGAACCTACTATGCAACAAACTTGCATCCCATTGCCTTGTGACCGGATTATAAAAGCACTTACACTAACTTCTTGCAACTCTGCCCTGAGGGGACCTTGGATTGATGGGGTGTTGACAGAAGGCAGCCACTTTCCTCCCCATAGTTTGATTGTTTCCCCATTTCCAACTCTCCATTTTGCACCTCTCATAATCTCCTCCCTCCCTTTTAAAATGTTCTTCCAAGCGTACGAACCCCCACATCCTTCCTTAGCTTCTAGGATTGAGCAATTTGGAAAAAGCTTGGACTTGAACACTTTGTGGAACAAGCAATTTTGATTATGCAGCAGGCTCCATGTTTGCTTCACTAAAAGGGCATCGTTGAACAAAGATAGCTCCTAAAATCCCATACCTCCGGATTTTGGTTCAATTATCTAAGCAGAGCATCCCAAGTAATGTTTCTTTATACTAAAATATAATTTAAAACTTTGTGCATTGGAATTCCCGAATTATTTTAAAGTTAATCAAAATCCAACTTTATGTGGGTTGGGGCCTTGGGTTAACTACCATTCTTGAATGGATCAAAATGAGGCTTGGCATGATTATAAGGCTCCGTTTGTTTTGGCTTCAAACTGTTTTCGAAAATTATTTTTCGAAAAATTAGGTGTTTGGTTGTTACTTCAAATTTGGTCAAACTGAAAAATATTTCCGGTTGACCGAAAATGATGCCAAAAACGGGTGAAAATGATTTCCGGTTTCATTTTCACTTCAAATGAAATTTTCCGAAAGAGAGAGAGAGAGAGAGAGAGAGAGAGAGAAAGAGAGAGAGAGAGAGTGAGACTCAGACCGGCGAGAGAGACCAAGCCAGCACGAGCAACCACCGACCCACGAACCGACGAACCCAGACCCATGAGCAACCGCCGACCCACTAACCGACGAACCCAGACCCACGAGCAACAACACGAGCAACCCAGAGCAACCCATCGCCTTCGACCCACGAACTGACGAACCCAGGCCCATTGCCTCCTCGAGCTTGCAGATCCACGAACCAGACCCATCGCCTTCGACCGCCGACCCATCGCCTCCACGCTCTCTCTTCCTCGATCTCTCAGTTTTTTTTTTTTTTTTTTTTAATTTGATTGTTGTTGTTTTTTTTTTTTTTGATGAACTGATTGTTGTTGTTGTTGTGGTGGTGTGGTGGTGATGTTTTGGTGGTTGTGGCTTTTAATTGCCAGAATTTGCTGCCGGAATTTGTTGATGAATTGGCTGGGATTTTGAAATTTTTTGTAACAAAATTTGTTTGGATGCTGAGAAAATAGCTGAGAAAATGTGAAAAATTGTAGGAAAATAAAATTTTCAGAATAGAACCAAACACATAAAAATATTTTCTACAACAATTTTCATAATACAACCAAACACTTAAAAATATTTTCCTTTTCCAGAAAATAGCATTTCTGAAAAATAGATATTTTTCAGAAAATATTTTACGGGAACCAAACGGACCCTAAATTTATAATAGTATATGTCTTTACAATAAAAACTATAATTGATTTACTTTCCCCACCCACCCCACACCCAAAAAAAAACACGGGTGATTTTCTTTTTTTGATGCGGTAGTCTAGAGCTTGGTGAGTGTAATCCGTGTAATCCTCTATCCAAGGAAGTCGATACCGTACTGGTACCGGCCGTACCGGCCGGTACGTACCGTACCGGTTACATACCGGTATCGAAATATTAACGTTTCGTACCGGTTTAAATACCGGCCGTACCGGCCATACCGGCCAATTTCGGGCAATACCGGCTGGTACCAGGCGTGCCGGCCGGTACAGAAAAAAAGTTTTTTTTTTGTTTTTTTTTTTTTAAGTTTTGTAATTTTTGAATTTTTGTTAAGGTAGAATGATAAATTATTTGCATTAACTTATCAGTATTATTTGTTTTCTTAGTATGCAATGGTAACTTTTAAGCTTTTTATTTTTTATATTGTGTGTGTTTTTTTTTTCTTTTAATTAATACTAAAGTCTAAAATTATGAATAATTAGTTTTGAATTGAGAAAATATTTTATGGTAAACTTTTATATTTATTATAATATATATACACACACATACATATATATATTTATTTAAAAATATAAAAAATAGCGGTAAACCCGAAACGGTACAACGGTATTGACCGGTATCTGAAATATATCGTACCGCTGGGCAAATCGGTACAGCCTCCGGTACGGTATTGACTCCCTTGCCTCTATCCCATACACCAAATAATTACAGGGATAAGTTCTTCATAATGGTCCCAAAGTATTGGCTATAAATGCGTAGCCAATATTGTAGGGGTTGTCTTCTCAAAAAATAAGAAAAATAAATAAATCTCTCTCTGTCTCTCTCGTGGGGTTTGAGGTTTGACTCTATTTTGGTCTATTTTGGTACATGACATAAACATAATCTTTGTTGATGAAGGTGAGTGAAAGACCAATTTTTTATTCATACCAAAAAGAGAGAGAAGAAAAATAAATATTTCCCCTTGCTCTATTTCATTAGAATATACAAAAGTTTATCCTTCCTATGCCTAGAACAATATTGAACAACAATAAACATCAAGACTAACTGGTGAAACTGAAAACCCTACAGGCTACAGCCTCACATCATCAAGTGATGACGGGGAAAAGATAAAAAAGAATGATCTCTAAAAAGAGTGACGGATGAAAAATCTCTTCAAGGAATTCAAAAATTGCGATCCTAGCTTGGGTGAGAACCAATTCGATAGGCTGGCAATTACAAATCCTAGGAATACCTGCAACACATCACCAATTTATGGATAAATGGCCAGTACAATTCAAAAACGATTTTTGGTTTTTTTTTTTCTTTTGTTAGCTAAAGTGCGAATTATACTTTTAAAATTTGGAGTCTTTGAATTTTATACCATAAGTTTCAAAATTTGGATTTACCTTCTGAAGTTATATTCCGTTTACATAGGTAAACTCTTCATTTATACATTCTATTAAATGTGACATAAGGTTGCCATGTGTATTTAGTTTGTCGAATAGAATTATGCCAAATGACATAATAAAAATAACATGCCATTATTTTATTGGACGAACTAGATACGTGTGGTAAGTTTATGTGACACTTAACAAAAAATATAAACCACTGATACAAACAAAATATAACTTTAAGAGATAAAATTTAAATTCTAATACTTAAAAGTGTAAAATTCCCAACCCTCCACACCCCCCCCCCCCCCCCCCCCCACCTCTAAATCCCCCCTTAAAAAAAGAAAAAAAAAGCGTAAAATCCCAAAATTTTCGCAACTTTGGATATAGTTTGCACTTTAGATTTATTTATTTTCTTCAAAAGTTAGAAATCACTACGCGCAAAAGTCAACTATGGTACAAATCTTACCTGAATTGAGCCAAGAATATAAATTACTGAAAAATGTCGGCCATGGATCACCATGTCCTCCAACATGGCAAGTGGTATGGTAAGCGAGGCACCTAGCGCTGTCACTAGTGGAGAGGTCCAAACAACACCTAATGCCCTGGGATTATTCTATAATATAATCAAGATACTATATATTTATAAAATAAAAATATTTGCACAAAAGACAATGAATCATGATAGATATCTTTGTTTTTTTCCTCCCAACATACCAGAAATAATCAGAGATGAAACTCCCAACAAGGCAATTGGCAAAAACAACCCCGATGGTTTGAGCAGAATCAGGAATCATGAATTTGGGTTCAATTCCTAATGCACTCAAGGGCCACACTGAAAAAGGACACAACAAATTAAAACATTATAATCAATCCATGCTAAAGCCACTAGTTGGAACCAATATTATAAAGAAATTTTTTATTTTAAAACAGTTTCAATCTATAAAGCCCGCTTTTGATAATAGCTCTTTATTATCAGATTAAAACATCAATCGATTTTTTGTGTAGGCGGGAATTGAATCTCAGATTTTTTATTCAATCATCAAAGACTTTACTAGTCGAACTAACTGGAATTCACATATAAATAAATTTGATTGCATAGATCACCAAAACAACCCCAAAAAAACATGGTATCTTTATTGAGCATACCTATGTTGAGAGTTGCACACAATTCTTTGTATATGGCAATACCATTTTTATTATATATCAATGACAATATGTCACAATTACAGTCATGAAAATTTTTTAATCCTTAATGCTTGTTTGAAGAAAGCACTTTTGCTGTGATAATTTGGATAAGTTACATGTGCTGAGGTTAATGGAAAAAGTTAAGTCAGAACACAGAAAATTCGTCTGACCTAGCCACCAGAGAGAAACAAGGGCGAACAATCCAATATATCCAAAGAACTTTTGCATATCCACCTTTTCTCCTTCTTCTCCAGCATATTTTTTAAGGAGCACTGCAGAATTGGTATTTTGCCAATGAATGATTACAAGAATAAGAACTACAATCTTTCAACTACAAAGATATATATTCTTTTCTTTTATAAATATGTGAACAAAATAAAAGATGTTTGACCTGCGAATAGTCCATCGGTCACAGCTGAGAGCAAAGCAAAAAAATCCCCGAGAATAGAATGGTTTCTGTCTCTGTGAACCCAAACACAGAGGGAGGAAAATCGCATAACTAGTTGCTCTATAAATAAAACAGAGTACAAAATAACAACAAAATATAGCAGCCAATGTAAAATAATAATAATAAATTTATAATATACCCATTAGACTTATTGAAAAAGAGCAAATTGAAAAAAAAAAAAAATTGTTTCTTTATTATTTTATTTTTACAACTTTTGATTTGTGTAAAAGTCGTGTTTTTTTTTTAATAAGAAAATAAAAGTAGTGTTAGTAATAAACTTCGATGAAAATGATGTTACTTTAGTTAAAACAAATTATATTAATATTTGTAAAAATTATTACTAGTAAACTTCAGCGACTCGAAATTTTTTTTTCAATTTTTATTAGTTTAAGCCAAGTACCAAAAGAAATAGGGAAGTTCATGGTAAAAATTAACATGTTATCCAAACAATTAGCAAAAGATGAGGACAAGAATGAAGAAACGTACAAGGATGTGGTTGACTGGGATTCTTTTTCCCAAGTCGTGCCGTATATAGTCATGGCAACACCAGCCATGCCGACGAAAACAGAGACCAAATTTACTAAATTTATGGAGTCCTCTCCCAATAATGCACTGATTAGAAGAGTGAAAAGTCCTGAAGTGGAGAATAATATTGTTGTACTGGCAACGCTTGTTCTTTTAAGCGCCGCATTCATACAATACTGCAAAAAGTGAATAGGATAAATATTGAGAATGTGACCTCCAAACAATGACATCATCAATGACAATCACACGGATAAATTTCCAATAAAATTGGAAAATTATTTGTATATAAATGATTTTGTAATCACGCCTGGTTTGTAATTTAAAGGAAAAAAAAAAAAGTGGAGGCTACAACCATATCGTGAAATGAAAGGTAGTTAAGTTATTTGACTCCAACTACCTTTTTTTTTTTTTTTTTTTTTTTCTTTTTCTTTCTATTTTCTCCTTAAATTGAGAAGATTTATTTCTGATGGGTCTATAAAGAACACACTCGGCCCTACCAAAATTCCTCATTTTTTCCCTTCTCAACCAAATAACTCAAACTGCATTTTCCTTCAACTACCTCTCCAACTTTTCTATCTTCCTCCATCACTCCAACCAAACCAACTATAACTTTTGATTTTATTTTTAAAGTTGTCCTTTTTTTTTTTTTTTTTTATTAACTTTGAAATGTTTCACTTCAGATTTTTTTTTTTTTTACTTTAAAATATGCCTTTATTGGCATTTGATTGATGGACATTGTTGGTATGATATTTGAAATTTATGTCATATCATAAGCTTCACTTTAATATAGTGGTATCAATTCTATGAATTCCATTATTTTCTGTCTATCAAAAAATGGTAAAAACCCTTTGAAATGAGTAATACTACTTTCACAAACTATTTTATAACATTTTTACAAACTGTTGATATAACCGATTCTTACTCGTTCTCATCTGAACTCACCACTAATATTATTTTTTCATTTACCAAAACCATGCACTACATTATTAGTTTGTAAAAAATATTATAAAATAATTTGTAATCTTAGCATTTTCATTTAAAATATATATATATATATATATAACATTTTTTAAAACAAAGTAAAAAATTAAGACCCAAATATGCAATTTAACCCACACAAAAAAGAAAGGGCCTCTAACCTCTGATAGAAACCAAATGGGACCAATGAATAAGCTTAATTTAGCAATTTCCTTTGTGCTAAGCCTTCTCTGATGTATCAATATGTCGACATCTTCTTTGTTATCAAAAGCACTTAGTTTTCCCTCTTTTTGAGAATGCAAGTCTTTGATACATTTTTCATCAGCCAATGGTTGTTGTTGCTCAATGTCAAGATTTCCAATATTCTGGCAATTGTTAGTGGGAGAATCAAGAGTCATGGAGGATTCATCCACATCATTATCATCAGTTTGGCAAGTTTGGTAAGATCTTCTTAGAAATTTCTGTAAACAATCCCTAATGAATGCTATTGGAAGATAAGCGGCCAATAGAGAGATTCCAAGATATGTTACAACAAATGGGTGCTCATAGTCTGTGAAAATACCCTGTCAGGAATGATAAAAAAAAAGGTCAATGAAAACTATAAAAACTCCAATGTTGAAATATACATTAATGAGCTCAAATAAGAATCAAAATGAAGAAAATATTATTGGAATATGCACTACATCAAAATAAGTCTATTATATCAATTGCTAATACAACAAAATTAGTATAATGGTATTAGACAAAATATCACATTTACAAGTTGAAAATTGTTACAATAGTAACTTAAAAGTGTTAAATTATTGCATCAACAATAATTAGTTGCAATAACTTATAATTTTCGATTGCAATAGAAGTTTTAATACCATATATCACTAGAAAAATTTGTCAAAATAACTTAAAAAAAAAAAAATCATTGTAATAAATTGATACCAATTATCTGTGTAATCTATTGATACAAAAATTTATGAACTAATAGTTTATTGTAACTAAGTTACCATTGCAATAATTTGATATAATTATTTTACAATCTATTGTAATGAAAAATATGAAATTGCAATGAAAATATTATTGCAATAAATTGATATTTATTTTTTTACAATTTATTGTAATGACAAACATGGAGTAATTATCTATTACAACAAAAATATTGTTGCAATAATTTGATCTGAATTATTTTTGTCAATTATTTGTAATTTATTACAATAACCTATTTTTACAAGCCATTCGAAACAATAAATTGTTTATTGCAACAACATATATATCATTGCATCAAGATTATTAAAATATTTGAAATTTATTGCAATTTATTTTTGCACAAAACTATTATCCCAGATTTTATTGCAACATCTCACATTAACTATTACAATGACTCTTATATTATTACAATGATTTTTTCCATTATAATAAATATTTTTTCTGCTTGTGTGTGTTTATACTTTCTATAACTAATATAAATTTATGGTGAAAATAACATAAATTTTTTTTTTTTTGGGGTGATAATAACAACAAAATGTAATCCTATTTGTTGGAAACAGTTTATAACACATAAAGCTTTTATCTATACATGTACTGGTCAGTGGACCATAATAAATGGCCTAGCCAGTTGAGTGAACTTGATTGCTGTGTTACAAAATGATATTTTGCTTGAGATGAATTCTAATAAAGACAATGAGAGAGTATCATTTTGCTTGAGATTAATTCTAATGAAGATAATGTCAAAGTTAGGATTTGAATTTGGGGAGCAAAATTTATATACAAATGTCCGTTCATGTAATTGAAATATGAAAACTAAGGAAAAATTTATAATTGGAAAGGGTGCAAAGTTGTGTGTCACACCCCATTATTGGGAAAGCCACATGCCTTCCATGCTTGGCTAAACCTCCTTAAACCACATGAATGTTGGACACTAGTCATTACATAATAGATCTGTTTGGCATGATAATTGTTGGGCAAGGTGTTTCCAATCTCTGGTGAACTTTTCCTCGTGGGTCTATTTTGCATGTAATTGATACATAATAATTTTTTTTTTGAAGAAAAATATTAATAAATACTCTAAGGATAATTTTTAGTGAACCATTTTAAGAAAGTTTTTATGAGAAAAGAAAAAAAAACAATTAATTTTTTGACAATCTTTTCAATTTTTTATAAAAGTGTTTTAAAAGTTTTTTTTTTTTTTTAAATAGTTTCTTAATAATTATCCTAAGGTACATAATATTTTTTTTAAGGGACAAAGATTCGTAAATACTAAATACTAAATGCAATTATTAGGGGGATCCCTCTCTGCGCCTTTGAATCAAGACATGTACGTATCTTGAACAAAATGGAGAACTCAGCAAAGCCATTGAGATTATACAATTTTAACATCGAAACTGTTTGCTATGACACACTAACAAGGTCATATGGGAAATTTACCAAAGAATAGTGTTACCACGAGAGTACATTAATGTACACTATTACTTGAAAGGGCGGCTTCAGGATTTTTGTCTAAGGAGGTCAATAAGAAACATAAATGAGATAAAATCTAAAACAAAAGAGACTTGAATATATCAATATCACTTAAAAAAAAAAAAAAAATTCTACAATTGTCTTCTACGAGATTTCATATTTTGAAACAATTGCATGATAGATTCGTTATCAATCCTATATCTTTTTCAATGTACACAGTTAAACAATCATTCAACCACTGATCCCCCATTCAATTGCGCAATTCTTTCTTGATATATTTCATTGCTGAAAAACTTCTTTGCACTATTGCAGTTGCAACAGAATGGTCAAAACTAACTTTACAAACAAATATACTAATGAATATATAACATCCTTATTTGTCTCCACCATCTTTCTAGCAAGGTTCCCAATTTATAAGTTTACAATTCTTTAAATGTTTTATATTTTTATTGTCTTTAATGTATTGACCAAGTTACATAGCCAACAACCACCCACAACTCACAAGTCACATTCAACAAAATTAAAAAACTACTCACAAGTCACAAATTAGTCAAATAATCAAAGTCATAAGTAATAACTCAACTTTATATCGGCTTCAAAAAAAAAAAAAAAAAAAAAAAAAACTCAACTTTATATCAAATCAAAACACTCACAACAACTCTACAACACGCCAACACCCAACAGTAAAGAAACTCAAACTCAAGTACTCAACAACAATAAAACACTATAAACTAATAAAAGCAATAAGTTCTATAAGTCTATAACCCACTAACTCCACAGGCCCACACACGGTCACACACACGGTTAGACTTTAGAGACTCAAAACTCAAGTTGAGTTACTCAACAACAAACATCAGAAGTTCAGAACACGGTTCTTAACGCCACAGCTCCCACACACAGTCACATGCACGGTCCAAGATTCAAAAACTCAACAAAAAAAAAAAAAAAAAAAAAGATAACACACAAGAGCGGCGGTACAAAACACCATAAACACATTCTCACAGTGAAAGAAAGATAGAAAGAGAGAACTGAAAAGCCAAATCAAGCGGTGGCGGCAGCGGCAGATTAGGGACAGTCAGGCGGCAAATTTTGTGTGTGAAGCAGAGGCAGTCTTTTTCCTTTAGGTTTGGAGAGTGAAGAAGGATAATGAGAGATTATGCAGGCTAGACAGCTACAAATTCTTAGGTTTTATTTGACTTTTTCTTTTTTTTTTAATGATTTTTCAAATTTTGATTTATGGATTTTTTATTTCTAAGATTAAAGAACAAAATTTTCTTTTGGACTTTTTTTTTTTGGAGTTTAAGTTCGGCTTTAAAAAATAAAGGGGTCACCAGGTCAGGTTGAATGGTTGATGGTAAGAGGGGTGCAAATTTGTATTGCAGGGGATTCAAAATAATTTTTTTTTAATATTATATATATATATATATATATAATTTACGGGTCAAGGGGTTCATTTGAAGTTTTGAACCCCTGATTATAACGTACCGCTACCCTGAAGCTAATTCCCACAAAAAAAAAAAAAAAAAAAAAAAACAGCCGCGAAATCTAGTTTTGAATGAGAGAGGCAGTGAGAGAGAGAGAGAGAGAGAGAGAGCTGACTTGGGTGACTTCTGCAGAGGTAACCCACAAAAGCAAAACAGAAATGATCAGAACCACCCCTCCTTTATATCTCCAACTCATTTCCCTACATACTCAAAGGTAGTGTCTAAAACAAAATAGTGCTAGCTGAAAGTTGAAACATTCTCAACAACTAGACACAATATATAAAGGAGGGGTGGTTCTGCATGTGTTGTGCATGTGTGTGCGTAGGACCCTATATATGTGTCTAATTAAAAAGCCAGTATGTAAAATATATAGAAATAAAACACAATTGGAAAATTGAGTTAAATTTGCGAGAAAGTGAGAAAAGTAAGTTTGGGAGGACTGGACTTATGGTGTTAGGTAAAAGTCACAGACAAAGATGAGAGAAAATATGAGAGGACTAGAGTTGGGGTGTCAGGTGAAAGACATAGACAAAAATGAGAGAAAGGCATATGACAGTAGATTTTTAGATTGAAATGAAAAGCCAATCACGTGGGATCTTAGAAAATTTCTTGGAAGTTTTCTAATTTATAAATGTCCCACACCAATGTTTATTTATCAAAAAAAAAAAAAAAAATTGTTTTAGTGGTTTCTAACAGCTAATCTGTTCAGTTTATGAATTGTCTTATTTTAAATTATGCATTAAATTCATTAGTATCATTATTTAACTAGCTAATAAATAGTTTATAAGTGATAATTTTTTATTAATTAATATAATAATAACAATATTAACATATTTTATTTTTTTAAAAGTCTTTTTCTGCACATGAGAATTGATATACCTAGGAAAGATGTATATACATTTCTTTCTATATATACTTACTAGCAGTTTATTTTGAAAGTATATACAAGTTAAAGGCTTCTGCTCTTCTGTCCATGTCATCAAGGAATTCTAGTGCATTAAGTTTTTTCCGCGCTTCATCCATGCCATACAAATCATAGGTGAAAGAGTGAATAAAGTGGACTTCATTTCTAGCTTTTTACAACTTTTCCCCACCGACAGTGTTATTTTTTATTTTTTATTTTTTACAGTAAACAGCAGCATTTTATTCAAAGAAAGAATAAGTTTATACAAAAGCAAGGGCAGCATCATAGAACAACCATGCTAAACCTGAGCTAGTTACATAGCTTTCTCTTCACCTTACAAACTTACAAAAACAGCAACTATAAGCAAAGTTACATCAAGCAATGCTAAAGAAAAAAACAAGACTATCTTACTATTACTCAAGACAAAACTCCATAATTAGCTTCCAAATATTCTAAAGCATGGGCTGTAGAGCTAGCTACATAACTTTCTCTTCACCTTACAAACTTACAAAAACAGCAACTATAAGCAAAGTTACATCAAGCAATGCCAAAGAAAAAAACAAGACTATATTACTATTACTCAAGACAAAACTCCATAATTAGCTTCCAAATATTCTAAAGCATGGGCTGCGAGCTAGCTACATAGCTTTCTCTTCACCTTACAAACTTACAAAAACAGAAACTATAAGCAAAGTTACATCAAGCAATGCCAAAGAAAAAAACAAGACTATCTTACTATTACTTGAGACAAAACTCCATAATTAGCTTCCAAATATTAAGCATGGGCTACAGCAGACATGGCTAGAAATGGGGGATCAGGACGTGGAGTACTGAGACGAGCCTTATTTCGCTTATTCCAAATCATTCAGCTGGTTGTGAAAAATATTGCAATCTTTGGGTCATTTTCTCATTGCATCACCGACAATGTTATGAACATTGACAATGTACAAAAACCTTTGAATTTTTGAGTGACAACACAGTCATGACTGAAAGAACATTACATGTCAATCCCATCACTTTTTTACTTTCAATATGTCTTGGGTTTCTGAGTTTCTCAATCCCACACACAGCCATATCTATGACAAAGTTAGGCACATGTCTGGTGATTGAATAATAATAAGATGGGTTTTTCTCATGATACATTAATAAATCAATTTATGAAATTTTTTATGAAAAAATAAAAAGAATGAATTATTAATATATACCCTAAGACATATATTAATTGGATCCTAATAAGATAAACAAATGTTCATTCTGCTAATTGAAAAATGACTTTAGGT